>CM048608.1:17839369-19039369 GCA_026413675.1 Populus pruinosa | reverse complement strand
GGTTGTGATATGCAAATCTTGCATTTTGATATCAAGCCTCACAACATTCTTCTTAATGATAGGTTTGTTCCGAAAATCTCAGATTTTGGACTAGCCAAATTATACCCAACAAATAATAACAGCGTGCCCCTCACTGCCGCTAGAGGGACAATGGGATATATGGCTCCTGAACTATGTTATAAGAATATTGGAGGTGTCTCTTACAAAGCAGATGTCTATAGTTATGGGATGTTATTAATGGAAATGGTAGGAAGAAGGAAGAACGTAAATGCCTTGGCAAATCATTCAAGCCAAATTTACTTTCCTTCATGGGCTTATGACCAAGTTAGTGCAAGCAAGGACATAGAAGTACAAGAAGATGCCACAGAAGATGAAAAGAAAACTACGAAGAAGATGATTATTGTAGCATTGTGGTGCATACAATTGAAGCCTGTTGACCGTCCCTCAATGCATAAAGCTGTAGAGATGCTTGAATCAAATGTTGAATCCCTACGAATACCTCCTAAGCCTTTTCTCACCCCACATCAAATGTTGGGAGATGATGATAGAGCTAATCATGCAAAGTTATCAGATCCACCAAATGGTTGTATTGACTCTTCATATTAGTTTGGTTGTTAATGATGAGATTATGAAGATAGTGTAGCTTAGTGGTTATTAATTTTGATAATGTATTAATTATTATTTAACCTTTAAGTTTATAGATTAAGTCCATTAACTGGATATTTATCCGTTAACAACCTCCAGATAAAAATAATTCAATCAAGTAAGCATATAGATATTATTGCAAAAGTGTGTATGGATTGAAAATACATCAAAATTCATGACTTGCTGTAACTTTGAGGCTAGGCACTTGGAGAATTGGATCATAGGATAGACGTGACCTTTAGCAAGATAAGGGATGACCAGTAAATGACTTGTTCTCATATGTAGGACTATTGCATACATGTGGAAAACATATTTAATTTGGCCACAACAACTTGTAAAGAGACATGCCAAGCAGACTTTGCAAAGCAGAGACAGGAGTGGCTTGGTTAACAGAAGTGGATCGAGCGCTTTTAGATCTTTCATAACTTATGGTGGTCTTATTGAATTTCTATTGACCGGAAGGAGGTACACTTGGTTTCGAGAATGATATATGGGCAACATAGATAGGGCTTTTGCAAGCTCTCATTGGATGTTGAGCTTCAGCAGCTACCAGCTATTTGGTCTCTAAAGAGGTCTTCCAGATCGCTGTCCTATACTGATTGGCCCAAAATCGTATCAGTTTATAGATCGATAGTAGTCACATCCTACAATTAATTAATGAATTATTAAAAAATATATGACATATATGTTGTTTGATTAGGGAAACGGTCGATTCAACTTATTCCGGTTGATTGATTGGTAGTTTTTAATTGGTAGACTAGTTCCTTCGTTTACTTTCATCACTGGTGTTTTATCTTCTTTTTTTTTATTGTTTGTATTCAATCCACATCACTTTATCTCAAAAATGAATTTGGATGGAGTTGATGGCATTCACAAGCATGAAGATACCACAGCTGAAACAATGAGGTACTATTCAAAGCCCAAGTATGAGGTCGAGCGTTGATAGCGATTGTTTCAAGAGATTAAGTATAGATTCTGTTTGTGTCAGAGAAAATGATGACTGTAGAGGAGGTTGAACATGCTGTTTGGAATCGTAAAGGCCCCATGTGATGCAAAGATTGTGATTTAATTGGTGAAGAAATTCATGAGATAATGGTTGAGCTCTTTAGACCTGGGAACATGCCGGCTAGATCAATAATTGCATATATCACTTCAATTCCCAAATTAAAGGGGAGGTCAAATTGAAGGATCATATAAAATAATTGCAAAGGTTTTATCGATCAAGTTTTGAAAGTCATGCATGAAATCATTAGTTTTCTAGCAGGGAGGCACATACTTGACTTTCTCTGATGGCGAATGAGGTTGAGCATAGTGTCGTATTCGACATCGCGATGACCTTAAAAATTATTTAAATCTTTGAAAAGAACAAATTTCTGGCATCCTATTTTTTAATGAAGATATTCTTTATTTAAGGAATTGCCACCTAATATTATGGTTACTAGAAACCCTAACTGGTCAACAGAGATTCTATGGTCCGAGACTAGTTACGTAAAAGGGAAGATATTATCACCCCTTAAACGTCCTGTTTAAGGCAGGCTGCATTGCTGATATTTGTCATTAATTGCTAACTTTTTTTTTATTGGTTTATACTATGATTGTTTGTGTGTAATATTCCTGACTCTGGCACTAGTGAATATTCAACTACAGATATTTCCAACTCTGGCGTTGGTAAATATTATGTAGGTATTGAAATAAATAAATTTAAATCGTCCCCCTTTTTATTTATTCCTGACTCTCGTATCAGTGAATAAAAAAATAAAATCAATTTATTTTTTATGCATCATAAAAAAAATCAAATAAATTTAAATCAGTATTTTTTATATTCCTGACTCTAGCGTCCGTGAATAAAAAGATTAAATAAATTTATTTTTTATGCATATATATTTTTTATTTAACTAAGTAAAAGAGAAATACAATAAAATAAAATAAATTAGTACCTTTATTCCTGACTCTAGCGTCAGTTAATAAACTTATAAATTTACTTTATTCTATTTTGTTTTTTCTACATGTCTATTTTTTATTTTTTACGTAATTAACCAAAGTTCAATGAAATAAATTTGAATCAGTTTTTTTGTTTTTTATTTACACATTCAGAACCCCTTTTTATTTTTTTATTTTTTTATTTTCTACGCCCATCCCAACTCAGCCCCTATTTTCTGGGCTGGGCCCAGCTCAGCCCGCATGTGCTGGGCTAGACCCAGCCAGGCTTGGCCACTGGCCCAAGCCAGTGGCCTGGATGAGCCAAGCAACACGCGTGCTCTAACGCACGCGTGTTGCTACACTGTGCAAGTGAATTAAAATTCACTTGAACAGTGTAAATATCAAATAAAAAATGCGAGAAGAAGACTCACCTGATTTGCTGGAATGCTATTGTCTTGGGGCGAAGGTCAGTGAAAGCGCTCCTCTCTACTTCTGGTTGCCTCATTCGGAGATGAAGGAATGAAGATGATGATGATGATGATACCGGTTCTCCACAGGTGGTTTTGATTCGGAGTTCTTCCTCTTTTCTGCTATCTTTGGGTTTTCTTGCCTCTTGTTGTTGCCTCCGGTTGTTCTCTGTTTTCTTCTCTTGTACTATTCTTTCTTCGGGTTTGTTTTTTTTGTTTTTGTTTTGACTCCAGTCCTGCCTCTGTTCTTGCTCTGTTTTTTTTGGATTCTTTTCTTTGTTCTTGTTCTGTATATTTTTTTGGGTTGTGTTTTGTTTGCTCTGTTTTTCTAGATTGATTGCTTTGTTTTTCTGGGTTTTTTGTTGCTGTTGGGTGCTGTGAATTGCTCTGTTTCTGGGTTGATTTCTTTGTTTTTCCGGGTCTCCTCCTCACTCCTTGCTTCTTTTTTTCGCTCCTTTTTATAGAGACTCCGGATTGCCTCTAAGCAGTCCTGCCTTTGCAGGACTGCTATCTTCCATGAACAAGATTACAGGCGAGAGACTTGGTCCACGATTGAATCGAACCCGTTGCAGATTTTCAGCCTATTGAATCGGGTTGGAGACGAACACGGCTGTTCCACCAACAATGGCGGCGTTTTGGCTGGAAAACGGGAGTTTTCAATTTGACCCCTAGACTTTGAAAATTCAGTAATTGGACCCCTAATCAATTAAAAATGTCTTTTAATTTTTCCCCTTTTTGGGTTAATTTTAATTAGATCCCTAAATTGGTACACTGTTTATAAAACAGTCCTTAATTCATGGATTATTCAATTTGGTCCTTAATTAATTCTTTTAATTTTTGCCCTTTTTGGGTTAATTTCAATTAGATCCCTAAATTGGTACACTATTTACAAAATAGTCCTTAATTCATGGATTATTCAATTTGGTCCTTTAATTAAGTCTTTAACTTTTAATTCTTTCAAAATTGGTCAATTAACTCTCAAATTAAATCCTTAAGCTTCAAAATTTGTTATCTTAATCCAATTGTCAACTATATTTTATTTTTATTATTTGGTCAAAAATTAGGTTATGATAGTTGCCCCATCTTTATAATATTTACGATGCAAAGTTATTGGAAAATTTCATTTTCCTTAGCTTTGTATAGTAAATTTATAAAGAAAAGTAGATGTGAAAAGGAGTCTTGAAAACTTCGAAAACAGTCGATTGACATATAACTTGTACAGAGAGAACAAGTCATTTGGAAGACGGCCTTTTTTTTTGTGATGGTATATTGTAATGGGTTACCTACCTAGATGGTCACATTGTAATGGGTCACCTGCCCAGATGATATATTGTAATGGGTTACCTACCCAGATAGTCACATTGTAATGGGTCACCTGCCGAGTTGATATATTGTAATGGGTTACCTACCCAGATGGTCGCATTGTAATGCGTCACCTGCCCAGATGGTATATTGTAATGGGTTACCTACACAGATGGTCGCATTGTAATGGGTCACCTGCCAGATGGTATATTGTAATGGGTTACCTACCCAGATGGTCGCATTGTAATGGGTCACCTGCCTAGATGGTATATTGTAATGAGTTACCTACCCAATGGAAAAATATGAGAATTTTTTTTTTAATAAGACATGATGGGGCTCGAAGGCGCATTATTCAATAGATGGAAGCTCAAAGGAAATGAGGGATCGAATGCGCACTCAAAAGAAGGGAGGATAGGAAATGCACTACCTTTGATGGTTGAGGACTCGAAGGCGCGCTCGAAAATAAATAAGACAAGGGCTCGAAGGCACGCTTGAATGGAGATAAGACGAGGGCTCGAAGGCGCATTCAAATGGAGGTAGGATAAGAAATGCACTACCTTTGATGGTCGAGGGCTCGAAGGCACGCTCGAAAATAACTCAAAAGGAGGTAGGATAAGAAATGCACTACCTCAGGAATGGAAATTGAAAGGTGGTGGAAAAATAGAGAGATTTTTCAGGTGGCCTAATTCTCATTGGCGGCCTGCCCAGGTTGAAAAATTCTTAAAAATGAAAATTTTTCAAAAGCAATTTCAATGTTCGCCATTTCAAGTTGGCCTTCTGCTTGATGGATTTCGTTAGAATTTTCTCTAATAAAATTTGTAAAACTCATTATCCAATGTCTCAAAGTTTAAATGATATGCATGTATCTTTACCTGATTTGAAACATAGGCCCCCATTTCTTCTTAATCTTCTCGTTGCTTGGTTGGTGAGATTTTGCTATCTGATTTGAGTCATCTTTGTCATTTAGCTTTCTAGCCTACTCGAGTTGGCCCATGTAATTTGTTTGCACAACTCAACATTTGTGGTGCCCATTGTGACCCACTTGCTTGCTAAAGATTTTCTGATTCATTAAATAATTTGAGAGGACCACTCATTACTCCTCGTTTCACTGCTAGAAACATTCGGTGTCACTTGCTAAAAGGATCGAGCTGTCTTTTGTAAACCAAAATGCCCCTTTGTCTGGCTGAAGGAAATTACCATCTCCTTTTCTAGAATTTTTCCTTTTAAACACAATGTTGCCCCCTTGTATTGGTTATTGCCTCTAAGTGTGCTCTATTAGTGATTTGGACAAATAATGGTTTTAAGAGGTCATTCTCTCATTTCTATCCTTTTTCTGTTTGGTGAAGGAATATGGGTCTAGAATGAATCTTGAAATCTTGATCTTGCATTTTGAAAACAAAAAAAATTATTTCGATGTGAGTCTAAAACAATTTACTTTTGAAATCTTGCAACACCTTGGTTATTTTTCTTTCTTGGAAAAGAGATTATTTGCTCTTGTGTTTGGCAATGACGTCTTCGATGAAAATACATCATGAGATGACCTTTTTTTTTTATAGGTTTCCAAAGTGGAGGGCTCGAGAAACAGCTCGAGGTTTTGTATGAGAGAAAAGAAAAAAAAAACTTGTCTCTTTTTTAACATTCATTTTTTTTTTATCAGCATGAATAATAATGAGTAGTTTATTCTTGATGTCATGAATCATATGAAAAAGTATTCTTTGCATTTTGAGAGTATTGTTTATTGTTCTAGATTACTTGCTTGCTTGATTAGAAAGGACTTCTACAGGTATGTAACGTAGGCTGTGGTTTTTTTGGCTATGGAAGAAAAGAATTCATAGGGCTTAAAGAGTGTTTCAGGGCTTCAAAGACTGAAGATTACTATTACTAGTTTGACTTTTGACGTCATTCATATTTTCTTTTGCCATTCTTCTTTGATTTGCCCCTTTTTGTTTTTCATTGTTTTACTAGAGCATACTCACTTTATCTTGGTTATCACTTTTTCTTGTGATTTGGGCATGCCCCCTAGCATATGAGTTTCTTGGGCTCTTTTGCCTTTTTGGCTTTCTCATGGCTTTATCATCTTTCTTGATCATTGAAATTTCACTTGCCCCTAGTGTGGGGTATAATCCTAGTCGGGATTTTTTTTTATGAAAGAAAAAAAATCTTCAAGCTCAAAAAGGGTTTACAAGGGATGTACTTGTCGCACCCTCGCGTGCGGAGCGCGGCGTCGCGACGACCGTTGATTAGTACTTAAAAGTGCATTTTTATCATGGTTTTATATCATCATTTTGCACTTGAAGTATCAATAACTCCTTAATTAAAATATGTTTTATAATAATGTATCTAATAATATAAGATACCTATAATTTGTGGTAAATGTCTATTTTTAATGCAGGCCTATCACATAAATGAAAGGATTGATTGATGACTTGAAGAACTTAAATTGCAAGGATAAAGAGATGGCCAAACATAGAAAAGAGATGTCGGTGCAATCCAAACCGGAACACTGTTCGGTAATTGGGTCATATCTAGAGCTATATATCTCAGATTTAGGTCCAATTTATATGGATGGAAAGGTAAGACATAGGCCTACAACTTTCATATGGAGCCGAAGATCTAAAAAGGCCATTATCAAGTCCAAATTGTAGCAACAACAAAGAAGCCCGAATCTGTCTTCCAGCCCGAGCACTGTTCGGTATTTTGGCCATATCTGGAGTTCTAGAAGTTCAAATAAGCTGAATTTTTTACACAAGATAGCTGAGACAATTTCCTACAACTTTCATGTTTGCAAGTGGTTCCAATTTTGACGTTATCAATGACGGTTTGGGCAGACAAGAGAAGATAAGGATTGTCACCAAGTCAAGAGGTGGCCACCCACTCATCAATTAGTCATCAAATCAATAGTTCCCAATTTTGGCCTATAAAAGGAGGCATTTGCCATGCATTTAGGCATCTTGGTTTCCAGATCAAGATCATGCTCTTCTTTTCTCTCTTTGTATTTTTTGTAATGTTTATGCTTTACTTTCATTAATATCAAGTTTATGCCTTTCATTTCCTTTCCTTTACTTAGTTAACTTTTATGTTCTTATTTTGTTTATTTGTTTTCCTTTCTTTCATTATGTCTAGCTAAGTTAATTATGTCAAGGTGAAAAGGTTACACTAATGGTGTGAGAATAAGTATAATGTAAACTTAATATGGACTTTAATGTTTGGTACTAACATGTTTTATATTTGTTATCTTGTTCACTCTTTAATACTTTGCTTGTTAAATGACTAATCTTGATTTATGTTGTATAACACTTGGTACAACAAATGCTTGGCACTTTCATAGCCCATAATGTATGGTATAACCGACACCTGAGCTATGAAAGGAACTTGATTTGTTGTTAACATAAGTTATAATCATGAATGCTTGACGAAATTTACAAGTATTAGCATTAATTGAATAAGATGACTAATGTAATCATGTTAACAATATATAATCTGATTGGAACCTCCTTTGTGTGTGGTTTCCAATTCAATAATAAGAGTTTATACTATACTTGTTTGATATACCATTAGTGGAACCTCTAACCTTGACATTTGTTATTATTATTGTTTAATCCTTACATTAATTTTTCATCTCCAAGTTCTCATCATCTTCTTCTTCTTCTTTTCTTTCTTTATTATTATTATTATTATTATTATTACTATTACTACTACTACTACTACTACTACTACTACTACTATTATTATTATTATTATTAGTATTACTATTATTATTATTATTATTATTATTATTATTATTATTATTGTTATTATTATTGTTATTATTATTATTGTTGTATTATTGTTATTTATAATTTGTACAATTAACCTCCCTGTGGTTCGACCCCGGTCTTGCCGGGTTATTTATTACTTCGACACTCCTGCACTTGGGAGAAGACATCAATCTTTTCGTCGTGTCAAGTTTTTGGCGCCGTTACCGGGGAGGTAAGTTCTTGTATAAATTATAATATTTATTTTATTTTCTCTTTTCACTTTTCTTGTATATAACTTTGTTTATTTTCTCGTGTTTCTTCTTCTTTTGTTTTCTTCTTCGTTTTGTTCTATTCCTACACGTGCATGAGAGTGTGGTCACGTACATCAAGTGGTAGACTTTGTAGGATATCCTCATCATTTTCAGAAAATATGGCCGAAGAAGATAATCAATCACTTCATAATGAGAATAATGAGAATAATCGTGCTAGAACACTTAGAGACCACATGAATCCCACAAGAACAAGTGCACCATCATGCATAGTTTTTCCTCCCGATGCATCTCATTTTAATTTTAAACCAGGTATCATTCAACTTTTACCTTCTTTTCATGGCTTAGAATTGGAAAATCCATACTTGCATTTAAGAGAATTTGAGGAGGTCTGCAACACATATAATAATTTAAATTGTAGCATGAACACCATCAGATTAAAGCTTTTTCCTTTTTCATTAAAAGATAAAGCTAAAACATGGCTACAAAATTTGAGACCAGGATCCATTCGTGCTTGGGATGAAATGCAACAACAATTTTTGAAGAAGTTTTTCCCATCTCATAGAACAAACTCTTTCAAAAGACAAATCACCACTTTCACTCAAAAACCAGGAGAAACATTTTACAAATGTTGGGATAGGTATCGAGACTTGCTTAGTACTTGCCCTCATCATGGTTTTGAAACATGGAGATTGGTTTCACATTTCTATGAAGGGTTAACACCTAAAGATAGGCAAATGGTTGAATTGATGTGCAATGGAACTTTTGAAGATAAATACCCTGATGAAGCAATGGAGTACTTAGACTTGTTAGCTGAAAATGCTCAAAATTGGAACACCGCGGGTACTTGTGAGGCACTGAGTAAAACTCAACCTCATACATCTAGTGGAGGTACGTACAACCTTAGGGAAGATCATGACCTTCAAGCCAAGTTTGCATCTTTAGCTAGAAAAGTCGACGCACTAGAATTGAAAAAGAGTGGTCAATTTAAATCTATTGAAAACATTGTATGTCAAATATGTGAAACAAATGAACACTTAACTAGTAACTGTCCAACCTTGCCTTCTTTTAAGGAATGTCTCCATGAACAAGCCCATGCTTTAAACAGTTTCGAAAGGCCCAATCATAACCCATATTTGCAAACATACAACCCTGGTTGGAGAAATCACCAAAATTTCAGTTGGAAGAGTGACAATGCAAAAACTTCACAACCACAGTTTCAAGCACACCATAATTTCCAAAATTCTCATGGATATGCACCTCCTTATGCTCCACCTCCTAGAAGAAATCTTGAGGAAACATTGCATGCATTCATTGAAAAGCAAGAGACAATCAATACTTAACTTGCTCAAAACATGATAGATTTTAAAGATACTCTTGCTAAATTAACATCTGCTCTCAGTTTCCAAGAGAAAGGTAAGTTTCCATCTCAAACACAACAAAATCCCAAAGGGCAATACAATGCAAATGCAAGTAGTTCCGAAAGCCAACACATAGATCAAGTCAAATCAGTCACTACTCTGCGCAGTGGTAAGGTTATTGAAAAACCCTCTCTTGAACCTTATGAGAAAGATGATGAATCAATCTCTGAGGGTAAGGAAGGGGATGAATCTGAAAATTGCAAAGAAACGACTGATTCACCGCCAGCAGTTCCATTTCCTCAAGCCATGACCAAACAAAGGAAAGTCAATCACAATTCTGAAATTTATGAAATTTTCAAACAGGTAAGGATCAATATACCTTTGCTGGATGCAATTAAACAGGTTCCTTCCTATGCTAAATTTTTGAAAGATCTATGCACTGTGAAGAGGAAACTGAATGTGAAAAAGAAAGCCTTTCTAGCGGAACAAGTAAGTGCCATTCTTCAAAACAATAATGCTTTGAAATATAAAGACCCTGGTTGTCCTACAATTTCCTGCTTTATTGGAGAGCATAAAATTGAAAGAGCCTTACTTGATCTTGGTGCTAGTGTGAATTTACTTCCATATTCAGTTTTTCAGAGTCTCAATCTAGGTGAGTTAAAACCAACTTCTATAACTCTTTTACTTGCCGATAGATCTATAAAAGTGCCTAGAGGAATAATTGAAGATGTGTTAGTACAAGTCGATAAAATTATTTATCCTGTGGATTTTATTGTCTTGGACACACAACCTGTTGAAGTATGTAATTCATTTCCTGTTATTTTAGGACGTCCATTTCTTGCAACTTCTAATGCATTGATTAATTGTAGGAATGGACTGATGAAGCTATCATTTGGAAACATGACATTGGAGATGAATATTTTCAACATTTGCAAGCAACCTAAAGATGATAATAATTTACAGGAAGTGGACTTTACTGAAAAATTAATTCATGATCAATTTCCAACCACTTCCAATGAAATTGAGATTGATGAATCTGATGATTTGGAAATGATTTATTTTCAGGAAGAATCAAAGACAAGTAATTGGAGGCCACAAATTGAGGAATTGCCACCACGACCAATTAAGTCCATACCTTCAAGTGTTCAACCACCAAAACCTGATTTGAAGCCGTTGCCATCCAATCTCAAATACTCATTTTTGGGAGAAAATGAAACTTTTCCGGTAATAATCTCTTCCAAACTTAATGCACATCAAGAAGGTAAGTTATTACAAACTCTGAAAATGCACAAAAAAGCATTAGGATGGACCATAGCTGATATAAAAGGAATTAGTCCTTTGATTTGTACACATAGAATTTATTTAGAGGAAAATGCTAAACCCTCTAGAGAAATGCAACGAAGGCTAAATCCTAATATGAAAGAAGTAGTGAAAAATGAAGTCATTAAGCTTCTAGATAATGAAATCATTTATCCTATTTCTGACAGCAAATGGGTAAGTCCTACCCAAGTTGTACCTAAGAAGTCTGGAGTCACTGTGATAACAAATGAGAACAATGAGTTAATTCCCACTAGAACTGTTACTGGTTGGCGCATGTGCATTGACTATAGGAAACTTAATTCAATGACTAGAAAAGATCATTTTCCTTTACCTTTCATGGATCAAATCCTAGAAAGAGTTGCAGGTCATGAATTTTATTGTTTCCTAGATGGCTATTCGGGTTACAACCAAATTGAAATTGCATTGGAAGATCAAGAAAAGACTACTTTCACATGTCCATTTGGTACTTTTGCATATCGAAGGATGCCTTTTGGATTATGTAATGCACCAGCCACATTTCAAAGATGCATGCTTAGTATATTTAGCGATATGGTTGAACATTTTCTTGAGATTTTCATGGATGATTTTTCTGTTTTTGGCGATTCATTTGATGATTGTTTGACTAATTTAGGAAAGGTTTTAACCAGGTGTGAAGAGAAGAATCTTGTGCTGAATTGGGAAAAATGTCATTTTATGGTAATAAACGGTATTGTACTTGGTCACATTGTTTCATCAAAAGGAATTGAGGTTGACAAATCTAAAATTGAGTTAATTGCAAACTTGCCAACACCAAAATCTCTTAAAGATGTTAGATCATTCCTGGGACATGCTGGTTTTTATAGAAGGTTCATCAAAGATTTTAGTGTAATATCTAAGCCTTTAAGTAACCTTCTAACAAAGGATACTATTTTTGAATGGACTGAACATTGTGAAGAAGCCTTTGTTAAACTTAAAAACTTGCTTACTTGTGCTCCTATCATTCAACCTCCCGATTGGTCATTACCTTTTGAAATAATGTGTGATGCTAGTGATTATGCTGTAGGTGCTGTTTTGGGACAAAGAAAAGATAAGAAACCTTATGTAATTTACTATGCAAGTAAAACTTTAAATAGTGCTCAAATGAATTATACCACCACTGAAAAAGAATTACTTGCAGTAGTATTTGCATGTGAAAAATTCAGATCTTATCTTGTTGGCTCGCCTGTTGTTGTTTTTAGTGATCATGCGGCATTGAAATATCTTCTTTCTAAGAAAGATTCCAAGGCTAGATTGGTGCGGTGGATTTTATTACTTCAAGAATTTGATATCACAATCAAAGATAAGAAAGGCAGCGAAAATGTTGTCGCAGATCACTTGTCAAGATTGACAACAGATTTGAAAACTGACATCACACCAATCGATGACTACTTTCCTGATGAATCTTTACTTTCTGTCTCTACAATGCCTTGGTTTGCTAATATTGTCAATTTTCTTGTTTCAGGACAATTGCCAGCTCATTGGAATACCCAAGATAAAAGAAAGTTTTTGAACAAAGTGAAGAACTTTTATTGGGATGATCCTTATTTATTCAAATATTGTCCTGATCAAATATTTCGAAGATGCATTCCTGACAATGAGGTAAGTAGTGTCATTAAATTTTGTCATTCTGAGGCATGTGGGGGCCATTTCTCATCAAGAAAGACAACTGCAAAAATCTTACAAAGTGGATTTTACTGGCCCACCATGTTCAAAGACTCACATGCATTCTGCAAGTCTTGTGAAAATTGTCAAAAGTTGGGATCTATTTCAAAACGTCACATGATGCCTTTAAACCCTATTATTGTCATTGAGATCTTTGACTGTTGGGGTATAGATTTCATGGGCCCATTCCCTCCATCATTTGGTTTCTTATACATATTAGTCGCAGTAGATTATGTTTCAAAATGGATAGAGGCAATTCCAAGTCGAAACAATGATCACAAAACAGTGATAAAGTTTTTGAAAGAAAATATTTTGAGTCGATTTGGAGTCCCTCGAGCCATAATAAGTGATGGTGGAACACATTTCTGCAACAAGCCATTTGAGTCTTTAATGAAGAAATATGGAATCACACACAAAGTTGCCACCCCTTATCACCCTCAAACAAGTGGACAAGTAGAGCTTGCTAATAGGGAGATCAAACATATTTTGGAGAAAACAGTGAACCCTAATAGGAAAGACTGGTCTTTAAGACTTAATGATGCACTTTGGGCTTATCGAACTGCTTATAAAACATCATTAGGTATGTCACCTTATAGACTAGTCTATGGAAAACCTTGTCACTTGCCTGTGGAACTTGAACATAAAGCTTATTGGGCTATTAAAGCTTTCAATTCAAATCTGGATGATGCTAGTCAACTGCGAAAATTACAAATAAATGAGCTTGAGGAAATAAGAAATGATGCATATGAAAATTCAAGAATTCATAAAGCAAGAATAAAAGAATTTCATGACAAGAAAATACATAGAAAAACCTTCAATGTTGGTCAAAAAGTCTTGCTTTATAATTCTCGACTGCATTTATTTCCTGGAAAATTAAGATCAAGATGGAGTGGTCCTTTTATTGTGAAACATGTGTATCCATATGGGGCCTATGACATCGAGAATCCAAAGAATGGCAATGTTTTCAAGGTAAATGGACATCGTCTGAAAGTTTACTTTGACAATTTTTCAATTGAACATAACTCTATTGAATTGGGTGATCCTGTATATAAAGATTGATTTTATTTTATTTTATTTTACTTTATTTTTGTTTCTTATATAAATATTGATTTTATTTTATTTTATTTTACTTTATTTTTGTTTCTTATATAAATATTGATTTTATTTTATTTTATTTTTGTTTCTTTTTGAGTGATTTTTGCAAGTTTCTTCACCCCGGTCAAATGGCGGATAACGGTACTCCGTGATTTAAGTCGGTTCTTTCAGTTTCCCACAATTACTGATATTTGTGTATATATCTGTGCAATTCTTTGAATCTCTCTTCCAATTCTCATTTGAAAATGGACACTAATCTTGAAAAATTGAAAAAGAATTTTCCCGCTCTGCCTCAGAATGCGATTACAAAAATTTACCGTGCTAGATGTGCAAGATTGAGATTATTAATGAATCATGGAATTCCTGAAGATATTCGTTGGTTGATTGATGCAAAGGTCCGATTATTAGGTGAGTCCTCTAACTTCTTCATTTCACACATGCCTGGAACAGGTAAAAGCACTTTTACAAAGAAGCGTCGTGCAAAACGACTGGATGTTTGTCATCGATGTGCTAGATGGACTTGTAATACACAATGTCGTTCTTTAGGAATGGTATCTATAAACCGTGAAGATAAAATACAATTCATTAAGGATGGCCTGAGTAAGGAGTCTTTAGATAATCTTCTATTGACTCTTGAGACGCATCCTAGTGGAGATGTGCATCGTGCAATTCATGATTTATGGCCACTATTTCATAAAGAACATGATCGACTTAGTCTTGGGAATCTGACTAAAAAAGACCCTGTTTGCCAGTTTTTAAGAAAACTGGATGGGAAGCCTATCCCCGACCCATAGAGGGCGTTTAAGCCGTTCTTGGACGTAAAACCAAGGGAAGATGTGAGCCACAATCACAACTACCTGTACATACACATGCTTTTTTCAAAAGTAAATAAATAAATAAATAAAAAGAGAGAGAGAGTGTGTGAGACTCCAGCTGGCCTACATATAGATGTTATGATTGCCTTTCTAATTTCTCATCTATAAAACCCTCTTTTCCTTCCTTTCATTTCTACTCAACCCATACATTCAACAAATACAGAAGTGTGTAGAAATGGCAAGTTCCTCAAGTCATCAAATAAGAAATATCTGTGTTTTTGGTGGATCTAGTCCTGGGAAAGAAAAGGAGTTTTTAGAATCAGCAAACCATCTTGGTCAGGTGCTAGCTGAGAGAAAGATTCATTTAGTGTATGGGGGAGGCAGTCTTGGGTTAATGGGAGGTGTGTCAATAGCTGCATTTTTAGGAGGTAGTCAAGTTTTAGGAATCGTCCCTGAAGCTTTGGCACAAGGGGACATCATTGGAAAAACAATTGGAGAGGAACTTCAGGTCTCCACAATGTCGGCTCGAATAAATGCAATGTTTAACCATGCTGATGCTTTCATTGCTTTACCAGGTGGTCTAGGCACATTGGAAGAGATCTTTCATATTTCCTCTTGGGCTCAATTGCACATTCACCATAAACCCATAGGTTTGTTAAATGTTAATGGTTATTATGATAAGTTGTTGTCTTTTCTTGATCATGCTGTGGAACAGGAATTTTTAACATCTTCTGCACGACAAATCATAATCTCTGCTACTACTGCTGAACAATTGATTGACCAACTACAATCTTTCATTCCTGTGATTGATCCTTCCATAAGTCGCATAAATTGGTCATCTAAGGAAAGCCGTAAAAAGCTTAGATTGGATTTGAGCCTTCATTTGTGAATTTTTGTGTCTTTTGGTTTTATTATTATGTTTTGTTATTTCTTATTTTTGTTTCAGTGTGTTTCAGGTTTTGTCAGTGTTCGTTATTTCAGGTGATATCTTTTATACTCTATCTTTCTACCTTAGAACATTGAGGACAATGTCTCGTTTTGGTTGGGGGGAGAGGGTAGTAGTTGATAAAAAAAAAAAATTGTTTTTCATTTCATAAAGCATGCGCATAATTGTTGTTACTAGGATGGCAGAGTAAAGGAGTTCTTTTGTTAAAGTGACTCTTGAGACGCATCTTAGTAACCATTATTAACAAGGTCTATTATAATACTTCCTGAAATATTCAGATTTACAAACTCTCGTATTGTTACCACTTAATTATGCTCATATACTTATTTAACATGTATTCTTAAAACCTTAATTTACACACACACACTTTAACATATGATTGTGGGTTGCATATTGGATTATTACATTATTTATGTTTTTTTTGTTAAAGGTAACAACTAAGGGAAAGGGATTGTATATATAAAAAAAAAACAAAAACAAAAAGAAAAAAAAAAGAAAAGAAAAAAAAAAGAAAAAAAAATGATGATAATAAAAATGTAGATAAGTTTGGTTTCGTAGCCTCCCTAACCTAAGCAATTAAGCCCGAAGGGGTGTTTTAACACCTAATACCCTAAAGTCAACTGACTTGGGAGATATTGGCCCAACGCTTGTTACATGGGTTGAGGAGAAAAGCTTAAGGAAATCAAACATTGCACTATCTACATATCAGTATCTGCGACCCGAGTTACTAAGCTCGTAGGGGTGTCTTAACACCTAATGCCCTAAAACCAACTGGTTTGGGAGTCATTAGCTGAAAGCTCGTTACATGGGTTAAAGATGCATGATGTTTTTAAATTATATGTATATATATTTAAAAAAAAAAAAGAAGAAAAAAAGAGACAAAAATAATAATCCCAACCCAAGGAAGTTAACCTTAAACATTAGAACAAAAATTTTGTGTTCTTCCAAGAAAAGCCCCATAATTATGTGTTGATACATTGAGCACAAAAGAAAGGTTTATTAATATCTTGTTAAGTGGTATTGAGCAGATATATAAATTTAATGAGAGTTTGTTTATCTGGATAGATTAATGGAAGTTAAATGATGAATACCTTGCTTTGTGGAATTTGCAAATTGTTTTTCTATTTTACACTTTGATTACTAGGGACTAGTAATAAGCTGGTTGGGGGGTGTGATTAGTACTTAAAAGTGCATTTTTATCATGGTTTTATATCATCATTTTGCACTTGAAGTATCAATAACTCCTTAATTAAAATATGTTTTATAATAATGTATCTAATAATATAAGATACCTATAATTTGTGGTAAATGTCTATTTTTAATGCAGGCCTATCACATAAATGAAAGGATTGATTGATGACTTGAAGAACTTAAATTGCAAGGATAAAGAGATGGCCAAACATAGAAAAGAGATGTCGGTGCAATCCAAACCGGAACACTGTTCGGTAATTGGGTCATATCTAGAGCTATATATCTCAGATTTAGGTCCAATTTATATGGATGGAAAGGTAAGACATAGGCCTACAACTTTCATATGGAGCCCAAGATCTAAAAAGGCCATTATCAAGTCCAAATTGTAGCAACAACAAAGAAGCCCGAATCTGTCTTCCAGCCCGAGCACTGTTCGGTATTTTGGCCATATCTGGAGTTCTAGAAGTCCAAATGAGCTGAATTTTTTACACAAGATAGCTGAGACAATTTCCTACAACTTTCATGTTTGCAAGTGGTTCCAATTTTGACGTTATCAATGACGGTTTGGGCAGACAAGAGAAGATAAGGATTGTCACCAAGTCAAGAGGTGGCCACCCACTCATCAATTAGTCATCAAATCAATAGTTCCCAATTTTGGCCTATAAAAGGAGGCATTTGCCATGCATTTAGGCATCTTGGTTTCCAGATCAAGATCATGCTCTTCTTTTCTCTCTTTGTATTTTTTGTAATGTTTATGCTTTACTTTCATTAATATCAAGTTTATGCCTTTCATTTCCTTTCCTTTACTTAGTTAACTTTTATGTTCTTATTTTGTTTATTTGTTTTCCTTTCTTTCATTATGTCTAGCTAAGGTAATTATGTCAAGGTGAAAAGGTTACACTAATGGTGTGAGAATAAGTATAATGTAAACTTAATATGGACTTTAATGTTTGGTACTAACATGTTTTATATTTGTTATCTTGTTCACTCTTTAATACTTTGCTTGTTAAATGACTAATCTTGATTTATGTTGTATAACACTTGGTACAACAAATGCTTGGCACTTTCATAGCCCATAATGTATGGTATAACCGACACCTGAGCTATGAAAGGAACTTGATTTGTTGTTAACATAAGTTATAATCATGAATGCTTGACGAAATTTACAAGTATTAGCATTAATTGAATAAGATGACTAATGTAATCATGTTAACAATATATAATCTGATTGGAACCTCCTTTGTGTGTGGTTTCCAATTCAATAATAAGAGTTTATACTATACTTGTTTGATATACCATTAGTGGAACCTCTAACCTTGACATTTGTTATTATTATTGTTTAATCCTTACATTAATTTTTCATCTCCAAGTTCTCATCATCTTCTTCTTCTTCTTTTCTTTCTTTATTATTATTATTATTATTATTATTACTATTACTACTACTACTACTACTACTACTACTACTACTATTATTATTATTATTATTAGTATTACTATTATTATTATTATTATTATTATTATTATTATTATTATTGTTATTATTATTGTTATTATTATTATTGTTGTATTATTGTTATTTATAATTTGTACAATTAACCTCCCTGTGGTTCGACCCCGGTCTTGCCGGGTTATTTATTACTTCGACACTCCTGCACTTGGGAGAAGACATCAATCTTTTCGTCGTGTCAAGTTTTTGGCGCCGTTACCGGGGAGGTAAGTTCTTGTATAAATTATAATATTTATTTTATTTTCTCTTTTCACTTTTCTTGTATATAACTTTGTTTATTTTCTCGTGTTTCTTCTTCTTTTGTTTTCTTCTTCCTTTTGTTCTATTCCTACACGTGCATGAGAGTGTGGTCACGTACATCAAGTGGTAGACTTTGTAGGATATCCTCATCATTTTCAGAAAATATGGCCGAAGAAGATAATCAATCACTTCATAATGAGAATAATGAGAATAATCGTGCTAGAACACTTAGAGACCACATGAATCCCACAAGAACAAGTGCACCATCATGCATAGTTTTTCCTCCCGATGCATCTCATTTTAATTTTAAACCAGGTATCATTCAACTTTTACCTTCTTTTCATGGCTTAGAATTGGAAAATCCATACTTGCATTTAAGAGAATTTGAGGAGGTCTGCAACACATATAATAATTTAAATTGTAGCATGAACACCATCAGATTAAAGCTTTTTCCTTTTTCATTAAAAGATAAAGCTAAAACATGGCTACAAAATTTGAGACCAGGATCCATTCGTGCTTGGGATGAAATGCAACAACAATTTTTGAAGAAGTTTTTCCCATCTCATAGAACAAACTCTTTCAAAAGACAAATCACCACTTTCACTCAAAAACCAGGAGAAACATTTTACAAATGTTGGGATAGGTATCGAGACTTGCTTAGTACTTGCCCTCATCATGGTTTTGAAACATGGAGATTGGTTTCACATTTCTATGAAGGGTTAACACCTAAAGATAGGCAAATGGTTGAATTGATGTGCAATGGAACTTTTGAAGATAAATACCCTGATGAAGCAATGGAGTACTTAGACTTGTTAGCTGAAAATGCTCAAAATTGGAACACCGCGGGTACTTGTGAGGCACTGAGTAAAACTCAACCTCATACATCTAGTGGAGGTACGTACAACCTTAGGGAAGATCATGACCTTCAAGCCAAGTTTGCATCTTTAGCTAGAAAAGTCGACGCACTAGAATTGAAAAAGAGTGGTCAATTTAAATCTATTGAAAACATTGTATGTCAAATATGTGAAACAAATGAACACTTAACTAGTAACTGTCCAACCTTGCCTTCTTTTAAGGAATGTCTCCATGAACAAGCCCATGCTTTAAACAGTTTCGAAAGGCCCAATCATAACCCATATTTGCAAACATACAACCCTGGTTGGAGAAATCACCAAAATTTCAGTTGGAAGAGTGACAATGCAAAAACTTCACAACCACAGTTTCAAGCACACCATAATTTCCAAAATTCTCATGGATATGCACCTCCTTATGCTCCACCTCCTAGAAGAAATCTTGAGGAAACATTGCATGCATTCATTGAAAAGCAAGAGACAATCAATACTTAACTTGCTCAAAACATGATAGATTTTAAAGATACTCTTGCTAAATTAACATCTGCTCTCAGTTTCCAAGAGAAAGGTAAGTTTCCATCTCAAACACAACAAAATCCCAAAGGGCAATACAATGCAAATGCAAGTAGTTCCGAAAGCCAACACATAGATCAAGTCAAATCAGTCACTACTCTGCGCAGTGGTAAGGTTATTGAAAAACCCTCTCTTGAACCTTATGAGAAAGATGATGAATCAATCTCTGAGGGTAAGGAAGGGGATGAATCTGAAAATTGCAAAGAAACGACTGATTCACCGCCAGCAGTTCCATTTCCTCAAGCCATGACCAAACAAAGGAAAGTCAATCACAATTCTGAAATTTATGAAATTTTCAAACAGGTAAGGATCAATATACCTTTGCTGGATGCAATTAAACAGGTTCCTTCCTATGCTAAATTTTTGAAAGATCTATGCACTGTGAAGAGGAAACTGAATGTGAAAAAGAAAGCCTTTCTAGCGGAACAAGTAAGTGCCATTCTTCAAAACAATAATGCTTTGAAATATAAAGACCCTGGTTGTCCTACAATTTCCTGCTTTATTGGAGAGCATAAAATTGAAAGAGCCTTACTTGATCTTGGTGCTAGTGTGAATTTACTTCCATATTCAGTTTTTCAGAGTCTCAATCTAGGTGAGTTAAAACCAACTTCTATAACTCTTTTACTTGCCGATAGATCTATAAAAGTGCCTAGAGGAATAATTGAAGATGTGTTAGTACAAGTCGATAAAATTATTTATCCTGTGGATTTTATTGTCTTGGACACACAACCTGTTGAAGTATGTAATTCATTTCCTGTTATTTTAGGACGTCCATTTCTTGCAACTTCTAATGCATTGATTAATTGTAGGAATGGACTGATGAAGCTATCATTTGGAAACATGACATTGGAGATGAATATTTTCAACATTTGCAAGCAACCTAAAGATGATAATAATTTACAGGAAGTGGACTTTACTGAAAAATTAATTCATGATCAATTTCCAACCACTTCCAATGAAATTGAGATTGATGAATCTGATGATTTGGAAATGATTTATTTTCAGGAAGAATCAAAGACAAGTAATTGGAGGCCACAAATTGAGGAATTGCCACCACGACCAATTAAGTCCATACCTTCAAGTGTTCAACCACCAAAACCTGATTTGAAGCCGTTGCCATCCAATCTCAAATACTCATTTTTGGGAGAAAATGAAACTTTTCCGGTAATAATCTCTTCCAAACTTAATGCACATCAAGAAGGTAAGTTATTACAAACTCTGAAAATGCACAAAAAAGCATTAGGATGGACCATAGCTGATATAAAAGGAATTAGTCCTTTGATTTGTACACATAGAATTTATTTAGAGGAAAATGCTAAACCCTCTAGAGAAATGCAACGAAGGCTAAATCCTAATATGAAAGAAGTAGTGAAAAATGAAGTCATTAAGCTTCTAGATAATGAAATCATTTATCCTATTTCTGACAGCAAATGGGTAAGTCCTACCCAAGTTGTACCTAAGAAGTCTGGAGTCACTGTGATAACAAATGAGAACAATGAGTTAATTCCCACTAGAACTGTTACTGGTTGGCGCATGTGCATTGACTATAGGAAACTTAATTCAATGACTAGAAAAGATCATTTTCCTTTACCTTTCATGGATCAAATCCTAGAAAGAGTTGCAGGTCATGAATTTTATTGTTTCCTAGATGGCTATTCGGGTTACAACCAAATTGAAATTGCATTGGAAGATCAAGAAAAGACTACTTTCACATGTCCATTTGGTACTTTTGCATATCGAAGGATGCCTTTTGGATTATGTAATGCACCAGCCACATTTCAAAGATGCATGCTTAGTATATTTAGCGATATGGTTGAACATTTTCTTGAGATTTTCATGGATGATTTTTCTGTTTTTGGCGATTCATTTGATGATTGTTTGACTAATTTAGGAAAGGTTTTAACCAGGTGTGAAGAGAAGAATCTTGTGCTGAATTGGGAAAAATGTCATTTTATGGTAATAAACGGTATTGTACTTGGTCACATTGTTTCATCAAAAGGAATTGAGGTTGACAAATCTAAAATTGAGTTAATTGCAAACTTGCCAACACCAAAATCTCTTAAAGATGTTAGATCATTCCTGGGACATGCTGGTTTTTATAGAAGGTTCATCAAAGATTTTAGTGTAATATCTAAGCCTTTAAGTAACCTTCTAACAAAGGATACTATTTTTGAATGGACTGAACATTGTGAAGAAGCCTTTGTTAAACTTAAAAACTTGCTTACTTGTGCTCCTATCATTCAACCTCCCGATTGGTCATTACCTTTTGAAATAATGTGTGATGCTAGTGATTATGCTGTAGGTGCTGTTTTGGGACAAAGAAAAGATAAGAAACCTTATGTAATTTACTATGCAAGTAAAACTTTAAATAGTGCTCAAATGAATTATACCACCACTGAAAAAGAATTACTTGCAGTAGTATTTGCATGTGAAAAATTCAGATCTTATCTTGTTGGCTCGCCTGTTGTTGTTTTTAGTGATCATGCGGCATTGAAATATCTTCTTTCTAAGAAAGATTCCAAGGCTAGATTGGTGCGGTGGATTTTATTACTTCAAGAATTTGATATCACAATCAAAGATAAGAAAGGCAGCGAAAATGTTGTCGCAGATCACTTGTCAAGATTGACAACAGATTTGAAAACTGACATCACACCAATCGATGACTACTTTCCTGATGAATCTTTACTTTCTGTCTCTACAATGCCTTGGTTTGCTAATATTGTCAATTTTCTTGTTTCAGGACAATTGCCAGCTCATTGGAATACCCAAGATAAAAGAAAGTTTTTGAACAAAGTGAAGAACTTTTATTGGGATGATCCTTATTTATTCAAATATTGTCCTGATCAAATATTTCGAAGATGCATTCCTGACAATGAGGTAAGTAGTGTCATTAAATTTTGTCATTCTGAGGCATGTGGGGGCCATTTCTCATCAAGAAAGACAACTGCAAAAATCTTACAAAGTGGATTTTACTGGCCCACCATGTTCAAAGACTCACATGTATTCTGCAAGTCTTGTGAAAATTGTCAAAAGTTGGGATCTATTTCAAAACGTCACATGATGCCTTTAAACCCTATTATTGTCATTGAGATCTTTGACTGTTGGGGTATAGATTTCATGGGCCCATTCCCTCCATCATTTGGTTTCTTATACATATTAGTCGCAGTAGATTATGTTTCAAAATGGATAGAGGCAATTCCAAGTCGAAACAATGATCACAAAACAGTGATAAAGTTTTTGAAAGAAAATATTTTGAGTCGATTTGGAGTCCCTCGAGCCATAATAAGTGATGGTGGAACACATTTCTGCAACAAGCCATTTGAGTCTTTAATGAAGAAATATGGAATCACACACAAAGTTGCCACCCCTTATCACCCTCAAACAAGTGGACAAGTAGAGCTTGCTAATAGGGAGATCAAACATATTTTGGAGAAAACAGTGAACCCTAATAGGAAAGACTGGTCTTTAAGACTTAATGATGCACTTTGGGCTTATCGAACTGCTTATAAAACATCATTAGGTATGTCACCTTATAGACTAGTCTATGGAAAACCTTGTCACTTGCCTGTGGAACTTGAACATAAAGCTTATTGGGCTATTAAAGCTTTCAATTCAAATCTGGATGATGCTAGTCAACTGCGAAAATTACAAATAAATGAGCTTGAGGAAATAAGAAATGATGCATATGAAAATTCAAGAATTCATAAAGCAAGAATAAAAGAATTTCATGACAAGAAAATACATAGAAAAACCTTCAATGTTGGTCAAAAAGTCTTGCTTTATAATTCTCGACTGCATTTATTTCCTGGAAAATTAAGATCAAGATGGAGTGGTCCTTTTATTGTGAAACATGTGTATCCATATGGGGCCTATGACATCGAGAATCCAAAGAATGGCAATGTTTTCAAGGTAAATGGACATCGTCTGAAAGTTTACTTTGACAATTTTTCAATTGAACATAACTCTATTGAATTGGGTGATCCTGTATATAAAGATTGATTTTATTTTATTTTATTTTACTTTATTTTTGTTTCTTATATAAATATTGATTTTATTTTATTTTATTTTACTTTATTTTTGTTTCTTATATAAATATTGATTTTATTTTATTTTATTTTTGTTTCTTTTTGAGTGATTTTTGCAAGTTTCTTCACCCCGGTCAAATGGCGGATAACGGTACTCCGTGATTTAAGTCGGTTCTTTCAGTTTCCCACAATTACTGATATTTGTGTATATATCTGTGCAATTCTTTGAATCTCTCTTCCAATTCTCATTTGAAAATGGACACTAATCTTGAAAAATTGAAAAAGAATTTTCCCGCTCTGCCTCAGAATGCGATTACAAAAATTTACCGTGCTAGATGTGCAAGATTGAGATTATTAATGAATCATGGAATTCCTGAAGATATTCGTTGGTTGATTGATGCAAAGGTCCGATTATTAGGTGAGTCCTCTAACTTCTTCATTTCACACATGCCTGGAACAGGTAAAAGCACTTTTACAAAGAAGCGTCGTGCAAAACGACTGGATGTTTGTCATCGATGTGCTAGATGGACTTGTAATACACAATGTCGTTCTTTAGGAATGGTATCTATAAACCGTGAAGATAAAATACAATTCATTAAGGATGGCCTGAGTAAGGAGTCTTTAGATAATCTTCTATTGACTCTTGAGACGCATCCTAGTGGAGATGTGCATCGTGCAATTCATGATTTATGGCCACTATTTCATAAAGAACATGATCGACTTAGTCTTGGGAATCTGACTAAAAAAGACCCTGTTTGCCAGTTTTTAAGAAAACTGGATGGGAAGCCTATCCCCGACCCATAGAGGGCGTTTAAGCCGTTCTTGGACGTAAAACCAAGGGAAGATGTGAGCCACAATCACAACTACCTGTACATACACATGCTTTTTTCAAAAGTAAATAAATAAATAAATAAAAAGAGAGAGAGAGTGTGTGAGACTCCAGCTGGCCTACATATAGATGTTATGATTGCCTTTCTAATTTCTCATCTATAAAACCCTCTTTTCCTTCCTTTCATTTCTACTCAACCCATACATTCAACAAATACAGAAGTGTGTAGAAATGGCAAGTTCCTCAAGTCATCAAATAAGAAATATCTGTGTTTTTGGTGGATCTAGTCCTGGGAAAGAAAAGGAGTTTTTAGAATCAGCAAACCATCTTGGTCAGGTGCTAGCTGAGAGAAAGATTCATTTAGTGTATGGGGGAGGCAGTCTTGGGTTAATGGGAGGTGTGTCAATAGCTGCATTTTTAGGAGGTAGTCAAGTTTTAGGAATCGTCCCTGAAGCTTTGGCACAAGGGGACATCATTGGAAAAACAATTGGAGAGGAACTTCAGGTCTCCACAATGTCGGCTCGAATAAATGCAATGTTTAACCATGCTGATGCTTTCATTGCTTTACCAGGTGGTCTAGGCACATTGGAAGAGATCTTTCATATTTCCTCTTGGGCTCAATTGCACATTCACCATAAACCCATAGGTTTGTTAAATGTTAATGGTTATTATGATAAGTTGTTGTCTTTTCTTGATCATGCTGTGGAACAGGAATTTTTAACATCTTCTGCACGACAAATCATAATCTCTGCTACTACTGCTGAACAATTGATTGACCAACTACAATCTTTCATTCCTGTGATTGATCCTTCCATAAGTCGCATAAATTGGTCATCTAAGGAAAGCCGTAAAAAGCTTAGATTGGATTTGAGCCTTCATTTGTGAATTTTTGTGTCTTTTGGTTTTATTATTATGTTTTGTTATTTCTTATTTTTGTTTCAGTGTGTTTCAGGTTTTGTCAGTGTTCGTTATTTCAGGTGATATCTTTTATACTCTATCTTTCTACCTTAGAACATTGAGGACAATGTCTCGTTTTGGTTGGGGGGAGAGGGTAGTAGTTGATAAAAAAAAAAATTGTTTTTCATTTCATAAAGCATGCGCATAATTGTTGTTACTAGGATGGCAGAGTAAAGGAGTTCTTTTGTTAAAGTGACTCTTGAGACGCATCTTAGTAACCATTATTAACAAGGTCTATTATAATACTTCCTGAAATATTCAGATTTACAAACTCTCGTATTGTTACCACTTAATTATGCTCATATACTTATTTAACATGTATTCTTAAAACCTTAATTTACACACACACACTTTAACATATGATTGTGGGTTGCATATTGGATTATTACATTATTTATGTTTTTTTTGTTAAAGGTAACAACTAAGGGAAAGGGATTGTATATATAAAAAAAAAACAAAAACAAAAAGAAAAAAAAAAGAAAAGAAAAAAAAAAGAAAAAAAAATGATGATAATAAAAATGTAGATAAGTTTGGTTTCGTAGCCTCCCTAACCTAAGCAATTAAGCCCGAAGGGGTGTTTTAACACCTAATACCCTAAAGTCAACTGACTTGGGAGATATTGGCCCAACGCTTGTTACATGGGTTGAGGAGAAAAGCTTAAGGAAATCAAACATTGCACTATCTACATATCAGTATCTGCGACCCGAGTTACTAAGCTCGTAGGGGTGTCTTAACACCTAATGCCCTAAAACCAACTGGTTTGGGAGTCATTAGCTGAAAGCTCGTTACATGGGTTAAAGATGCATGATGTTTTTAAATTATATGTATATATATTTAAAAAAAAAAAAGAAGAAAAAAAGAGACAAAAATAATAATCCCAACCCAAGGAAGTTAACCTTAAACATTAGAACAAAAATTTTGTGTTCTTCCAAGAAAAGCCCCATAATTATGTGTTGATACATTGAGCACAAAAGAAAGGTTTATTAATATCTTGTTAAGTGGTATTGAGCAGATATATAAATTTAATGAGAGTTTGTTTATCTGGATAGATTAATGGAAGTTAAATGATGAATACCTTGCTTTGTGGAATTTGCAAATTGTTTTTCTATTTTACACTTTGATTACTAGGGACTAGTAATAAGCTGGTTGGGGGGTGTGATTAGTACTTAAAAGTGCATTTTTATCATGGTTTTATATCATCATTTTGCACTTGAAGTATCAATAACTCCTTAATTAAAATATGTTTTATAATAATGTATCTAATAATATAAGATACCTATAATTTGTGGTAAATGTCTATTTTTAATGCAGGCCTATCACATAAATGAAAGGATTGATTGATGACTTGAAGAACTTAAATTGCAAGGATAAAGAGATGGCCAAACATAGAAAAGAGATGTCGGTGCAATCCAAACCGGAACACTGTTCGGTAATTGGGTCATATCTAGAGCTATATATCTCAGATTTAGGTCCAATTTATATGGATGGAAAGGTAAGACATAGGCCTACAACTTTCATATGGAGCCCAAGATCTAAAAAGGCCATTATCAAGTCCAAATTGTAGCAACAACAAAGAAGCCCGAATCTGTCTTCCAGCCCGAGCACTGTTCGGTATTTTGGCCATATCTGGAGTTCTAGAAGTCCAAATGAGCTGAATTTTTTACACAAGATAGCTGAGACAATTTCCTACAACTTTCATGTTTGCAAGTGGTTCCAATTTTGACGTTATCAATGACGGTTTGGGCAGACAAGAGAAGATAAGGATTGTCACCAAGTCAAGAGGTGGCCACCCACTCATCAATTAGTCATCAAATCAATAGTTCCCAATTTTGGCCTATAAAAGGAGGCATTTGCCATGCATTTAGGCATCTTGGTTTCCAGATCAAGATCATGCTCTTCTTTTCTCTCTTTGTATTTTTTGTAATGTTTATGCTTTACTTTCATTAATATCAAGTTTATGCCTTTCATTTCCTTTCCTTTACTTAGTTAACTTTTATGTTCTTATTTTGTTTATTTGTTTTCCTTTCTTTCATTATGTCTAGCTAAGGTAATTATGTCAAGGTGAAAAGGTTACACTAATGGTGTGAGAATAAGTATAATGTAAACTTAATATGGACTTTAATGTTTGGTACTAACATGTTTTATATTTGTTATCTTGTTCACTCTTTAATACTTTGCTTGTTAAATGACTAATCTTGATTTATGTTGTATAACACTTGGTACAACAAATGCTTGGCACTTTCATAGCCCATAATGTATGGTATAACCGACACCTGAGCTATGAAAGGAACTTGATTTGTTGTTAACATAAGTTATAATCATGAATGCTTGACGAAATTTACAAGTATTAGCATTAATTGAATAAGATGACTAATGTAATCATGTTAACAATATATAATCTGATTGGAACCTCCTTTGTGTGTGGTTTCCAATTCAATAATAAGAGTTTATACTATACTTGTTTGATATACCATTAGTGGAACCTCTAACCTTGACATTTGTTATTATTATTGTTTAATCCTTACATTAATTTTTCATCTCCAAGTTCTCATCATCTTCTTCTTCTTCTTTTCTTTCTTTATTATTATTATTATTATTATTATTACTATTACTACTACTACTACTACTACTACTACTACTACTATTATTATTATTATTATTAGTATTACTATTATTATTATTATTATTATTATTATTATTATTATTATTGTTATTATTATTGTTATTATTATTATTGTTGTATTATTGTTATTTATAATTTGTACAATTAACCTCCCTGTGGTTCGACCCCGGTCTTGCCGGGTTATTTATTACTTCGACACTCCTGCACTTGGGAGAAGACATCAATCTTTTCGTCGTGTCAAGTTTTTGGCGCCGTTACCGGGGAGGTAAGTTCTTGTATAAATTATAATATTTATTTTATTTTCTCTTTTCACTTTTCT
The DNA here is from genome assembly GCA_026413675.1 of Populus pruinosa. Lineage (NCBI taxonomy): Eukaryota > Viridiplantae > Streptophyta > Magnoliopsida > Malpighiales > Salicaceae > Populus > Populus pruinosa. The sequence goes on along the minus strand of CM048608.1, from coordinate 19,010,697 downwards.
TGTATATAACTTTGTTTATTTTCTCGTGTTTCTTCTTCTTTTGTTTTCTTCTTCCTTTTGTTCTATTCCTACACGTGCATGAGAGTGTGGTCACGTACATCAAGTGGTAGACTTTGTAGGATATCCTCATCATTTTCAGAAAATATGGCCGAAGAAGATAATCAATCACTTCATAATGAGAATAATGAGAATAATCGTGCTAGAACACTTAGAGACCACATGAATCCCACAAGAACAAGTGCACCATCATGCATAGTTTTTCCTCCCGATGCATCTCATTTTAATTTTAAACCAGGTATCATTCAACTTTTACCTTCTTTTCATGGCTTAGAATTGGAAAATCCATACTTGCATTTAAGAGAATTTGAGGAGGTCTGCAACACATATAATAATTTAAATTGTAGCATGAACACCATCAGATTAAAGCTTTTTCCTTTTTCATTAAAAGATAAAGCTAAAACATGGCTACAAAATTTGAGACCAGGATCCATTCGTGCTTGGGATGAAATGCAACAACAATTTTTGAAGAAGTTTTTCCCATCTCATAGAACAAACTCTTTCAAAAGACAAATCACCACTTTCACTCAAAAACCAGGAGAAACATTTTACAAATGTTGGGATAGGTATCGAGACTTGCTTAGTACTTGCCCTCATCATGGTTTTGAAACATGGAGATTGGTTTCACATTTCTATGAAGGGTTAACACCTAAAGATAGGCAAATGGTTGAATTGATGTGCAATGGAACTTTTGAAGATAAATACCCTGATGAAGCAATGGAGTACTTAGACTTGTTAGCTGAAAATGCTCAAAATTGGAACACCGCGGGTACTTGTGAGGCACTGAGTAAAACTCAACCTCATACATCTAGTGGAGGTACGTACAACCTTAGGGAAGATCATGACCTTCAAGCCAAGTTTGCATCTTTAGCTAGAAAAGTCGACGCACTAGAATTGAAAAAGAGTGGTCAATTTAAATCTATTGAAAACATTGTATGTCAAATATGTGAAACAAATGAACACTTAACTAGTAACTGTCCAACCTTGCCTTCTTTTAAGGAATGTCTCCATGAACAAGCCCATGCTTTAAACAGTTTCGAAAGGCCCAATCATAACCCATATTTGCAAACATACAACCCTGGTTGGAGAAATCACCAAAATTTCAGTTGGAAGAGTGACAATGCAAAAACTTCACAACCACAGTTTCAAGCACACCATAATTTCCAAAATTCTCATGGATATGCACCTCCTTATGCTCCACCTCCTAGAAGAAATCTTGAGGAAACATTGCATGCATTCATTGAAAAGCAAGAGACAATCAATACTTAACTTGCTCAAAACATGATAGATTTTTTACACAAGATAGCTGAGACAATTTCCTACAACTTTCATGTTTGCAAGTGGTTCCAATTTTGACGTTATCAATGACGGTTTGGGCAGACAAGAGAAGATAAGGATTGTCACCAAGTCAAGAGGTGGCCACCCACTCATCAATTAGTCATCAAATCAATAGTTCCCAATTTTGGCCTATAAAAGGAGGCATTTGCCATGCATTTAGGCATCTTGGTTTCCAGATCAAGATCATGCTCTTCTTTTCTCTCTTTGTATTTTTTGTAATGTTTATGCTTTACTTTCATTAATATCAAGTTTATGCCTTTCATTTCCTTTCCTTTACTTAGTTAACTTTTATGTTCTTATTTTGTTTATTTGTTTTCCTTTCTTTCATTATGTCTAGCTAAGTTAATTATGTCAAGGTGAAAAGGTTACACTAATGGTGTGAGAATAAGTATAATGTAAACTTAATATGGACTTTAATGTTTGGTACTAACATGTTTTATATTTGTTATCTTGTTCACTCTTTAATACTTTGCTTGTTAAATGACTAATCTTGATTTATGTTGTATAACACTTGGTACAACAAATGCTTGGCACTTTCATAGCCCATAATGTATGGTATAACCGACACCTGAGCTATGAAAGGAACTTGATTTGTTGTTAACATAAGTTATAATCATGAATGCTTGACGAAATTTACAAGTATTAGCATTAATTGAATAAGATGACTAATGTAATCATGTTAACAATATATAATCTGATTGGAACCTCCTTTGTGTGTGGTTTCCAATTCAATAATAAGAGTTTATACTATACTTGTTTGATATACCATTAGTGGAACCTCTAACCTTGACATTTGTTATTATTATTGTTTAATCCTTACATTAATTTTTCATCTCCAAGTTCTCATCATCTTCTTCTTCTTCTTTTCTTTCTTTATTATTATTATTATTATTATTATTACTATTACTACTACTACTACTACTACTACTACTACTACTACTACTACTACTATTATTATTATTATTATTAGTATTACTATTATTATTATTATTATTATTATTATTATTGTTATTATTATTGTTATTATTATTATTGTTGTTATTATTGTTATTGTTGTATTATTGTTATTTATAATTTGTACAATTAACCTCCCTGTGGTTCGACCCCGGTCTTGCCGGGTTATTTATTACTTCGACACTCCTGCACTTGGGAGAAGACATCAATCTTTTCGTCGTGTCAACCGTCGATTGATTTCGGGGTCTCTTAGTTTTATTTTTGTGTAAAAGAGAGTCGCCACCTAGTATTATGGTCACTAGGAAACCTAACTGGTCTTTCAGAGATTCTAAGGAAAGGGACTGGTTGCGTAAAGGGAAAGTGTTAGCACCCCTAGTACGCCCTACCTAAGGTAAGCTGCTTGGTGTTTGTCTTATAATTGCTATGGTGTTGGTGTTTTCTAATCCCATCAGTTTTTCTCGGTTCGATTGTAACTAGATTTCTTAAGAAAGAAATCCAAGGAGATTCAATGCGCTTTACAAGCTCATTTTTTCTTGGTATTTCAAGAACTCGTAAATCGTGAGGGAGGATAAAAATTTAGAAATCTAGTGTGCTTTAAACGCCTATTTTTGCCTTAGTACTTTTGTACTCTCACGGCTCGTAAACCATGGAGAAATTTTTTTTGAAATGTCCTCGATTATAATCAAGGCTTCTTTCAAGGATGTGTGCGGATTTATTATTCCTAGAAAATTATCTTGGATATTTACCACTCCGGGTTTCTTTATCCAAATATTAATAGTGAATAATAACAAATTATTCCCAATAATATTTTGGATGTTCATCCTTTAAGGATTTCTTCATCCAAACATTAGTGGTAAATAATAGATAAATTCTCCCCAAAATAAGATTTTTATATTTTTTGGAATATTGGCCAACACCCTTTGGAATTTTACAAACATGTTGTAAAATCCATAAATGCAAGAAAATAATTTGTGTTTAAGAAATCCATGCGAAAACACATTTTTCAAAGCTTCCAATATTTTTTCTATATAAAAAAAAATTCAAAAAAAAAAAATATGTTAGGGTATTGGCCGTATGCAACACACAAGAAAATAATTTTTTTATATATATATTTTTTTAATACACCAACATCACAATTAGACATAACGCCAAAATAAAAAGTAACAAACCATCATTTATATTACAAGAATTACAAGAAACTTGAAACAAATCATAAAAATCATTCAAAGCCAAATCAACTTAAAATTTTGTACACTGGAACTAACTAAATCCATATGAATAAGGGAAACAAAGTCTTGAAACTGAAATTTTGAAATTAAAATCCTAGTACATGTGACCATGACTCATGACTAAGTTTTTACAATCCGGGAGTTCATACCACGGTAATTTCATAAAAAGGAAGAACTTGGAATGGCATGCTTTATATATATATATAAATGGAAATTAACTCCAAAACAGTGATGATCAATGGCAGGAACAAACAACCCCTTTTCCCCGGTTCCTTAATTCCAAAACAATAAAAGGAAAGAAATAATTAATGGCAGGAACAAACAGCCCCTTTTCCCCGGTTCCTTAATTTCAAAACAGTGAAAGGAAGGAAATAATTAATGACAGGAACAAACAAAGGGAAGCAAAAAAAAAAAAAAAACCAGAGGATAATTAACTCTTAACAGCCATCCATCCGCAACTCAAAACCACGGCAGACCATAAGACAAGGGAAGCATTCATTGTACAGTCTAACCTTGAAAATAAATGTGCAAAACAAAGAACGAATAAGGAAGGCAGCAAAGGAGGAGAAAATTAAGACTTACCTGCAGGTTTCACCGTTTCCTTTTCTGCAGAAGATGAGGTACAACTAAACAAGTGTTGCTGTCAAACTTTAAAGCAAATCCCCTTCTCCGTCTTGTCTTTTTTTTTCTTTTCCCTTATGGTCGACCCCTCTTGGTTTTTTCTTTTATTTTCTGCTCCCTTCTTTCGTTCTTTTCTGCTCTTTTTTTGCTTTTGTTCCTCTCCCTTCTGCACTCTTTTCTTATTTTTTTTCTGCCGCTTTTTGATCTCTCCTTCTCCTCCCCGCCCTAGGTCATTAGAGGGGCTTATATATAGTCTAACCTATATCTATTTAGGAAGGATTCAATGCATTAATCCTAGGACGCAAATCCCTACTGATTTGCAGTAAAAAAAAAACGCAAAAGGAAACTGCAATATTCTGATTTTGTGGTGGTGTTTTACGTCTGATTTCTTTCCAGTTTTGGAGGATGGTGTGGCTCTTTTCTTTCCTTCCATAGGGCCAGCTGCTCCCTTTGAAATGAGGCAACAAAAACGTGGTCTTTAGCTCCAATAATCAGAGGCGATGAGAAAGGAAAAACAGCAGAGAAAAGGGAAAGCAATCAGATGCAGGGTGCAGCTGCAAAGTCTTATTTTCCTTAATCGGTGTGGTAAAAATCCTTTCATTTATGATGATCCACGCCCCCTCTCCAGCTTTCCATATCCTTCTTCAATTAAATCCCTCATTTTAACACTTTTCGATTCAGTCCTGGGTCCCGAAAAAATCCTTCGAATCAGTCCCGCAAACTTGGGTCAAAATCCTGCTTGTGACAGAATCCTCTATTTTCACATCAGAGATTCAAACGTGCAGAGCTTGAGCTTCTGATATCGAAATCGAGAAATTCAAAAACCAAAATTCATCTATGCGTGTAGGATTACAATTTTGACAGGGATTTAAGGCGAGATATAATCATTTTATAGGACAGAATTGGGCCGCGATCTCGTCGGTCAAAAAGGGTCTCCTGATCTGATTAAAAAAAATGACAAATGTCGAGCATCCTGATATGACTGGGAGTACCCTAAGAATGAACCAGAAAAATCGTGACGGCAATAGAATTTTTTCGGTGCAAAACTTGGGTCAGAATCCTCCTCACGGCAGAATTCTCTATTTTTCACGTCAGATATTTAAACGTGCAGAGCTTGAGCTTCTGATATCGAAATCCATCAATTTGAAAGTCAAAATTCATCTATGCATGTAGGATTACAACTTTGACAGAATCAGGCCATAATCTGGTTGGTCAAAAAGGGGTCTCCTGATCTAAATTCAGGAAACTGACAATGCCAAGCATCCTCGACTAAGAGTCTGCCATAAGAACAATGAGCCCTAGGACCCAATCAAGGTGTAGGTCCATTCTTCAACATGTCATGAGTGATAGAATATAGTTGGGATGGTCAGATATTGCACGAACCCAAGTCAGAATCAGGGTCTAAGTTGGAACAAAACAACAAAAAATAAATAAATAAATAAAATTGCGGCAGCAGTAGAACTAGGTTTTTCTAGTGCCACTTTCAAAGAATTTATTTCAACCTTACAGCCCATGTAAAAGAGGAATGAATTTATCATTATAAAGAATCCTAATTAGCCTAAGAATCCTGACAATTTCGGTAGCAGTGGGGAAGGATAAAGAGAGCAGGAGATGGCTAAAAAAATGAGTAACAACAGATGCCCCCTCTTTACGAAACTTGCGAAGCTAAAACTTGAGTAGCAAGTTTTGTAAAGATAAATTAATAAAACTATCAAAACTCGATGCCTTCTTAAATATGGTCTCATTATTAGGTGACCTATATGTTTCTCTATTCAAAAGAATTTTAAAAGTGGTCTAAATGCCGGGTGACCTGCCCGTTTAGAAAACTCCACGCTTTGTCTTTTTTTTTTTTTTTGAAGAATGGTTTCAATGTCGGGTGACCTGCTCGTTGTAAGATTCTTTAGAAAAAACTCCACTCTCTTTTTTTCTAAAAAGTGGTCTCAATATCGGGCGACCTGCCTGTTGTCAGATTTTTAGAAAAACTCCACGCTTTTCTAAAAAGTGGTCTCAATATCGGGCGACCTGCCCATTGCCAGATTTTTTTAGAAAAACTCCACGCTTTTTCTAAAAGGGTGGTCTCAATGTTGGGTGACCTGCCCGTCGTAAGATTTTTAGAAAAACTCCACGCTTTTTCTAAAAGATGGTCTCAATGTTGGGTGACCTGCCCATCTTAAAATTCCTTAGAAAACTCCATGCTTTTCTAAAAAACCGTCTAAATATTAGGTGACCGGCCTATCTTAAAATTCTTAGAAAACTCCACGCTTTTCTAAGAAACGGTTTCAATATCGGGTGACCAGTCCCTCTTCAAAAATTTTTTTAGAAAACTCCACGCTTTTTTTGATGAATGGTTTCAATATCGGGTGACCTCAAGGAATGAAGCAGTGCTGGTTGACAATTCCTATCCTTTTCTGTAGTTTTGTAGACCTGAGATTTTGGACATCAGTGAAATTTATTTATTTATTTTTTCTTTTCAAAAACTTGGAACTATTTTGGCCTTCATCACATCTTCTCCTGCCAAGTTAGTGTTATAACAGTATAGCATGCATGTTTTTTTTTTTGTTACCTATTTTGGAAACATAGGTCCCCCCTTCTGTTGTAGACTTATTGAGCTCTTATTTCCACTTGTTTGTCCAACTCGTCTTCTTGAAACAAAATATGCTCCACGCGTTATACTTCCTATCCTCTTGGTGAAGAGATCTTTGGTTCCTTATGGGGCCCTTTCTTGATCCATTGAATATTGTCTTTTATTATTATTTTAAAAGGAAAACTCAAAAGATTTGGTTTTGTTCATGAAAAACTGAAACTTTCAATGCAATTGGCAATTCTCATAAAAGATTTTTTTTTTTTTTAGAATTTTTTTATGATGATCCCCCTTTTAGGGCTTTGGTTCACCCCTATGTGCACTTCGTACACTTCTTGCCCCCAGTGTGGTGTGCAAAAATAAATAAATAAATAAATGTCAAGTTTAGATTTGATTTGATTCTCTCCAATTGATGGAGTCATCTCCTTAGTCATGTGTAAGAAAGAAAAAAACATTGTTTGAGTAAAAGATTTCAGATGTTATGAGATCATGCGTTTTATGAAGAAAGGTGCTTTACAGAGAAAATTCATGGCCAAACTTTATTTTATTAATTGGCAGATTACGGAATACATCAAGCGTAATATTTCCTTACAGAATCAGAATTCACTGGCCTAACTAGATCTTCTCCATCCATTCTAGATAACAACAAAGCTCCTCCTGAGAATGCTTTCTTCACCACATAAGGACCCTCATAGTTCGGCGCCCATTTACTTCGATCTTCTCCTGGTAAAGGCACTATTTTCTTCAATACAAGATCTCCTTCATGGAATCCTCGAGGTCGAACCTTTTTGTTGTAAGATTTGGCCATCCTTCTTTGGTAGAGTTGATGATGATAAATTGCGGCTATCCTTTTTTCACTGATCAGATTCAGCTGTTCATATCTAACTTTTGCCCATTCCACCTCTTCCAGCTTAGAGTCCACCAGTGCTCTCAATGAGGGGATTTCCACTTCTAAAGGCATAACCGCCTCCATTCCATATACCAACATGTACGGGGTGGCTCCTGTTGAGGTTCGAACTGCGGTGCGATATGCGTGAAGGGCAAATGGCAACATCTCATGCCAATCCTTATAGGTGATTACCATCTTCTGAATAATCTTTTTGATATTCTTGTTAGCAGTTTCTACCGCACCATTCATCTTTGGTCTATACGGCGAAGAGTTGGAATGCTTAATTTTCCATTTAGCGCAGAGTTCTATTATCATCTTGCCATTGAAATTCTGGGCATTATCAGTTATAATCTTTTCTGGTGGACCATATCGACAAATCAAATCTCTCTCAATAAATTTCTTCACTACTTTTTGCATTACATGAGCAAATGACCCGGCTTCTACCCATTTTGTAAAGTAGTCAATAGCCACAAGAATAAACCTATGACCATTGCTGGCTTTTGGGTTTACAGGTCCAATCACATCAATCCCCCACATCGCGAAGGGCCATGGAGATGTCAAGTTAAACAGAGGAGCTGGAGGGGCGTTGATTTTGTCACTATATACTTGGCACTTATGACATTTTCGGACATAGTCGATGCAATCCTTCTCTAATGTCATCCAGAAGTAACCGGCTCTTTGCATTTTCCTGGCCATCACGTGTCCATTAGCATGGGTTGAGCAAATCCCTTCATGGACTTCTCGTAACGCGCTTTTTGCCTCAAATTCATCCAAACATCTCAATAAAGTCCCGTCGAATGATTTCTTATACAAGATCTCCCCATCAAGATAAAAATTTATTGCCAACCTCCTCAAGGTCTTCTTGTCGATTTTGGATGCCCCCATGGGATATGCCTGGTTTCGGATGAAATTTTTGATATCATAATACCAAGGGTTTCCATCCACTTCTCTTTCAACTGAGCAACAATGAGCTGGGTTATTTCTAATATTGATGTGTACTGGTTGTACCTTGTGCCCAAAATCTATTTTGGCCATAGATGCTAGTGTAGCTAAAGCATCTGCAAACTGGTTTCCTTCCCTTCCTAGATGGGTGAACTCTATTTCCTCAAATTCTTCAGCCAGTTTAGACAGGTATTCTTGGTAAGGCCTTAACTTCTCTTCCTTGGTTTGCCATTCTCCTTTTACTTGGCAAATGATCAACATTGAGTCTCCATACACGTCTATCTTTCTAATGTTTAACTCCAATGCAGCTTTTAAACCAAGAATGCAAGCTTCATACTCAGCTGTGTTGTTGGTGCACCCGAACTGCAGCTTAACTGAAACCGGATACTGCTTCTTATCAGGAGAGATTATCACTGCACCTGCCCCATTGCCACATACATTTACAGCACCATCAAAGTACATAATCCACCAATCTGATTTCTCTTCCTCGATTGCAAGCACATCTTCATCGGGAAAATCAAAGTCTAATGACTCATAATCTTCCATAGCATGGTCAGCCAAGTGATCGGCAATAATACTCCCCTTTACGGCTTTCCTTGTCATATATACTATGTCATACTCAGCCAATAGAGCTTGCCATCTTGCAATTCGGCTCGATAAATAGGGCTTTTCACAAATATACCTCAACGGGTCTAATTTGGAAATTAACCACGTAGTGTGATACAACATATACTGACGTAATCTCTTTGCAGCCCATGTTAGTGCGCAACACAGCTTCTCAATCACAGTATACCTAGACTCATATTCCGTGAACTTCTTGCTCAGGTAATAAATGGCCCTTTCCTTCCTTCCAGTTTCATCGTGTTGCCCAAGCACACATCCCATTGCTGTTTCTGTTATTGTTAGGTACAATATCAATGGCCTTTCTGGTACAGGAGGAACAAGCAAGGGCGGATTTAACAAGTATTGCTTGATTTTCTCAAAGGCCTCTTCGCACTCTTCATTCCAAATTCCTGGGTTCTTCTTCCTTAATAAATGAAAGATTGGGTCACAAGTCGTGGTTAATTGGGATATAAACCGAGCAATGTAATTCAACCTTCCTAAGAAGCTTCTCACATCTTTCTCAGTCTTGGGAGGTGGCATAGATTAAATAGCCTTTACTTTGTCGGGATCAACTTTTATCCCTTTGTCACTCACCACAAATCCCAACAATTTCCCAGATTTCACCTCGAACGAACACTTCGCCGGGTTAAGTCTCAACTTATATTTCCTTAGTCTTTCAAACAATTTCTTTAATATTTGGACATGATTTTCTCCCTCTCTAGATTTAGCAATCATGTCATCCACGTATACTTCAATCTCTTTGTGCATCATGTCGTGAAACAAAGTCACCATAGCCCTTTGGTAGGTGGCCCCGGCATTCTTTAAACCAAATGGCATGACTTTGTAGCAAAAGGTTCCCCATGGTGTTACAAAGGTTGTCTTCTCCTTATCCTCTTGTGCCATTTTTATCTAATTGTATCCTGAAAACCCATCCATAAAGGAATATGTGGAGCTACGTGCTACATTATCAACTAACATATCTATGTGTGGTAGAGGGAAATTATCTTTAGGGCTAGCCTGGTTTAAGTCCCTAAAGTCCACACAAACTCTGATTTTACCTTCCTTTTTGGGTACCACCACTATGTTTGACACCCATTGTGGATACTTGACTACTTCCAAAAAACCAGCGTTCCATTGTTTTTCAATTTCTGCTTTTACTTTGATTAAGACCTCCGGATGAGTTCTCCTCAACTTCTGCTTAGTCGGTTTGCATCCATCCATCAGTGGTATCCTATGTACTATGATATCCGTATCCAAACCAGGCATATCCTCGTAGGACCAGGCAAAGACATCTACGTAATCTCTGAGCAGTGCAATCAATTCTTCTTTCTCTTCAGGGGTGATCAAAGTCCCTATTTTCAGCTCTCTCTTGATTTCTTCATTACCTATATTTATGGTTTCAAGTTCCTCTTTAGCGGGCCTCCAAGCCTGTTCATGTTGTTCTATTAATTTTGTGAATTCCCCTATGTTTTTCTTCTCCCATTCCTCATCTTCTACAGCGACTATGTATTCTTTAAAGTTTGGCCATTCATTCTCAATGTAAAGTGTAGGTGTTGTTGTGGAAGATCCGCTTTCAGGGTTCCTAAAAGCGGGAAGTGATGTGTAAATGCATAGTAAGACATCAAAATGAAATTTGAAAAAAAAATGCATAATCTCATTAAAAGGAAAAAGATTGGCTCAAAAAAAATAAAAATAAAATCCAATTGACATCTTGAGCTTCGATTGTCAATGAATAAAAGCAAAATAAAAAGACAACCAATCATAAATAAAGTTATAATCCAACAATCATTGTTGATTACATTTTGAAAACCAATGGAGCTTCTTGGGTCTCCCAATTCTGGAACTTCTCTCCTTCGGCTAGCTTTCGAACAAAAGTTTTGGCAGTAACTTCCTCCAAAGTGTAGATGGTTAATTGCGGCAACTTTTCATCCTTTCTTCCGGATTCAAACTTCTCAGCGACGTCCTCGACTTGATCTTCCTCCAGACAGTTTATGTTTATTGAAGAAAGCTTTTGAAGGAGGTTTTCATGTCCCTTATTAGGTTGCATCACGTATGCAGCCTTTGGAAAAGAAATCCTGATAGGAGGGATGGCTAAGCTCTCTTCTTCAGGCTTTCTTCCTTCAATCCTTGCCATTCTTTTCTCCCTTCTTGCACCAGCAGCTCGCTTGTAATCCTCCTTCTTAGGCTTATATCCAAGCCCAAACCTCTGTTCTGCAGTTTTCAGCTTGATTATATCAATCAACTCACATTTTCCTTTCTCGATATCATATGGGAAAGGAATCTTGTGCTTTAAAAAGCTTTTAGCGACCATTTTGGTGGCCTCTGAAATTTCTGGTTTCCTCACCACAGTGTTCTCGGGCACCCACTCGGTATTCACAACCTCAAATGCATGAAGATTTTCATTCTTACAATCTTCAGCTTCAATAAATGGAACTGCCACATTTCTTACCATCGATATAGTCTCCTCAGCCTTAACAGTCACTAGGACACCATTAGCAATGTACTTCAAACATTGATGCAACGAGGAAGGGACAGCTCCTGCAGAATGTATCCATGGCCTTCCTAACAAAATGTTATAGGAAGGGTGTATATCCATTACTTGAAGGGTCACTAGAAAGACTTGTGGGCCCACAGCTAGTTCAACCTCAATTGTCCCTATCACTTTCCTTGGTGAGCCATCGTACGCTCTAGCCATCATCACACTAGGTTGCATGTGTGAGGGATCTATCAGCATTTCGTCCAGTATATGTCTTGGTAACACATTAAGAGCTGAGCCGTTATCGATGAGAACTTTACCGATGAGACAATCTTTACATCGTACCGTGACATACAAAGGCTTGTTATGTCCTATTCCTTCAACGTCAAGTTCATCTTCCGTGAAATATAGGTAATTGGCAGCATGGATCCTCCCTACTAGATGCTCCATAGTCTTTTGTTCAATATCTTGGGGTACATAGGCCTCATTCAGTACTTTTTGCAAAGCATTACGATGCGGCTCAGAGCTGAGTATTAATGACATGATGGAGATCTTGGCAGGGGTCTTCTTTAACTGATCCACTATACAATACTCACTATGCTTCATCAATTTCAGGAACTCATTTGTTTCTTCCTCAGTCACAGGTTTATTCACCTCAAAATCTTTATTTAGGTCCAACACCTCCTTGCCCTTAGCCTTTCTTTGCTTCTCTAGTTCTTCAGGTGTGAAACAACGACCACTCCGAGTTAGCCCACTTATCTCAGTTTGAAACAACGACAAAGGAGTTTCGACATTCGAGGTATAACCATAATCTCCAGGAATCGCTCTATAGTCTACTTTGTTTGCATATGAGGGCTTAGTTAATACTAGTTTTGAGAGCCCATTAGCTGTTGATTGGACTCTGCATTTCCCCTGATTCTCTATCATCTCTATCTCTTCATTATCTATGGCAGCCTCAATCCTTAGCTCTCCTAAAGTCAACATTCTCACAACCTTTTGATGAAACTCAATGCATTCATCAATGTGATGCCCTTTCTTTTTATGGAATGGGCAAAAATCATTTTTCCTCATGCAATGTTCAGATGGTTTCTCCAAATGTCCAGATTGTACCAACATCTCATACAGCCTCGCCATGGTCACTCTTAGCACCTTCTCTTTGCTACCGACCTCCATAGTATTCACTCCACTACCACCTACAGCATGTTTAGGTAGAGGGTTTGAATTCACATTAGGCGAATCTTCAAAAGCAACCCACCCGATTTTGATTAACTGTGATACCCTCTTTTTAAAAGCCACGCAATTCTCGATGCTATGACCCGCATTACCAGCATGGTATTCACAAGTCAACTCGGGATTGTACCAAGTAGGGAAAGGCGGTTGCATAGGCGGTAATGGTAAGGGAGCTATCTGTCCAATACTTAGCAACTTGGCATATAACTCCTTTAGGGTTATTGGCAACGGTGGTAATGGTTCTTCTAGTTGTCGGTTGTCTCTCCTTTGGTAATTGTTTTGGTTGTTGGTTAGGAATTTTGTTTGATGGGGTTGGTTTGGTATGGAGGGTTTGGAAAAGTTGATGCTAGTGATTTGGGAGGTAGGTGTTTGGTAATTTTGGTAGTTTCTTCCTTTCCCTTGATACCTACCTTTTAGGTTATTCACCTCGGTTTCCTTTTTCTTCCCAAAAAAACCCTTCTTCTCTACAGGTTCTGCAATTCTCCCATTTCAGATTCCTTGCTCAATCCTTTCAGCAATTCGCACAGCATCATAGAAATGCTGGGCTGAGCTACCCATAAGATGTTCATAGTATGGGGCCCTCAAAGTATTGGCAAACAGTGTTACCATCTCTGTCTCTATTAGTGGAGGTTGTACATTGATAGCTTGGTCTCGCCACCTTTGAGCATAAGCTCTCACGGACTCTTGAGTTCCTTTCTCCATGGTAATCAAACTGGTCCTATCAGGAGCAATCTCAAGATTGAACTTGTATTGTTTTAAGAAAGCATCGGCCAGATTTGTCCATTTCTTGATCTTAACGTTGTCCAGCCTCATATACCAGCTAAGAGCCGATCCTGTCAAGCTATCCTGGAAGAAGTAAATTAGCAATTTATCATCATGGATAACTTCTGCCATCTTGTTATAGTACGAACGAAGATGGGTCTTTGGGCATTCCATTCCGGTATACTTAACAAACTCCAGAACTCTAAACTTCTTTGGAATTACGATGTTAGGCACTAAACATATTTCAGCGGCCCTAATTGGGTCAAATAAATCATTTCCTTCAACTGCCCTTAGCCTCTCTTCTAGAATAGTCCACTTATCATACCCTTCATGATTAGAGAATCTGACGTCTTGTGGATCCTCGTTTGTTAAATCCATCGTAACAGGGATTTGGATGGGCCGAATGGGATTAGGATGCTGCTTATTTGGTGTATTTTCCCCTGTGTTTATAGGTGCAATAGGGACTTGAGCTGCTGGTGGTGCTTCATCAGGTTGAGTAGACGTTCCCTCTCCATCTCTAGCTCTCAACATTTGCTCTAGCATACTGGTCAGGTGCGCCACATCATTCCGAACTCCTTCAAGCTCTCTTTGGTATTGAGTTTCAGATTGTGACCTTTCTTCATTTTCCATTCTTGTTCTTTGTCGAGTATTATGGATTCTAGAAGGGGGACCTATGTTTCTTAATCTGCAGATGCGTGTATAGATGTATGAGAAAATGCATGATTGAGAATGCTGTGTATATTAGGTATGGATGCAATCTTCTTATGAACGAATAATAGCCACCACCTTATAGGTTCTCTTGTCATATTGCTAGGAGTACTGCCTTTCAAGTCGTTTGCTTGAATCATATTCACCAAGAGATAGATTTTGCATAAGAGGATGGGTCAACACCCTTTTCATTAATGCTTGATAAGTTTATTACATTAATAAATAAAAAGAAAGTACAAAATATATTAATCCCTTTCCTCCCTAAACTCTCTAGCCAAAGGTAAGAAAGCATAGCCGCGATTCTCAATCTTCCCTAGAAAGGCATCGGTTTCAGCAAGGCTTCGGCGATAGCGAATGATGTCTCCTCCAACATTCCGCGCATTGATTCTAATAATTCGAGCATGTGCCGCAGTTTCATCCATTTGCTCATCTGTCTTGGTCATCTTCTCTATAAGCAACATGTTGATTCTGTTCAAAGCAATGTTGTTGGCGTCAATTTGATCCTTGTGTTTTTCCATTGCTACTAGCTTCTCATCCAAATACTTCACCTTTTCACGTTCCTTGTCAAGTTTTATCCTCATAACTTTTATCTCATTCTTCTTAACTGCTAATTCTGTTTCAACAGCCTCGAAACCTTTCTTTTTACTTTCTTCTTTTGCAATCCCCATTGAACGGCTTTCCAACTTTATATATTTCTTGTTCAAATCCCCATACTTCCCAATCCTATCCATCAATTCGAATTGGACTTGTGCAAATTTTTCTTGGAAATATTCTGCACTTCCTTGGCAATCGTTAAGGTTAATCTCTAATGCTTCAAGTTCAGAGCAACTTTGCATCCAATCCAAACTCATCCTTCTTAGCTCCTTCTCACTTTCTTCCTTAGCAATCTTCTCCTCACCCAGCTTTAACTCAAGCTTTGTTATTTTTGCATCTCTAGATTGTAGTTGCTCATCTAGAAATGCTCTCCTTTTATCTCCTTCCAGCATCATTTCTTCCAACATTGCCTTGTCTTTTCTGCTTTTGCTCAACTCTATCCGAAGTTTTTCCACCTGTCTTCTCAACTCCTCTTCATTATTGACCCTCTTCCTCTTAATAGGCTCTTCTACAGTTTGGGGAGATTGGACTCCTACACAAGGCATGGCTGAAAAAGCTAGATTTCTCCATTTTGCATATTCTTCACTTGCACTTGGATCCTTTAAACCTTCTATCTCAACCAAAACCAGATGCTTCCAATCTTGTTTGATGATCTCCAAAACTTCTTGCGCAATAGGGTCTCTAAACAAACCAAAGAATTGAGCAATTCCCATAGTCCTTGGAACAAACTGCATGCCCCCAAGTTGCCTTACCACTAGGGCAGGAGCATAACTCACATAACCTGTAATCCCTGCCAATGGCACCCAACGTCTTTGTCCACAACTCATCAAGACTTTCACTGTCGTTACCCATGGGGCTTTCCACTTGAAATCACTATTAGGCAATCCTTCTAATTTTTCAACCCAACCTTGGTTGTCTAGATCTCCCCATTCTTCTTCTTCTACTAATTTCAAGGGTCTTTGGGTGAACCACCAAAAATTATTGAATACAGGTTTTTTTGTTTCGATATGGCTAACCATCCAGATATACAACAACTGCGTGCAACATCTCATTGCTCCTTTTCTAGTCCTCCTACAATGATTAAACGTCAAAATGGTTTCAGCTAAAATAGCAACCACTGGATTGACTTGTGTATTCTCATACTCTACATAAGCAGCAGCAGCCTCCAAACTCACTACACCCGTTTGACTTGGGAACAACACCAAGCCAAATATGCCCAAGGCAATCAATCTCTCTTTTTCGAATCCTGACTTCTTTTCCAGTTCAATTTCTAGCATCCTCCATTTCAGACCAGTAGCATTCTTTTCCAAAAACTTTTCCAAGTTGGAGATTCTAAGCAGTTTTGACAATTCAGGGATGATCTTATCAGATCTCAAAGGAAAATAAATCCTATACAGATTGTTTGGAAACTCAGTCAACATCCCATATTCCTCAATAGTGGGACACAGGTCTATGCTTCCAAAAGAAAAACACCGGTAGTCTGGATCCCAAAAATGAACTAAAGCTCGCACAGCTGGGCTTAATACTTCTACCTTTGCAATCTCCATCAAACGTCCATATTTTCTAAAAAATACATCCTTATCCACATTCTGAAAGTGAGTCGTTAACTTGCTCACCTCATTCATAATGCAATTCAGGTTCTTGATTGGTGACAGTTTTTTAGCATCGCTTCTAAGGCAGTCTCCTTCAGTCAATTGTGATAGTTCAGAATTTTTTCCATATTCTATGATGGAAAATTTAGCAATGGTGGCCATTTCGTTCACAAGTCCTGCAATTCAAGATGCCTTGGGGTTAGACTTGTTTTAATGCAAAAGATATTATGAAGCATACAACCTAAGGATAGGTTCTAGTTCCTTTACGTGAGATATAGGGTAGGTTTACTACTTGGTCTCTAAAAAAGGGTCTCTTGCTGTCCCAGTGATCACCCTCGTAAAGGCAATATGGGGGTTCAACAGATAGTGGGATGGCACATGTACCAATCACTATCAGTCTAAACTCTCAGCAAAGAGTTGGGGTTTACACAAACTTAAACCTTGACTCAAGTCATAAGGCAAGCTGCTAGTCCCCCACTTAACTTAAAGTTTACTGTGTGTTCCCTAAAGAAAAAATAATAATAAAGTGATCATGCATGACTATACCATATATGACAGAATGTTAAGATGCATGCTAAAGCTTTTAAACAAAATATCATTCATAGTAAAAAAACACAACACATAGCATAATAAAAGACAAATATCAAGCTTACTCCAAGGGTTCCCCAGTGGAGTCGCCATCCTGTCGCACCCTCGCGTGCGAAGCGTGGCGTCGCGGCGACCGTCGATTGATTTCGGGGTCTCTTAGTTTTATTTTTGTGTAAAAGAGAGTCGCCACCTAGTATTATGGTCACTAGGAAACCTAACTGGTCTTTCAGAGATTCTAAGAAAAGGAACTGGTTGCGTAAAGGGAAAGTGTTAGCACCCCTAGTACGCCCTACCTAAGGTAAGCTGCTTGGTGTTTGTCTTATAATTGCTATGGTGTTGGTGTTTTCTAATCCCATCAGTTTTTCTCGGTTCGATTGTAACTAGATTTCTTAAGAAAGAAATCCAAGGAGATTCAATGCGCTTTACAAGCTCATTTTTGTCTTGGTATTTCAAGAACTCGTAAATCGTGAGGGAGGATAAAAATTTAGAAATCTAGTGTGCTTTAAACGCCTATTTTTGCCTTAGTACTTTTGTACTCTCACGGCTCGTAAACCATGGAGAAAATTTTTTTGAAATGTCCTCGATTATAATCAAGGCTTCTTTCAAGGATGTGTGCGGATTTATTATTCCTAGAAAATTATCTTGGATATTTACCACTCCGGGTTTCTTTATCCAAATATTAACAGTGAATAATAACAAATTATTCTCAATAATATTTTGGATGTTCATCCTTTAAGGATTTCTTCATCCAAACATTAGTGGTAAATAATAGATAAATTCTCCCCAAAATAAGATTTTTATATTTTTTGGAATATTGGCCAACACCCTTTGGAATTTTACAAACATGTTGTAAAATCCATAAATGCAAGAAAATAATTTGTGTTTAAGAAATCCATGCGAAAACACATTTTTCAAAGCTTCCAATATTTTTTCTATATAAAAAAAAATTCAAAAAAAAAATATGTTAGGGTATTGGCCGTATGCAACACACAAGAAAATAATTTTTTTATATATATTTTTTTTAATACACCAACATCACAATTAGACATAACGCCAAAATAAAAAGTAACAAACCATCATTTATATTACAAGAATTACAAGAAACTTGAAACAAATCATAAAAATCATTCAAAGCCAAATCAACTTAAAATTTTGTACACTGGAACTAACTAAATCCATATGAATAAGGGAAACAAAGTCTTGAAACTAAAATTTTGAAATTAAAATCCTAGTGCATGTGACCATGACTCATGACTAAGTTTTTACAATCCGGGAGTTCATACCACGGTAATTTCATAAAAAGGAAGAACTTGGAATGGCATGCTTTATATATATATATAAATGGAAATTAACTCCAAAACAGTGATGATCAATGGCAGGAACAAACAACCCTTTTTCCCCGGTTCCTTAATTCCAAAACAATAAAAGGAAAGAAATAATTAATGGCAGGAACAAACAGCCCCTTTTCCCCGGTTCCTTAATTTCAAAACAGTGAAAGGAAGGAAATAATTAATGACAGGAACAAACAAAGGGAAGCAAAAAAAAAAAAACCAGAGGATAATTAACTCTTAACAGCCATCCATCCGCAACTCAAAACCACGGCAGACCATAAGACAAGGGAAGCATTCATTGTACAGTCTAACCTTGAAAATAAATGTGCAAAACAAAGAACGAATAAGGAAGGCAGCAAAGGAGGAGAAAATTAAGACTTACCTGCAGGTTTCACCGTTTCCTTTTCTGCAGAAGATGAGGTACAACTAAACAAGTGTTGCTGTCAAACTTTAAAGCAAATCCCCTTCTCCGTCTTGTCTTTTTTTTTCTTTTCCCTTATGGTCGACCCCTCTTGGTTTTTTCTTTTATTTTCTGCTCCCTTCTTTCGTTCTTTTCTGCTCTTTTTTTGCTTTCGTTCCTCTCCCTTCTGCACTCTTTTCTTATTTTTTTTCTGCCGCTTTTTGATCTCTCCTTCTCCTCCCCGCCCTAGGTCATTAGAGGGGCTTATATATAGTCTAACCTATATCTATTTAGGAAGGATTCAATGCATTAATCCTAGGACGCAAATCCCTACTGATTTGCAGTAAAAAAAAAACGCAAAAGGAAACTGCAATATTCTGATTTTGTGGTGGTGTTTTACGTCTGATTTCTTTCCAGTTTTGGAGGATGGTGTGGCTCTTTTCTTTCCTTCCATAGGGCCAGCTGCTCCCTTTGAAATGAGGCAACAAAAACGTGGTCTTTAGCTCCAATAATCAGAGGCAATGAGAAAGGAAAAACAGCAGAGAAAAGGGAAAGCAATCAGATGCAGGGTGCAGCTGCAAAGTCTTATTTTCCTTAATCGGTGTGGTAAAAATCCTTTCATTTATGATGATCCACGCCCCCTCTCCAGCTTTCCATATCCTTCTTTAATTAAATCCCTCATTTTAACACTTTTCGATTCAGTCCTGGGTCCCGAAAAAATCCTTCGAATCAGTCCCGCAAACTTGGGTCAAAATCCTGCTTGTGACAGAATCCTCTATTTTCACATCAGAGATTCAAACGTGCAGAGCTTGAGCTTCTGATATCGAAATCGAGAAATTCAAAAACCAAAATTCATCTATGCGTGTAGGATTACAATTTTGACAGGGATTTAAGGCGAGATATAATCATTTTATAGGACAGAATTGGGCCGCGATCTCGTCGGTCAAAAAGGGTCTCCTGATCTGATTCAAAAAAAATGACAAATGTCGAGCATCCTGATATGACTGGGAGTACCCTAAGAATGAACCAGAAAAATCGTGACGGTAATAGAATTTTTTCGGTGCAAAACTTGGGTCAGAATCCTGCTCACGGCAAAATTCTCTATTTTTCACGTCAGATATTTAAACGTGCAGAGCTTGAGCTTCTGATATCGAAATCCATCGATTTGAAAGTCAAAATTCATCTATGCATGTAGGATTACAACTTTGACAGAATCAGGCCATAATCTGGTTGGTCAAAAAGGGATCTCCTGATCTAAATTCAGGAAACTGACAATGCCAAGCATCCTCGACTGAGAGTCTGCCATAAGAACAATGAGCCCTAGGACCCAATCAAGGTGTAGGTCCATTCTTCAACATGTCATGAGTGATAGAATATAGTTGGGATGGTCAGATATTGCACGAACCCAAGTCAGAATCAGGGTCTAAGTTGGAACAAAACAACAAAAAAAATAAATAAATAAATAAAATTGCGGCAGCAGTAGAACTAGGTTTTTCTAGTGCCACTTTCAAAGAATTTATTTCAACCTTACAGCCCATGTAAAAGAGGAATGAATTTATCATTATAAAGAATCCTAATTAGCCTAAGAATCCTGACAATTTCGGTAGCAGTGGGGAAGGATAAAGAGAGCAGGAGATGGCTAAAAAAATGAGTAACAACAGTACTTATTTTAGAACGTGAAAGGAATAACAAAGATGGTCTTTCCTCATTTTAAACGCAAGGAGCTATGATCAATAAACTTTGACCTTATCTAGTGTGATAGTTTATTCTTTGCAAAGATACATTTCATAAGTTATGAGCAACAAGTTCACTACATACCATTATTCATACATTTAAAAAAAAAACACATGATTCAAGAGTAATGGGGTAATGGTGTTTATTCATTTCTTTTTAGAGTTTGGTCACCTCTATGAAGGAGTTGCTTGATTTACTTGTCATTCTACAAGTAGAATGTCAAAAATATCGTTTTTGAATAAACATCAAATTACTTTTTGAAATCAAAATGCTAGATCAATTTTTCAAAACTCTAATAGGGAAACTAATTTTGGTAAAAGTAATGAATTGAATCTATGAGATCATGCAAGGCTTCAAGATTGTATTTACTGATTCTTTGATATCAATAAACATTTATAAGAGAGAGAAAAGACATACAAAGTGAATTTCTTGGCAAAACTTTTATTGATTTGATGAGAACTTATACAATCATGGATAATATTTCTTCACAAAATCGGAATTCACTAGCCTACTCAAATCTTCTTCATCCATTCCTGTTAGTATCAATGCTCCTCTAGAGAATGCCTTCTTTACTACATAGGGACCTTCATAATTGGGTGCCCACTTGCTATGATTTTCACTAGGTAGTAATATGATTTTTCTCAATACAAGATCTCCTGCTTCAAACTCTCTTGGTCGAACTTTTCTGTCATATGCTCTTGCTACCATGTTTTGATACAATTGGTGGTGACAAATTGTAGCTAATCTCTTTTCACTTATCATATTTAGCTGTTCATATCGTATCTTAGCCCATTTAGTCTTTTCTAGATCAGATTCCATGAGGACCCTTAGAGAAGGAATCTCTACTTCCAAAGGCATCACTGCCTCCATTCCGTAAACTAATGAATACGGTGTAGCCCCAGTGGACGTCCTTATTGCTGTTCGATATGCATGTAGAGCATAAGGGAGCCATTCCTGCCAATCTTTATATGTAACCACCATTTTCTGGACAATCTTTTTTATGTTCTTGTTAGTAGCTTCAACAACACCATTCATCTTTGGTCGATAAGGGAATGAATTGGAATGCTTGATTTTCCATTTAGTGCATAATTCCATGATCATCTTCCCATTGAAGTTCTTGGCGTTATCGGTTACTGTCCTTTCTGGTAAACCATACCTACAAATTAAGTCTCTCTCAATGAATCGCTTGACTACCTTCTGCATCACATTAGCATATGAGTAGGCCTCTACCCACTTTGTAAAATAATCAATTGCGACCAAGATAAATCAATGACCATTGCTGGCTTTTAGATTAATAGGCCCAATCACATATATCCCCCACATTACAAATGGCCAAGGTGACACCATATTGAATAAGGGGAATGGAGGCGTATTGATTTTGTCACTATACACCTGACATTTATGACATCTTCGGATGAATTCTATACAATCCTTCTCCATAGTCATCCAAAAATACCCAGCTCTTTGCATTTGTCATGCCATCGTGTGTCTATTTGCATGAGTGGTGCAAATTCCTCCGTGTACTTCATGCAAAGCTTTATTGGCTTGTGATCTGTCTAGGCATCTTAATAAAGTCCCATCAAATGCCCTTTTGTATAAGATTTCTCCATCTAGAAAGTATTCCATTGCCATTCTTCTCAGTGTCTTCTTATTTGTCTTTGAAGCTTCAGAAGGATATTCCCGATATTGGATGAATCTTTTTATATTTGCATACCAAGGATTGCCATCAATTTCTTCTTCTATTAAATAACAATAAGCAGGAGAACTTCTGATATCAATGTGACATGACTAAAAGATTGATGTCTTCTCCCAAGTGCGGGAGTGTCGAAGTAATAAATAACCCGACAAGACCGGGGTCGAACCACAGAGAGGTTAATTGTACAAATTATAAATAACAATAATACAACAACAATAACAATAACAATAACAATAACAACAATAATAATAATAACAATAATAATAATAATAATAATAGTAGTAGTAGTAGTAATAAAGAAAGAGAAGAAAAAGAAGATTATGAGAACTTTGAGATATAATATTAATGTAAGGATTAAACAATGATAATAACAAATGTCAAGGTTAGAGGTTCCATTAATGGTATGTCAAACAAGTATAGTATAAACTCTTATTATTCAATTGGAAACCACACATAAAGGAGGTTCCAATCTCATTATAGATTGTTAATATGATTACATTAGTCATCTTATTCAATTAATGCTAATACTTGTAAATCTCGTCAAGCATTCATGATTATAACTTATGTTAACAATAAATCAAGTTCCTTTCATAGCTCAGGTGTCGGTTATGCCATACAATATAGGCTATGAAAGTGCTAAACATTTGTTGTACCAGGTGTTATACAACATAAATCAAGATTAGTCATTTAACAAGCAAAGTATTAAAGAGTGAACAAGATAACAAATACAAAACATGTTAGTATCAAACATTAAAGTCCATATTAAGTTTACACTATACTTATTCTTACACCATTAGTGTAACCTTTTCACCTTGACATAATAAACTTAGCTAGACATAATGAAAGAAAGAAAAATAAATAAACAAAACAAGAACATAAATAAGATAAAAGTTACCTAACTAAAGGAAAGGAAATGAAAGGCATAAACTTGATATTAATGAAAGCAAACATAAACATTACAAAAAAAATACAAAAAGAGAAAGGAAGAGCATGATCTTGATCTGGAGACCAAGATGCCTAAATGCATGGCAAATGCCTCCTTTTATAGGCCAAAATTGGGAACTATTGATTTGATGACTAATTGATGAGTGGGTAGCCAACTCTTGACTTGGTGACAATCCTTATCTTCTCTTGTCTGCCCAAAACGTCATTGATAACGTCAACATTGGATCCAGTCAAAAACATGAAAGTTGTAGGAAATTATCTCAGCTTTCTTGTGTAAAACATTCAGCTCATTTGGATGTCTAGAACTCCAAATATGGCCAAAACACTGAACAGTGCTCGGGCTGGAGGACAGCTTTGGGCTTCTTTGTTGTTGCTATAATTTGGACTTGAAAATGGTTTTTTTAGATCTTGGGTTCTATATGAAAGTTGTAGGCCTATATCTTACCTTTCCATCCCTATAAAGTAGACCTAAATCTGAGATCTATAGCTCCATATATGACCCAATTACCGAACAGTGTTCCGGTTTCGATTGCACCGACATCTCTTTTCTAATTTTGGTCATCTCTTTGCCCTTGCAATTTAAGTTCTTAAAGTCATCAATCAACCCTTTCATTAATGTGATAGGCCTACATTTAAAATGAACATTTTACCACAAATTAAAGGTATCTTATATTATTAGATATATTATTATAAAACATGCTTTAGTTAAGGAGTTATTGATACTTCAAATGCAAAATGATGATATAAAACCATGATAAAAATGCCTATAGGATGTACTCTGATACCACAATCGATTATGGCTATAGAGGCCAAGGTTGCTAAACCATCCGCAAACTGATTCTTATCCCTTCCTAAATGATTGAACTCTATCTCTTCAAAGTTTTCAGCCAACTTGGAGAGATATTCTTGATATGTTTTCAATTTCTCATCTTTTGTCTGTCATTCCCCCTTTGCCTGGCAGATTATCAACATGGAGTCTCCATATACCTCTAATTTCCCTATCTTTAGTTCCAATGCAGCTTCTAATCCATGAATGCAAGCCTCATATTCAGCTATGTTGTTTGTGCAACTAAACTGCAGTTTAATAGAGATAGGATATTATTTTCCTTCTGGAGAAATTATTACAGCACCAGCTCCATTACCAGACACATTCACTGCACCATCAAAGTACATGGTCCACCATTCATTTTCTATTACTAGCACATCTTCGTTAGGGAAGTCAAAATTTAATGGCTCATAGTCTTCAAGGGCGTTATCAGCTAAATGGTTTGCGATTGCACTTCCTTTCATGAATTTTCTTGTTTTGTAGATGATATCATATTCAGCCAACAACACTTGCCATCTGGCCAACCTATTTGACATGTACGGTTTTTTAAAAATATATTTCAAAGGATCTATCTTTGAAATTAACTAAGTGGTATAGTATAGCATATACTTTCGGAGCCTTTTCGCACTCCATACCAAACCACAACACAACTTCTCAATCATACTGTAACGAGATTCACACTCAGTGAATTTCTTACTAAGGTAGTAGATGGCTTGTTCTTTTCTCCCAGACTCATCATGTTGGCCTAGCACACAACCCATTGTTGATTCAGTCACTATTAAATACAAAATGAGAGGCTTTCCAGAAACAGGTGGTACCAATAGAGGTGGGTTTTGCAGATATTATTTGATCTTATCAAAGGCTTTTTGACAGTCTTCATCCCATACTCCAGGGTTTTTCTTTCGAAGTAATCGAAAGATTGGTTCAGAAATGACTATAAGTTGTGAAATAAATCAAGCAATGTAATTTAAACGCCCCAAAAAACCTCAAACTTCTTTCTCGCTTTTAGGAGCTGACATAGCTTGTATGGCCTTCACTTTGTCAGGGTCTACTTCTATGCCATTATTGCTTACCATAAATCCCAATAACTTCCCCGACTTCACCCCAAATGTGCATTTTGCAGGGTTCAACTTTAATTGATATTTTCTCAGCCTTTCAAACAATTCCTTCAGAGTTGGGATATGGTTTTCCTCATCTTTAGACTTAGCAATCATATCGTCCATATAGATCTCAATTTCTTTGTGCATCATGTCATGAAATAGTGTCACCATTGCTCTTTGATAAGTTGCCCCAGCATTTTTCAGTCCAAATGACATAACTTTATAGTAATATGTTCCCCACGGGGTAACAAATGTTGTTTTCTTCTTGTCTTGCT
This sequence comes from Populus pruinosa, assembly GCA_026413675.1. NCBI lineage: Eukaryota > Viridiplantae > Streptophyta > Magnoliopsida > Malpighiales > Salicaceae > Populus > Populus pruinosa. Next base: position 18,985,226 of record CM048608.1, on the reverse strand, counting down.
CGGCCATTTTAATCTAATTATACCCCAAGAAACCATCCATAAAAGAGTAAGTAGAACTCTTAGCAGCACTATCCACTAGTACATCTATATGGGGTTAAGAAAAATTATCCTTCGGGCTTGCCTTATTCAAGTCTCGGAAATCCACACATACCCTGATTTTGTTGTCTTTCTTGGGTACTACTATGATATTGGACACCTATTGGGAATAATCGACTACTTCCAAAAATCCAGCATCCCACTGTTTTGTTATTTCTTCTTTCACTTTGATTAGTATATCTGGCCTTGTCCTCCTCAACTTTTGCTTAACTGGCTTACAACCTTCTATCAAAGGTAGTTTATATACCACAATATCAGTATCCAGACCATGCATATCAGCGTATGACCAGGCAAAAACATCAACATATTCTTATAAAAGAGCAATCAATTTACTTCTTTCATTAGCAGAGACTAGCTTCCCTATCTTCAACTCTCTTTTATTATCCTCAGTGCCCACATTTATCAGTTCTAATTCTTCTTTTGTAGGCTTCCATGTGCGGTCAAATTGTTCGACTAACCTTGCAAACTCATGGATATCCTCTTCACCAAACTCTTCCTCATCCATGGCAATTATATTTTCATCAAAGTTAAGTCAATTATTCACAGTGCAATGAGTTTGTGAGGTGTATGACAATCCGCTTTCAGATTTCCTGAAAGCGGAAAGTGTTTCAGTTATGAGTATATAGTTCTGGGAAAGTAAATAAATGAACAGAGAAAAAGAAAAACATAATTGAAAGAAAGTATGCATGATCTCATTGAAATTTAAAGGATAGAAAGGCTCAACCACAAAACCTTATTGCCAATCTCTTAAGCCATGATGATTTGGCAAGGCACAATTATTCAAACAATACAAATAAACAAAATAACAAACAAGTAAACAAACATTACTTCTTGAAAATAATTGGAACATCATGAATTTCCCAATTTGCTAAATCTTCTCCCTCGGCCAGTTTCCTCACGAATTCTGATGAGCCATCTTCCAAAACACCAATAGTCAGCTGGGGCAACTGTTCATGAGTACTATCTTCTTCCTTTAACTCTTATTCACCAACTTTTTCAAGATAATTGATAGTAACACCATTGAATTCCTTTCTTAGTCCTCCCTCATAGTCTTTAGTTTTTAACACATATGCGGATCTTGAGAACGTTACATGGATTGGTGGGATCTCCATTCGATCTTCATCTGGTTCTCTCCTTTCAATCCGGGCCATTCTCTTTTCTCTTCTAATTTCAGCTGCTCTTTTGAAATCTGCTTTCCCAAGCTTAAACCCTAAGCCAAACCTTTGATCCACGCACTTCATTTTTATCACATTAACCCTCTCAGGCATTCCAATAGTGTGGTCATATTGAAATGGCAATCCATGCTTTAAGAAGTATTTAGCAGCCATTTTTGCTGCTTCGAAAATTTCTGGCTTTCTTCGTATCTTATTTTCTAGTACCCATTCAGCATTTACAACTTCAAATGCATGCAGATTTCCATCCTTACTTTCTTCAGTTTCTATGTAAGGGATCGACACATTTTTTATCATGGACAAAGTTTCCTCAGCCCTCACAGTCACCAAATTTCCATTGATGATAAACTTGACCCGTTGATGTAAAGAAGATACGACAGCTCGGGCTGCATGGATCCAAGGTTTCCTAAGTAACATGCTATATGATGGATGAATGTCCATTACTTGTAATGTGACTTGAAATGGTTATGGGTCAATGATTAGTTCAACATCAATACTCCCAATGATTGGTCGAGGTGACCCATCATATGCCCTAGCAGTCATGGTACTTGGCTTCATGTGAGAGGCATCAACTGGCATTTTATCAAGTACATGTCTTGGCAATACATTAATAGCAGAACCATTATCTATAAGCACCTTAGCGACCACACAATCCTTATATTTTACCGTGATGTGCAATGGTTTATTATGACGGGTCCCTTCATTATCCAACTCATCATCGATAAAGTAGAGGTAGTTGGTGGCTTGAATCCTGCCCACCAAATGTTCTATGGAGTCTTGTGTGATATCCTGAGGAACATATGCTTCATTAAGAACCTTCTGAAGTGTGTTCCTATGCAATTATGAACTTAACATTAATGACAACAAAGAAATCCTAGTAGGTGTTTTCTTTAGCTAATTAACCACACTATATTCGCTGTGCTTCATCAATTTCAGAAATTCATTAGCCTCTTCATCACTTACTAGCTTATTAACCTCCTCTGTCTTTGTCAATTCCACCATATCCTTTCCTTTAGCTTTTCTATGGTTTTCCAACTCTTCAGGAGTAAAACATCTCCCACTCCGAATGAGTCCTCCTATTTCAGCATGGAAAACAAGGGCAGAATTTGTGCTGTGAAAGGAATAACCATAATTATAGGGTTGGGCATTGAAACTTCCGCTAACAGTATTCATAAGCTTGGTTAGGATCATTTTTGGTGGACCCTTTTCGATTGGTATATATCTACAAACTTCCACTTTCTTGTTACAACCGGTTATTATTCTTACTAACTCATCTTCTTTGGGTTTCATCAATCTTAATATTCCCAACGTCATCATATTTTCTACCTCCAAATGAAACTCATTGCACGAGTCGATATCATGCCCAAGCCGCTGATGATATTTACAATATTCATTTGCATTCCTTACAGCTTGTACTTTGACTAGTGTCTTTAGATAGTCTATTTGCCTCAACATCCCATACAACCTATCCATAGTCACCCTTAAAGTTGATGTACTTCCCCTTCTTATCTCCAAATTATTAACTCCCCCACCTCCAGAAGCATGATTTGGTAGAGGGTTAGAATTCACATTTGGAGACTCATCAAAAGAAATCCACCCAGCTTTGATGAGCTGAAGGATTTTTCTTTTGAATGCAATACATCCATCAATATTATGACCAACAGCACCAGCATGGTATTCACATTTTTTATCGGGATTATACCAAAAAGGAAATGATGGTTGTAAAGGTTCTAATGGAACAGGTGCTACCTGACCAATACTAAGCAATCTTTGATGCATTTCAGTAAGAGATATGGGTAATGGTGGAAGTTGCACTTGATCTATTGGAAAATTTCTTCTTGGGCGGTAGGCATTATTGGTTTGGTTGTTTATTGGGTTGTTTTGGGTGTTTGTAAGTGAAGAGAATTTTATATTGGATATAGAGGAGGTAGGTGTAACATTTTTGAAGCTGTAATTATCTTGGTAGGTTTTCTTCCCTTTATTTTCCCTTTCAACATTGTGAACTTCCGTTTCTTTCCTTTTTCCAATAAAACCTCTTTTTTCAGTAGGATCCACGATCCTACCTGTCCGAACAGCTTGTTCGATCCTTTCAGCTATGACAACCAAATCAGAGAAATTTTATGCTGCACTACCTACCAAATATTCAAAGTACGAAGCTTTGAAAGTATTGGAAAATAAACCAGTCATCTCCCTTTCCGATAATGGAGGAATTACTTGTGCGACTAATTCACACCACCTTTGGGCATATTCTCTTACGGACTCCTTATTGCCTTTTTCCATGGCTTGCAGACTCGATCTATCTGGGGCAATATCCATGTTGAACTTATACTGTCTAATAAAAGCATCAACCAAGTCCTTCCATCCTGTAATCTTGGTATTATCCAAGCGCATATACCAAGCAAGAGTAGCATCACTTAAGCTGTCCTGAAAGAAATGGATCAATAACCTCTCATCATGGATTACTTCAGCCATCTTATTACAATATGCTTTAAAATGATAGATTGATTGATGAATGTCAGCATTCAGAACCTGTTGTCAGACCAACCTTTTCTGAGATCATCACAAGACTGGATAACGTTTGTTGCAACTGTTCAAAACAAGGATGGTGAAAGACACTTTTAAGCTTCCATGGTATGGATCTCTTGCCCTAAATCTCTAAAGCGGCGATATATACTGGCCTAAGACCACTGTGTTTTACCTCATTATTCTGAGTCAATGTTTAATGAGATCATTAACTAAGTCCAGGAAGTAACAGGGGAGGCATTCAGTGACATTTTCAAGAAGAGGAAACATGGAACAAGACCGAGGATTTTCGTCGACAAAATTAACAGTTTTGGAGCTTCATGTTACACATTGATCATTAAGGGGACAAATAAATTGGGATTAAGATCAAAATGAGTTGCTGTGTCCTTGTTCTCTTGTTCCTTTGTATGTGTAATATGTGCACTTGGGATCCTTGTATGAATTGAATTAGTAATTTTACTTTATATTTCTATGGCCTTCAACCAAAGACCTAGACGATAAAAAAAACAAGCTCAAACATTGTATTCTAATTTGGCATCCTATCCTTGACAATCAATTTGTTTCTGCATTTCAATTTTCCCACAAAATACCTTAGGATAACATCGTGAATACTCTTCCTTTGAACCTGCCTTTAACAAGTAAAGTCCACTGCAAAACAACTAGATCTATAGATTTTGGAATGCTCCAACTTAATCCAGGCCATTTCATGAAATGCTGCCAAAGCTTCCAAGGTTCATACATAGCAATGAAGAAATAGATGATTCACATACTCGATTTCATCTGCACAGAAAGGACATATTGCTTGACTTAAATTAATTAAATCCCTTTTATTAGAAAATCCTCTGTACAAATGGAGTAATAACCATAAGTAAATTTCAATCGTTGGTGGAGCTATTACTTTCCATCATAGTGATGTGAAAGAGAAGCCAATTCTCTCAATAATAGTCCTGCAAGATTTGATCGTATATTTTTCTTGGTTGTCAGCTTCCCACTATCTCCTATAATGAAAGGTAGCTTGATTGTTATCACATTTGTTTTGCTTAACCTTTTCTCTAATTAATTGGCTGTGTTGTTTTCTATTGACCTGGAGACTTCAAGCTGGGAAGACTCCTTACATTTTTGTTTTCCATTTTTTTCTTCTCTGTTTGGGCTCGTCTGCATCGCATTCAGGATGGACCCGAGATGTAGAGGAGCTTGACTTTGTAAGCGGAGGCCACAGAGAGGGCTTCCCCTTCATCGGTGGGAACTTTTCATGCAATTTCCTAAATCCTAATCATTGAGCTAGAGAGCAACCAAGCAATAATTCCAAGACTTTAGTAATTTGTAGAATTTCTTGTTTACAAGGAGGATTGACCCAACTTTATCAATTGAAGTAGTGAGATTACAATTTATGTTTGTGTATTTTCATGGCTAATTATTACTTTCATGGTTTAAGTTTAAAATTAATGAAATCAGTGAGATAGTGAACATTCAATAATTCAAGGACTTAAATTTTCAGCCATTCATTTTATTTTAATTTAATTTCTTTAAACATGTTTTTATAAAAAAAAATACATTAAAATAATATTTTTTAATTTTTAAAAACTATTTTTAACATCAACATATTAAAATAATCTAAATAATTATACTTTCCAAAAATACATAATGCAAATTGTTGCTACCCAATTTTTGACCCATGTTTTTGATAAATATTCAGAAAAAATCAAAAACAATGAAAAACCCCAAAAAATGCATTTTGATATATTTGCATCGTTTTTAGCATTTTCAACATCATTTCAGAAAAATTAAATTTTCAAAGGTATTTCAAACGCGTTCAACTTTTAACGCGTAAATTTTACAATCACTGATTTTTCTTGTTGAGTCGATGTTGATATTGCTTTTTTTAAAAATACAAAAAAAAAAAGAGAAAATCAAAATTAAAAAAGAAAAGAAAAGAAAAGAAAAAAATAAAGTTGAGGGATTAGTTTGAAAACCCTAAAAAAAAAAATTCTCCTATAAATACTATGCTACAGTGAAAGGAGAGAGGGGGGGAGAAAATTTTAGAGGGGGGAGGGCAGCCAAAAAGAATTAACCCTAAACCTAAATTGTGGTTGCGAGGCCGCCCCCATCTTCTTGGTTCATCTTTTGCTCCTGAAACCAGGCGGCCGCCCCCCCTGGAAACAAAAAAAACCAGAAAGAAGCCACTAAGCCAAGGGGACCCGAAGCCATTCTCCCTCTTGAAACCAACTAGCCAGCCATTGTCAAAGCCATCACTTCTCCCCTTTGGCCATCTGGTCTCCCCTCTTTCCCTGTTAAGGCCGACCGACCCCCCCTCCCTTTGCAAAAAACAAAGAGAACCAAAAAAGCCACGGCAAATGCCCCTCCCCATTGTCATCTCCCATAGCCAGCCATCAACACAACCGCCCCCCACAAGCCCTCTTCCTCTGTTTTTTCTCCCCATACCAGCCGACCACTCATTTTTCCCTTGGTCTTAGCAAAGCAAACCAGAGAGCACCAGACTGAACTCCCTCTTCCTTAGCCGCTCACCGCAGACCCACGGTCTTCATTGTCAGCCGCAGCGGCGCCATCACTCTCCCAGTTATAGCCCCTTCGCCAGACCTACCCTCACTCCAGTCGCCCACCATTTGGGCAAACCAGCAGTGTCTCTACATCAATGCCGCCTGAAGAAACAGATCCACCGGACGCTGGCGACAGCAGCAAGGCCAACCCTGTAACAGCTCCGCCCCCACGCACAGCAATGGCCATAGACGGCCTGCGAATGAACCACTGAGCTGTTCTCTCAGCCAGCAGCAACAGTCAAAACCACAGCCCGAAGCCAGCGCCGTCTGCGTCCACCATGACCCGCCACCGCCTAATCTGCCATTGCCAAGTTGTATCTTCAAAGAAACAAAATAGAGTTGTATCTTCCATGACTTGAGTGGAGTCATACAACTCTTCTAGATTTCTCATCCTTCTTGGTCCTTCTGATGAGGATGCTGATGATGGTTCTGATGATGTTGGTGTTAATGATGATTCTGGTGTGTTTCTCCTGTTGAATACAGGAAATCTGTGTACCGGATTTTGTGGCTCATCTTCTGGTACTATCGGACCTTCTGCAAGTACTGTTGGTACTTCTTCATCTTCAAGGATCAAATCAATGCTTATCCATTTGACTGTTTCTTGGTCATCATTCCATTGCCAAGTTTTATCTTCTTTAAAGATAGCATCTTTACTCATAATTAATTCCATTGCCAAGTTTTATCTTCTTCAAAGATAGCATCTCTACTCATAATTACTTTCTTGGTGATGGGATTATACAGCTTGTATCCTGTCCTTCTCTCACAGTATCCGACAAAGATGCATTTCTCGTTTTTATCATCGAGTTTGGTCCTTCTTGCATCTAGGATCTTTGCATACGCCACACAACCAAAGACTCGAAGATGAGTAACACTTGGTTTGTGACCACTCCATGCTTCTTGTGGAGTGACAGCTTGTAAACTTCTGGATGGGCAGCGATTTAGCAAATACACTGCACATGATACAGCTTCAACCTAGTATTGCTTGGGCAGCTTCTTTGCTTTGAGTAGACTTCTTGCCATATCAAGAATTGTTCGATTCTTCCTCTCAGCTACACCATTCAGCTGTGGTGTATAAGCTGGTGTTATCTGATGTCTGATGCCTTGTTATGTACAAAAAGCTTCAAAATCATTTGTTGTATATTCTCCAACTTGATCAGATCTCATGGTTCTAATCTTATAGTCACTTTGCTTCTCAACAATTGCTTTAAAATCTTTAAAACAATTGAACACTTCTGACTTCCTCTTCAAAAAATATACCCATGTCTTTCTACTAAAATCATCAATGAAAGTGAGGAAGTACCTATTTTGTCCATTCGACATAGGCTTTATAGGACCACACACATCTGTGTGCACTAACTCCAGTGGCTTCTTTGCTTTCCAGTTAACTTCTTTGGCAAAACTGGATCTGTGATGTTTGCTGAAGATACAACTCTCACAGACTTCATCTGGATGATCAATGTGGGTGCCCTTTGACCATCTTCTTACTTGCTAGCATTTTCAGACTTGTGAAATTCAGATGTCCAAGCCTCAGGTGCCAAAGCCATTCTTCACTATTGGTGATGGCACTCAAACACTTTACTACAACATATTGGATGTTTAAAGGAAACATCCTATTCTTGGACATTTTCACATAGGTAATTAATCTCCCATTGTAGTTTGTAATTGTTAGATGACAATTCTTCATGTAAAGTGTATAGCCTTTCTCCAGAAGTTGACCTATGCTCACCAGGTTCTGCTTTATGGCTGGGACATAGTAGACATCGGCGATGTAGCTTTGATCGCCATTCTTCAACTTGATTGGGATGTTGCCTTTACCTTTGAATGGAACTTTTGAGGTATCTCCAAAGGTGACAAGACCTTATATGGTCTCATCTAGATCACCAAATAAATCTCGTTGGCCACACATATGATTGTTGGCTCTAGAATCAAGATACCAAATATTCTCTTGATTCTTATCAAGTCCTTGTTGGACACATAATGCAGTTGCTCCTCTGCATAGCTGGCATGCTCACGTACCTCTAATGGAGCTTTCCTTTGACATTCAGTGCTATAATGCCCAAATTGATTGCAATTATAACACTGAATATTTCTCTTGTCACGGTTATTATAATCGCCTCCTCTTCCTCTAGGAGTGAATGCTTGTTGTCCTCGACCTCCTCTGGTGGTGTTTCTACCACCTCTTCCTCTAAAACCTATATTCCAAGAACCTCTTCCTTGAAATCACTGAAATCCTCCTCGTGTTTGTTGACTTCTTCCTCGAGTGGTATATCCACTTGTTGAAGTCTCCCCTTGCTCATATCTGTCTTTGAGAGACAAATTTGCTTGTAAGGCATGCTCAATTGCCTTATCTCCATTTTATTTTACAATCTTCTGCTCATGATCTTGCAAAGAACTCATAAGTTCATCCACTATTGACTTGTCCACTTCTTTGGACTCTTCAATAGCGACAACAACAAAATCAAATTTTGGATCTAGGGATCTCAAAATTTTCTCAGTAATTCGAGCATCTGAAAAGGGCTTCTCCATTTCTTCTCATCTGATTGACTATCTCTATAATTCTTGTGTGATAATCAGAAATGGATTCTGAGGACTTCATTTGTAACAATTCAAATTCACCTCGCAAAGATTGGAGACGAATCTTCTTTATTCTATCAGCACCTTTGTATTTTTGTTGGAGAGCCTCCCATATTTCTTTTGATATTTCTGCGGAAGCCATGATTTCAAATGTCGCTTCATCAAGACCTTCATAAATGATGGTCTTTGCTTTGTTGTCTTTCTTTCTATCGGCTTTTAGGACTTGCTTCTGCATCTCTGGTAAAGCATCTTCTGATTCTTTGGACTCTAGTTCATCATAACCATATTGCACAATGTCTATACACTCTTGTGAACCAAGGAATTCCTTCAATCTGATGTACCAACTATCATAGTTGTCTTTAGTTAGCTTCGGGATGAGTGTTTGTGCATTTTCTATAGTCATTTTGCTCTTTAAATGACTATATCACCTTTTGGGAGTTGAATTTGGCAAAACCGACATCGTAGATGGATCCGGAATGGTCCAAATAGTAGGGAACCGATCTAACTTTGTAGACAATGGGTCAAAAATGGGGTGAACCGGTCCAAAAACCAATTCAGGCGATTTGCTTGGTTGAACCGGGAATATTCCAAGGAATATTCTTTTTGGCTTGGCTTCGGAATATGGCTCGGAGCTCGGCCCGGCTTTGGAATATGGCTTGGAGCTCGGCTCGGCTTCGGAATATGGCGCACGTGTGGCGTAGTCGTCTTCTTCCTCGAGGCGCGTGAGCTACAGTACTGAAACTTCAGACGGAGAGTATGGGCCACCCCGTGCTCCAATTAATCTGATTTTTATGTCGTTGAGTTCGTATTGATGAGCTCTACACTTTGGAATGATTAAAACTTGTTTGCGACAACTTTGAAAAATCAAGTATATATAAAAATACCTCTGTTTTTCTGACGAACGGGGCTCTGATACCAATTGTTGGTGGGAGAAACCAGTGGTGGTGGCTTTGAAACACTCAGAAGGGATAAAACATACTGTTTTATTTCAAGAACAACAAGCTTACAACATAAATGAAAGCTTACAATACACACCCTTTCTTTCTCTCTAGTGTTTCTCTCAAATCTCTCCACACAAAATTGCATAAGCTTAACTGCCTATTTATACACGAATTCAAAATAAGAAAATTAAACATTCAAGTGTGAAGGCAACTGTTGCCGACGGTGTGAAAGCGGTTAACGGCTGGCGACTGGTGACCGGTGGCTGGCAGCTGGCTGGTTAGACGGTGACAGCTGGTGGTTGCCTTTCTTGACCTTCTAGATTGAGTTTACTTCAACAGTGGATGCTTCTATTTAGAAGGATGATTGCTTCTCCATCCCTCGTCATTCTCTTACACAAGAAATGCTCCGCTATGCGGACGGCTATTATTATTATGAGACAAAGGGGCCAGACAGTTCTGTGTTAACTTTTTTATGTTGCAAGAATCAAATGCTGAATCCTCCAGGTTACATTATGGATGCCTCTTCTTGCAAAAAAGGCACTGGAATTGCGTATAATTCTTCTTCGTCTGGCAGTATTTCTTCGCCCAGCTGTGTCGATATGGAAGGTCATTCCTATGTCATGGTTGGTGGGGACATCATCAACGATGTACCTGACTTGTGCCGTATAAATTTGATTTATTCTGTGCCAAAAAATATGAGAAATATGTCGTTTACAGATGTCCATGATATTTTGGTATATGGGTTCGAGCTTTCATGGTTCTCTTTCTGTTGTGATTATGGCAAAGAGAACCGCTGCAACCTTGATGAAGCCACCGTGAAGAACCGCTATTGCTTTTACACAGAACCATACCGTAAGTACTGTATTATGACTATGCATACAATATTTGCTTTATTTTATATTGTAATGCTCCAATATTGCTTGGTTTCCGTTTACGTGTTAAGGGTTTATTTTATATTTTAATAAATGTTCTTCACTTCAGTTAAAATTATAAGTTCGTAATTATCAATAGTGTTGACCTTTTTTTCTTGAAATGCAGTCCTCAGGACGCTGGTAGGCCCTTTTGTAAACGGTGAGGACTATTACGGTCTTGTATGTTCTACAAAACGATACATTTACTTTCCGCATTTTCTTCGCAAATGAGGTTTTTGTTTCACCTTTTTTTTAATTAATCATCAACATTTTTCACGCTGATTCATTTTTTCTGGGTGATTATAGGTATCCGCTGGATAATTTGTCAAATTGATAGGAGGGGTGAGTTAATTTATTTTCTGTAATTATATCATTTTACAGAAAGAGTACTAATTAATATTTATTTTTCTAATAAAACAAATAAAAGACCCTTAAAAATCTTCTCCTTTTCAATCCAAGTTTCAATAAAATAATTTTAAATTGAATCCTTTCTATTATCGATGTTCTTGCGGTCACTAAACTCTTAGATTTTGATAAAATAAAACCCTTTTAAAATAATTATCGATGTTCTTGCGGTCACTGAACTCTTAGATTTTGATAAAATAAAACCCTTTTAAAATAATTTAATCTTCTACTCTAATCAGAAGATCTAAATGAAATAAGATATGATCACTTCTAATCTTCTTATATCTAGCTATAATTTTCAATCATTCCAATTTAGTTAGATTTTCTATCATCTCTCTATTATTTTACAATTTATAATGCTTTTACTTTGAAGGAATTGATTCTCACTCATTCCATTGTTTATTTATTTATTTTCATTTTTTATTTGGAAGATATTTATTGTTATGATTTCCCGACGTACACCAAACTACGCTTTCTCACATTCTTTTCCACTGTGACACTTGCTCTTATCGGTAAGAATTTTACTTTGCTTTTATTAGCTAATTGTGAAACAATAAATATTTGTATATCAGCACACAGCAATTACAGCTTAAGAAATAACTTTTTTTCATGACATATTTTCATTAAATATATTTTGTTGTAAAAAATTAGTCCTTGAAATTTAAATATATCTTATGAATCCCTACTATTTCAAGTTTTAACTTTAGGTTAAATTCATATTATTTTTGCATCAAATTAATGTATCTAATATTCTTTCTATGTTCGTTTTCAATTATAAACAATGATTTTAAAGCATTAGAAGCTAATGTTCTAATCAAACACAGAGCATGAGTATTTTGAAAGTATTTACTATTTTTTTAGGATAATACTTTTCTATTTTTTCTTTTCGTTAATGATTTTATTTTATAAAAACTATCAGATTTTTTTATGTTGGCCATTAATTTTCTAAATGGCAAGAATGATATTCATAATACTATCGATTATCATTAAAAAAAAATGGTATTAATAAGACTTGCATGAATAATACAGTTTTGTTTTCAATTTCATGAGGTATTTATTAGAGTGTTGAGAGCCATGACGATAAGTTTTTTGAAATTGAAGAATTCGAATGAAAAATTCCCACATAGCTCACATGCATATACTCGTCATTAAAATCGATGAAGTATTTGTAAAATGTTTTGATATGTTTCAAATGGTAACCCTTTTTGAAATGTCTCTATATAGTGATATATCATGTGCTACTGTTTCCATGTGGGCTTCCAAATCTCCTAACTTTACTGATCTATAAATGGCGAAGATGACATTTATCCATGTATGAAGACATTGAAAAATTCTTGCAAAGTCATGATAATGATCTCATACCGATAAGGTACACTTACTCAGAGATTAAAAAGATAACCAATGAATTTAAAGACAAGCTGGGTGAAGGAGGCTTTGGCTCAGTGTACAAGGGAAAGCTTCGTAGTGGTCGTTTTGCAGCAATTAAATTATTGGACAAGTCAAAAGCTAATGGACAATATTTTATCAACGAAGTTGCCACAATTGGTAGAATTCACCATGTCAATGTCGTGCAACTTATAGGCTTCACTGTTGAGGAATCGAAACGTGCTCTTATATACGAGTTCATGCCTAATGGGTCTCTTAAAAAGTATATTTTTTCTAGGAAGGGTAGCTTCCCACTAAGCAATGAGAAAATGTATGAGATTTCTCTTGCATTTTGATATCAAGCCTCATAACATTCTTCTTAATGATAAGTTTGTTCCAAAAATTTTAGATTTTGGACTAGCTAAATTATACCCAACAAATAATAACACTGTGCCCCTCATCGCTGCCAAGGAACAATGGGATACATGGCTCCTGAACTATGTTATAAGAATATTGGAGGTGTCTCTTACAAAGCTAATGTTTATAGTTATGGGATGTTATTGATGGAAATGGTAGAAAGAAGAAAGAACTTGAATGCATTGGCAAATCATTCAAGCCAAATTTACTTTCCGTCATGGGTTTATGACCAAGTTAGTGAAGGAAAGGACATAGAAGTACAAGAAGATGCCATGGAACATGAAAAGAAAACAACGAAAAAGATGATTATCGTGGTATTGTGGTGCATACAATTGAAACCTGTTGATCGTCCCTCAATGCATAAAGTTGTAGAGATGCTTGAATCGGATGTTGAATCCCTACGAATGCCTCCTAAACCTTTTCTCACGCCTCCTAAGCCTTTTCTCACCCCACATTAGATGCTGGGAGATGATGATAGAGCTAATCATGCAAAGTTATCAGATCCATTAAATGATTGTATTGACTCTTCACATCAGTTTGGTCATTAATGATGCAAATAATATAGCTTAGTGATTATTAATTTTGATAATGTATTAATTATTATTTAAGCTTTAAGTTTATTGATTATGTTCATTAACTGGATATCCGTTACCAACCTCTGGATAAAAATAATTCAATCAAGTAAGCATATAGATCGTTTCATTCTAACTGGCTAGATCAATAATTGCATATATCACTTTAATTCCCAAATTAAAGTGGAGGTCAAATTAAAGGCCAGTTAGACTGATAAACAGATTATATAAAATTATTCCGAAGGTTTTATTGATCAGGTTTCTGAAAGTCATGCATGAATTAGTAACAAACAATCAGCTTTTATAGCTGGCAAGCACATACTTTTTATTTTTGGTAAGTTTTTATTTAAAAAATCATGCTTTTAGAAAATATATTTTTGTCTAAAAAAAGAATTCCATGAATAAAAAATTATAATTTTGAATGAAAAGATGTATTTTTTTACCTTCAATTAAATCATTAGTGTCAAAGTATCATTTTTTATTTAAAAATTTAAATTGTTAGATGAGTTACAAAGAATAATTTTATATTATTTTCTAACCATTAGAATTTTTATTTGAATTATCTAAAGTTTTAATTTAAAAATTCACATGGTTGATAAAAAATATTTTTTTATCAAAATAAAAAAGAAATACGTGAAAAAACTAGATTTTAGCTAAACAAATACATCCGTTGGTGTCCTGTGAAAATCTATGTTAATTTCTACATAATTTAATGAAATAAATTTTCAAAATGACACTCAAATCAGCATGCAAGCATGATGGTTTAAATAAAATTTTAATAATAGTTTATTTTATCTTTTACCGTTCACATGTGATTAATGATATGAGGATATGGAGAATTGACATGTCAAGTTTTCGTCTTCATGTTGGATTGATTTGGAGATACATTTTTCTAAAAAAAAATGAGGGTAGAATTTGATTTTTAAAATATTTTTTATTTATAAATACTTTTAAAAAATTCCTTTTTAATCTAAACCAAAGGAATTTGAGAAACACCGCAGCATCCATTAAAAATGATGCATATTTATTGTAAAAGTGTTTCAATAGCACACCGTATATATTATGTGGAAGCAAAAAACATGTTGAGCCTTACTTTTGCAACAGTAGTTGAACTTTTGGATGAATTTTAGAATTATTTTGCAATATAATGTGAGTATTTATTTTATTTAAAAAGTCAAAATAATCTTAAATATTTAAAATTAACTAAGTTGGATAACTTTTGTTTTCTATATTAATGAAATTATATATTTTAAAAATAATCTAACTTTAATTATTTTATTTTAAGAGTATTTGTTTCCACCATATATAGATCTTAACTTGTTCTGTTGCCCGCAATCCATTGCGGGTATGGTTTTGTGATGTCACTAATATCCATGTGAGCTTATTTTTGTAAACATTAAGAGTAATCTCATGACGGACATAGCTAACATGATTATTGTCTGATATGGGTAAAAAGAATAATCTATGTGAAAATCTTAACCGACATTGTTTTTTATTTTAAGAAAAAAATCAGATCATGAAAAATATTCAAACTGATAACCTTTGAACCTTCCACTTGATTGTTAGTAAAGGCCGAGCCTCAAATTAACTATACGCGAGAGCCGTCATCACATGACTAAGTCAATTTAAAGGAGTAAAGACAATGATAAAAATATAAAATGTAACAACCCTAATCTTTACACATCATTTAAACAAAAAAAATATATATATTTACTCTGTTTTTTAGGTGGATTTTTTTATACACAACCGTAACAAAATATAAAATTTACTAAAATTTTAACAAAACTTCTTTGATACAAGAAAATCTCAAGTTATTTACCATAACATGTTCTTAATCCATTTTTTAGGTGAATTATTTTATATACAATCACAACTATATATAAATTTCGTTGAAATTTTTGTAGATCCTCCCTTATATTAAAAAATCTTCTTAAAATATCTCGAAGTTATTGACTATAACCTATTCTCAAATCCACAATCATGAAAACGCAACTTGAACTTTCAGTACTTTGCAGAGGGTCGTTTGGTTAATAGAAGTGGATCGAGCGCTTTCAATACTTTCATAACTTCTGGTGATCTTATTGAATTTCCATTGACTGGAAGGAGCTACTCTTGATTTCGAGAACGATCTGTGAGCAGATAGATAGGGCTTTTGCAAGCTTTCAATGGATGTTGAGCTTCAGCAGCTACAAGCTCTTCGGTCTCTAAGGAGGTCTTTCAGATCGCTGTCCTATAACGATTGGCCCAAAACCGTTTTGTTTATAGATTGACATGAATCATTAAAGAATATGTGACATGTAGTTTGCTTAGAGGAACCTGGTCTATTCTACTTTTTTTTTCGGCAAAGCTTAAGGGTAAGCTGAGACTTTATGATGCAGTGGGCAATTGTTTATATTTGTTTATGTTGGCTAATCATAGCTATCTTGGAAGTTGCTGGATGAAAAAACAGAGCTTAATTGTATATAATATAGAATAATTGTAAAATGAAAAGAAAATAATAAAAAATGAAAGTGAAGAACACTCGATCATCACTTGTTTGACCATTTCAAAATACCATTAGAGCCTCTAAATAAGTCATTCCCATATAGAAGAAATTAAAATCGATGAAAAACGAGCTCAAACATTGTATCCCAATTTGGCATCCTATCCTCGAAAATCAATTTGTGACTGTCGTTCCAATTTGCCCATAAAATACCTGAGGATAACATTGGAATGCTCTTCATTTGAACCTGTCTTCAACAAGTAAAGTCCACTTCAAAACAAGTGGATCTATAGATTTTGGCATGCTCCAACATAATGCAGAACATTTCATGAAATGTACGTTGTCAAAGCTTCCGGGGTTCATATATAATAGTGAAGAAATAGATGATTCACATTAGATTTTTTAAAAAAGATTAATTGAGTTTCTGAATGGTTTGATTGCAATAAAAATTAATTTTTAAGTCAATTTTAGCTTTAATTAAAAGAAATTAGGGGAGAGAACAAAAAAGAAAAACAAAAAAAAAAAGAAGAAATAAGCTGAAACAGAAGAGAAAAGAAAAGAAAGAAAAACATGAGACAACATGGGAAGGAAAGGAAAGGAAAAAAACAAAAGAGGAAAAAATGAACAAAAAAGGGAAGGAAAACAGAGAAACAAAGAGGAGTAAGAATAGAAACATAACAAAAAGAAAGCACAGAGAAAAAGAAGAAGAACTACCAACCCAACAGCTCACCAGCATATACTATATGTTAAAACAAATCTGAACAAATTTTAGAATCTTAAAAAAAAAAAATGGTTATCTTACGTATTTTTTATTAATTTTTTTTAATATTAATTTATATTTTTATACTATAAAGATATAAATTTAATATTAAAAATATTCGATTTTCTCTGAAATATTGAAAACATTATATAAAAAAATAAAAAAAAATATTTTACTTTTATACATACAGTCAAATCTCTCAAACTTATAAGAAATTTTCATATCATATTTTTATACAAAAAAATTCAAAAAAATTAAAATAAATGTATTAGCTTTTATTTTGAATTTTAATAATCAATTTATTAAAACTATCAGAACTAGTCTAATATTTCAAAAATACTAAAAAAATTATTTTGTTTTCTTTTCATATCTAGAATTACAAATTATATATAAGATGTATTTTAATATTAAATAAGAGTTAGTTCTTTTTTTATCAACATTAAAGTGGTTATGTTTCACCCGATAAAATAAAAATCTATTTATCATATAGGATTTTTTTTTAAATCTTAAACAAATTAATAATTAAAAAATACGATAACATTTTAATATATATTAAATAATTAAATAATACAATTTATTTTAAATATAACTAAGTTGGACCCAATCGGCTCAACTTGATCAATGGCTCAAACCAATAACTTGACTGGGCAGCAGGCACGCATGACTGAGCTCACGCGTGCACTGCACAATGCGAAGATAATTAATTACCTTCGCACTATCTTGCAACAATTACATTGGAAACGAAGGTGAATGGTTTTACCTGGCGAAGATGAAGACGAAGATGAAGGTATCGATCCAAGTGTCGGCCGGAGAATATTCTCCTCTTTCTCTTCCTTTTAGTCTCTTCCCCTCTGTTCTTGTGTCTCTGTTTGTTGGATTTTTTTTTATTACTCTCTACTCTCCTCTGATTTCCTCTTCTGTTCGTTTTCTCTACTTTTTTCCCTGTTTTCTGCTTCTTTTCTCCTTGTTCTTTTTCTGGCTACTCACTGGCCTTTTATAGCGGTAGAACCAACTAGTTGTTCCCCAGTACGCCTTTTCTTTCCTTGGCAGAGTATAAGTCCTGTGTTGACTTGGATATGAGATTCAATCCTTATCTCCCGCGGTGTTTATCTCCATGTGGGGATACTCTTTAAACCCCGTGTTTTGGGTAGATTAGGACACCAATAGTCCCGCAGTTGCTGGACTGTTAGTGGTGGTTTCTTCCCCGTCTCAAAGACCTGCTAACTAAAGGGAATAATATGAGAAATGACAATAGAAATCATGGAGATTATTCGTTTGAATGTGGTGGCAATTAATGTTCTTCCTCTCCTTCTTTGCACAGAGTTTCTTTTGTTTTTAGAGGAAGAAGATGATGACCAGAAATGAAAAACGATGTCGTTTCTGGTCTGAGCGGCAGTTTTTCAATCTGGTCCTCCAAGTTTCAACATGTTTTTAATCAGGCACCTATACAGAATTTTGATGCCTTTTACAAAATGATCCCTTGACCTTAATCACTTGTAATTTTATCCTTAATTAACTTAGAAATTTAATATTTATTCAATTATGTCCCTGATTTCATTAATTAAACTAAATCTAAGGTTAACTTATCCATTATTTAATCAAATTCTCGATATCATTAATTAAACCCAATCAAAGTTTAATTGAAACCTCATACCTGTTAATGTTTTCAATTTCTTTCAAAATTAACTTTCAAGATTATAAATCCAACATGATTAACCCCTCAAAACTTCTCATTTGTGTTGTTTTGATCCAAACCTTAATTTTTTTTGTTTTTTTCATTTTGTAGAATTTTATGTTATTAAAAATTAGGTTATGATAATCATCACCAAGATAAGGTTCAAACCCAGTTATAGTTGAAAGATCAAGTGTAACGTGTTGATTTGCACTGGTTTCTAAGGACCAATCCTTAGGATTAGAAGAAGAGACATTATCAAGAGCAAGATTGGCAGTCAGTTGTTTTAAAGAAGGTCTTGTGAAGGAACTTATGAGTAAGGAAATGACTATAAACATCTGCATATGAAAGAGGTTTTGCCTTGATTACAAGGCTAGTTACTAAGTCTTTAAACTCACCATGAAGAACACAAAACACATACAGATTGAAAAGGCTAACTAATAGGTTAAGCCTCTTATTTCTCTTCAACTAGTTTAAATTTGTGATATAAAAGGAAACTAATTTCCTTACCTTTGAAGGATAAAACCAGTCAGACTATTAAAACCCTTTTAGACAACAGTTAGCACATGTTTTTTGATACCCAAAACACACAACAAGAGATAGGAGGCGACATCCAGGAGCAAAAGCAGTTAGAACTAAAAGAAAGAAGCTACGAAGAGCAATCACTTCAAAACATCAAATTCTCTTATTTTTCCATACTCATAAGTAATGTTCATTATATCAAGTTTGTCTCCTTTTAATTTAGCTATAGAGTGGTTCTTTATTGTAGTATTTGTTGAGTATTTTATTTGAACTTAATGCTTATGTATGCTTGATCACCGTTTACATAATTTGGAATTCAATTTGAGATCGAGAAATTATAATTATTTTAGCTATTGTTTGGAATACATAAGAAATCAATAAGATGGAGATATCTATAGAACTTGTGTATTTCTTAAAGGTTTTATCGTTTCTAATGAATTTTGACAAATTTAGAATTTTCATAAAAATATATAAAATTTTCTCATTAAAATAATTCATTGATACTTGAATGAGATTAGTGACTTACTTAGTAAAATATAATTATTAATAAATAAATAAAATTCAATATGATTAATTCAATTGATAAATTTGCATAGGATTAGTTATGGCAAAGTCATAAACAAACTTTAATAATTGAATCAGAGGTTTAATAATTTTGGTATTATTGATATTTTTCGTGAATCCTCATAGAATTTGTTAGGATAACTTACTCCTTCACTTAATTACTTTTTACGAATTATGCACTTGAGATTTTGTGATTTTGACCAACAAGAACCCCTCTAAATTATCTTCTACTCGTTGCAAGATGGGACCGGACATGAAAGATCGCTTGAAAGGCACCACATTTTTTCCCCACTTTTTTCTCTTACCGATTTGGAAACTTCAAGGAAGACTACGTGTATATTTTTTTGTTCTTTCCATTTTTGCTTCTCTTGTGTGGGCTCGTTTGCATCGCATTTAGAATGGTCCAAGATGTAGACGAGCTTGACTTTGTATGTGGAGGCCATTCAGAAGTCTTCCCCTTGGTTGGTGGGAACTCTACATGCAATTTCCTAATTCTTAATCAATGGAAGAGACCATTCAATAATTCAAAGACTTTAATTTGTGACCATTGATTGATTTCCTTTCGTATTGATCCAAGATGGCATTCGTAGTCTGCGGATAAGTATTGTTCCCAAGATCTTACAAACCTTTTGTGCGAAGGGTAACAAAGCGATTATTTGATTTCTCTGAAAGTTTTCTCCTTCAATGTTCAGTAAAATATCAAGGCACCTCTTTGGTGCGTATGCAGCCCTTCTTTTGCTTGTGATCCTATCCACTCACCATAGTTGCAGTGCTAGAAAGACCAACAATTACTGCGCTCCTTCTTCTTGTGGCAATTTCAATAATATTAGCTACCCTTTTCGATTAAGTACCGATCCCGAAAGCTGTGGCAACAAAAACTATGAACTTGCTTGTGAAAACAACGAGCGCCTAACTTTACAGTTGAACATGGTAAAATATTATG
Organism: Populus pruinosa; assembly: GCA_026413675.1. NCBI lineage: Eukaryota > Viridiplantae > Streptophyta > Magnoliopsida > Malpighiales > Salicaceae > Populus > Populus pruinosa. The sequence continues at coordinate 18,964,749 of CM048608.1, read as the reverse complement.
TTCAGGCAATCAATTACAGTGACTTATCAATTCGACTTGTGGATGCTGCTGTTCAGAAAGATGATTGCTTTTCCCTCCCTCATCCACTTAGTTTTCGCCGGTTAGATTACTCAGTCAAAAGCTCTTTTACGTTTGTTTTCATAAGTTGTGAAAATCCAATACTGAGTCCTCCATCTTATATAGTGGACACTTCTTCTTGCAAAAATGACAGTAGCACTGCATATAATTCTACTTCGTCTAGCAGTGTTTCTTCTCCCAGCTTCTTTAATATGGAAGGTTATTCCTATGTCATGGTTGGTGGTGTTAAAATGGCCGACATACCAGACTTGTGCCGTATAAATTTGATTTGTTATGTGCCTGGATTTCTCCTGCCAGAAAACAAGACCAATATGTCGTATATAGATGTCCATGATATTTTGGTATATGGGTTCGAGCTTTCATGGTTCTCGCCCTGTTGTGGTTCTGTAAGAGAGAACCGCTGCGGGTACTTTGATAAAACAGCCATGGCCTCCTACTGTGGTAAGTATGCCTGTGATTATCCATACCGTATTTGCTTTATTTTAGAATGATCAAAAACTAAATATTGTTGATCTATGTAATCTTAAAATAAGATTTGAACACTGATACGACCTTTTCTTTTCCTTGAAATATTGCAGTTGGAATCGTGATAAACTGTTTTTTAAAAGGTGATGACTATTGGAATCTTATTTGCTGTTGCTCGATTTTACAAAAAGTTGCATATACCTTAGGCTCGATCATATATATTACGGTTTTCTTCTGTTTTTCATTCATCGAACCCTTGCACGCTGACAATGACTCAATATCTTTTTGGTGATTTCAGGTATCGACTGGGCAATAAATCGAATTATGGGTGAGTTGATTTATTTTGTCTAATTATAGCACTATCAAGAGAAGGAGCACTAATATTTTACAAGTACAAGAACCTCAAAATAACTTATAAAGCCCAAATATATGCTCTTTTATCCTTTAGTTTTTTTGAGTTTGATATGTCCTGGGAACACTGATATGATTTTTTCGTTTCCACGAGCTGTAGCAATATGGTTGAAAGGCACATGGTTGAATGCCAGGTATTTGAAAGGTGAGGACCATTGCTTGTCTTGTTTGTTTTCTTGAAATACATGGATTGGACTTGTTACATTTACCCTAATCATTTTCTTCGCAAAGAAGGTTTTCTTTTGTTATTTATTCATCAGGATTTTACACTCTCATGCTAACTCTTTAATGTCTGATATAAATATAGGTGTCATGTCGATAATAAATCGAAGCATAGGTGAGTTAATTTATTTCTTCAGAAAAGAACTTAATATATTCTTTTTATTGAATTTACTTGAATATCATAATGTTAATTTATATAATGTAATAATAAAATAACTACAATAATCGAACTGAATCAAATTCAGTCAATTACATTTTAATTTTAATTTTAAAATAAACTCACATGATGAGCAATCTTATATTTAGGTTTGTTTTTAATCAAATAATTTCTTTGAATTCATTATTAAGCTCGAAACCATGTTGAGATTTGATTTTTCTATTTTCTATATAAAAAAACCTCAAATTCTTTATTTAGTTTGGTGATTAAAGTAATAATTTTAATTTAAAAACTTAAATTATTAATTAAAGTTAAAGTATTTATAATGATATTTTTATATTATTTTTTAATATGTCTTCACAAGTAAAATCCTCTGGAAACTCTTATACAATTGTTTGATAAAACTCTTAATTTGTTGTTTATTTTTAAAGGTTTTACATTCTGACACTATCTTTCCTTGTTTTTTTTTTTTTTTTTGGTGAATATAGATCACAAGGCCATGTCTTATCGAAACCCAGGTGAGTTAACTTATTAATTTCTTCGTATTATAGTACTAATTATTTCCGTTGTGGGTCATTGACCATTTGACCTTGTTTTTCCGATTCATAACCTTTCAATTAGTCTTTTATCAAGTGATTTATTAAAAGAGCATTACAAGTCACCTAGCATTGCATTTATATAATATTTATTTATGATTCTTAGTTTTTTTTTCATTATTATCGATTTTTTTTCATTAATTGTCCTCGTGTTTTTCTTGTAGGAACGACCATCGCTTCAAATTTACTAATCATTCTCGTGAATTTGTTCTTGACGCTGCTACTTGTGTTGCTTGTCCTCATCGGTAAGTATTTTACTTTGCTTTTTTAGACTAATTGTGAGACATTCAATTCATGTACATCAGACATAAAACAAATTCATCTGAAAGCATAAGCTCTATACATGATTAAGGAAAAATTAAGTGCAAGAAATGATCTCCAACTTTTGGCTCATAACAGTTAATTTTTAAGAGTTAGAATATTCATATAAATGGTTTTTAGTGATGTAAACAAGTATTAAGCTAATGTTTAAAATAAAATTATGGGCAAAACTAAAGCATGCATGCTCACACAAATATTTACACGTAGCATAAAATAAAAGAAATATTTATATGAATATTTTATTTTAATTTTAAGCTAAGAATTTGATGTTCCAAAAAAATTATGCTTTCATAGATACACTATTAAATTGGAAGGACTCAACATGGAGATACATAATGAAAGTCACTTTTCTATTCATAAAAAAAATATTGATATGAAAGTCTAATAACATTATATATTTTTTTAATATTGATTGTTTTTGTGATGTCTTTACACAGCGGCATTGCATGCGCTATTATTCCTTTGTGGTCTTCCATGTCTCGTAATCTTACTTATCTACAAGTGGCAAAGAAGACATTTATCCATGTATAATAATATTGAGAAATTCTTACAAAGTCATGGTAATGACCTCATGCCAATAAGATATAATTATTCAGAGATTAAGAAGATAACAAACGGATTTAAAGACAAGTTGGGACAAGGAGGCTATGGCTCAGTTTATAAAGGAAAGCTTCGAAGTGGTCGTTTTGTAGCAGTAAAAATATTAGATAAGTCAAAAGCCGATGGACAAGATTTTATCAACGAAGTTGCCACTATTGGGAGAATTTACCATGTCAATGTCATGCGAATCATAGGCTTCGCTGTTGAGGGATCAAAACGTGCTCTTATATTAGAATTCATGCCTAATGGGTCTCTTGAAAAGTATCTTTTTTCTAAACAAGGTAGTATCCCACTAAGCAATAATAAAATGTATGAGATTTCTCTTGGGGTGGCTCGTGGAATTGAATATCTTCATCAAGGTTGTGATATGCAAATTTTACATTTTGATATCAAACCTCACAATATTCTGCTGGATGAAAAATTTATTCCAAAAATCTCAGATTTTGGACTGGCCAAATTATACCCATCAGGTAATAATAATGTGTCTCTCACAACTGCTAGAGGAACAATTGGATATATGGCTCCTGAATTATTGTATAAAAATATTGGAGGTGTTTCTTTCAAATCTGATGTCTATAGTTTTGGGATGTTATTAATGGATATGGTAGGAAGAAGAAAGAACTTGAATGCATTAGTCAATCATTCAAGTCGGATTTACTTTCCTGCATGGGTTTATGACAAAGTTAGTGAAGGAAAGGACATAGAAACACAAGAAGATGCCCCGGAATATGAAAAGAAAATATTAAAGAAGGTGATGATTGTGGCGTTGTGGTGCATACAATTAAAGCCTGATGATCGTCCTTCAATGCATAAAGTTGTTGAGATGCTTGAATCAGATGTTGATTTCCTCCAAATACCTCCTAAACCTTTTTTGAGCCCACATCAGATCTTAGAAGATGATGATAGGGCTAACCCTACAAAGTTATCAGATTTATCAAATGATTGGATAGATTCTTCATATAAGTTTGGTCGATGAAAATATAGATGTGTATGTGTTTATTAATTTTCATGATAGATTAACCATCTACACTTTAATTGTTAAACTTCATTGATTGTATCAATAATTGGATATTGGATCAATATTATGTATTTTTATTAAAGTATATTTGAGCTGAATATATATCAAATTTTTATACATTTTCAGGTAGTTTTTTATGATTCTAATACATGTACATATTCAACAAGATAAGGGCTTTATTCTAGTTTTGGAACATTAATAAAGCAATGTCAAATCTAATAAAAGCCTGGTTGATGGTTACTTTTGTGCATGATCTCCTTCGCATAACGAACACAAACCAAAACATGTAGAAAATCTTTCTCCATAACTTATTAGGTTGATTTCTACAACATTTGGATATGCAAACTGAACCTTTTACTCTGCAGAACCATTGGACCTGCGTAGAAGTTTTGCTGCAAACTCTTTGATATTCTTGTCGTAGTTTCCACCTTCATCTAATGTCACTTTGGCCAATTCCTTCCACTTATATGAATTCCTTTTAACCTCATTCCTACTCTCTCCTTCCACAAATTCCTTTATGCACATTTCTATCTCTTCTTTGGTCACAATCCCCTTATGATTTGTTTAGTCACAATCCCCTTCCCACGAGTCCTACATTCAAAACATCAGTGATATACTTAGCATTTGTTGATTGATCAATCCATCGTGGCATTGTCATCATTGACACTCCCAAACATCAGTGTTGAATTACATCCATAACAAGTAAAGAAGCACCCAATATATTTGTGCTCCAGAACTTGTAGTGGAGTCCTCCATTTAATTATAAGACCCTTCTCCGGTGTAGGCTATATTGATGGTTTTGTTCTATCATCGTTAAAACCCTAATTGCATTGTTATGCTATATTTTTGATGACCTATGACATTTCTTATTATAATATTTTTGACATTGATGCCAATAAATTTCAGACTGAAAGTTCTCTCCAAATCTAATGCTAACACTTCTAATTCTAGCTTTAGTGGATATTAAATGTATTTTTAATTATTGTATTGCTGACTACAAATGTTTATGAATACAAATTGAAAAAAAATAGATATTAGTTATTTCACTTTTAAAATAAATTTAGTTATTTCACTTTGGTTTTATTTATGAAAGTTTTGGAAAGTATTTTATAGAAAAAATAAGTCCATCAATATAGTTATCGTATAAAAAGCCTTAGCCATAGCTAAGCCCACAATGGGTGGCTCCTAACGTCGCCCTAAGTCTTGGACGAGTGTATTAAAGATCATGATTACTATAATCTTGATCTCTTTACTGAGTGGATTAGCAATAAACCACCAAGGTCAGTTATATATGTGGTTTTTAGTATCATTTCTGATCTAAGCTTGGGGCTAGAACAAGGTCAGTAATTTATATTTCTTATGGGTAACCAGGGATACTGAGCAAGCCAAGCTCCCCCAAAACATTTGTGGATGACATAGGTTGTAGGATACTTTTTTAGTTTCTTGTGGGTGAGAAAGGTTATGTAGTAGAGTGGAGTCCGCAAGTTAGAATGCTAGCTAATGAGGCTGTGGGATACTTTTTTAGTCATTGTGGTTGGAACTCAATAATTAAGACATTAGGGCTATATTTGTTTACTAGAAAGTAGTTTATAGAAAATTACTTTTCAAACGTTTCTATGTTTGTTTCTCATTAAAAAAGTTGGTTAACAGAAAATACTTTCTAGTCAAAGAAAAATTTGACTTAGTTTCTAGGAAAGTGTTTTCCTATAAAATTTAAGCGAAAAACACTTTCTGAAAGTTATGAAAAATTTAGAAATGTCTTATTATTTACTAATTATATCAAATTTGGTCCTTAAACATCAAATTTGGTCCTTAAACTTTTGATTGCTATATATATATTTTGTTTTGAATATTTATTTTTTAATTTCATTTCTTAAAATTTAATTTTTATATTAGCTTTGGTACTTATTTTTATAATTGTTATGTACTCTTCCCTTATCATTTTCTTATTGAAATTTTTTATCTATCAAATTTGGTCTTTATTTTTTTTATTGTTACTTATTTTATTTGAAATAATTTATGAAATGTTAATTATTATTATTTTAATTTCTTCATCTTTTATTTTTTTTATTTTTTAGATCTGATTTCTATTATTTTGATTATTATTTATTTTATTTGAGATAATTTATGAAATTATATTTTTTTTTCAATTTCATCCTTATTCAACTCTTTAATTTGTAAGGTTTGTTTCTCGTTATTTTAATAAACTTGAGAAAATAAAACATTAATAAGTTATTTTCCAACTTATTTTCCATGACATAACCAACACACTGGAAAGTGTTTTCCAACTTATTTTTCATTACACTACCAAATATTGAAAAATAATTCACTTTCCTGGAATTCACTTTCTCGAAATTCACTTTCCAGAAAAAAAAAACTACTTTTCGACAAACAAATAAGACTTAAAGGTATTCTAGTGGTGGTAGTGCCGCTATGGACTGACCAGCCACCAAATGCCAAGGTTATAGAGGATTTTTGGAAGGTGGGAATTAGGGTTATGGTTGATGAGAATGAAATTGTGCCTAGAGATGAGATTGAGTTCTGTATGAAGTCATGGAGGGATGTAGAGGTTGTTTGTGAAGCTTGTTCTTCTGACAAGAACATTGATGAATTGGTATCTAAGATTCTAAAATCTAAGAATTAAATTGGAGCAATGTATCAACCTCTCCTATGTCTATCTTACTTTTTAGGACATTCTCCTATGTCTATCTTACTTTTTAGGATATTTTGTTTCATTTCTTAATGCATATTGTAATGTGAGCTTAGCTTAGGTTCTATAACCTTCCATGTCTTTCTTGTTTTGTCTTTTTGTGTTTTTTTTATCAAAAAAACAAAACTAGGTCCAAAGCCATAGACATAAAGGGCGTGGAAGCCCACGTTTGATAAGAAAGGGCCATGTTTTTGTTCAGCTTCTTAGTCTTTCTTTGGACTATATTGGATAGGCTGATTTTCTTGAAATGTCTTGTCTATCCCAAATATTTTGTTTATGCATATTATGAAATTTTCGAATAGAAATAACAGTGTGCATATTGTATATTATTGAATAATTAATGTTTTCTATAAACTTGTTCTATATATATTTAAAGTTTTTTCAGTAATGCTGTTAGTTTTTGCCAATATAATAGTTATGAGTATAGTTAAGATAACTAACTTGATTCATGACATGATTTAATATAAGATTTATAAGTTAGGTGGGTGAACTGTTAATACATGGTTCAATAAATTGACCCAAGTTGATGGTTTTTTTTTTTTGTTATTGCTCAAAATAATATTGTTTTGGATAAAAAAAACCTTTTAAAAAACCAAAAAAAAAAATTGATTGAGTTTTCTTGGAATTTAACATGTTTAATCCACCAAGTTTTTTCATATTAATTATATTAAAGGCACTAATGATATAGCTTGTATATAAGTGTAATTGTGGTTGTTTTTTTAAATATTTTTTATTTAAAAGTATATTAAAATAATATTTTTTTTAGTTTTAAAAAATTATTTTTGATATCAGCGCATTAAAATGGTCTAAAAACATCCAGAAAAAATTAATTTCAAATAAAAAAAATAAAAAAAAATTAATTTTTTTTAAAAACACTTTAAAATACAAAAGCAAATATTAATATAGTCGCCTAAGGCATTATTGTTGCCCGAGGTAATGCAGTGTTGCTTGCATTTGAAATTTTACATGGCAGAAATTAGAGGGAGAAGTTGCCCTCAACTTGTAGCCCAAATGTGGTGTTATTATGAGATAACAAGTTTCTTTTCTGTTATGAAGATAAGATATTGCTTTTTGATAAAAATTATTTTTTAAAGTGAATTTTTATTAAAAATACAGTAAAATAATATTATTTTTATTTTTTATATAAATATATTAAAACCATTCAAAAATATAAAATCTATTTTTAATAATAGTTTTATATTATTTTTTACCATTTTCGTGATATTTTTCCTCCATCCCGTAAAAGTTTTACCATTCAGATTAACGATCGTGAAACATGACAGGTACCCATCAGAAATGACTTGCGGACGCGGCCAATCTTGACACGTCATGTGTTTTTTACCATTCAAATTGTTGGATTGACTTCAAGATAGCTTAAAGATATGAAATCAACTTACGTGTCCAAGAAAAGTAAACAAGTGTGTTTATTCCTTTTCTAGTTTCAGATTGGAGTGGTTAATTATTTAGAATATTAAAAATTTATATAATTATTAATTTTAAAATTTATAGAATTAGTTGCAGGAAATACAAGCTAATCTAAATATTTATATTAATAAAAAAAAATTTGAACAAGTTGGGTCCAAATTCTAATACTAATAATACTAATACTCAATTATTTAATTAATAATATTAAATATTTAAAAAATAAACTAATTTTAAAGCTCTAATGTGGTGTGATGTATTTTGTGTTTTATTATTTAAAGTGTTCAGTTAATCATTAGCCAACATATATTTTAATAAGAATGATATATTGAACTCATCCATTTAACATATTAAACATGAAATTTTAGTTATAAGATGATGATAATTATATAAAAAACAAATTATAAAATTTAATTTCTAAACAATTCAATATTAAAGAACAAAATTTAAAGAATAAAATATTTAATTTAAAAGGAAAAAAAATATGTAACAACTAAAATATAAAAAAAAATAAAGTTTTCAACTAAATTATATAATTGAAAAACTAAAAGGACTAAAAAGGATATTTAGAAAAGTGCTAAGGCGAAATTAAGCAAAAAGGCAATGACAAAAAAAAATTTCATCATCTTTTTTTTCTTTTTTTTCTGTAAAAAATGCTCCTATTTTTTTTATTTTAATTATAGTCCTCTCATTGTCGATCTTTTTTCAAATAATAAAATCACAATTGTTTTTTAGAAAATCAAACAATAACTCAATGTTAATATCTTTTTTTTTTAAATCAAGATTGCTACATAAAATATTGATTAAAACAAATTTTAAATTCTAAATTCTAATTAACGCAATATTAAAAAATAAAATTAAAAAAATTGATGAGCAAAGACATAAAAAAAAACAAATGTAAAAAAAAATATTTTACACGATATTTTATTAAAACAAAAAAGAGTTGTCATTTCTCCTATGTTTAAATTTTAGTCCCCTCAATTTGTATTTTTTTCAAACAATAAAATTGAATTCTCTATGTAAAATCAAATACCAATCTAACCAACCCGATTGCAGGATTTTTTATAAGACTTTAAAAGACAAAAAAAAATTAAAACAAATCTTCAACCTAAAATCTTAATCAATATAATTTTAAAGAATAAAATTTTAAAAAATAATGATAAAAAAATATAACTGAAACCAAAAAAGGAAAAAAAATGTTCCAATCTATAATCTGAGGAAACAATTAATGATAAAAAAATCTCAATCATTAGGCTTTTGATAATTTAATAGTTATATACATGGTACTTAACCTGACTTTTTCACGCCACATCCATAATTCTCCATGTGTTTAACGAGAACGGGCCCAGGTTCTAGACTTCTCAAGGGAAGCCATGAAGAGGCCTTCCCCGTCGGTGGCAGGAGCTCATCATGCAATAATTCGAAGATTGTAGATGACGCGGAATTTTCCATCAGACTGTTAATTTCAGATTTGAAGAAAGTTTTCAACTTCATCTCACAAGAATATTGACTTAAGAAATCAAATTTATAAGTAAATTATCACTACGTGTATAATAAAATTTGAATAAAAATATATAAATAATAATAAAATTGATTAATTCTTAAAAGAATTTTTAGGTTTAATCAAGACTTTAGTATGAAAAGCACTCAATTACAAAAAAAAAAATACACAATATATAATAATCTTTGATAAAAATTCATCAACTAAATAAAACTCCTTGCATAATAGTATTTATATGTAAATCCTAAACTAGTCTAATATTATTTTTCATCCTTTGCCACATACTATAATGAAAAATGTCCAAGAAAAAATAATTGTTAAAGAATCCTTACTAAACCAAAAACTAGATGTCTTGCAAAATAAAATTTGATTTTTTATCAATTAATTCTTCTTGCTTGATATAAAATCTTTGTAAAATAAGTAAGTCAAAGGATACCCCAAGAGTTTTAAATGGCATTAAGAACTTTTGTCGTAAGTATAATCCTTAACTCTTAAGCAAACAATAATTTTTTCTATTTTTGTACTTTGTTGATAATTTATAAGCCCAACTTCAAATATATCTTTTTCTCTCATCCAGATGAATTAGTTATCCCATCATATACAGTTGAAAATGTATAGATGTTTAATTTTCAATCCAATATAAATCACATCTAAAATTCTTTTATAGATTCAAATATGACCTAAAAACTAGACAAAAATCTATGTTGGTAGATTTGAACATTGTTAACCCTTATTGAACTCTTTTTAAATTCAATTTGTTTAAGGCTTGATAATAGATTCAATGGACACTCCTAATAGATTCTTTAATGTCATAGCTAGGATTGCATTATCTCATCTTTCTTCAAAAGGATTTGACCTCAAATCATACTCATATCGAATAAGAAAAAAGATATAAAAAAAAACTTTAAATATAGCACTAACATTATACTTACCTTATAAATTCATTTTGTAGGAATTAACTCCTTCAATGATTCTAAATGAACCATCTCCTCTAAGTATCATCTTTGATTTTCTATGTTCACTAAACCTTTCTTTATACATACGTATCCAAACTTAATCTCTTAGTTCAAAGACAACTCTTTTTATCATTTGTTTGCTAGGAATGTATACTAGTCATGCTTTTCTCAACAAAGTTATCTATTAATGCACACAATATATTATTCATCAATATCATTAAATTATTATGTGAAATAGTAAGACTAAAAAACATGACTAGCCATTCAAACAATCCATATTTAGCTTGAAAATTATTTTCCCCTTCATCCAATTATTTCATCTTAATTTGATAATAATCAATTTTCAAATAAATCTTACTAAACATATAAGATCTATGCAACTCATTAAAAATATCATCATGTGTAAAGATAGGATGTTTATACTCATTCATATTATTGTTGACTATCATTTATCAAAGGCAAACCACTATGAATCTCATAAGAAAATACATAGCTAGATTTAGAAAACAACTTCTATCCTTATATCAAAAGGTCTTATCAAACTCTGATCCTTCTAAAATTTTAATTCAAGATAAAAAAAAATATTTTTGAAAACTTTTGGTAAAGTTTCAACTTGATCCAAATGTCGGATAAAAAATTATGTTTATTAGCATTAAGCTATGTAATAGGACACATTAAGCTCAAATCCGAATTTGATTGTTTTATATCATCCTCAAAATCCTGTAATAAAAATATAGCAACACTAGGAACAAAAAAATCAAGATTGTTAGTATTAAAATATATCTTCTTAGACACAAGTAAAATTATAGGCATGTTAAAAAAATAAATATTCTTGATCTTGTTATATTTTGTATAGAAACTCAATATTTACCTTTATTTTCCTTCACTTGTTTTCTCATCCTTATTTTCTTTTCTTTATTCTCGACTTTAATTGTCTTTTTTTTCTTCCTTAGCAAAATCTAAATCTTTTCTCTCATCTTTTATTTTTTCTTTGTTCACTCTTTAAATTCATGACCTCACTATAGTTTACTTATCTCCTCAACTTTGCTTTCTTTTTTAAGCTTTAGTTGGTATTGTTTAAGCCTTCAAAGCACTTTTTTTATCTATTTTTGCCTTCATTGACATTGTACGAAAATAGTTGCCGATAATAATTTTAGATAAACACATTTTACTAACCACTTTCATACATATTTTCAAATAAGATTTATAATGCTTAACAATGTTTAGATTCAATTTCTTAACAAGTATAATACTACAAACATTAGAACAACTTTCACTATTAATAATCATACTATACACTTTGTTACTAATATAACATTTGGTATGGAAAATATTCTCTTTTTATTGCTCCCTGAACAATTTCATGACAACTTGCTATTTATCAACCTTTGAAAATTTCTTTCTTTTTTATCTTTAGAATTATCACCCATATTGTTATCATTCATTATAGACCTAATGAGAGGCATTTTAACTTCCTTTTCTTTATGACTAGGAACTCCTTGTCTACCAATCATCTCATTAAACTTACTCATTAACATTTTTATCATAGCTTTCATTTTATCATGTCTTTCCTCTATAGTTCTCGTCTTTTTTTTGTTAAATATTTTTTAAAAACATTGTTTATACCTCAAAAAAGGTTAATAGAAAATAAAAAAATATTTTTTTCCTTACACAAACCTCACATATTTACTCTCACAACAAAATCCACTTCTCTCGTGTTTCATGCAATTTTATTAGGCTTTTCATGCTAATAAATTCATTATGCCTTTTACCACTTTATTCCTGTACTTTGATTATTAAAAGTAACTTAACAACTTATCAAATAATTAATCAAATTACATAATGATTTATTTTATATTTAAAAACTCCAAAATTCAAGAATTATTCGAACTTTCAAAACAAAACTGAGAACAAACTTACAAGCATCAATGTAAACTTATGCAAATATAATGTTGAAAATGAAGACACCAAATAAAAGAAATAATTATTATTAAGATATAATGAAAAACAACAAAATTAAAGAAAATGATGCAAGAAAACAAGAAAATAAAAAAATTGATGCAATATAATCAAGAAACTACATAAATTTGCAAGAAATCAATCAAGATCACCAAGAATTTCCAATACAAGTTTCAGCTAAACCCTAGTTCTTGCAAGATCCAAAATTTCCAAATTATTTCTCCATTAATCTTTTCAAGGTTTGTGATTTTGACTCTTTTTTTTAATAGGTGTTAAATTCCTCAAGTTCTAAGATGAACACAATTGTTATTTGTATGTGATTTTTTTCAACAACTTCAAGATTTTTTTTTCTCTTTCTCTATCAAAAACTTATTCTCTTCTTTCTTTTTTTCTTTTTTTTTAAAAAAACCCCAAAACACTACAAAGATTAATCAAAATTCATTTTTTTATGTTGTAATAGCCAAATCCGTAGAGAGATAGAATCCAAGGAAACCAAGAAACAAAACTAGGATATAGCAAAATCTAAAAAAAAAACCCTAAGATTACTTATAGCAATAAAAAATAAAGATATATAACCTAAAATTAGTCATACTTTGATACCAACATGATGCATAATTATCTCTTAGATTGATAATTTGAAGTCTAAAGAAAGTTAACTTAACCCAACAAAAACCTTACTTTAAAGAACTAAAGTTATATGTAATTAGTCACCCCCACCCTACACCTATAACAAGATGCGAATAAAAAATATATATTACAAAGAAGTTGATCAATCCTTCAAAAAATTTGTAAGTTCAATTAAAAACTTAGTATGAGAATCACTCAACCACAAAAAAAAGCATATAATATACGACAAACTTAGATAAAAATTCATCAACTAAATAAAAATCCTTACATAATAGTCTTTATATGTAATCCTAAAACTAATGGGTCAGATCTATATCTAATTTAAATAAAACCTAAACTATTTAAAATAAGGTTTAAAATAATAAAAATAAATAAAACAATAGTTTAAAATTATTTCCACCCTTTGTTGCATATGATAATGAAATATACCTAAGAAAAATAATTGTTGAAAAATCCTTGTTGAACAAAAGGCTGATACCTTATAAAATAAGCATTAATTTTTTTAATATAGAATTCTCATAAAATAAATGAGTTAAAACTTGTCATATAAATACTCAATAACATTAAGGACTCGTTATAGTTAATGGAATCAATAATTTATAAAGAAAAAATATTTTTTTTATTTTTATACTTTATTGGCATATTTTATACCCAACTTCAAACATATAAATATTTAGTTTTTAATTCAAATTTAATTGCATCCAGATCCTTTTTGTAGCCCCAGATCTGGTTAAAAAATCAAATATCCAGACTGATAAGTTTAAGTTTTTCTCTTGAATCCATTTATTTTAGGCTTTAAAATAAACTCAATTAACACTTTAAATGGATACTTAAACTTTTGTAGCCATTATCTCATTAGTAGATAAGTATCAGCTAAGACATTGAACTCATCAATAATTTGTGGCCATTGATATGCTTTTGTCTTTATCCTAGTTGGTATTCGTAGACAAGTACTAATTGTCCTCATCTCAAGAACACATAATATAGTTATATCCCATAAATCTTTTGTGCAAAATCTAACAAAACCATTATTTTATTTCCCATAAAAATTTTGTCTCTCAATGTTCAGTGCCATATTAAGGCACCTCTTTGGTGCGCATGTAGCCCTTCTCTTGCTAGTTATCCTATCCACCCACCATTCTTGCAGTGCTAGAAAGAACATCAATGACTGCGCTCCTTCTTCTTGTGGCAATATCCGTAATATTAGCTACCCTTTTCGATTAAAAACCGATCCCAAAGGCTGTGGCAACCAAAATTTTGAACTTGATTGTGAAAACAACGTTCGTCCTACTTTAATCTTGAACAAGGTAAAGTATTATGTTCAGGCAATCAGGTACAGTGACTTCACAATTCGACTTGTGGATGCAGCTGTTCAGAAGGATGATTGCTTCTCCCTTCCTCATCAACCATATAAGTTTTTTCGCCCATTCGTTGACTTTCCTAAGTTGATTTTTATAACTTGCGAAAATCAAATACCGAGTCCTCCAGATTATATTTTGGATACCAGTTCTTGCATAAATGGCAATTAGACTGCATATAATTCTACCTTTTCTAGCAGTGTTTCTTCTCCCAGATCCATCAACATTGAAGGTCATTCCTACGTCATGGTTGGTGCCGACTTGCTGGATGTGCCGGACTTATGCCTTATAAATTTGATTTACTTTTTGCCTCCATCTCTTCTGCCAGAAAACAAAGCCAATATGTCGTATACAGATGCCCATGATATTTTGGTGAATGGTTTCAAGCTTTCATGGTTCTCGTTCTGCTGTGATTCTGTCAAAGAGCACCGCTGCAGTTATCTTGATGAAGCCACCGCGGACAAGAACAGTTGTGGATATTCATTCTACTGTACGTGTTTTCTTTCTCTCTCTCGGCCAATTAATGTATCTGCTTTATTTTTGTATTGCTTAATAGAAATCTTCTACAAGAAAATAAAGAAAGAAAAATTAGTCTCGTAACACAATTTCAAGTTTTCAGCCAATTAATCTCTTAAATCAATTATTTTAATTTGACTTCTGTTTTTATTTCTTTTAATAAAACAGCCAACTTCATGGATGATCCTATCAGAGTTGTAACAGGTAAAAAACGCCTTCGTGTCATTATTTAAGTTTTATACACAAAATATTATGTAAGACTTTCACCTTTATTTACCAAATGCGCAGTGTATCATTATTATAAAAAACCTAATTAGCAAATTCACTATAGAGTGTAGACTGCCAAATAAATCACCGTCCACTAGCTAGACCAATGGGTATTTTTAGTTCTTTATGCTTTTTTTTAGTCACCAATTGTTTTTCAATTAATCCTTACACATTTCGTTATTTTCGAGTTTTTTCCTCAAAATCGTTTTGGTTTGTATGTGTGAGGTTATCGGATGCATATATTTAGTAAAATATTGTTCTTCATTTTCCAAGAAAAATCAATTAATATATTTTACAACTAATTAATTTGTAAATATCCATTATAACTTATGAATTTATTTATTTTTAATGTATGTACTCATAAATTTACATGTAAAACGTATTTTTAAAATTAACAAAAAAAACAAATTAATCCTGACATAGATAAAAAGCTCATCTTCTCTCACCTTTTGTTTGATATTTGAGAATTATTAGCATATACATAACATGTATTTCTTGTATTAAAAAACAAAATTTTATTTGATTTTAAAGTGGCTAGACTTGACTCTTCAGGCCATAATTCATCTTGTTGAGGTGAATTTATTTTAACTAATAAACAGATTAATGGTTAAAAAAACACATGATAATCATCCATTCTTGTTCTTTTTACAACTCTAAAACCCGAATCCAGAAGCATAATCACCTTACATGCACGACATATATAGTCGTTACTCTATTTTATTGAATGTATATATCAAAATCTAAGTTAAAAATTAAATTTTTTGTTGCAACTTAGAAAATACTTGAGCAGCAGCAACATGTTTTTATTTTAGTTTCAAGGAATTTTTTGACCCGACCGGACCCACAATAAAGCACATGGTAATTATTTAGTTATTATATTTCTGTATTCCCCGGTAAACAGTACAATTATCAAGATCAATTTTTTTTTTTAATTTAATAACAATAACAACTGTTTGTGTTTCTTGCAGAATTTCTGGCTGATGAGGTACTCACAAAACTTGGTAAGAGCTTTTCTATTTATCTATTAAACATGGAACCTAATCAAAAGGTGCGGATTGGAGATAAACAAATCTTGATCACCCTTTGCTAGCCAAGAATTTTATGTAAAATCTCTAACTCCTCTAGCTAGGATGTAAAATCTCATGTAAGATGGCAATGAGCGGAGCATGAAGTGAATATCCACTCTACCTGGTCCATGAAGCATGTCAAAAGAGTATCATGAAGCATGTCAAAAGAGTATATGATGGTCACTGGAGATTTATATGATTGTTAATTTTAGGACTTATGAGATTAATTATGGTGTGCGCAAATTAGCTCGGACATCCATGTTAATCTAAAAAAAATATATCAAATGAGAATTAAGGAAGATATGAGATAATAAATAAATAATCATATCTATCGATATGATTTTCGGGTATGTGTACCTACTTGATACCCTTCTAATTAATGCTCATTAATTAAAAATAAAAAAAATGACACGGTAGCGTAATTTCATAAAAGAAAAATTAACACCCCGACTCAATTGTTTTTTCTAAAACAATGAGGTGCAAGAAACTTCTAATTCTAGAACTTATTTATAAAATAATATTAAAATATTTTTAACACTGTCACTACTGTTTTTTTAGGGCGAAGAACCTGGTATTTACAAGGTGAGGACTATTGATGTCTCATTGACTGTGGCTTTATTGGATTGGACTCCTTGCAATGCATATCATGGCTTCTTATTTATTCTTTATCAAGATTGTGCACGCTGGCAATAGTTTTCTTTTTTTCCTTGTGAATATAGATATCTGGCTGACATTTGATCAAGACAAAGGTGAGTTAATTTGCTTCTTTTTATTATTATTATTATTATTATTATTATTCAACTAAAAAAATAATCTAAAAAAATGGTTTCATAAATTTACCTTAAGCATTTCATCGGTCATGAATAGTGGTATATGAAAAGGAAACATTGACCATTTGACCTTGTAACAGGAAAACGGTATTTGGAATACGGCTTGGTCACAAGTAAGGATCATTTTTTTATATTCCTTATTAGGAAAAATTACTATAAATAGAGATTTCACTCAAAATTTTCTTTTCCTTAATTGGGGTTAATATGATCCATTCATCTTATTATTGCTACCGTACGATGTTGCGGAATTGTGATGATGAATTGAAAACTGCACACATGGCATATCCATAAACCATTAACATATATACAATCAAAACAACTATTAATGGCATTTGTCTTAAATATTTTTTAAAATAAATTTTATGTAGGATATATATATCACACATGTACGTGCAATATCAAGGCTCATTTATTTGCTAAAAGGTAGTTTTTTTCTAAGTGATTTTCTTGAAAAATAAATTATTTTTCAATGTTTGGTAGTATCATAAAAAATAAATTGAAAAATATTTTTTAATATTTAATTATGTTATAGAAAATTACTTGAAAAACAATAAGGAACAAATAAATTAAGGAAAATAAGTTGAAAGGCTCATTTGTTCAAATTTGTTTAAATAATGAAGAACAAATCTTACAACTTAAAAAGTTGAATGAAAATGAAATTAAAAAAAATTAATTTCATAAATTATTCAAAATAAAATAAATAATAATCAAAATAATGAAGATTAAATATAATAGATAAAAAAAATTAAAATATAATGAAACTAAAATGATAATAATTACGATTTCACAAATTATTTCAAATAAAAGAAATAACAATCAAAAGAATAAGGACTAAATTATATTGATAAAAAATTTCAGTTAAAAAAATAAGAGAAAAACAAATAATAATCATAAAAATAAAAACCAAAATTAATATAAAAATCAAATTATATCAAATTCTAAGTGATAAAATTGAAGGAAAAAAAAAGATTCAAAACAAAATATATAGCAATTAAAAGTGTGAAAATAAAATTTGATATAATCCGCAAATAAGATGATATTTTTAAACTTTTTATAATTTTTAAAAATTATTTTCCGCTTAAAATAAAATAAAAACACTTTCTTAAAAACCAAATCAAATATATTTTGAACTTGAAAGTGTTTTTCATTTATCAGTTTTTCTTATAGCAAATAAACAAATGAATTTGAACGTTTTAAAAGTGATTTTAAAAAAAATTATTTTTATCTTAGTGTTATAAACAATTTGTTAGTAAGAATTAGAAGGAGGATGGATGAGAGGGAAACGAGTAGGATAGAGGGATTGAATGTATACATCCTTTAGAATTTAGGATAAGGATACTGGGAATGATTCAATATTAATCTCAAACCTTTCAATTTAGATGGATTATAATTAATGCCTCTCCTTCGACTCCTTTGGATGGATGAGAGGGAAAGAATGAGTATAGTAGTTTTCGGTTTGGATGAATTGATTCTCATTCTTTTGCTCTTCCATTAGTCAAATAATTAGATTAATGAGAAGTCATTCATCATTTCTCTTCTTCATCCCTCTACTTTATCTAATCCATTATTCCTGTAAAGCACAATCTTAGGTTATGTTTGTGAAGAAAAATGGACAAGGAAAGGATGGATTCAGTGACGTTATTAAGAATTGGAGAGTTCTCTCTCATTCATATCTGGGTTTCTTAATGCCAAATAGATGATACACCCATTTAACTTTTTCGAGCCTTCACCTCTTAACAAGCAGGATGTTAAGTTGATATTTCAATGATTCTTTCTCTAAAGAGTGGACATAACCGTTTGTGGATTTAAGTCTTACTTATTTAATATTTGTTTATGCTTTTAAGGTTTTTGTTTTTTTGTTTATGGCCATGTTGTTTTTATTTGGCAGAAAATGGTCATTACATGACGGGCACCATCTCTTCAAATTTACTAAGCACTCTCACAATTTTGCTCATTACGTTAGTTCTCCTCATTGGTAAGTATTTTACGTTTTATCCCTTACCTTTTGCTCATTTCCATTAGTTTAGTTGTTAAAAATAAGTCCTTAAAATATAAATACTTCTTGTCGATTCCTAACTATTTCATTGTTTTAAATGCAAATCAACGTTTTGTTATTTTTTACCTCAAATTATTATTTATTAACACTGTTATAGTCTTTTCAATTATAAATCATGATTTCAATGAAATGGAAAGAAAAGCTTTTAATCATACAAATTGGCCGAGTATTTTTAAAATGCTGTATGGTTCATTTTATTGGTTGAAAAAGAAGCTAAGTATTTGATGTTTGAAAAAAATATGCTTAAGCTGTTAAACCAGAAGGACTCCTACTCATGATAAAGTGCTGATATGGAAATCTAACAACAAACAATGTATCTGTTTTTAACATTGATTGGTTGTTTGATGTCTTTACACAGGGATTTATCGTGCACTTTTATTCCTTTCTAGGTTTTCATGTCTCGTAATTTTACTGATCTACAAATAAAGAAGAAGACATTTATCAATGTAGGACAATATTGAAAAATTCTTGCAAAGCCATGATAATGATCTCGTGCCTATAAGATACTCATATTCAAAGATTAAGAAGATAACAGCCGGATTTAGACACAAGTTGGGTGAAGGAGGCTTTGGCTTGGTATATAAAGGAAAGCTTCGCAGTGGTCATTTTGCAGCTGTTAAAGTATTGAGCAAGCCAAAAGCCAATAAACAAGATTTTATCAACGAAGTTGCGACAATTGGAAGAATCCACCATGTCAATGTCGTGTAACTCATAGGCTTCACAGTTGAGGGATTGAAGCGTGCTCTTATATATGAATTTATACCTAATCGGTCTCTTGAAAAGTATATTTTTTCCAAGCAAGGTAGCATCCCACTAAGCAATGAGAGAATATATGAGATTTCTCTTGGGGTGGCTCATGGCATTGAATATTTACATCAAGGTTGTGATATGCAAATTTTCCATTTTGATATCAAGCCGCGTAACATTTTGCTTGACGAAAAGTTTTTTCCAAAAATATTAGATTTTGGACTAGCAAAATTATACCCAACATCTAGTAACATTGTGTCCCTCAATACTGCCAGAGGAACAATAGGATGCATGTCTCCTGAACTATTTTATAAAAATATTGGAGGTGTCTCTTACAAAGCAGATGTCTATAGTTTTGGAATGTTATTGATGGACATGGTAGGAAGAAGGAAGAACATGAATGCATTGGCAAATCATTCAAGCCAAATTTACTTTCCTATCATTCAAGCCAAATTTACTTTCCTTCGTGGGTTTATGACCAAGTTGGTGCAGGCAAGGACATAGAAATACAAGAAAACACCACAGAATATGTGAATAAAACTATAAAGAAGATAATTATGGTGGCATTGTGGTGTATACAGTTGAAACCTAATGATCATCCCTCAATGCATAAAGTTGTAGAGATGCTTGAGGCAGATGTTGAATCCTTACAAATGCCTCCTAGGCCTTTTCTCACCCTACAACATATACTAGAAGATGATGATAAGGATAATCCAGCAAAATTATCAGATTCACCAAATGATTGTATTGACTCTTCATATCAATTTGATCGTTAATAATAAAAATACAACTATGTATTTATTAGTATTGATAATAAGTTCACTAAAATATTAAACTTTATTGATTGTATCGATTTATTGGATATTGTTATCCATTTAGCTCCATGGAATTATTGGATTTGCTTGCAAGTTTTGTTATAAAATCTTTAATATTCTTTATTAGAGCTTCCACCTTCATCTAATGTCATTTTAACTAGTTTCTTCCACTTATCTAAATTCCTTCTAATCTCATTCCCCATCTCTTTTTCCATGACTTTCCTGTGCACTTTTCTATCTCTTTTTGAGTCGCAATCTCTTTTTCATTTACCTTTAATCTAACTCTTACATGTCAAGTGATTAGTACTTAAAAGTGCATTTTTATCATGGTTTTATATCATCATTTTGCACTTGAAATATCAATAACTCCGTAACTAAAATATATTTTATAATAATATATCTAATAATATAAGATACCTATAATTTGTGGTAAATGTCTATTTTTAATGCATGTCTATCACATAAATGAAAGGATTGATTGATGACTTGAAGAACTTAAATTGCAAGGATAAAGAGATGGCCAAACTTAGAAAAGAGATGTCAGTGCAATCCAAACCGGAATACTGTTCGGTAATTGGGTTATATCTGGAGCTACAGATCTCAGATTTAGATCCAATTTATATGGATAGAAAGGTAAGACATAGGCCTACAACTTTCATATGGAACCCAAGATCTAAAAAGGTCATTATCAAGTCCAAATTGTAGCAACAACAAAGAAGCCCGAATCTGTCTTCCAGCCCGAGCACTGTTCAGTATTTTGGCCATATCTGGAGTTCTAGAAGTCCAAATGAGCTGAAGTTTTTACACCAGAAAGTTGAGAAAATTGCCTACAACTTTCATGTTTGCAACTGACTCCAATTTTTACGTTATCAATGACGTTTTGGGCAGACAAGAGAAGATAAGGATTGTCACCAAGTCAAAAGTTGGTCACCCACTTATCAATTAGTCATCAAATCAATAGTTCCCAATTTTGGCCTATAAAAGGAGGCATTTGCCATGCATTTAGGCATCTTGGTTTCCAGATCAAGATCATGCTCTTCCTTTCTCTCTTTGTATTTTTTGTAATGTTTATGCTTTGCTTTCATTAATATTAAGTGTATGCCTTTCATTTCCTTTCCTTTACTTAGTTAACTTTTATGTTCTTATTTTGTTTATCTATTTTGCTTTCTTTCATTATGTCTAGCTAAGTTAATTATGTCAAGGTGAAAAGGTTACACTAATGGTGTAAGAATAAGTATAATGTAAACTTAATATGGACTTTAATGTTTGATACTAACATGTTTTATATTTGTTATCTTGTTCACTCTTTAATACTTTGCTTGTTAAATGACTAATTTTGATTTATGTTGTATAACACTTGGTACAACAAATGCTTGACACTTTCATAACTTATAATGTATGGTATAACCGACACCTGAGCTATGAAAGGAACTTGATTTGTTGTTAACATAAGTTATAATCATGAATGCTTGACGAGATTTACAAGTATTAGCATTAATTGAATAAGATGACTAGTGTAATCATGTTAACAATATATAATCTGATTGGAACCTCCTTTGTGTGTGGTTTCCAATTCAATAATAAGAGTTTATACTATACTTGTTTGATATACCATTAGTGGAACCTCTAACCTTGACATTCATTATTATAATTGTTTAATCGTTACATTAATATTTCATCTCAAAGTTCTCATCATCTTCTTCTTCTTCTCCTTCTTTTTCTTTATTATTATTATTATTATTATTATTATTATATTACTATTATTATTAGTATTACTACTACTACTACTACTACTATTATTATTATTGTTGTTATTATTATTGTTGTTATTATAGTTATTGTTATTGTTGTTGTATTATTGTTATTTATAATTTATACAATTAACCTCCTTGTGGTTCGACCCCGGTCTTGCCGGGTTATTTATTACTTCGACACTCCTGCACTTGGGAGAAGACAACAATCTTTTAGTCGTGTCATCAAGCATCAATTGTATACTTGACATTTGTCGATTGATCAGTTCATTGTGGCACTAACATCATTGGCATTCATCTATAGTTTTTTTTTAATCTTTTGTATAGATAAATTTATTTTTTAAGATGAAAATATCTTTTTCAAATAATATTTATGATACATACAACCTTGCATAATTTTTTTTTCTTTTTATTTTATCCAAACAATTTAATGTGTGTGTCTTTTTCTATTATAGTTTGATTAAATAAAAAAAATATTTGAATAAATAAAATTTAATTATAATAGGTAAATGTCTTGTATAAACATACACACTCTAATAATGGGTTGAGGCTAAGCTACAGGGTTCAATTTTTTTATGTATAAGGTGCTACAAGTATAGTTTAAAGAAATAAGAGAAATTAATCATTTATGTTATATCATTGAATGTGATTAATATGTTGGTTTTATTTTAATTAGATAATAAAAAAATAATGTTTTTAGAAAAATTCACAATACCTAGGGAAAAAATCTATAGAAGAACAAAATTGAATTAAAAAGAAAAATAAAAAAAGATTGACCCAAGTAAATCCGAGATAGTGCAATAGACATGTAACCTATGTAATAAGAGGTGAGCAAACTCAGGTTAACGTGTCAAACTCGTGATTTAGGTCATGAAATCGAGATAACTTGACTGGCAAAAAAAAACCACAAAGGCAATGTAAAAGAAAAAAAAACATTTGTTGCATAATAAAACCACAAAAGAAATTAAGTAAAAAAGAGTGTCGACTCATGTTAACTTTTCAAACTCGTGACCCATTTTATTACATTAAAAGCATCATACATTAAAAAATAAATAAAGAAGAATAATCCCTTGTAAATTAACGTTGAAGAATAAAATGGGCAAAAAATTAACAACACAAAAGAATCTAGAATTTTAAAAAAATAAAATAATGATGGTTAAAATCAAAATACAAGATAAATTAGAGGGCAACTAAAAATTTATGATTGAAGAGTTAAATTGAAAAAATAATAACTCAAATAAAAAGGAAAATAAACTGAAAATAATAACAAAATTGAAAAACAAATAATACACCATAAACTTGAATTGAATTGTGAAATTGAAAAGCAATAAAAAATCTTAAAATGGAATAAGAAAGAAAAATTAAAAACCAAAAGAATAAGGATTAAATATAAAAAAATATAATATATAATAAATTGAATTGAAGGCCTAAATTGAAAAGAAACATAACTTCTACATTAAATCAAGAAAAAAAATTAAAAGAAACAAGACCAAAACACGATGGAATAACATGTTTGACCATAAGAAAGACTATAAGTGCACTCTTCTACTTATTAAAAAAAAGAGTTATTGTTTTTTATTTTGACACTTGTCATGAGGCTCTTGGTTTGATTTGTTCTTGGATTTGAAAATTACTTTTAAAAAATTTAATTATTTTTTTAATTAATATTTTTTAATGTTTTTAAATTATTTTAATGTGTAATTCTCAAAAATATTTTTTTAAAAAATATATATTTTAATAAAAAATAATTTAAAAAATAATCATAACCGTACTTTTTTAAATTGGCTCGATCATTTCACCCTGTGAAGGCAGATATCATGTGCACGTTGTCTAAAGATGATGATCTTGGTGCTTTTCTGGTGTTATGTTGCCCAGGGTAATGACTCTCATGCTGTCTTTAATGCCTTTGAGAATGGCCGCCCCATCTTGTCCTTCTCTCGTCTCTCTGATATACATAAATATATATTCCTCTCATGCTATATATTCTTTAACATCTTTGTTTGATTTTATATATAAATATTAACATAAAAACATATGTGGAGGAGGTGTGTTGGACTGTGGTTTTATGTGGCAGAAAGCAATTCAAAACTTGTTTTTCACCGACTTTTGATGTGAGCTTTTTGCTCGTGTGATGCAAATCACCGACCGCTACAGGATACATAATAGTAGTTTATTTGTTTCTAATTTTTGCTAAATCCCAAACCATGTGTAATATGTTTTATCTATGTATTCAAAATATTTTAAAAAAATTAATATAGTGAATGTTAAACATTATAAAGAAATTAAAAACATGGTGGCTTTAGTGTGGCTCAAAATATTATGCAGCCTTGCCCTTTTCACCGTACAATGATTTTTTTTATTATTATTAATATTGATATTCAGATTAATTTATATATGCCTTAATTAATTTTATAAGTTTTAAAATTAACAATCATATAAATTTTTAATAATTTTAAAAGAACTCAAACTCATAACTATTAAAAAAAAATTTAAGGTTTAACTAGTTGAGTTATCTTTTATGTTTATGATTTTGTTTTTTTATTATAGATGTTAAGCTTTTTTTTTTGTGATTTGGTCTTTTGTGACCAAATTAATAAGTAATTACTTTTAATTTATTAAAACATAACAATATTCAAAGATAGATTATCGGAAAAAAAAAAGTAAATGAAAACTAAGTGGTAATTTCAAAATTGATGTGAAAAGTAAACTTTGATCTCTCTACTTTCCAATTGATGCTTTTTGATCTCTAATAGTTTTAAAAAATTTACTTTTATTCTAAAACTTTATTTTTTTACTTTTCAATCCTTGATTTAAGAAAGAAGAGAGAAATTTTGTTATTATGTTATGATGTTTTAGATTTGATTTGTATTCCTATGATTTGTTATTTTTTTCCTTAATCCTTTTATAAAAGTTTCATTGTTTTTAATTTCATCTATTAATACAAGTTTATAGTGTGTTATTTTTTTTATCATTTTGATTTTTATTATTTCGTTAATGTTTCTATTCTTTTCAATTTAACTCTCAAATTGAAAATTTATTGTTTCACTTTGATTTATTTATATTATTATAATTTTAACCCTCATTCTTTTTATTGTTGTTTTTATTTTGGATTTTTTTGTGTAGCTTTAACCCTCATAATTTTTATATTTATAGTGCTTCTAGTCTAATAATTCAGGTCACGGTTTGAAAAATTAATAGGAATTAAAATATTTTTTGTTTTATTTTTTTTAATATTATCATTTGACATTGTTTTTAGTTCTTTTTTTTGTCATTTTATATTTTTATTATATTATTAAATTAATCAAGATTTAAGCCGGTTATTAAATTTATTTTATTAAAAAAAAAAAGCATAAGTATCTCCTTTAACTCTTTTTTCCTGTTTTAAAAAAATTAGTTCGCCTTATGACTTCACGCGAGCCATCAATCTAGAATATAAATAAAAGGCATCCTATTGCCCTTTGTGTTGGCACCTTCCATAAGTCTCTTCATTTTAACCTGCGAAGGCAGATATCAAGTCCATGGTTGTTAACAATGTGTTTCCCTTGTAATAATCATTTAATTTTATGAGTTAAAACACATAAAACATATAAAATTAAAATTAAAATTTAAAAATCAGTATGATTAAATTCGTATAAAAACAGGTTAACTCAAAATAAACATTAAAAACATAATGTTTTCACAAATTAACCAAAACTTTCAATAAATACATAAATTTTGAAATGACCACTGTCCTCAAACTCAGCACAACAGTCAGCAATTTTTTTCTTCCATTCTTCCATCCTCTTCAAATGCTCTCTCTCCCGATCAAAAGACCTCTTATAGTCCTATCAATTTTCAAATTCATCTCCTCAGTGGCTCAGTCCTTCCTCATTTCATTAACTTTGATTTTCATGATTTCTTACCCGATCGATTTCATTGGATATATTTCCAAAATATCGTGTTTATTTTAGTTTATTTTTATTTAATTTTTGTTGATTATTATGCGTTATCCTTAATTTTTTCTTATCGAAACTGGAGTGGAGCCTTTATGTTGTACATCAGTTTTTCTTATTTTGTTCCTGTTTTTCTCCCTTTATATTTTTCTTTTGCTTCTATTTTTGGATCAGTATTTAGAAAAATTATATTAAGTTATTATTTTATTTTATTTTATTTTATTTCAGTTCTTTTTTTTTAATTAATTTTTTTTTACTATGCTTCGATCAAGTTAAAAAAACATCAGAGCTGAAAATGAAAAAGAACTAAATCATCATTGTTTTGAATTAACAGCCTTTGTTCTTAGGAGTGCTTCTGTTGAATGAATATAACTATATTTCACTTGATAAGTTCCTGAATTGTGAATTAAAACCTAAAAAAGATGTGAATGGAAGAATATTTGAATACGGGAATGGAGCTTGAATTAAGAATGAGTGTGGAAAAGAGGGAGGACTTGTACAGCTGGGAGGAGTTATGGCACATATTCATTATCAAGGGTCGGTTGTGTTCGGGTAAACATCACTACTGGTACTTTTGTTTTCCCATTAGTTTAGCAATATTCTTAATATAGAATAAAATAAGAGTTTTTTGTGTTAATAAGATAATGTTTTTTTTTTTTGTTGAATCCATGCATCTATGCTTAATATAGAATTTGTTAAGTGTCATATTTATGGTACAACTTTTGAGAATTTAAAATTTTAACATATGAGGTCACTGGAGGTTTAGGACATGGTTGTCAACCTGTTGGATCTTCTAAATTTTATAAACTTGGAAGCACCAGATTTGTGGCTTGTTTGGTTGCAAAGAAACTCCTGCACATCTTTTGTTTTGGAGTCATTTGATGAAACATGAGGATATGATTCAGTTAAAAAGTGGTGGTGCATTATGAGCAAAATCATCAAGCCTTCACAAACGATTGATTGAACTTGTTGTGTCATGGCCTGATTTCTTATTAAATGGCTTTCCAATTTCAAAATTGATGTAATTATTTTACAAAAGCTAGGGAGTTACTCTTTATGTCCAGATCCTTTGTGTTCGACTTCAATGCCTGACAAAAGATAGCAATATCTTAACATACATTGTTTTTCTTTTTTTTATCTTTTAAATAGTAGTTAGGCATGAATGTCAATAATCTCCAATCTGCATGGATATCTTTGATTACGAAGTGGTACCTACAATCTGCAGAAGTGTAATTTGTGCTGAATAATTGTCTTTTTTTGTCTCACTAAAATAGTTTCTCATAAAAAATATCTCCATATATACAACATACATGCTCTTCATTTATTGAACTGCAGGATACAATATGCATATTTATAATTATTGATGCATATATTAATTCTTGAATTGCATATATTGATTCTTGAATTGCAGAATACATGATATCTAAAAAAACTATCTGTTAGAATAGGCTTGATATGGGATGATAATGTGGTATAAATATTAATAAAAATTATGTATTTTAAGATACTTGGATATTGTATTGTTTAAAATATTTTACTTGCAATTTTATGATTTTAGTTAAAATATTTTACTTGTGATTTTATGATTTTTAATTAAAAAATTTTACTTGTGATTTTATGATTCAAGTTTACGAGTCGAGTTTATATTGTATGTTCTGTATTGTGTTAAAAAAAGTGTTTTTAACAACCTTGATCAAGTCTCACTCATCATGTTATCTATCTTAGATGCCTTTGAAAATGATCATAATCTTTTATCTAACAATAATTAATTCATAGTTAAAATCATTGTTTATCCTCTCACCAATAATTGTGAATTAAAATAATAATTTAAAAAAATTAATTTGATTTTCAAGTTTTTTCTTTGCATAATTGAATTCTCTTTTAAAATCTAATAAACATCCAATTGCATGTTTTTTTAAGAGAAGATTGGATTGTAAGATAGATAAACAAAGTGAAAAAAGCAAATAAAATAGGTGGTTGCTTCAAATTTCATACAAAAAATTTATTTTAATGCCTTATATTTTTTTTATTTACAGGTAATCTATTCTTTTAGTTTTTAAAAATTTAATTTTGATATCAAAATTCATTTCCCTTATTTTTATTTTATTTTTTGTGAAAGGAAAGAAAGGACCGCAAGATTCCCGTGTAGAGAGAAAAAGTAGTTATTAATAATGATTTTGATTACCAAAATAGTTAAAATTAGTATCAATAAGTTTCAATTTATAAGAAGAGTTTCACCTAGGTTTTGTTTTCCTTCTCCTTGCCTAACAAGGCAGATGTGGTCGCATGAGTATTTTTTGATTTGAATTTATTTTTGTTTTTTTAATTGTTTTTTAGGGGAGATTTAGATCATGAATATATTTATCAAAGTATTTAAATTATTTTTTAGATATTTTTTTAATCAAAATAAACTATCAAACAAAAAACAAATTGACACCATCTTTTACTAACAATCTCTAATTGCTAAATTCTACACAAAGCTATCAATATGTTGCCCACCATCTTATTTAAAAAAGAGTTATCTATCCTGTTAACAAATTTAAAAACGCATAGGAGTGTGGGCTAGGCTTGAAGACCTACCCATCTGACATGATTTTTTTTTTTTTTAAGATATCTAGGCTTTATTTTTTAAAAAAAGTTTTGTAATTTATATTTAAATAAAAAAATGATAAAATAAATTATTAATTCCAATTGAGCTCATGAATTGTGTCACATATTTAACGGGTTCATCCATAATGTTCAAGCAATTATTTATTTTTTTAATATTTTTTCCTTAATTTTAAAAAATAATGATTTTATTTTTTATTATCAATAATCTATTTTTGTTATCTTATCCATACGTGTCTAACACAATTTCTTTAAAAAATGTTTCATACAAAAAAATTATTATGTGTTTTTTTGAATTTGATGTCGTGCATCACTTATATTATAAATTTGTTTTGTTAACTTGAGTTTATTAAAGTTTTTTTAGTTAAGTACTATTTTTTACTATTTTCATTCTTTAACATTAAATTAATTAAAAATTAAATTTTATACTTTGTATTTTTTCTAAATTATCCTTTCAAATCTTGCATATCATTTATGTTAATTTAATATATTTTTATTTTAATATTAAATTAAAATATTATTGAATTCATAGCTAAAATCTTCTCTCTCTTTTTTTTAACACATTCCCAATATCTAAATTTTTTTTTTGTTGCGTTAAAATTATTTATTCTCCAACTCACGGTTGCTAAAGAAGATGGAGTTTACTTCAGGTACCATCACGCAAATATTGATCAGTTACAATTCCCATGGCAAGCAGGAAGGTTGAATTTAAATTAGAACATTGTACTGGATTGTTCATATTTTATGCATTTTATTGCATTTAATTAATAACGTTGATGTGCTTGCTTTTATGGGACTGGACCCCATCACGTTTTTGAGCGAACATAACTAGTAATGTTTCAAATCTCAACCGTTGATTTTGTATTTAATGACTTAAATTAAATGAGAGAAATAAAATATTAAGAAACTAAGTTATTTTAGTTTTTATCGTGCACTAAAAATTTGAATTTAATGATTCAAATTCAATGAACATTGCGGTCATATTCCTGATTGAAATTCGTTTACGTAGTCTTCCATACCTTATTTAAATAATCTATATCATTGTCGGGTTACATCATTTAATCAAATAATAGAGTATATATATTTTTTAAGTTGGAAGCTTGTATGTATTTTATATTTTTATTAATTTTATAAATTTTTAAATTAATAATTATATAAAATCTTAAAATTTATGAGACTCAATCTAATAACCCTTACCAAGTAAATTTAAAGTCTAATTAGATAAGATATACTCTTGAGATTAATAATGGAGTATTTTTTGTTATTATATTAATGGTTATTTTTTAAGGTATTTTTTATTTAAAAATATATTAAAATATTTTTTATTTTTAATATTAATATATTAAAATAATATAAAAATATTTTTTAAAAAATAATCTAAAACAGGAAAAAAAATTAATTTAAAAAAATTACTGCCCCGAAGTACAAAATGAGGACTAATAAGAACATATCAATTAGTGGGCTAACTTTATACGAACTTTAATCCTTAGCCTCTAAAAGCTACTTTTAGTTTTAACGAATGAAATTTTTCCACCAATCCTATAATTTTTCAAGGTAAAATGTCCAAACACTTTATAATCTTATCGTCAATGAAGACCGCAAGCAAATAATTCTCATCAGGGTTGATTTTGAGAGTGTAATTATGATTTGTTTTAAAATTATTTTTTATTTATAAATATATTAAAATAATATTTTTTATTTTAATAAAATTAAATTTAATATTAACATTATCTAAAAATATCAAAAAAAATATTAATTTAAAGTAAAAAAATAAAAAAATTTAAATTTTTTAAAAAATACTTTTAAAACACAAAAATAAACGAGGCTAAAATTATCTTGATTTTATTTACACGGTTAAAATAGCTAATGGTGTTTAAAAGTATTTTGATGGTATTTTAAAGTATTTTTTAAAAATATATTAAAATAATTTTTTATTTTTAATATCAATCTAAAAATTAAAAAAATATTTAAAAATAAAAAAAATATTTTTTTTTAAAATACCTGTAAAATATAACTAGAAGTCCTCTCCCTCGCCTCATCTTCACATTATTTTTTCATGAAGAAATCTCACTTTCCAACAACACCCCTCCCTGTCCCTCTCACCTAAATCCTAGGCTAGCTCTGCGTCATCAATGGCCGCCCCACTTTGTCCTTCTCTCTAACAGATATATAGTCCTCTGTCAACTCATCAACGTGTAGGATTTTGATTTCTTGGCCCCCTCTGGTCGTCAAATGGTCGTGTGTTTGATTGGACGTGGCCCTGTTTTATTTTCTGTATAAAATCTTCACAGGCCTATGTGAAAAGGAAGGCAAACCCGGCTTTGCATCCATATTTTTTTAATGCTTTAATGTTGATGGTATTCGTAGCAGCTTTGTTTGATTTTATATTAAATATATAAAAAATATTTTAATTATTTTGAGTTTGATAATTATTTCATTTTTAAATAAATTAAATTTAATAATTATATTAGATCTAAACACCTCAAATATATCAGACCCAAATATTTTGATTCAAATAATCACATTAAATCAAGCAAATTAGATCTGATATGGCTATTTCATCATTCAAAACATCCAGTGATATCAAATAACATATGTAGTGCAATTCGTGGTAATTCGATACTAATGTAATTTTGTTTTTTTTTTTTCTCTCCTTCCCTTGAATCAATACTACTTAAGCCAAAATTCAAAGTTATCCTTTCATTTATTTATTTATTTGATTGTGACCCTTTTTTTTGTTTATCCTTATTTGTTTTGAATTTTTTTAAATTTTTTATCTTTTAAAAAAATTTCATTTATTTAATTTTTATATCAAATATTGTATTCATTCTTTTAATTGTTATTTTTTTATTATTTTCTTAATTTGATCATTTTTTCAATTTTATCCCTAAAAAAATTATTTCATTTATTTTTTTATCAAATTTTGATCCTTATTATTTTAATTGTTTTTTATCTTATACTTTATTTTTTAAAAAATTTCTCTCAATATTTTATTCCATTTATTTTTTTTATCCAAATTTACTCTTTATACTTTTAATTGTTATTTCCTTTTTTATTTTTCCCTTCACGTTTTATTTCATTTATTTTTTTAAATTCAATTCTAGTCTTTGTTATTTTAATCGTTTTTTTTTGCTATCTTTTTTTTATTTAATGATGTTATCCCAGGCAGTTAGTAAATTTAACTTCGGCTATTTCAAATTTTTTCAATATCTTTGTTTAATTTTATTTTTTGATATTAGATTATTGGGTTTTGAACTTTCTAATTTTTTATATATTTTTTTTAATAAGATTATTTTATGTTATGAGTTAGTCAAGTTAATATGAGATGATTCAGGATTTTAAATTTAATATCTAATAGAATTTATTAAATTGTTTTAGTACATCTACCATTTTTTTCCCCTTCAATTTACATAAATTCGAGAATACGGCTTAATTTCTGATTTTTTTTCCAATTCACCCCTCAAAAAATTGTATGCATTAAATAGAAATCTCGTACATTAAATGAATTTGTTTTCGCTAATGAATCCGAGACTTTGGATAAGAGTAGCATTACTCGATACTAAAAGTTATCCACCAGACTTTGGATTTGGACAATCCATGAAAGGCTAGAAATAGAGTTTGGAGATCGGATTATCAACACATATCCAAGAGGAAGGGGATGATCTTATAAAATTGGATTAGATTTAGTTTACATTTTCAACAGTTTCTCCACGTTAAAATTGTTGCACTAATCATGATGATGATATCCTTAAATTACATTCTATTGCCAAAAAACTTTCCAATTTATATAAGACTAGATCAATCATCATATACTATATCACGGGTTGGATTAAATTTATTTTTAATATAAAAACAATATATAAATATTATTAGTATTTAGTTTATATTGTATTGACTTAAATCAACCCAAGTTAACTTGTTGCACTTGAAACCCAGGTTATAAGATCATCATAATATAATATAAAATAAATTGAAATAAGTTATTCATAAAACTCAATTCTCAATCAATTTAATTTTAAATAATAAATTGAAAAAATAACTCGAGTTAATCTAAATTAACTAACTAAATCTATGACCTGGTATATGAGACTAGGATAACCCTAATGAAAGTAAATTGAAATAAATTATGAAACTTGATTTCAATCAACTCAATATTAATATAAGATAAAATTTTAAAAAATAATTAAAAACACACAAAAAACAATTTGGTTTAAGCCACTAAACTCATGAACTAGATTATGAGACGAAGATGACCTCATAAAAAGTAAATTAAAAAATAACCCATGTTAGCCCAAGTTAACCCGCTATACTCGCAACTTAGATCATAAAATTGGAATAACCTCATAAAAATCAATTTAAAATAAATTATAAAATTTAATTCATAACAAATCTACTTTTAAATGATGAAATTAAAAAAAATTAATATAAAATAACATAATAAAATAACCTAAATCTACCTGATTTAACTCACAAAACTCATGATCTAAATCATGAAATCAGGATAACTTCTTAAAAAACAAATCATAAAACTTAATTCTTAATTAATTCAATGTTGAATAATAAAATTAAAAGACAATTATAAAAAAAAATCAAATTAACTCACTAAATACATAATATAAGTCATGAGACTAAAATAATGATGTAGAAAGCAAGTTATAACAATCATAAAGTTAGATTTTTAATAAAACAAATATCGAAGAATGAAATTAATATATATATATATATATATATATTAAAAAAATATAAAAAAACTATTGAAACAAATAATATATTATGGAGATGCACAATAAAATCACCACTTTTTATTTTTTTTCAAAAATCAAATAAAATTTTGATCAAGTGAATTAAATTATAAATTAATCCATCGTATTAACCATATCTAATAAGATAATCTCTATTTTGTTAATTTTTTAAAATAACCTACAAAGCTAGATGGTGTTTAATGCCCTGTAATCTAAATTATGACGTCGTAAATTATGGGTCTCGGAAGCTTAACAGTTCAGACAATCACCCCCCACCCCTCTACATGGACTTGCTTGAAATATTCCATAGTTCAAATACACACGATGACTATATATTTATATATTATCACATTTAATAATGCCAAAATGATAATCTCTCCTCGAATAGCTATCATTTTGGATGAAAATGATATACTTATTTCATCCAAAACTATCCTTTATATTTAATTGCATCTCATTAAGATTTCAATTGCATGAATAAATTCTTCAAATACATTACTTAAAATTTTCATTAACATTCCTCTTAAGCTAATTAAGCTAATTTTAGAAATATTATAAAGAAAAAGAGATTGAATTTACGAAGAGGCTCAAAAATAAAAACTTGATCTATTCTTATATTAAAATAAATTTATTATATAGTTACTAAACTTGGCTTAGTTTAATGATATTATTTAAGAGAATCACAACATAAAGTTTAATATGGGTCGAGGTTAAAATTAAATCAGAAAAAATATTCACTTAATTAAACCCAATTATTTTAACAAGTTTTCAGTTAATGTAGTTAAACCCAATATAACCTTAACTAAATCTGTCCAAATTTAAAAGAAAAAAAAAAAACCTCAAAGCCTGTCCAAATTCCTCAATAAAGAAGAAATTAGCACACCATTTGTGCCTCTTGTTATAGGCACACGTCTCTTCTATGCTCTCAGCTTTATTCCTCCCAGTCCTCTTCTTTCTGCGCCACCACTGTAGCCCTTTTTAACTCTCTCTCTATCTCTTTTGGAGCTCAGTATAGTATAAGAACTGGCTTCTTATAACAAATTTCATTCCTTTCATCCCCACATGATCAAGAACGTATCTTCCTCTTTGTCTGACTTTTTTCCGTGAAGGTTTGTAAGTTTTTGTTGAATCATTTGGCTGGAAGATTAAACCTTTGAAGAAAAGGTACTTATAAAGATTGAGTTCGGATTGTGGCCTGAATTGTTTTTGGCAGGTACTTCGGTGATACAGTGATAGCGTATATACAAGTTGTATAGTGTATATCAGACAAATCTTCCACTTTTTTTTGGAGAAGATTTGCTGTTTCATTAAAGGTATGACACTGGTAACATTTTTTTTTGTTCTGTTTGGTTGCTGAGAAAATTCCAGGAAAAGAAAATGAAGAAACAATTCTAGAAGACTCTGATGTTCATTTCTTATTGTTGTTATGATATTTTTTTTTTTCTTTTTGATGATAATGTTTGAATTTTCTGTTTAGCTTTTTTTTTAATTTATTTTCTTTTGTGTACGAGAAAGTGCAATTTTTAGTTTACTTTTTTTCTTATTTTCAGCTGTTTGTGAGAGCTGAAGTGCATAAAGCTAGGATTTTTGGATCTGGGTTTTGTTCTTTTCGAACTATTTTTGGTGGATATGCTTTGTGTTTGCTTATGGAGAGTTGAATGGATATTGAAAAAGTATGGTCTTTTTATTAAACGAATTATGTTATTTTAATCATATTTAGTCCAAGATGCTTTCTTTATTCTTTCTACCTTTATTTTATAATCATGTTTAGACCATGTTATTCTTTATTCTATTATTTTCTTTTCTACTTAGATGACCAAATGCTTTTCAATTCTTTCTTGTTTATATTGAATATAGAAAAGTTCAATTCTTTCTTGCATGTTTTGTCTCTTTAATCTATGTGGAAGTTTATGGGACCTTACAGTTATTATGTTCTTGATTATTGATGAAGATTTCTGAGAATAGATTGTAATAAATAACGAGAAAACTTCTCAATTACAAGCAAAGTATTTCTGATTTTACATCTCAAGAAGATTTCTGAGAATAGATTGTAATAAAAAATGAGAAAACTTCTCAACTACAAGCAAAGAATTTCTGATTTTACATCTCAAGAAACTTTGTGAATGGTCTTCGAGTCCTTAGGAAGGATTTCTGCGAGGATTCTTTTCCTTTTCGCTAATACCTTAAACTTATGGTTTGTGTATTGTTTAGTTTGGCATTCCCTGTGAAGTAATCTTGACCTATTGTTAGATGTATGACAATATCCTGAAACAACACTTGGCCAGTTTATAAATTTGGATGTATTTGGATTAGTTTCATACACAACCACCATAGAATTAATATTTATTGTAAATGCTGAATAACACCCCCCCCCCCTCCTTTTTTTCTTTTTTGGCTTCTGAAGAACCCTTTCTACATTTCATTTAAATTGTTTTTGGTGTTCACTTGCAAAATACACTTACCTTGTTTGTTTCTTCATTTTCTTGCAGATCTTCTAGCAAGACTTTATTTTCACTCAGCAGAAACCATAAATAACTTATGGCTTCACCAGTTGTCGATTCTCCTTGGCTCTGTGCTGCTAATGAATCTTTTGGTGGATGTTTCAATATGCAAATAGAGGAGATCAAATCAGCCAATGTTTTAAATGTGCTGGAAGCTCCCTCATCTTCTGTGTCTGATACCTGTAATTACCCCAAGCCACCACCTTATCCTAATAAAACATCTAAAGCAGCCAACAATTGTAAAAGGATTTTAGAGACTTGCTCTGTGCCACGGGAAATTAAAGATGCATGGGACAGGCTATTCAAGGAAGCATATGGTGCAGATGTATACGTTATCACTGTTAGCAAATCATATATTCCAGCTCATTGCAATGTTCTGGTAAGTTAATTAGACTTCCCGAACATATCTGCTTGCTTGGAAGTATCATTTTTTGCATCAAAGATAACTGCTTGAGTCAAGGAATTTTATTTGTATATCTAAATATAAAAGATAAAATGGGTGATTGCTTTCAAAAAGTTTCTTTCTTTAAATCTGATGCATCCATTGGGCTGTTTCAATAGTGGTGCCTACCGAATATACAATGATTTGTCATTGCAAGTTTTCTTTTCTAAATTGAGACGAAGAAAGGCAGTACAAATAACAACATTCGTAATCTTTTTCATGAATAAAGACCTGAGGTTGAATTATTATCATTAAAAAATTTAGGGCCATTGGGGTGGCTGAAAGTTTACAGCTGTAACTTTTCCTTTTTCAGAGTATTTCATCACCTGTGCTAGGGAATATCCTGCAGCGTTCAAAAGTTAAAGATGGTATTAGATACATCAAAATTCTTGGTGTACCTTGTGAAGCCGTCTACATGTTCATCCGGTTTTTGTACTCATCCTGGTATATTTGAGTATCCTTTTACCGTGCGTTCATCATCATTGATTTTCTTTGGTACTGTATCACAGGTGCAATAGAAAATGTTTTGTATTCTTTTTAAATGCTTCTTGTTACTTTCTGTTTGGAACGGATGGATAGGAAAATGTTTCCCTTTCAGTTTTCTGTATATTTTTTTCATTATTCCAAGGTGGTCAGATTTAAATAAAGATATTCATTCTTGACATGCTAGTGCAGCTATGAAGAGGATGAGATGAAGAAGTTCGTTCTCCATCTGATGGTTTTATCACACTCATACTCGATCCCATCACTGAAAAGAGTTTGTATAGACTTTCTGGAGCAGGATTATCTGACCAAGGAAAATGTGATAGACGTGCTTCAGTTAGCAAGGAGCTGCAATGCACCACGACTCTCCCTCATTTGTGTTCGTATGGTTGTGAAGGACTTGAAAACTATATCATCAACTGAAGGTTGGAAAGTTATGAAGCGTGCTAACCCTGCCCTCGAACAAGAGCTTGTAGAATCTGTTGTTGAAGCAGATTCGGTAAGTCAGTTCCTGATCTTTGTTGCAAACAATGAATAGAATGTGCAGCTACTCATTTAAAGGCTGTTGAGAATTACATGCAATCAGAGTTATTTTCACATGTTTAGACTTTCGATGACCAGCTATAAAGCAAGCACATGCAAGGTTTTTGTTTCTTTTATTTTTGTACTCCCACGTCAAGGTGAGGAAGTAGCAACTAGTGAATCTTCTCATGCATAATTTAAGCATTAAAATTGGACTCCTGTAAATTTAGCTTTTTGGGAACCATTAACACTAACTGCTGGTAAATGATGGATGCCCCTTTGAGAACAAGTTGTCTAAGACACAAAAATTGCTTCTCAGTGGAATGCCTTCTGATGCCAATCAGGAGAAGGTTCTTCATCCTAGTCTGTAGTGACGGTTTAGTTGAGCTTCATGTTTCTCAGTGGAATATCTACTTGGTTATGGTTGAATCTAGTAACATGTTTCCTCAGTGGAATGACTACCTGGTTATCTTGACTAAGGTCTCCCAGTCTCATATTTTTTAAGCCTTAAATCCTATTATGCGTGAGAATCCTGTTATTCTAGATAGTCAAATGAATGTTTGTAAACCAATTGCCTTTTGATTTGAAAAGGAAGCTGTCCTAATGATACTTGATATCATGGATTTACTGTAGCAACTG
The DNA here is from genome assembly GCA_026413675.1 of Populus pruinosa. Classification (NCBI taxonomy): domain Eukaryota; kingdom Viridiplantae; phylum Streptophyta; class Magnoliopsida; order Malpighiales; family Salicaceae; genus Populus; species Populus pruinosa. The sequence goes on along the minus strand of CM048608.1, from coordinate 18,926,431 downwards.
GTTGGTCTTGCAGTTACTGTTGACTTCTGGACCCTTATTTCCTTCATTTTCTTTTCCTCAAGTCAATATTCATATCCAGAGTAATGATTTTTAGTATATGATTCAATGTTACATTATCTGGTACAAGCTGTAGTCTTTTCCCTGGTTCAATTTCACATAATGGAATCTGAGTTTCAGTTCTTTTCAGAGAAAACAAGAGAGGTTGAGGAAAATAGAAGAGAGAAAAGTGTACTTGCAACTGTATGAAGCAATGGAGGCTCTCCTTCACATATGCAGGGATGGGTGTAGGACAATTGGACCTAGTGACAAAATGCTTAAAGGAAGCCAAGTTCCCTGCAACTTTCCTGCTTGCAAAGGACTTGAGTCCTTGGTTCGTCATTTCTCTAATTGTAAGACTCGGGTTCCCAGGGGCTGTGTTCACTGCAAACGCATGTGGCAGCTTCTTGAACTGCATTCTCGCATGTGCAACGGCCCAGATTGCTGCAAGGTCCCGCTTTGTAGGTAAGAATGGAACTTCCATGTATTATCTTGCCTCTGTGCCTATATTTTCAGGGTTTCAAAATCCATTTAAGTGAATATGAAACTTGAACAAAAGGGAAAATTAGAAACTAAAAGAGGACAAATAAGGAGTTCAAAAATCATTTATACTTGCCACAATGCTATTTATTGTGGAATTTGGGTGTCCAAATTTGTCCTCCAATGTGTTATTATACTAAGAAATTGTTTCAAGGCATGGAAATATATGAGATTGAGCTGGATTAGTCCAAGTTTCTGCATTGTAGTTGTTAAACAGTACCATGGACCAGTAGATGAATCAATCCCATCAGTCTCATGTGTTCTGTGTTTTTAGTTTTATCACTCTGCTGAAGGTTAGATTATATATCCTTCTTGCTTGATTGAAGCCACAGCCTTGAGCTGATATGTCCATAGACTTGTCAGTAATTAAGGTAAACAAGTTTAAAGCATATGCTGCAGTATCATAATGATGTGCTCATTGCTTGTTGATAGGCATTTCAAGGAGAAAATGCAGCAGCAAACGAAGAAAGACGAAGCTAAGTGGAAACTGCTGGTCAGCAAAGTAATAGCGGCAAAGAACGCACTGGGGCCATTCTCAGCTCGTCCTGTAGATTTATTCTGACCCCATTACTTCTCTCAAACCTTGTATCCTCATCACAACATGCCATTCACCAAACCCATGCCATTGTTTAAAGTTTTAGAATTGCAATGGAGGCTTTGTAAAAGTTTTATTTTAGTACGTGTATTTTTCAAAAAACTATTTCAGTCCCTATATTTAGTTTTTGTTTACAAAGTGGTCCTTTTTTTTATTTGTATATCCATCATGCTTTGCATCCCCTGAGCGGGTTTTCTTACCAATAGAAAGAATGTTATGGTCTATGATGTTACGCAAGCCCATAAATTTAGTTTAAACTAATGGTTTAGATATCTCACCAGCAAAATATCCACCATGCTTGTTTTAGCAAGAAGACAGTTATCTTCCATCATCACTAAACGATTTTTAGGATATTTCAAATCAACTTTGTTTTTGGTTAGTAAGCATCATCACCATGAAAAGAATAGAAGACAGCAGCAGCATATCTAGTATATGGTTTTAGTTTAGAACAGAGATTTAGGTCGGAGATGGGTAATGTCAGAAAGAGAGAGCGTGTGAGGTCTTTGAACTTGGAATGAGAGGCGATAGCAATAGAAAGAAAGTTGTGGCATATTGGAGAGAAGAGCGAGGAGAACCATGAGAGTGGAGACACGCGAAGAGCAAAATAGGGTTACTTTTCTATAATAAAAAAATCAACGGTTTAATTATGTTGGTGCATCTGTGTGTGTTCAGTGAAAAGCAAGTCACGCTCGCTTTTGCCTAGCTTGTGGTTGCAACGCAGAAATTATGGGTCCTATGAGTTGAAAAACGTGGTTCATGGCTAACCAAACACTCTGTGCGGTCAAACTTGTGTTTTGCTCTAATCTAATCACTTTATAATTTTATAGGAGTGTTAATGAAAATTAGCGTTAAACTTAGGTAATGTAGCGAGATGTAGTCAAAACTGAGTTTTACTCTAATCCAATCACTTATGATTTTGTAGGAGTCTCATCACAAATTTTCTGGTGAAACTTTGTTTACAAAAAAACTATAATTTATATATTTTTATAATTTTATTTTTTCAAATTATAATTTTAAAAGCTATTATATTACTAAATACACTCTTTCATTTCTATAAAAAAAAAAAGATAAGGTATATTCAGAGCATAGTTATTAAATTTAATTTGAAAATTAGTTCAGATAATTAGATTTTTTAAAGAATATTAGTTTCTCAAAAAAATTGATTTGGTAGAATTTAAACAGTGTTTAGTTAGGTAAATTAATTCATTTAGATTATTTTCAAAACATAAAAAAAATTAAAGCTCAATTAAGTTCAAATTAAACATAAATTTAGATTGGGATTATGTTTATTCCACGGAAAGTGATTTTTTATTTGTCATTAAAAAAACTAATTAACGAAAATCACTTTCAGACAAAGAAAAATCTGACTTGATTTTTAGAAAAGTGTTTTCTTTTTATTTTGAGTGAAAAACACTTTTAAAAAATTATAAAAAATTTAAAAATATCGTATTATTTATTGATTATATCAAATTTAGTTTTCAAACTTTTGATTGTTATATATTTTGTTTTGAATATTTTGTTTTCAATTATATCCCTTGAAATTTTATTTTATTTAATTTTTATATTAACTTTGATTTTTATTTTTATAATTTTTATTTATTTTTGTTTTATTATTTTTTAATTAAAATTATTTATTTATCAAATTTAATCTTTATTCTTTTATTTGTTACTTATTTTATTTGAAATAATTTATGACATTGTAATTATTATTATTTTAATTTCATTATCTTTCAATTTTTTTCATCTATTAGATTTGATTTCTATTATTTTAATTATTATTTATTTTATTTGAGATAATTTATATAATTATTTTTTAATTTTATTTTCATCTAACTTTTTTAATTTGTAAGGTTTGTTTCTCATTATTTTAACAAACTAAAAAAAATACTAATATATTAATTTTTAGATTATTTTTATAACATAATAAAATATTAAAAAATATTTTTTAATTTATTTTTATAATATTATCATATATTAAAAAATAATTTATTTTTAAAAAAATATTTACCGGCCCAAAAAAAACGAACGGCATTATAATTGAATAGAGTATTTGCGGAGTAAATTTATCGAACAGGATTAATAATTGATACTAATATAAGGACAAAGGGTTTTCCACGGACTTCTTAAGAGATTCCAACTGAATATTTAGAAATATTCTTCAAGAAATTCCCCTGGTGAATCATCTGGTCAAACTCCCAGCATTCAGATAATCCAGTCAGCTGCTGAGTACAAGCAGCCATCTATATGGTTCCTTAATTCACTCCAAATTAAGAATCCAAAACCTTCTGCTCAATCTTGAATCATGAGACCACTGAGAAAGTCACTCCTTGAACCTGACCCTAAATCATCATCACTCCACAAAGCCCTTTCTTCACAGTTCACTTACTCTCTTGATCGGCCTCCAGCACCAAAACCCCACTTCAATGAGACCACCAACACCCACTTTCCATTTTCAAGAAACCAACAAAAACATCACTCCAACAATGGACAAACCAATACCCTCTTGTTCAATTCACTACACAAACTAACACCCACTTCAAGTACTTTGTTGTCTAGCCAAACGAGGTTGTTTTCATGTTCAAGTTCCTTTTTTTCGCTTTCAAGATCTCATTTTGGCAAAGAACCCGTCTTTAAAGTTATATTTCATGATCCAATCTCTAGTAAATTCATTCAAAGAAGGGCCTTTTCAAGTGAAAATTCAAACCCGGAAAATGCTGTGTCAGGGGAGAACTCACAGCCGATTGATGCAGGGTCTTCTATGAGAAAACCAATTAGTTTGTGGCCTGGAATGTACCATTCTCCTGTGTCTAATGCCTTATGGGAAGCAAGATCAAGGATTTTTGAGGAGCCTCATGATTCTGGGACTTCAGAGACTGAATTAGTTCCGAAAAGTCCATCAAAGAGCAGGACTAGCATTTGCTATAAGTTTTCTTCTGATTTTATACTTAGAGAGCAGTATAGGAATCCATGGAATAAGATTAGAATGGGGAAGTTGGTTGAAGATCTTGATGCTCTTGCTGGAACCATTTCCTATAAGGTACAAAGGATTTTGATTTTGTGCTTGCTTAAAGTTTGATAGGTAATGTTTGAGATAGGTTTGAACCATTCCCAGTAGCTGATATGATCTAGAGTTTCATTTCTTTTTGCCTATTGAGTTTATATTTGGTTTTCTGTTTTGACCAATATTTCACTTGTGGACCAGCATTGCTGCAATGATGATGGCTCAACTAGGCCTTTGCTATTGGTCACTGCTTCTGTTGATAGGATAGTTTTGAAAAAACCAATCCTTGTTGATGCTGATTTGACTATAGTTGGTGCTGTTACATGGGTTGGGAGGTCATCCATGGAGATTCAGATGGAAGTGATTCAGCCCACTGAAGGTACTCTAGTAATAAATGTTGTTTCATTTGTTCTTTCCTCTACAATCTCGGCTGTGATTTGATTGTAGATTACTAGATCTCATGTATAATTTATTGTGTGCATGTCCCTGCTCTTCATACTTCACTTCATTTAGATACGAGTGTTTATCTTCTCACGAGTGTTTATCAGCAGAGAAGATGGACTAGAAATGAGTTACAATCCTAGCATGAAAGGTATGTGGGAGCTGAATGTACCCATTCTGCTGATGAAAGCTTTGCAGCGGGAAATAACTGGTGTTCTTTCATATTGCTTTTTGAGGTCCATGCATTAAGGTCCAAATTATAGGCTATCAATGCAATGTTCTGCTGGCCAAGAGAGTTTACTGCAAGTCGAATCAGCTTAAAAGTGGTCGTAGGTTTTGCTTGTTAACATTGAATTCATAAAGTCCAAAATACTTGTCCACACTTTCAAAAGCAGTTCTTCTGCAGAATTTTTTACTGAGTTGATTCTTTCCCCTTTTTTTCCTAACCCTGTGTTGCAAAGGTTGATTTTTGTTTGGGGAACTTTATGTGAAGGGACCCTAGATTTTCTTGTTTGTTGGCTTTGAAAAATATCCTCTTTATTGAAGCATTTTTCCTTTTCCATGCACTTTTAGGATGGAAAAGCAGCTTGCCCTTTTTATTTTAGATTATGGCATTTTTCATTTCTGTAAAACTAGTGTGCTCTTTCCAGTACTTCTATGTAAGCATTAAATATGTTGCTTTGCGCCTAATAATATTCTCAGAAAAATCTCATCCTTGCCAGTAAGCACAAATCAACGTCTAGTTAATTTGCATTTAATCTCATACGAACATTGATGGCCTTCCAATAATAGCATCTTTTAGTGATGTACTGCTATCACAGGCTGCTTTTCAAGTTCAATCCAATTGATGTTTTCTTACTCGTATCTTTTTCAAAAAGCTCTGAGCACAATTCTTGGAAGTGGTTTTTTATGGGAGCTTGTTTATCAGGGGCCACCAATCCATCAGATGCAGTTGCTCTTGTAGCAAATTTCACATTTGTCGCTCGTGATACAAAGACAGGAAAATCAGCTCTTGTTAACCAGATCTCACCTGAAACTGATAAAGAGAAATTGCTTTGGGAAGAGGCAGAAGAAAGAAACAAGATGAGGAAAAAGAAGAAAGCGGAAAAGAAAAGGGATTCTGAGAATGAGGATATGGAAAGGCTCAATGCATTGTTGTCTGAAGGGAGGGTTTTCATTGACATGCCAGCATTGGCAGACAGAGATAGCATTCTTATACAAGATACTCGTCATGAGAACACTTTTATTTGTCAGCCACAGCAAAGGAACATTCATGGTCGTATTTTTGGAGGATTTTTGATGCGCAAGGCATTTGAACTGGCCTTCTCGAATGCTTATGCATTTGCTGGTGCAGCACCACTCTTTGTTGAAGTTGATCATGTTGATTTCTTCAGACCTGTAAGTACCAACCCCTCTGCTTAGTTATATCCTTCACACAATGTGGAACAACTATTTACAACCACCTTTTGGAACAGTTTTAGGACTCAATTTCCTGGATCTTTGGAGGGCATTTCACTTTCTTTGATTTCTTACAGCTATCTTTGGCCAGGGACATGGCATTGTAGGAGAACATTATCAGCGTTTGCGGTGTTTATATGTGCTGATGAAGTTAGATTTAGGAGCTCCTAAAATAGGAAGATATTTCAGCAAATTAGCTGCTTCAGTATACCTCTTTCAGCTTTTCATGTCCATGAAGATTGAATAGTTGGACAAGCAATTCTGTGAACTTTATATTTTAAGCTTATGGGATTCCATAATTCCTTTCGCTGATGCAGGTGGATGTTGGAAATTTCCTTCGCTTGAAGTCTTGCATTTTGTACACAGAACTCGAGAACCCGGCTGAACCTCTGATTAACGTGGAAGTTGTTGCTCATGTTACAAGGCCTGAGCTAAGGTCTAGCGAGGTGAGTATCTGAATTCCTCAAGTTCTTTGTTATAGTTCCGCAGTTCGCTCCTCCCCACAGTTTGACCAAAATTAAAAGAAACTTGAGAGTGTTCTGCTATTTGTTGTAAAAAAACATTTTGCTGTTAGATAAAAATGGAACACTCAATTTTGGTGTTAACAAATGGAAGTCAGCGATGATGAAAGAACTTGTATGGGTGCAAGAGAAACTCTCGCTAAATGTTTTTTCAGTGGTGTAAACCTATCGAAAACAGTCATTTACTGCTCACAATCGCAAACATATAACTGAATGGATGGTTTAGTACATAATATGTAATTTCAACTCCTTTTCATTCTCTCTTCTGAGCTAAAATGGCTAGAATACATATTAATTTATCATTGTTTTTCCTTGTATGCCACATGATTTGAACAGGTATCAAACAAATTCTGCTTTACATTCACTGTCCTTCATGAGGCCATTAAAGATGGATTGAGGATTCGGAATGTTGTTCCAGCTACAGAAGAAGAAGCACGTCGAGTTCTTGAACGCAAGGATTCTGAAAGCTCCCAGATTGCAAAATCGTGAAATAAATCTCCCTCTTGTCTGGAAAATAAGCAGAGGGGGTGAAATGGCGGCAGTCTGTCTCTTTTTTTGGTAGGCTTGGATAGCTTGAGCGTAAATAAGCAATGATGTTTGGATTCATTAGCATCTTAATGAACCTCATGTACAAATTCTTTGTACAGATAATAAACCACACAAGGTTGGACTTCACCATCTGAACATAAATTGTTAAGGGTCCCGGCTACGCACTCTAAGCAGCAATTTGATGCTGTCTGAACATGCTTTGCGAATGATGCTGTGTTTCTTAACCCTATTGGAAGTAATCTTCATCCCATACACGAGCTTGAAAGTCTCCTCGACTCGAAAAAACAAAATTTTGCCTCGACAAGATGTGAAAAATTTGACCATACTTTCAGCGTCTAATTTACATGATAGATCCGACTGTTCTGACTTCACTACATTATTACCTGACATAATCCCTTCGGTATGTTACATACAAGGTAGACAAATCCAAAATCTTGTACGCATATGTTTAGATACAAAATATGTGGCCAACCCAAAAAAGGGTGATGGCTAGATGCAGAAACTCAATTCAAACAGCCTGCTGCCAGCACCACCAATTTCAAGTAAGCATCCCAGTGAGATTCCACAGAATCACCCAGAGTTAAACTTATCAAGATGGTGGAGTTTCATCGTCAGAAGAACCATCGTGAAGCTTTCCAACTAGTCCTGGAAAAACTGGTGCAAGTGTTGGATTTAAAGGCATGGGACGGACTGAACTGTATATGGTTCTTTCATTGATCTTTCCAACCTCTTTACATACATGATCGAGAATGGAAATAAAATCCCTCACCACCATAAAAATCCAGAACGGGCGAGCTTCTACCTTAGACGAGTTCCCATGGAAATACTCAGTTATTTCCTTCACCAGAGAGAGAGCAGCCTTTTCCTGTGCTTGAAGCCTTAAAATTTCTTCCTCTGCCTTCTTCATGAACCCATTCATCGACTCTGAGAACTTCCAGCTACTCTCCTTCAACACAATTTCTTCATTTAGTTTCAGAACTTCTGTAATTTTTGTCATTCCAGCGGCAAGTTTTGCAACTTCACTGCTAAGCACATCTGAATCCATTGCTGCGGATTTCTTTACATTGGTAAGCTCTCCACTCAAACCTGAAACCACTTGCAAACCAAGCTTCCTAAACTGAACTTCATCTTGGAATGCTGATTGTTGAGTTTTCTGAGCTGTTTGATCCTGGTTTGTACCACAAAGACGAGAACCTTCAGACCTGATGATTTCCTGAACAACAAAATGCAAAAGTGTGGTTTTCCCATCAGTGCCTTTAATATCAACAAGCTTCAGAAGTGTGTCAAGCTTGAAGGCTTGGGCATCGCCGCGATTGGTGCCAACATTCATGCGGTTCCCAGTCTTGAGCACTGCTTCTAGAAGTTTCAAGAACATTCTGCTGTTCTTTAATTCCTCACAAGCTGCCTGTAGAAACAGATAAATGAGAAGCAGCTGGAAGATTGCTGCAACAGGAAATGATGAACGGAAAAAATGTGCTCTAGCATTTTTGGCAGATCTAGTGATGGAGCCCTTTTGATGGTCACAATATATGATTAGAAGTGAATAAAAAATTTATTTTGACATGTACAAGGGTAAGAAGGTTTATAACAACCATGAAACAGAACAGTATACCTGCTTTTCAATATCAGCTATATTACTACGTGTTAATATAAATTAAAGAACATAAAAATTTACAAGCCAAATGAAGATTTACCTCCAGTGTTTCAAAAGACCTTCGCAGGTACTCAATCTCTGAATCAAAACTCGCAATATAAAGCATTGCATCAACCCTCTTGAATGCAAAAGGAACATCAAGCACTTCCTTGAGAAATTTCTCAGCAGGGCCTAGCTTGAACGGTGATTCATCTTTGAAGTCTTTTAGTTTGTATTCTTCTTCTTTAGTCGGAGCCATCTTTGATAGACTCTCAAGAAGTTCTGTTCCCAGAGTATCTGAATTGCCTGTTCATAACAGAGAACGGTTCAGTAACAGCGTAGCTCTCTCTCATCAATAATGTATGTGCAGGCACCGGCGCTCGCTCCATATAGTTCTTAGTAATGTATGTGCAGGCACCGGCGCTCGCTCCATATAGTTCTTAGTAATGTATGTGCAGGCACCGGCGCTCACTCCATATAGTTCTTAGTGTTCTTCAGAAAGCAAAGGGAGGCATTATCATGCAGTTTTTTTTACCTATCTTCAACAAAGATTAGCTTTTTGGCCTAAGATGGGAAATGCTGTGATGGGAAAAGATAAGATATCTCTTTGAATAAAGGCAGTACATTTGCACTACGAAACACCAAGTCATAAAAAGAGACTATTCTTTCTCAACTTTTGATAATCCATATAGCACTGTAGGGACCAAATAGAATTATAATTAACCAACCAATAAAACAATGTTCATTAGCTAAAAGCATTCAACATTTAAATTGCATTGTGGCAGGCATAAGCTTTTGTCTAAAACGCGTCCCTTAACTACCTTGATTTAAGATTCTTTCATAAAGAAGCACCACCGCTACCAAAGGTTTGTCACTGTTTGCTGGTCAAAGAGAAGTGATACATCACCACCTTCGATCCCACAAAAAAAACCCTCAATATGTGGCAACCTCAAGCCTAGAGATTTTGAAATTTTAACACAGGTAGGAATTTGCAGCCAAAGATAAGGAATACTGTAGGAACCAAACATGTTTAAAGATAGTGAAGCAGGTATTTTAAACTTAGATCGACTCCAATAATGCAGGCAGCTATTACATTACCAATTTCCATGCATTTTTGTGGACAATCCTTAAGAATTGAAAGCAAGATCGTCTACGTCAGATTTTACCTTCCAAAAGGGCTTCACAGACTTCTTCAATGGTCACGTTAAGAGCCCTCAACAATATTGCAATATTCTGGGACTTCTTTGGATCAAGAACTGTATTCTCCTGGTTCAGCAATGGAAGCGATAGCCGCCTTCCATTGTGATCCTTCACGTTAAAATTTGAATTATTCACCATAAAAAGTGTCTCAATCATTTCCTCATTCAACCTGCAACAGAAACCACATTATACAAACTTACAAAACCATTCAACTCAACCAAACATATATGAAAGTAACTCCTTGCAAAATCATAAAACTTCAAAAATAAACAAAAAGCTGAAAAGGATTTTAAGTATCTCACTGAAAAGAGCTAGATTTTATCTGATCCCACACCATAGCCCGATCCGAGCTTGCTCTAACTTTATCCCAATGTAAAGGCTTCAACTTTGGTTTCATACTCTCCTCATTCCTCTCAACACTTCCTTTGCTTTGCATTTGCTCATTGGCCAAAACTGGCATTGCATGATTTTGAACTAAAACAGACCTTGTAGGCGTAACGAGAACTGGAGGCCCTGAACTCCCCAAATTCATTTCCCGAGTCACTCTAAGCCCCATTGGCATCTCCCAAAACCGTGGTGGTGGAGGTGGTGGAGGCGGTGGTGGCAGTTTTACTGGCACAAATTGTTTACTAGCACTCTCTATCCTCACTGGAACCTGCTCATTCTGTCCCGAAAAATCCAGATTTCGCTCCAAAGAACTCTGCATCTCCCCTGAATCTCTCCCTGCTGATGATGAAGAAATGGGTGGCGAGGATCGCTTAATGAACTGAACCGGAGCAGGAAAACTAATAATAGTTTCAGGAGACTTAGATTCTCCACTTCTAAGGCTAGAATTCGATACTGGAGACACACTGCTGGACACAGATTTTGAAGGGGAACAAAAGTTCGATTCTGGATATGAAGCAGTCCTTGAATTAAAACTTCTAGACCCAAAAACCTCTCCTTGAGTCCCTTGAATCTCTCTTCTAGAACTTGAATCAACACGAACTGGACTCTCATGAATAGTCTCTTTCCTTCCAGAAGACCCTCTTGGTGAAAAGAACTCTTCTTCCTCGTCAGTATCTCTATCAACTTCATCTTCTTCTTTACTAGAACTAACAAGAACTTCACCACTTCTAAAAGTTGGTGTGTAATTATGTCTAGGCAATGGAGGCAACGGTCTCAGCTCAGGAGACCCAAGTTTTTGATACTGTGAAGAAGATGACGAGGAAACACCAATCTTAAGACCAGTATTGTTGGATGAAGTTAGCTTGTCTGGATCATCAATGTCAGCTCGAGAGTTCACTAATGTGCCCAAGTAAAGGAACTCTGAGCTTGTGCTCACAACACCAGGACGGTGTGGGAGCTTCGGAGGTTTAGGAGAACCATCTGAAGGGATAGTGTTCTGAGGATAAAGGCGGAGATTTTCTGATCTTGAACCCTTTTGAGGGCTAAAAGGCTGGGTTCCTCTGCGAGAATAGATGAAGAAGGCTGAAAATAAGGCTAAGAGGGCAGCGAAAAGGAGGGAGAGGGAGATGGAAATTGCAATAATGAGGTTGTGGTGGGGAGAGGAGGATTGGTGGGGGAGAAGGAGGGAGGAGATGTTAGCAGGGAAAGTTGATATGGTGGGAGTGGAAGGAGGAGGTGGTGGAGGTGAAGGGAGGGTAGGGAAGAAGGGCTTTTGTGGGTGACTGTGGTTGCTGTTGTTGTTGTTGCTGCTGGGGGTGGCGGTGAAAGGATATTTGGGTTGGGGTTGAGGAGACGAGGAGGGAGGCTGTGTTGGTGTAATGGAGGGGGTTAATGGGATAAAGGGTTGGTGGAGGAGGTGTCGGTGGTGAGGGGTGGAGGTTGTGGTAGTGAAGTGAAGATGGAGGAGGAGGTGGAGGAGGATAATATTTATTGTAACACTAGCACTAGTAGTAGTGGCCATCAATGTACGTTTTTGAAGGTAATTAAACATAAAGTAAAGACGCATTTCAGACACACACGATGTTCTCTCTCTCTCTCTCTCTCTCTCTCTCTCTCTCAAACCAGAGAAGTAGCAAGATTAAGAAAGAAACGAAGTTAATGTGGTGGGGGTTGCGGGCCAATGAGAGAGGGAGAGGGAAGGCTTGAAATTGTAGAGAGAAACAAAGCATTAACCTTGAGGTATTGTTGTGGGAGACAGTGAAAAGTTCAGTTCTTGGATTGGAATTCCCCACACAGAAGAGCAGGCAGGCTGGTAGAAAGAGTGAAGAAGACTGAGAGAACAGTGCTTCTTGATAGACAGAAACAGCTTGTGGCTCACGAAGCTAGATAGACGGGCAAGTTCTTGAACTTGAGATTGGAATACTGTTGCAGAAACAAGACACTCACACAGTTCAGAAAACGTGAGGTCCAAGAAGAGAATGTCCTCACTCACTGTGTGGGAGAATCAAGGAGAGGGAGAGCGCGAGAGAGAGTACTTCTACTACATGGTGGGGGGAGGAGGGAGTCGTAGAAGGAATTTGGAATGGTAGGTTGGAGTTTCCAGACAAAACAGCAGCACAAACCCCATTATAGCCTTTTCATTTTGCACTTTTTTTTTTTTTTTTTTTGCATCTCTAGATTGAGAAGAAGATGACAGGAGCAAGGTGGAAATCCAGGTGGAGTTGAGGAGGAGGTACCCCTAGAGGTTAAAATGACTGCCACTTTGATATTTTGTAAATTATGTATCATTATTGTAGGGATTTTGTTTGCAAGCTTTGTATTTTGTAAGATATCTGACATAATTATCATCTCATCAGTAGAATTATTTTCTTAAGAAAATTAACATAGTTTAATATTGATGAAATAATAAATTTGATTAAAAATAAAATTTAAAATATTATATTTTTCAATGACAAAGTTATTTTTTTATAAATTATTTTTTATTTATATTATTTGACAAATATTAGTTTTTGAAATAGTGTTAATAAGTGGAGATACTCATACGTGAGAATATGATAAATATTATTTTTTAATTTATTTATCACTTAAAAATATATTAAAATATTTATTAATATATTAAAATTTATTTTTAAACATTAAAATGATATAAAAATATTTAAAAAATTAATTTAAAACTAAAAATATAATTAAACCACAATTCCAAATATCATCAAATTATTTGATTTTATAGTTTATCTTAGTTTTAAAATCATTTTCTAGATTATTTTTTTCATAATAAATATCAAATTAATATTATTTAAAAGTTTTTTAGTATATTTTTAATTAAAAATAACATGTATAGTCAAACACACACAATCAAGTGAGAAAAAGTTTTTAAAAAAATAGCACAATAAATTAAAAAATATATCAAAATAACACCATTTAAAGAAATTAATAAAATATTATATTTTTATTTTATTATATTTTTAAAATATAATATTTATTAAATGTTATTACTTACAAGAATAATAAAAAATAATATTTACACTTTTTTTTGACAAAAAACTAACCGAACTCGCACTAAGTTTCTCCCTAGATATAAAAAAAAAAAAAGAACCTGGAATACCATTTTCAAACCATTAATATGAAACGTGGCCGAAATTTATTAGGTAAATCAAATCAAACAAGTGAGACACAGATGATGTGACCTGTTCATGATCATGCAAAACCTGACAAGCTCCATTATGCAGCTCTACCCCTCTTATTTCCTGCACACACGACGACGTTTAGACAATGTCATATAGGTACTGATTGCCGTACCTTGACAGTGCATGCTGCTGCTAACAGTTAATTTTTAAAATATTTTTTATTTTAAAATAATACTTTTATTTTTAAAAATTATTTTTAATATTAGTATATTAAAAAAATATTAAAATATTTCCATAATAGAATGTTAGACACACCTAAGGGAGGAGGGGTACGATGAGAAAGCAGAGCTCTCTTTCACAGTCTTTGTGGGGGAAAGGTTTTGCTTTCGGCCTTGATTCTTTTTACGGAGGGTACGACTGGGGAGGGAACACTGGAATCCAGCTGGATAATTTTTGGATTCTTTCCACGTCATGTGGTTTACTGTGCACTTGCTGGATTAAACTTTTCTTGGTGCAGATTCATTGTTGTCTCACAGGATTATTTTTATTATTTTTTTAATATTTATTTAGATTGTTTTTTATGTATTATTGTTAAAATTAATTTATAAAATATAAAAAATATATTATTTTAATATATTTCTAAAAAAATTAAAAATAATTATTACTGTATCTTTAAATACCTAATAGATCCAATGTCAGGAATGTTTGGAATTACAGTTCATTTATGTTTTTTTTATAATTTATTTAATGTGTTTATATTGAAAATAAATCTTTTAAAAAAATATTATTTTAAAATATTTTAAAATAATAAAAAATATTTTATTATACTTGCGGAGCCGGCATGGTTTCTGTGACATTTACGTAAATCACGAGTGCATTTTTGTTTGCGCCTTAAATCTTTCTTATGTCTAATTATTAACTGCTTTATTGTTACTGATAGATCATTAACTCACAATCATTATTCATTAATTAAGACATTTTAAAAAAAAAATTCATTAAATTTTTTTTCTGTACTTGAAGTAGAAATGGAGTGAGACTCCAAATTAGTCGTGTAGCCATTTGCAACAACCTTTTAGATTTTGTGGTTTTGAGAATACATTCATTTTCTATAAATTGTTTTTTTCACTTGGCTTATTTTATTTTATGATTTCCCTGAAACTAAAGAAAACAATTAAATATAAAACACAAAAATTTAATAAGTAAAAAGGTTGCAGATATTAACTCCAAACTCACATTTTTTTCCCTCTTAAAAAAGTAATACTGATCAAGTCTTCCTTCTTGGAATGATTATAAAATTTTGAGAAATTAAAATAAAAATAAAATAATTATAAAATCCAAAACAATATATAAAATCTAATAAAAATAACAAAATTAACTCAAACCAAAACCTAAGATACACGGTTTTATATTTTAAGATTTGACAACCTGTAAATATCAAAAATACTATTATAATGAAAACATATTCTATAATTTTTTATAAAAATTTGAGTATGATAGATAAAAAGTTATGATCTAAGATTGCGCATGCATTTAATTAAACAAACAAAAAATTATATGTGCCGATAAATATTAAAAAAAAGTGTTTGTGCATCTATTCTAATTTCTTCACGACCGGTTGTATATTTTTTTTATTGTATATTTTTTTTAATGTAAAGAGATGAATGTATAAATATCATTAACATATTTACTGACATCAAGAAAAATTAAATTGAAAAATTAATATTTATATATAATAAAATAAAACAAGAATTGTACATGTTAATAAATATATAAAAAAAATTATTAACACAATACCATGTATAGGATCACATATTAACTTTTGATGTACTGGAAAAATAAGACAATATTATAAGTGTATTTCACTATATCATCATTCTTTTAATTAAGATAATATTTAATATTGCAATAGTGATTGTTTTTAAAATAATTTTTACTATAAAATATATCAAAATAAAACTTTTTTTTTTATAAAAAAAAGGGACATTGTTTTGAGAACAATGCAACTTAAAAATTATAAATATATTATTTGTATTAAACAAAATGAAATATATATATATATATATATATATATATATATATATATATATATATCATTAAACTAAGAAGGAGTTGCCAGTGACAATAAATATCTATCAAATTCAGGCTCAATTATTATTCCTAGATATAACAGCAGGATGATAGTTACCTAAATTAACACGAAAAGGTGAGATGTGACCGGACACCTAATAGGTTTAGTTTTTTTTAAAAAAATAAAATAAAAATTAAATAGTAGCACTCGTTTTTAGATCGGATTTTGATTTAAATCAGCTAACACACTAATTCGAAAATGCTCCTAATATTAATAAAAAATAAGAAATGGATAAACAATGGAGCCATCTATTTTTTGGCTCCATTGTTTCCTTTTCTTTTCAAGTGACCCATCCAAATCATCTTGCAAGTTTTCATTGAAAATCACTTTTTAACGACCTTTAATTTTTTTTATATTTATTTTAAAGCATTTTAAATGAAAGATATTATAAATAATTGAGAAATATATAAATTATCAATGGTTTGAGAGAAGTAGCGAGCTGGGTCTTACTATATTGATTATGATACTTTTATTAACGAGAAAAATTAAGAAATTGATCTATTTAACTTTATATATTCAAACTTCTGGGCTAGCATCTTGTAAAATTTATTAAATTATTTAAACATATCAGGTAAATGCGAGGGTGAGCCCTTACAATTATTTTAAAAATTTATTTGGAATAATATATAAACTATTTGAGAATACTTTTTATCATAACAAAAAATTAATATTTTGAAGTTGAATATCTAAAATGTTTAGGATAATAATAGGGGTTATTGAATATCTCTATCTCTTGTCTTAAGAGCAGAAAATAAAATAAAACAAATTTTTGAATATGTTAAAACCCTTTACGACATGGATCACATCGGTTATGCCTCTTGAAGTTTGACCTACAATTACCGTCTATTTCGTCTATTTCATGGAGCTGGAAGGTTATTATTATTAAAAAACTATAATAACAGTTGTATTAATTATTTATATTATAATGGATGGTTTATTGCTTTATCATTAATGTCTATAGATAAAAATATTATTTAAAAGCAACTTAAAAAAAAAAAAGAAAAAAAAAACTGTCAAAAATAATAATTGTAAGTACAGCAATGAAAGTTAAAAGTTGAATTTAAATAAAATAATTTTTTTTCATGTATTTGTATTACATTATTTTTTTTATTTTTAATAATATAATTTTTTTTCATGAATATAAATAATTTATCTGATCATATTAAATATTATATTCATGCATTTGATTTTCTATAAATAATTATCAATAGATCACCTATTCAAATCCCTAATAATCTTCAAAACCCTCAGTTTTAGACATGGTTGCATTTTGTATCCAGTTCTAGAAAATCTTAATTTTTTTTTTATCTCTGTTTCTTGAAAAATCCAAAATTGAAAATCTTAATTTTTTTCTTATCCCTGTTCCTTGAAAAATCCAAAATTGTTCCTCCATACCCTAGGAAAATGATTTGAAAATTATTTTAATTGAGAATACTCAAGATCGTTCTAATTTTCGTGGAATTATGAGTTTATAGAGTGACCGTTTGATGTGATCTATTTTTTTTTAAAAAAGGTATTTTGATATTAAACACGGTTGGTCCAAGAGAAAAATAATCACACTTCTTCTTTTGGACATTGCTAGTAGAAATGCGAGCAATTAATAAATCATACAGATCCAGCAGAGGAAGACAAAAGCACAGCTACCATGTACATATGATTACACGATTTAATATTCTACCCATAATTCAAAGCTTCATGCATAGTCTCGTTGATGATCTTAATGCGCTAACCGCCATGACAATAGCTGCTTGCTTAATTACTTGTTCCTGCAAGATTCTTGGGTCCCAGGGCAATCCATTGATGAAAAAATAATTCATGTCATGGAAGGAATGCAGATCTAATTAATTTCCTAGTAGGAAGGTTTTTAAAACATTTTTTTTTGTTGCAATTTAGAACTCGAATTACAGATGTTCTTGGGGTAAAATGGATTTTAATACCAATCGAATGAATGTTCTTTTTTGTTTTTTTTTTATAAATTTTAAATTCACTTGTATATATTTTGATTAATTTTATAGATATTAAAATTAATAATTATATAATTTTTTAATAACCTTAAAATTAATAAGATTTAAATTGATAATATCTAAAAAATAAAATTAAAATCTAACTATTAAATTACACTTTTACAAGGTTAGAAAAATTACCCTATTTTAAAAAAAACTACTATATGCAATTAAAGGGTAAAAGGATATATTGATTTGGAATTACCTTGGAAATGTTTGTGATGTTGAAATGATAAGAAAAAAAACTAATTACTAAATCATTCTTTTTTATATATAAAATATAAATATTAAAACTAAAAAAGTATAGTGTTTTTACTAATAAAAAACTATTAGGTAATAGGTCGCAAATCACAATAAATGATGAAATAAAATGAATTATTTATTGTTTGTTATTGAAAAAATATAATAATATCAACCTTATTTATCATTGACAAGTTAAGCTAGGCTATTCAGTCCATGTGTTTGGTTTATTTTTGTTTTTCTTTAATTTAAAGTTTTTTAATTAATAAATTTAAGATATTTAAAATATAATAAATCATTGTCTTTCTAAATTAACAAAAAAAAAATATTTATTTACAAATAAAACTATAGCAATTTTTTTATAATATTATCATTTTTTTACGATGTATTATGTCAGAGAATAATATAAATTATATTTTAGGGTCTCGTCTGAAAACTTAAACTTTAGGTGAGATGGTTGTTTGACATGGTATCAGAGTTTCGATGAATAAACGATCACGAGTTCAAATCTTACCATCTTCGTTTATTTGATAAAAATTAAATATAAGATAATGTAGATTTGTGCAAGTTTCAAACCTAAAAGGCTTTTACTTGAAGGAATATGTTAGAAAATAATATAAATCATATTCCAGGATTTCAACTAACAGCTTAAGTTTTTAGGTGAAATAGTTTTTTGACACATCATTATTTTTTTTTATTTCTTTTTATTTTTTTGATTAGTGTGTATTCTTAATACATAATAATTTAATAAAAAAATGTTTAATAAAAATAATATTATTAAATTAATTAATTCCATGATCTAATTTTTGGTTCCATAGATAATTCATGTTGCCCAAATCAATTGAAGATATGAGATAAAAAAATCTACTTTATGCACATTAAAAATTCAATTCGTAATTAAATTTTTTCTTATAAATACAAAAGATGTTAACAATAAATGTTTTTACATTTAACTTTTTTTAATCCAATTTACAATGAAAACATTAGCAAATTAACTTGTCTGTAGTATTTAAGCAAATATCAAATAAAATCTGAATAAAAATCTACTATCGAAACTCGAATATAAAATTGTCTGTGGGAGTGTTTGGACACAAAAATTTTAAAATATTTTTTTTATAATTTTAGATTATTTTACTGTATTAATATCAAAATAATTTTTTTAAAAAATAATTTTTTTTATTTTCATATATTTATAAATAAAAATACTTGTTATAATTTCAAATAGAATTTGTATTTAACAAATAACACGATACAAATATTATTTAGTAAAAATTTAATTTTTTTATATTTTTAAATTATTTTAATATATTAATATTAAAAATAAAATATTAAAAATAAAAAATATTAATTTAATTTATTTTTAAATAACCATTAACAAAATAACAAACACACCCCAAATAATGGTATTTGCGAATCAGATCTTAAACGTGTCTGAAAATCCCCGCACATTACACACACACACATATGAGAGTGTTAAGATTTAAAACGATGTAGTTTCATCGTCGGTGAAATATTGAAATTGACGTGCGTACCAGTTCTGGTCATGAAATGAAGCCTCGCATAAAGAAAATGACAAGTGACAGGAGCGGCATAAACCAGTGATCCACACATACCTCATAGGCTGACAGAACGACACCTGTGCACTTTAGGGGCTCGTGCCACTCTGTTCCACCGCCGGTTATCAATCACCATCAGAGCCACAGTAAGCACAGAAGAATTCTTGAGCAAGCAAGCCCTTCCATGTCATGTAGACGTGGTGTCTTCTTTCCTTTGATAAATTTACCTTTTTACCCTTGCCATTGTTTTTTAAGGAAGAAAGGGGCAACCTTTCAGATAAAATGAAGAAAAAGAGGGTTTGGTGATTTACACAATATGTTTTTGAAATGTCTAAAGTTAAAGAGGTCTGAGATTTTATGCTTGATCTTTTCATGAAGGGTGAAGTTTTTAATTTTATTTATTTATTTATTTTTCTAAAAACAGGGGAAAGTTGGCTTTTTTATTAAAAAAAATAAAATAAAATTGAGATTCAAGGATGTTGTGCAAAAGCAAAGGCAGCACCAACCAAGTGGTGCCGTTTTTGTTTTCGAACTTGTATTTGGTTAGTCAAAGTTTGATTGATTTGTGGGTCCTGATTTACCAAGTGAAATAAACAAGGGAACAGCAAACCCATGGCATCTTTCCATCTTTCTTGATTTTGCAGTAGTTTTTGTCTTTTTAATTATAAAATTTATTTAATTATTTAAATATTTTTTAATTTTTATATTGAATCTTGTATATGATTACGTTTTAAATTTTAATTCTATTAAAATAATATGACAACATCAACCACATTTTATGAGATGTTTTCTACTTGTTATAGCAAAGCAGAAGTGATCCTCCATTTTAGCTGTATGATTCTTGATTTAATTATGGATTGTTGAGATGGATGGATCTAATGTCACTTGGATAGAAATAAGCAAAAATAAATAAATATGCTAGTATGAATTAGTGTGAAAGAGAAACTAAAATGTTTAAATGCAAAATCGTTTGGTTTATTTGATATATATTGATTATTTCTGTTAAACAAAGAAAGAATTCCATGCTGTCGAATTTCATTTAAGATGCACAATGCATGAAAAAAGAGAGAGAAAAATGCATTCATTTACTTATTTATAAACATTTGGATAGCTATCGACGTCAAAATAACTCAGAAATAAAATCTAAAAAATTCAAGAGATATGACACTCTGATTAGATAATAGTTAATCACTTGATTTTAGTAATCTCACCATTTTTTTTCAGTCAAAGTAATTAATAGTTTGTAATTAATAAATTAACGTAATTTGTGCTGATAGCTATAAAAAATTTATCTTGATATATATAAGGATTTTTAGGTATTTAACTAAATATTTTTTTAAAAAAATTCAATAATATTCTAAAAAAATATGATCTAAAAATATAAATATAATAAAAAATAAAGATTATAAATATTTATTTTGAAAGATTTATAATACATTTATAGTTTATAAATCTTGTAATATTGTATAAAAAAAGATATAATGTAATTTTATATTTATAATACTTTAAATTATATTCAACTCATTTGATTTAGCAAAAAGATAAAGATATTATAAATTATGGAAGACTTTAATACACCTTGTGATATTGGTGGAATGTAAATTTATTTATTAAAAAATAATTTATTCAAGATTTTATATAAAAATCTATAAAATTAATTATATTAAATTAAGATATTATATTTGAATTCATGAGAAACGAATATAGCTATTGTAGATGCAATGTAGACAATAGTAGAAATTTGTTTGCCCCTATTTTAACATATATGAGTTCAAGTTGTATAAAAAAAAACAGTAAAATGTTATTCAAATAGCAAAAAAAGTAAAGTTTAAATTTCAACTATAAAATACACAGCAAACACTTACTATATGTTCACGAGAGATATTAACTATTATAAATGAATAAAAATCAATCACAGACATACAGTGAACATTCATTCCATAATGATACTTAGGATAAGGGATCGCTAAGACTTTTTTTTTTGTTTTTTATTATATCAATATATAAGTTTAATGATAACAAATTGTAAATCAACTCACATTAATATCTACTTTTTTTTTTAATTTTAAATCTCAATCCAAACCTTTTAATTCTAAAAATATATTTTGTGTTGTGATATATGAAAATTTTTTAAGAGTAATTTTTATTTAAAAATATATTAATTTTTTTTATATTAATACATCAAAATCATTAAAAAACACTAAAAAATCAATTTAATATATTTTCAAGTAAAACAAATTTTAAAACATATCTGAAAATATAAATTATCACACTACCAAATAATTATCCATTTTAAAGAGCATTTGGAAGCATGGGCCAACCTGTATTTTCAAAAAATTCAATTTATTTTACTAAAAATTAATTTTTTATCATGTTTTGGATCGTTTTGATATACTAATTTTAAAAATAATTTTTTTAAAATAAAAAATATTATTTTAATATATTTTATTATAAAAAATATTTTAAAAAATAATTATAACCATATACTAAGACATAATAATACTATAGCAAGTTGCAGGGCAAGCACAGGTGATCCATTGTAAAAAAAGCAAAAAGTTAATAAGATAATTCACAACAAGACCATCACAATCACTCAAGCTGTACAGGCATAAAAATATCAGCATATGCTCCTCGAACAATAACATAAAAACATGTCCGCGTGTGGAATAGAGACCCTGTAAGCGTGCAAGCCATAAATTCAAATTCATTTGGTTTCACATTGACTCGCATTTTCTGGCAAACCTTGGGAGACTAATCCATTGTTTTCTGGAAACTATCGAGTAGAGTGGAAACCAAGATTCTTCACGGCTGTTCTCTATGTTCTTCTTTTCTGTTCAACCCTCACATGTTTCTGCATATTTTATTTCTGTAGAGTTTCGTTACAGAAAAACACTGTGCTCTGCCGGGAATTTTCGGTGAAAGTGAGGTTATTGTCTTGCTGCTGCTCCTGTTCTGTTCCCACAGAGAGACAACACAATTCGCATATTTTTCCTTATGAACAGATTATGTTAACCTTCATACTTACAAATCATTTTAAAAAAATCGTAGCACTTGATATTTATTGGGAGGGAGTAGATAGAGGAATGATAAATAAAAATAATGGGATTGGAAAGGGATCTGTTTAGTAGTAATGAAATGATTCCTACGATAATTTCTTATTTATATTTTTTTCAAACCATTCATGATGGTGTTTTCTTTATGTTTTTTATCATTTTTGAAGCGTGGTTATAATTGTTTTTTAAATTAATTTTTATTTAAAAATAATTAAAATATTTTTTACTTTTTAAAAATTAAATTTAATATTAATATATTAAAATAATATTAAAATATCAAAAAATATTAAATAAAAATAAAAATAAAACAATTTAATTTTTTTAAAATATTTTTAAAATATAAAAACAAACCAAGCTAAATAATTTTTTATTCTTTTATTTTTTTATAATTTGTTTTTAAAATATAAAAACAAACCGAGCTAAATCATTTTTTATTCTTTTCTTTTCTTATCTATCTGTTTTTTTTAACAAATATAACCTTAATATTCTTTTGTTCTTGTCTATATCAAGAAGTTCTTTAGAGATAAAAAAATATTTTTTAATGTTAAAAAATAATTTTTTTGCCATCCGTCAATGAGGCTCCAGATTCTCTTTTACGATACAATGACCGCCGATGAATGGCCAAGACTTTAGCTCTCTCATGCATCGACTGAACTTCTTTCCCCATAAAAAATAATAATAGAGGGGGGCCGAATAGATCTATAATGACTTCGCAATGAAATCACTTGGAGAATGATACATCATCCTGCTAATTATTTACAAAATAATCATAACATAAACATCAACTTTTCAACGAAAATTATTATAAATTAAACCCTTCAGCATATGCAAATTATTGCATTCTAATTGACAAAGGGCCCAAGCTCCTAAAATGATCGAAGGAAATCATGCTGGCCATTAACATAATGTGACTTGGGGCCCCAAATTCAAACAAAGATCCTTGAAAAAATTCAAAAAATTCAAAAGAGAATGTGTATCTTGACATAATCCCAGCTGAATGATGTATTGGACGAACTTTTTGAGTGCCCAACATCAGCATGGAATCCCGCAATATTCCCCCAATAGTTCGATCTAAATGCATGAGTAAACAAGTTCACCTTTAATGGGGCTAAAGGGATCCATGAGAGGGTAGGTTTAAGAGCAAGTTCGAATGGGCTATCCGTGCCTTTCCTAGGGCCTAATCTTATTAAGTCAACATTGCTAATTAGGCATTCAAAATGATTTCAAATCTCATAATTATTGCATCCCCAAGTATTGTTTTACACAAATTAGCCAAGAGATATCCTTGACTATGAGCGTTGATAATGCTTCTATACATTACCATAACATCATTGAACTCAACAAAAGTTATCTATTATAATACTATTATATGCAGTGCTATTATAGTAACAATATCACCCATTGCATAAAGTGATTTTTCCTTTTTAACTTTCACTTGTAAGTAAATATTTTATAATTAGAAAATTGATACCATAACCCATTCTTAAACCCTCAAAAATTATTTTATAAAAATATAATATTTTTTAATTTAAGATTTTTTTTTAAAAAATAAGCCTTTAAATTGTAAAAGATCAAAATGCTGTAAGAATAGCTAAATTAGGATATGATGATAAAATGGGCTAAAGAAAGACTTAAAAAAAGCTTTAGGTTAAAATTTGAATTGGAAAAAATTAAAAGAATTAATTAAGTTTAAGGATTTAATTAAAGTAATAATGAGGATTTAATTGGAAAAAAATTAAATTAAGATAAATTCACAAGTCTTGAAAGATTAGGAAACTTTGAAATCTCCTTTTCTCGCAAGGATTCCAGCCTTCAATCAACCTACCAGTGCTGACTCTCCTTCTTCAAGCTGGACTCTGCCTTCTGTCATGCCTTCGCTGCTAGTTTCTGCCACAACCATCTTGCTATATTATAGGCATTTTTCAGCTTCCTACCTTGGTCCTCATCACATAACTTCAAATTCTTCTCACCCTTGCTTGTGTTTGTTCTATAAATTTCAACCTTCCTTACCATACCTTAATTTCTTATTTGCATAAGCTTCATTTCCCCCTATAAATTTATTGATGTTCCATATTTATCCATATACTTTATAATTTCCAAACTTATGTTATCCTTTTAGTTTCCAATAATGTTACCTCTAAATAAGAAATTGCCTATTTTATTTTATTTTCATTTTTTTTAATCTTGGGTTTTAAGTGTTATATCTTGGTTCTTGATTGTTGTTGCGAGATATTATAGCATAAATGTACTAGGAAAAATGAGAGAAAAGTATATATATATATATATATATATATATATATATATATATATATATATATATTGAGATCTTTGTTAAAAAGAAAGGAAATCTTTACAGAACAAGTAATGCAAGTCTCCTCAAAAACCATTGTATTAAATTTCTTGTTCTGTTTACAGAAAGAAAGAAGCAACTTCTATATATAAAAATATTTCCAGCAATCAAGAGCTTTTTAATTTCTATTTTAAATTCTTTTTAGAATAAAGTAAGCCATCCTGATGCCATAAAATATGTTGAGAGCTTGTTGCCAAGCTTTTCCAACACATATCCACTTTGAACAATATTAAATTCTTTATATTTATCGTAAGGAGATTGATTTTCAAGCTTTTTTTTCCCTTTTAATGAGTATTCATTATAAATTAATTTTTTGTTCTTTTCACCTTGTACAAATACAGAAAGGAAAATCAAAAGAGAGACACGAAAGCTCACTTAATCCAGTTAAGCATTCAACCATAGCAAGTTCGAGCTAAACTTCTGCCTTGTAAAGCAAGCCCCTTCTATCCTTTTGACTCTTATCAATTTCCGAATTCTTTTACAATGGAGGTGGAAATCCTATCTAGAAAACTGATAGCTCCATCATCTCCAAGGCCACTCCACCTTCAAAAATCACCAATATCATTCTCAGAACAGCTTGCTTCATCATTTTATGTGCCCCGTATCTTCTTCTACCCAGCCGAAGCTGATCAAGAGCATGGCCATGTTGACATTAATGAAGGAAGCATGCAGTTGCAAAAATCATTTCTCGAAACATTAACCCTTTTCTGATCTCTATTAGGAGGCAGATACATAAAAGTTGATGCTTCAGTTCATTGTTACGATAAGGGATCAGAATATTTGAAAGTCCAGTAAACAACCGCCTCTCTGAAGCTCTCGATAGAGTACATGAGCATGAAATCGAGCTGCTAAATCAACTAGTCTATCTTCCGTCCGAGCCAGACGTCACCCCCTTAACTTGGCCTGGATGAAAACGTACACCAATATCCTTCTTCTTAGCAATATTCAGACATTATAACACTCTCTTGCGAAAAGATACAACTCTCTACTAACTGATCTTGACTGGACATCATAGATATTTTTGGTTGCTGCAGCCAGGTGGTTTCGGCAGCTGTCGTTGATCTTGAACCCCGCAAGTGTCCGCAACTCTCTACTAAGATTTATGGTTTGGTTGCTGCTTGTTTCAATCTTCGCCGTGCCATTTGCTGCATTTATGAGATGTGTTGTTTTGAATTTTAAGAAACTTGTTTCCTTTTTCATTAATAAAATCCAATCCCAATTATCCATGATAATTAGGCTTAGTTTCGCCCTATCATCCCTCTCCCTAGAAAAATTATTCCATGGTTCACCACTAAATCATGAATCAGATAAGTGGACTTGGTTTCGCCCTATCAAAATTGTCGTTCAATGATAATTTTTGGACTAACTTACAATTTAATCAAAATTAATGTTTCTCTTTTAATAATTTTAAAAAAGCATCTTAATTATACGATTTATTTAGAAAAACTTAAAACTATCTATGACATAAATTCTTCCTAATCAATGCTGGAAGGTATTCATTAATGTGTTCCTAGACATCATGCATGGGCACTCAGAATCCACCTTCCTCTTTTCTTTTCAATTAATATAGATATTTGAGATAATTTATGTATACTTTAATTAATCTTATAAATCTTGAAATTAATGACCATGTAAATTTTTAATATCCCTAAAGTTTATGAGATTTAAATTAGTAACTTCTAGTAAGTAAATCTAAAATCTAATCAGTTGAGCTATACTCCTCAAAATTTATTATCAACCTTACTTGAATATAGGTTGGATGGCCAATTCAAATTTTTTTTATTAAAATAATGTGGTTTTAAATATTTTTTAATTATTATTTAAATAAAATAATAATATTTTAATAAAAAATCTAGTTTGAAATAAACCTTTACCGGAAACAGGTTCTAAATTAGTAAAACTTCGAGTTAGATCAAATTGAGTTTCATAATTATGAAAAAATAATTTATTAGCACCTGTTTCTTTTATTAACATTGAGAGTGTATTTGGTATTGTGTTAAGTATTGTGGTTGTGTTTTGAAAAAAATTATTTTATAAAATTTTTTTTAGTTGATGTTGGTTTGATATTTATATATATTTGGTTAAAACCGTGATTGAAATTGAGGTTGAAAAAAAAGTAGTTTAATGTATTTGGTTAAAAGAATGCCTTTTAAATTGAGGATATAAAATAACATATATATATATATTAGTTTTTTATTTAAATATTATAGATTTAACTACTGCTATTATATCATGAAATAAATAATACTTATATAAAATATTTTTTATTATTCTATTAAACTATCTATAGTTTTATTACATATGAAATTTATCTGACAAGGATTACAGTTTTTTTGGTTTCTTTAAATATGTAACAATATCAGGTAAAATATTATTAAGAATAAAATTAGGATTGTGATCAAATTTTGTAAATGTTACGTAATCAAATATTTTTTTTTAAATTTTTTTAAATAAAATACAATTAAAAATAAAAATAATTTTTTTTAATTAAATTATTTCCCATTTAATATATTTAGTTGTAGATAAGATATGGTCCGGCTGGAATAATTGTAAAAACTTTCTATTATATAGAACGCAAGATACGGAGAAGGGGAAGCAGCTCTTAATGAAAAACAATTTATATAAATCTCACACCAACAATGAATTTTATCATTACCAAACGAATTATTTATATGTTTTACTTTAAAAGCTGCCTCCAGGCACTAAAGCTTCAATTCAAGATGAAGATCCAATCCAATCTACTTGCATTTATTATCCCAATGGGCGCTATCTTGTCTTGTGGGTGGATTGTGTCCTTGATAAAACCACCCAACTTTTGGAAGATTCTTGAATAGAGGTTTTAAACCCCAGCCCTAATCAGCAAATCTTATCGAAGTTAAAGGATGAGTGATGGACAACGAATCCTCCTCACCATTCCTCGCAATCTCAACACTTGATTCTTCTAACTTAGAGATGAATCCAGTGGCAGAAACAACGAAACTAAGGAACACTAACATTGACACAAACAAGCTCAGGGAAGAGTAAGAGGACACATTTGCAATTACTTGCATCACCCTTTAGAATTTACTGTGAAGCGCTCCAGGAAGTTTCAAAAGGATTAGAAATAAGAGCCCAAAGAGAAGATGTGCTTAGTCCAAAGAGGGATTAAAGAGCCAAGCCCATGCTTCACTCATCTGAAAAGACATTTTAAGAGAAAAAGTTTGCTATGGCTTTAAAAGGTATTCGGTAATTATTTTTTATTTTTTTTTTTAAAAAAATATATATATATATTAAATATTTTTTTAAATTATTTTTGATATTAGCACATTAAAATAATTTAAAAATATATTAATTTAAAAAAATATTTTTTTTTTGAATTTTTTCAGAACAATACCTACAATTTTTAGTTAGTCTTTTAGTCTTGGTTTTTTAACCCTTCTTTTGAACTAAACCTATCTTCTCTATAGGCTCTTGTTTGTAGTCTTTACGGCCACCGTAGAGCTAGGCCACTCTAAACTTTTCAATAGACATCTAACATGCTATCAGAGTCTGATCCGATCTTCGTCATAATTTTCGCTCCTTCAATTCCATGCTTCGCGTGAGGGGATGTTGGAATCGCTTCCCAAGCCAGGAAATTCTAGGCTTTTCAATAAAATCTAATACACTCTATAACTTAATGTGAAAGATACCAACTAGACACCCAAGCGAGACTTCCATAGGATCACCATAGCTAGCCGAGGAAGACAGGCCAGTTACTGTTTTTCCCAGTTTTCAAGTGCCTTGTAAATCTTCCTTTTCTGATTCGCCCATTTCTTTTTCACTTTTTATGTGTAATTATGAAACACACTTCATTTTGAGCAAGATCCAGACACTATAATAAATTCCCTGTCCAAGAAAAACACCTCTCTGTTGAGTCTTGACTGGACATGATACATATTTGGTTTTTGCCAGACAGTTTCGGATGTTGTCGTTGATTTGGAAAGCCGCAAAGTATTCCTTTTGGCCTGTGGTTGTTTGGCCTTCAAGTTTCTGATCCGAGGTTTTGTTTAGCAGACATGGTTTTGTTGCTGCAAATTTCATGTTCTGATGAGAACCAGGATGGAAGAAGCAACAGGCAGCAGCAGACATTTCCAGCAAAGTCAGGGAAGCAGAAACATCAGCAAGCACGACAGAATTTCCAGCAGAGTCAGCAGAAGGGTGCTGGTGGGTTTGAGTTTTCCAGCACCTATAAGTCGGTAACCAGAGAGAGTTTTCCAGCAGGAATTCGACCGGAAGAAAGAGGAACAATCCTACAAGGAAGATGATAAGAGAAGTCAAGAAATAAGAGCATTCTTTGCGGTAGAATCACTCCTACATTCAGCAACTCGACTAGCCAGCTTTAGGTTCTTGAGTTGAGCCCTGAGTTCCAATTTGTATCAACTAGCTTAGACTAGATTATATATAATGAGTTATTCTTCAGTAAGTAGAATCTTTATTAAGTTATGATAAAAATCTATTAATTCAAAAAATCAATCACCTTTAATGCCAAAGGTGTTCTTGTAACGATTTTAATGCCAAAGGTGTTCTTGTAACAATCTAAGCCTGTATTTTTTTCTTCTCCTAAACCAATCCAATCTATCCCCACACATGCAACGGAAGCCCACAATTAAGCATGCAGAGAATAATTTACAGCAACACACACACACAAAACATTAAGAAAATCTAGGGCTAACAGACAAACACATTATGTATATATTTTAACTTGACAAAAATATCAAATAATTAATTTTAATCATCATTGGAGAAAATATACGTAATATTTAATCTAGTTAGTTTTAATCATCGCCATCATCAGAGAAAATGGACGTCTAAGAAATATGAAGATCAAGATTTTCATCATTCCACTCGGGAGAGGGCGGGAGGATGAAGAAAGGGAGCCAGCAGATGTCATCCCACTCTGGTTGGATGGGAGGGGGTTGGATGAACGAGGAGGGTTCAAGCTGAATGAATCCTGCAATGGGGAATTTACTTTTTTTTTTTTCTAATTATATTGTGTTAATAGTTCTATAATTTTAATATATTATCTCATGATAACAAAAGAATTATTATCTTTCTTGATTTTTAAATTTAAATTTTAGAGTCAACGTTAAAAAAAAAGAATTTAATAAATTCTTAAACCTTGGAACATAAATTGTTTCAAAGATTTCCTTTATTATGAAAAATATTAATTATTATTTTATGATAAATTACCCAAATTTATTGCTAACAATATCATCTCAGTTTATTTTTATGTTTTAAAATTATTTTCATAAAAATTATGTTTTTGTAATTTTTTTAATGTATTAATATTAAAAACAAATTTTAAAAATTTATTTTAATATATTTTAAATAATAATAACTTGTATGTTTTCCTATTTATTGCACTATTTATTGCAGCAACAACTCATAAAGATAACACCTACGCAGCCATCTTTTAACTTCAACTTATAATCACCTTCACATTCTCACTCTCTCTCTCCCTCGTGGTATTTGGACCGTTAATAATACCCTAATCAAATCTCTCTCCAAAATTTCTCTTGCTTCTCTTTCCGGGTCACAATATTTCTAAAAAATTCAAACTTTCCTTCAATTCCCCTTGTTTTCTCTTCTGGGTTTCTCTCAGATTTCTCAAAATGGGCAAAAATCAAGCTTACAAAGCTATGCAAAGATCCAGGCTTGGCTCCAGCTCTGCTGGTCCTGAAGAGATCGAAGATGGGATGGTTTGTACCTTTTCATACTGTTCTTTAAATTCTCATGTTCAATTTCCACTCTTTTATTACCCTTTTTCTTCTAGTCTTATGTTTTTCTTCTTTGTATGGATTTTTATTGCTTTGGCTTAATTTTGTGGTTCTATGTTTATTGTTTATCGAATCTTTTTTGCCAATGGATTGACAGTATTGTTTCTATTGTTGAATTTTTGGTATGGATTTGTGAACATGGTTATTGAAATTAATAAGATGCTACCGAAAAGTTGGATGCTTTGGGGCAGCTAATAATCTGAGTTTTCTAAGCTTCCAGGTTATTTTTTTTTTTTATGTTCGTTTTGGGTTATGATTTGGTCGTGAATTTATGTGGTCAACGCAAATGGTGGGCTCCTTTAACTGTTTTATCCTCTTGGTGGGTTGTTAAGGTTATAAGTGTGTTTTCGCCATTTTACTTGGAATGGTGTTTTACGGTGATGGATGCTTATCTTGCTGCTGCTGTATGGTTGTGCTTTTCCCTTTGCATGTTGAACAGTGGTTCCAACTTCCAAGTACTTCATAAACATTTTTGTTTCCTTCTTATTGTAAAATCTTTTATCTTTGCCACTGTTTTATTGCTGTATCGATGAATTTATTTGGTTTCATTGTTTTAAGACTTTTTCAAAGATGATCATAAATTTTTTTTCATTAGACAATAGACATTGGCTATAACTGTTGGAATGCGCTTATATGTTGAAGAAAAAAGAATAACTGAGACATGACAGCACAACTAAGCATTTTTCTTTCTTTTGTATCTTTTGCAGCATGAATGCTTACAGTATTAAGTGCAAAATACTTCTTTTGTTTTTGGGCGCTGTAATTGTGTGTGTAAAGAAATATAGAGATATAGATGTAAAGTTAAGTGTAGCTTTTGTATTTTGAATGCTTCATTTTTTATTATTTTTATTTTCATGGAACATTTCTGATGAGGCGAGTCGCAGGTGGATGGTTCTTTTCATTCACCAGAGTGGCATGCTGCTCGTTTGGCCAGCCTTAATAAATCTCACACAGTAACCTGGGAAGAGTTCAAGAAAAAGCAAAAGGTAATCTATGGATATGCTACTTTCTTTCATAACTGTCATGCTGTTTGTGCAACTATTAGTTGTGCACATTTGTTTGTATAATGATTGCACATGTATGTTTAAACAATTGATGCAGTTTTAAATGACGATTTGATATTTCTAGATTCTATATGAATGCTGAATTTTTGTTCTGCATTTGATGTACTAGGAGGATGAAATGAGAAAGGGAGAACTAGAAGCAGATAAGGACAGAATGATGCGGGAGTACCGAGCTCAATTGGATGCTGAAAGGGCACACAAACTTGCTCATGGCCGGAATCACTCTGGTAGCAAATCTAGTCATAAAAAGGGTATGTATATGGTTATCTTGTCTTTGTGTAACCATCCTCTTTTGCACATCTGAATTTGAGATGTGCGCTTGCAGATAGAAAGGACAGGGATTTAAAGAAACGCAGAAGTAAAAAAAGAAAGGTGCCTGAATTTTCTAATAGCTTGCTTTTAATTGAATTGCATATGCTAGAATATTAAATTTTCTGTCACTCAGAACTACAGTGCTAAATTTGATGTTACCAGTGTTTTCTTATTGACAAGGAAATCCATGCAACTTCTTTTGGCTAGTTTTTCTTAATGAAACTAAAGATACCGTGAAGAATATCCTTGTGAAAAAATAGTTGGTCCTCGTGCTTTGATGACCAGAGTAGATAGCTTCATTTTATCTGGTATTGGTAAAATGACTCATGGCAGATTAATTATCATTAAAGGATTTTGAATGTTCTTCATCTGGAAAGAAGTAGCAATATGAAGCTATCTCATTTCAAAGGACGTTGCAAGAGAACTTAGCTCCTGTTTGTCTGTGCTTGTTCTTTTAACCAGTGAAAAAGGCCACTAAGAAATTGTCATGGTCCTGCCATAGGAGGCTTTGGATAAATTAATCTGGAAATTGTGCCTTTGCTTCTGTCTGAACTCAAATCCTTTACAATTGTATTCCATAAGAATTTGCGCAAGGGGCGATATTATTTGGTTGAAAAGAAAAAGGCATATTACTTGAAGAGAAGTTAGGGGGCTAGGGTTAGAGAACTTGAGGGGACAAACTCTTGGTATTTTGTGGTTTCACAGGGTGTTTTCTGTAGGGGAGTTATACACCATCTTATGTCTTGTGTTCTCCAAATGAAAACACCGGTTTCCACAGGTAATTCTTAAAGTAACAGTTACTCTTGATAGATTTGCAGAAAGAAAGTGAGCATTTTGGGTTGTTAATGCAAGCAACATTAATGGCTTTTATTGGAGAAAACCCTTTGTGATGGTGAAGCTAGTGAAAGCAATACTGAAATGGCTCATCTTTTGAAGCTCATAAGATGTTTTGTTTTTCAAGTGGGTTATCTGGGATAGATTTTAGGTAGGTTTCCATGATAATTACCTGTGATCTTGAGATTTTGATGCTATTTGATGTCCACTTTGTAGATCGTGGTTCATAACCCATTTTGTCCCTGTTTTCTTCTGTTTAAGATTCAATTTTCTTTGTTTTTTTTTTTCATTAAAGTTTTTTTGGCATTAGATACGCTGGGTTCCTAGAAATGCATGTCTTATTCATTTGATTGTATGAAAATTTGATGAAAATGAAGGGTAAATTTGGGTTCCAAAAAGATTCAAGTTCACCTAGATTTCTCCAAAAAGAACTAGTTATAGTTTGGTCCTTAAAGTTGCAATTCCATGCAATTCAGTCCTTATGGTTAAAGATAAAAAGCAACTAGTTCGAACATGTTTTCTGATTTTCTAATTTGTAAAACTAATTTTCTGAAGGAGAATGAAAATGTGAAAGGATTAGAAATTGGAGATAGAAAATGGAAAACCTTTTCTATTTCTGAACAGGCCCATAGTTTCTTCTGTACTTGTTTTGGATTATACCTCGTTTCTATTCTGTATGCATAAGCCTCGATTAATATGTTTTAGAATCTTTGAGAATTGCTGTTTTAAATTTCATGTGAATGCATTTGAAAGCCGTGGGTTCACGTCTATGCAAAATACAATGCCTTTTGAATGACACCAAGTGCAAAATTGAAGTTTTAAAATCTGTGCTAAGGTGGGGTAATCACAAACTTGCATTGCTCATTTATCAAGTGTCTCCTATGTAGTCTTCTCGATTGATAATCACCATCCTTTTTATTTCCACCTCCATTGGCATGAATACCTCATCCCTTTGGAATATAAAACCGAAACAAATCCTGGTCTTGCATTACCTTGCAGCATTCGAGGCGGAGATCTGATGATTCTAGCTCCTCCAGTTCATCTTCAGATTCTTCTAGTAGTGAAGACGAGAGAGAATTGAAAAGATCAAAGTCCAAGTCTAGAAAAACAAAGGAAAAGAAGCACAAGTCCAGAACCAAACACTCCAGTAGTGATGATGAAGAGGCTGGTGGTCCTGTGCCACTTTCTAGATTTTTTGGAAGCTTGAAGAACTAATGGCGCTGTCAAAGATGATGCTAGAATGCTTGGCAGATTTCTCTTATTATAAGAGGATATCAATAGCCTTGTTCTTTCTTGCAATTTTTTCCAGAAATTTGCTGAGCAAATATGTATCCAATTGCTCCTTCATTTGCATATCACCGAGCTTGTGATGTTATTAGTTTGATTCCAAATTTCCGCGTAAAAATATCAGTTCCATCGTTTTTTCAGAATATTATGGTACACTATTTGACAAGAATGCGAGCTGTATCATATTAGTTGGAGCAGCGACGCAATAAATCTGAACTAAGAAATTTAGTTTATGCTATAATTTTTCCTGCTGGTAGTTCAAATAAGCAAAGAACTCTATTCTATTTTACCGTGGTTTTTAATTTTCCTTTATATGTTTGGACTCATGCATTTCACATGAGTTTGACCAGAAAATATACCAGGCAAGTGAATGATTGCACCAAGCGGAGGCCGCCATAGGGCATCATCCAGGAATCGTAAGATAAGAGGGATGATCTAAAGCTTGCACGCGGAGGCCGCCATAGGGCATCATCCAGGAATCGTAAGATAAGAGGGATGATCTAAAGCTTGCACGCTCACCACTGACGCATATTTCATGTTTGGAAGCTGCTGAACGGAAAAACGTTTGCTCAATTCAATAGAAAGAACAATACATGGACAGCCGATACAAACACCATTTCAATTGTTTTGTTCCCCTGAATTCTGTCCAAAATAAATATTTCAGTTCAGGAACCACCCGGTTTTGGATGGAACATATTTACACCAAGAAAGAAATCACTGGAAAACATATAAATCAAAGAAACCATGCTGGTCGACTCAGTGTCACTGGTTCTGGTATTCAGGGTTGAATGCAAGAGCTTCCCGATAAATAAGCTCCTTCATCTGTTCTTCAGTCAGTGCATGCTGCTCAAAGTCAAAGCTGAATGGGGTCATGCAGACTGGTTCATCACTGATGTCGTGAAGCGATGTTAGGTATGGATGAGCTAGTGCTTCCTCAACTGAAACAAATTACAAGGACTAAAGATTATTTAGAGTGAACAATTTTACGAGGAATTGGAGAAATAGTATGCAGGTTATCAAAATAGTGAAACAGAACATGTAACAAATGTCAGGCTACACATTTATCACATCGTGTTGGATATTCTGTCATGGGAAAAGCTAACAGCTGCATTTACAGCACTCGTTAAGATGATAGTTATTGATGGTTATATGTTATTAAAATTAAACATCTTTAATTTTTCTTCTGCTATATCATTATCTACACATGAATGATCAGCCAGTGAATCTTTGATTCAACAACCATAAACAAGATATTTGCTTAGATATAACTAGATATTCTCTAGTTAATACAATACATAAATAGCATTAACTATCAATAACGAATCTCATAACAGGTGCCCTAGTGCACCCGCTAGCCAGAGCCTTCTATTGAAGTCAAGTTAAAACTAGGGGCAAGTTCAAGATAGTATGGATGATCAATCCAAGTCATATCTAGATTATTGCACATATACCTCATCATCAGAAGAATCTCTTATTCACATGATAAAAAATGTATCTCTTGTTCACTTAACCTTAAGATCATGGGACGTCTGCTATATGTTTCACTTAACCACAGTTTATTTTTTTCTTTTCTTGTGAGTTGGAATAAACGGTGGGCTTTGTTCACTTAATCTTGTATGTTTCACTTAAGCACAGCGTGAGTTGAATGCTGCACAGAAGACTTGGACTTGCATTGCATAGTTAGCACCATGAAGGCAATCCAAGAGGTTAAGTCGACCATGATAGAAAACAAAAGGTAAGTTGACGCAATTGGTATTCCTTTCCTAGACAGAACTTGAAATCGCAATGAAAACAAAAACTGTACAGCAATCTGAGGTTCTATAAATATTTTCTGATCTCTGCTCTCACAAATGCAGTACAGTAATGCACATAAATTTAATATTCATAGTTTTTGGCAGATAATAGTGCAATGATGTTCTCTCCTCCCCACCTCCAAGTCCTACACCCATTTACACGACTCAATAGCTTTGATCTGCCACTTATCTAACTGAGATGAACCATGGATGAAGAGCAACAAAGGTGCAGGGGCTTCACCAATTGGTCCCAAAACCATTGCATGCTGGAGTTCCATTGAATACCATGTATCAATGAGTTTTATAGTCAAAACAAAGAAAACTTAAATTACCAAGTGTGTAGTGGATGCAGGACTGTATTTCTCAATACTTATAATTATCGAAGCAAAGGATAAAATGTAAAACTAGGGATTTTAATTCTCAAAGTCACACATGACCATTAATTGCTAAATAAGCAGTCAGTGTCTACACAATCAAAGTGCCGCATGATCCCATTTCCAATCTCATAAGAGAAAACATAGCAGCTAAGCAATGTGAAGCATTTAAACCAGAGCATGTAAGAGAGAAGACAATGAAATCAAGTAATTCAAATTGCGTTGACACTCTGAAGGTCAAGGAAACACACTCACCAGTAATCCTCTGTCTGGGATCAAAAGTTAACATCTTTTCAACAAGATCAATAGCTGCTGGGTGGACAGTTGGAAACTTTTCAAGGAATGACTGGCGATGACGAAGTGGGAGTTGTCGAATGTATCTCTTTGCGTTTTCATTCAAAAACTCCAACTCAGCCTCTGATGGGGTGCCAATCAGCTGCAACGATTAGAAATGATTACTAATAAATTGAAAAAGTTTGTGCTCAGAAGAGGACACTTTGATACAACATATCCATATGCCTATTTGAAGACATGCAATACTAGTTGCTGCACACATTTTTAATAGCATATAATTCTTAAGAACTGAAAAGAAATAACCAAAGGAAACCATAAGTTGTCTATCTAAGAAATGCAGCCAAAATAACTTAATTTCAGGTCAAGATTACATTTGGTTTGCACTGCAGATTCATTTCATGAATGCAACAAAAAATGAAAAGAGAACACACCCGTTGTTTCCAAAAAAAGGATAAAAGGTAAGAGATTTGAAGGATTATCAATAAACTCAATTCAGATGTGATCCTAAAACTTTTTTAGCGGATAAGAAAATACCAACAGAAATTTAACAATTAATTTACCTCCATAAGCAAATGAAGCTGATGCACATGATCTCTGCCAGGGAATAGGGGCTTTCGATCCATCAACTCCATGAATATACAACCCACAGACCATACATCAATAGCTGTAGTGTAATCTGAGGAGTTCAAGAGCAGCTCTGGTGCTCGGTACCATCTTGTAACAACATATTCTGTCATGAAATCAGTTTCTGAGGTAACACGAGCCAGACCAAAATCACATATCTTCAAGTCACAATTAGCATTCAGGAGGAGATTGCTAGGTTTTAAATCTCTATGCAGGACGTTTGCAGAATGTATATATTTCAATCCACGGAGTATCTGATACAGGAAATACTGCAGAGAACAAAAATAGAAGAATGTTTGGTTCGTAGCTCTTCAACTTAGTTTGAATAAGTAAAAATTGAATAGCTCTTCGACTTAGTTTGATGAAAGTAAAAAAATTGAACAAAGATTAAATTACAGAGCCAAAGGAAATATACGGATGTTATCAAAGTAAGAAGCAGAAAGTTGTTTTCAGTTGAGCCTGCCAAATTATGTTTGACAGCAAACAAGTTATTGTTCTCGGCATTTATCATTCCAGGCTCAAGGAAAATTCAATGCTCGCTAGACATCCCAAAACTCAGGTCAGCTCTCATATTAACAAAATAACAAAGAATATGAAAAGTCCATGCTGACCACATAAAACATTTATTTTGAAAAAGTTTATTGAGTGAAAGAAAAATGCACATTGGGCTCTCAATCAGCCATATGGAGGACCCAAAGGGAGCTATATTAAGACCAATAAGATGAGAAAATTTCAAATAACTAGTGCAGAGCTTTGGGTTGTTTGCTTCCAGTCCTTATCTCTAAACAAAGTAAATATTTAATACTAACCTGACAGTGCTCTTCTGATAATACTTGATTGGAGCGAATGATCTGATGCAGGTCTGTGTCCATTAGCTCATATGCAATGTAAACATCATTAAATGATACCCTTTGGGGTGGAGGAATTATATCCCTGATTGCCACAACCTGCATGAAAAATACAACAGAAGTAAGGAACACATAAATGTCAGAATATTCACAGCATCAACTTGTTTCTCCCATGAAATTTTTGCTTTTTAGTTATTTTTTTCAAATTCAAGTAACAAGCAAGGATTTTATTCAAGGTAAATGTTATACAGAAAGGATGGAGACAGTTTAAAACCCTTTGTCTTTAACCAATGGTCAAATGATGCTAACTCAGATTGTTTTAAATTACATCCAAGTTAATTGCTTAAGAAAATCGTTACCAGCTTCAACTTGAGTCATGGTCTTAATTTCAATTTCAATAACCTGGTTAAGAATATCTAGTCATGCATTGTTATTGGAGTATCATTGAGACGGGAGAGTTAAAAAAGGCAAAAAGGAAAGAAAGAAGAATGCCATGAGCGAGCTACCAGCTATGACTAATTGTGATTCAACAATCATGGTAACTTTCATTCAACATCCTCCCATTCGAAATGGAATTTCTACTGTCTAAATGCCATCTAGACTAATCATATCCACTCTTGCTTCATATCTATCAAATGCAATACAATTGAATCATCCCCATTTGGATACTTTTATTGATGGGTCACCGTATTTACCAAATTTCCCCTCTCATCATTTCATCAAAAACCCTGAAACCACAACACATTGACATGAAACAGAACGAATAGCAATAAAATTAATCAATTACTCACTGACGTTTTCATGATCCATGTGGCGAAGCAACTTGATCTCACGTAGTGTCCTCTTCGCATCAATCTTGTTATCAAACGCATTTGCTATCTTCTTTATTGCCACGTGTTCAGTCGTCTCAGAATTCAAAGCCGAACTAACAAACCAGCAAACAAACAACAACACAAAATCAATAAAAGCTCCAATTCATTCCCTTAAACCCCCCTTCTCCCACACACATAATCAACCCTTAAACAAACAACAGCACCAATTTATCCATAAACAAAAACTAAAAACCCTAATTTCATCACAAACACAATTTTTGCATAAAGAGTCAAACTTTCCCTCAAAACACTCCAAAAAAAACACGACTTTTATGAACAAAAAAACAAAAATATAAATGAAGAAACAAAGTGGGTTTTCTTCCAAGAGAAAGATAGTTACCAGACGATGCCATAAGCCCCTTTACCAATAGGCATAATAGGAGGTTTATACTTAGCAGTAACTTCAAATATATTTCCAAATATATTATATTGTATAAACCTCCCTCCATGACTCAACGTTGCCGGTATATTCTCCATCCCTCCTCCTCCTCCCCCTCCCATAAATGGTGGCTGCTGCTGCTGCTGTTTTGGGGCATCAGTCATCTCTGTATCCGCCTGACTTCCACCTTCCATGCCTGGAATTTTGCTGAAAGTACCTGTCTTTCGGGTTTTTGTTACAGTCAAAATAAAAAACAGATCTAATGAAAGTATTTTTTATTGTTATGAAAAAAAAATTCAGCGAGAAAGAAAATGGAAATCTGTGCTCTGTGCTTTATTTATTTATTTATTACATTTTTTGTTGCTGTTAATGTTGTCCTTGTCCTTGCTTTTGTTTTTCTGTTATTTTTAATGTTGTTGTCTTGGCTAACAGAAAATCTACACGTGGCGACTAGATTTCTTTTACTTTCCTTTTTCCTTTTTTTTTTTTCTTTCTATTTTGGTGTTGTCTTAAAATGAAAATAAATCAAAACTAAGTTATCTATTCGATCATTTAACATGTGAGTGTATTTTATAGCCTTTTTTTCATGCGTGTCAAACCTTTAAGATTTAGATTATAAGCGCAATAAGCGA
Source organism: Populus pruinosa (assembly GCA_026413675.1). NCBI lineage: Eukaryota > Viridiplantae > Streptophyta > Magnoliopsida > Malpighiales > Salicaceae > Populus > Populus pruinosa. The sequence continues at coordinate 18,886,504 of CM048608.1, read as the reverse complement.
ATACAGATTGAATTATATTGATTCAAAATAACATTATTATTGTATTTTACTTGAATTTTAATAGCATCTATCAAGTTTAAAAGGTTCAACTCCTAACTTTGTTAAATTTTAACATGCTTATTAGACCAAGTTTTATAACAATAATTTTAGTAATAGTTTTGATTTTTCCTTGATTGATACTAATTTTTTTTCTCATAAAAAATAAATTAAATCACATAAATAAGAAAATTTCTTATTTTATTTTTTTTGTTTTTATCACGAGTTTTTTTTTTGTTTTTATCACGAGAGCATAAGTAGAAACATAGAAAGCAAATGAACTTACCATCTAATGTTAATTTTGATAAAAATATTTCCAATGTAATGCTAAATTTAATGAAAAATTTCCAAATTATGATTGTTAGATTTGTGAAATCCATTTATGGAATTTACTTCATGGATTATATTTTTTGAAAATTATCTCTAGAAAAAATTAACATAATTTTGTGGATGAAGTAACTTGTAAACATATATAATGCTTAGGTTAACCAAGTAAATTCGTAAAATAAGTTTTTTCAAGTTCTAATTGAAGACAATATGAAAACGAAAATATTAATGCTAATGAAGTTTCGAGAGAGTTTCACAAAGAAAATGTTGGTCTTTACATAGTCTATTATGAATTTTAAGCATGTAAGTTGAGAGTTCTTGAAGAAATAAGTTTTTAATGAGTGATTTTTTGATATTTAAATTAGTATTTGTGATAGGAAAGAAAATGATGTATAATAGAAGAAAAGTGAAAGTAAATCGCGTGAATATTTGAGTTTAGCTTCTTTTTATATAAATCCAAATTTGGTCTTTGTTCAGTAAAACTAGATGTATAAATATACCTAACTTAAAATTTCTTTGTAGAGAAGGAAATCTTGTTTTTTGGCCAACGAAGGTGGCTTATAAGTCAGTGTAAGCTATCACAGGTTATGTACCTAGTACATGATTGGAGGAAAAATTGATGTGCCAGAGTGTATTCATTTGTATTGGTTTTTTATATGGCTGGTGGTGTAGTAGAAAGGTAACTATTGGTGATAAAATATGACGCTTGTCATGCAATAATCTTATGTGTGTGAGATAAAAAAAGTGTATGTTACACATAAAATTGTTAGATAATTCACATAATAATATATAGAGGTGTGTTACATGTAGCTTTACTTGTAAAAAAAAGAGAGAAAAAAAAAACAAAATTAGAGAAAAAAAGAAAAATGAGTTTGTCACAGATCTAATGACTTATAGGCCTAGTAACCCAAAAAAAATATAACCACGTTAATCTTCTAAAAAGAATGATTATTTGGTTGTCTAAATAGGTGACCTTATTAATTGTCTAAATAAGTGACAAGCAAGGCTAGTCACCCAAGCATGGTCCAATATGACTAACACGTTTTGTTGCCTGAGTTGGTTAGTTAGGCTTGGCTTTAGCAACTAGTTGGGCCTAAAAACTTTTTTTTTTTAAAAATTTTTTGCCCCATCATTTTCTATGAATTCTTTCAAATAATTTGTTTGAAAAACTTGACTTAGCTAAGAAAAAATTTATAATTGTTACATGTATATCTACATAATAATACTACTATGGCTAGGTCTGTGTAAGAGATGAAAGCCTATGCTTTCTTGGCTATATTTTCACTTTCATGTATAGATTTTCTTCATATAAATTTTTTCAACACTTTTAAAGAAGGATCCTATATCCTTTTAGAGATAATTGATCACGAGACTTATAGGTAAGAGGCTATAAGAACTTGGAGACATGCATAAAGATTTAATGTAGATTTTATCATGAAGATGTATTTGGAGTCATGGAGACCAAGTGGGAGACAATAGATTTTATGGAGAAACAATACTATTTTATTAAAAAACACAATACATGGAGATACAAATCGTTAGAGAAGCTTCAGGGATTATTTGATCTTGGGTAGCTTATCATGTGTAAGTGCACAAGTTTCTTTCCTTAGCTCTAATTGCTTTTTTTGTTTTTTTCACAAACTAGTGGAAGTAACCTCTAATGATTAACCATTTTTTTTTTAAGTGCATGAAACTTCTTAGTATCATGTTAATAGTCATGGTAAAATAGACAAAACTTATTAAGATTCTTTATGTTTGTGTTGCTTTTCATAAGAGGAAGATATTACACAAATTGTTTCCATTGGATAACGGCTAACACCTCAGTTCGTGTGGTGATCAGAGGTATAATCATGAGCTCAAGAAATATAAAGTGATCACGAATATGCTTATTAGTGCTTTTTTTTTTCTTTTATGCTCTTATTGGAGATTAATGGTATGGTGAAGATTCTACTTGTGTGTAAGAATATGGGTGACCTTGTTTAATAAAGATAATTTTTTCTACCATGATATAATTTTCTATTATATGTCTGATGCTGATGAGATTTCTGTCAAGGAGGGAGTACAATATTTCATATAGGGAATATTTGTATGCTTTATTAATTAGAGCTTTTGAGGCCATGAGTTTAAAGAGTCTTTCCATATCAAGCATCTTTTCATTAAATTGTTGGAGATAGGCCCTAATGCTTTCATCTTCATGTTGTTGTGTATTGCAAAGATCTTTATGATGCTTTTTTGGTAGAAATGCTTATGCTAAAGTAAAAGATTAGTTTGGAGCTAAGACTACAAAAATAGAGAATAAAGCTAGGATCTAAGTTGTGGTACCTTGCACATGAAGATCTACGAAAGTTATATGAAGAACTCCACACATAACATCACTGTTCTATATGTTAAGCTTTAGGATGCTTCTTACATTTTGTATATATTTTTGAGGGTTTATTAGTCCTTTATAATTGTCTACATTGAATTTTACAGAGACATAGTTCTTAAAGAGTTGAGTGTAGAGGATTTTATGACAAAGTAAAGATTATTCTACTATGTTGAGTTCTTACTGACAAACTAATAGAGTTATAAAGTTTGTCTCTCACCAAAGTCCTTTTTTAATGCTTAAGTGAGACCATGAAGATTAATAGCTTCTGGATTATTTAGACTGGCTAATTTGAGAGCTATAAGTGTAGCTTCATCTTTTTCTTTTTAGGGAATTAGAGTCTTCATTGTAAGCTTGGTGGGGGCATTCATGGGAGTTTTTTTTTGTTGTTGTTGTGTAAGAGGTAGAGTGTGAAGATGCAATTGCATCATCACGACATCATTATTGAGTAACTATACCTAGTTGGAGAGTTGTTATCTAGGGGAGCTAAAGTCCTTGTGGTGCGGTGACAAGTCACTTTTCCCTCATACAAAAGTCTTGTCAGCTATGGAAAGAGTTTTTAGTGAAAGGTGAAAAGGAATGAACTAATTTTTTTATTCAATTTTCCACATATAATGCTAATAATAGAGTAATGAAAAAAATTCATGTAAAAATGTTGGGCTTTTCATGATCTGTTATAAATCTTGAGTCTGTGAGCCTAAAGTTCTTGAAAAAATAAGTTCATTATGGAACAAAGAACTCTCTAATATTTAAGTTGGTATTGTAGAGGAGAAAAATATGTTAAATAGAAGAAGAAAAGTAAAAGCATGCTATGTGTGTATTTTGATTTAGCCTTTATTTAACGCTGTTCATAGTAGGTAGAGGCCTGATAAGACTAGGTGTATTTATACACCCAGCCTAAACTTTCTTCATGGAGTAGGAAATCATATCATTAGCTAACAAAGATGGCTCATTAGTTGGTATCAGTTGCTATAAGTTCTATACCTAGTACATGTTTGGAGGAAAAGTTGATGTGCTATATGGTATAGTTATTTTTATTAGTCTTTCATGTGGTTGGTGGGCATAATAAAAACATAACTATTAGTGATAAATGCAATGCCTATCCTATAATAATGTTGTATGTGCAGATAGAAAAAGTGTGAGTTATAGTGTAAAATTGTTAGATTATTTATATAGTATTATATAGAGGTGTGTGTCATATAGCTGTATTTGTTAAAAAGAAAAGAAATGAAAATGGGTTGGCCAGCGGCTATGAACTAAGCTTGGTCACTCAAATAGGCGACCATGCTGGTCGTTTGGGCTTGGCCTAGGTGACTAATAGGTCTATATAGTTTTAATACCAAAAAAAGGAATGGCTCGTCAATCTTGATTAGCTGGCTTAAAATTCTTTTAAAATAGAGGATTTAATTAAAAATAAAAAATATTTTCCTCTTTCATTTTTGATTTTTGTGATTATTACCCGAGAAAATAAAAATAAAAAAATAAAATTGTCATTTTTTTACTAAGAGTTAAATCTTTCTTAATAGCTCTAAAAATAAAGTTTGTTAGCTCATAACTTGTATTGAAGACAAACTTGACTACTTAAGATTGTGTATACATATCAACATTCTTAATTATATTTTTGAAGTATTTTTCTTCAAAATCATTTCCTAAACAATTTCAATGGTATCATGAGACCTATTAATGTGAACCCTAGTGGGATTTTAATTTAATTCATATACCGAAGATCTACCTAATATAGGTTTGAGATTGATAATTGAGCTTGATATAATGGATGACCTGCCCCAAAACACTAAGATTATAATAAATACTCTCACATGATGTCCTCACCTGGATATAAGCACAAGAAGTATAAAATCATAATAAAGATTGTTAATTATTTGAAAAATATAGTTTAATCAAGAATCAAGCAAGAAAATCTTTATTTTCAATACTACAATAGACTACAACTTTATGTGTATTTCGATATGCAAATTAAGTCTTACAAAAAGTATCTATAATTTTGAAAATAAAATCCTAATACAACTTAACAGGCTTACATGACCCAATTTAAAATTAGACCCTAAATAACCCCAAAACAAATTAATTGATATAAAACTAAAAAAATAAATATTTTGAAATGTTATCTTATAGTGCTATAACTAATAGCTAAAGAAATACATGGAAAATAATCATTTGGATGTAAAGTCCCTTCATGCTGCCACTTCTTTTCTCTTCTCAAAATAGACTAGGAAATTTTTTTATCCCATTAATCCTACTTTGTTGCCACCTTAGTGTCCATGGTATAGTAGAATTTTCTACAAATTAAATCTCTTTGATAAATTAGGTGTTTTTTCCTCCAAATAATTCATGATTTCCTTGTTAGATTAGAAAATACAAATAATTCATGATTTTCTTGTTAGATTAGAAAATACAAAATACTTGACAAAACAACTCCACTGATGCTAAAAATTCTTCCTTAGTCGAAACCATCCTCAAGCCCATCTTGACAATGAATCAAATTTATTAAGGCTTGATCTTTTAGGGTTATTGCTCTTTTATAATCCATCTTGGCCTATATGTCTTACAAAAGCCCATTAAAGGCTTCATTGAACTTTTTTTCCCCTAGCCCGAGCCTATTGGAACTACTAATGTATTTTTTGATGTGGGTTGAATTGCATTATTTATTTATTTTGGTTGTTTTATGTTAGTGTTTCAAATTAAAAAGGAAAAATACAAAGAAGTTAAAAACTCGTTTGGTTATAAAGATAAAGACATAAAATAAATACATCTATAGAAAAAAACTTTAAGTGAATTTTTATATTTTCACGATAAAATTTTAAAAATGAAAATAATAAATTGGTATGTTGCTAACTTATTTCAAAGGTCTAAAATATTGATTTCTATAAATCTGTTGATCATCAAAGTAAAATAAATATCCTTTCAATTTAAGCAAATAAATTCAATGTCCTTTAAAGTTAAAGGGAATCGAGGAGATTATGAGTAATTAATTAGATAAAACTTTCTAATCAATTTCTTACCATCAAGCGAATTTAATTTGAAAAGCAATTTTAATTCACTTGGTAGTAGCATTAGGAGCAAAGTCTATAAAATTTATTCTAAGCAATTGCTCAAAAGCTTGAGTAATTTAAATTAGTTTATTCTTCCCTAATAAATTAAAGTGATAGTTGCAACAATTAAATTAACTTCTTTGTTTTTTATTCTAGTCCCTAATAATAATTACAAATTGAAAGAAACTAGCAAGCATATATATATATATATATATATATATATATATATATATATATCATCTCAAAATAATTAAAAAAGCATGAACATAAATCAATAACATAATTTTGAAATAAGGATAAATAAGTACTTAAATATGAAAGAATTATAATTATAAAGCTATTTCTTATAACTTAACAAAAACAAGAGAAAAGATTGCTGTAAAGAAGAAGAAGAGAGTTGTTTATATCGTGATTTGCTTCTTTTATTCCCTCTCTTAGCTGCTGTCTTTCATTAGCATTCTTCTCCTAATTATGAGTCCTTAATGTTACTTAATTGCTTATTTTTTATCTAGTCATTAAAGTTGGTTAAATCTCTCACAATTTGAATTGAAAACTAACTTTGTTGTAGTAATAACTCTACTGTAATTTAGGGTAATTTAGGCACTTTGTTGTAGTAATAACTCTACTGTAATTTAGGGTAATTTAGGCTTTACTATAACTTAGACTTTGTATTTGACTTGATTTCTTGTAATATCCAGCCATTCCAGATATATTCTTGTATTCATGGAATGATAAAGACTTGATTTATATATTTTTTTAGATCCTAAGGCCTGCTATTTTTATGTTAGACCCTTAACCATAGTGGGATATTTGACACTATTAGTTTTTTCATCAGATTAGGAGACCAATCTCATCCTTCAGCTTGCATATGAATTTCCACCTTTAAAATGATTTTATTTAACCCGACATCCTCCATATAAGTTGTATTCTTGGATGTGTACATTATTTTGGGATTTTAAATAGCATGATTTTGATATTTGAGGTTCAAGATGTGCCTATTTGAATTTATAGTATAAAAGTAGAGAATCCTACTGCAAGTAGGATTTCAATCTGATTTTGCAGGTCTGATTAGAGATCCAATCGAACTTGGATTTTAGCATATAATACCTTCCTAGAAATCTTGATATTGGTACTTTAACTTTTATTCAACCTATGTTCACATTCTAAAATTATAGCTTAGTGAAAAACCTGTCATAAGAAGCAAGGTGCAAAACATAAAATGTAGAAATTCTTATCTTTTAACAATTAATCTACAAAGTTTTTTAGGTATGCCAAACTCATAAAAATAACTTCCAATAAGCTCAAAATACACTGCAATACATAGTGTAAAAGAAATAAAAACATATATATACTTTACACCTATCAAATTCCCCTCACACATAGCTTTTGCACGTTCTAGAGCAAAATTTCTATTTTACTTTTTCAATGTGAAAAATATAATTCCATCAACAAGCAACAATTAATCTCTCAAATTGTCATAACATATCATGAATGACAATCCAATCAATTTAAAATTATTTATCAAGCATTTTTTAAATTGTTTGAGAGGTTAGAATAAAACAACCATATAACAGACCTTACATGAATGATCATTTAATTCTCAAGTGTTTGAGAGGTTAGTGTTTCACTCAAATTCATTTTAATGAAAATGATATACTATAAGCTCACAACTTATTCTCCACCATTTATATTACATGCATTTCACAAATTATAAGGTCTTTTTAAAGGTTGTAATCTGGCTTGGTTTAAGGTAGGAAATCTTTGCTAAGGTAACTTAAAAGTTGTTATAACTAATGAAACAAAATACCCTAAAAAAAAACATAAAATATTAAACACTCCTTTCAATCATTTTAAACTTGGCAAATATTAAAGCTATATTATATTTCTTTGTTGGAAAATTCATCATTCAATATAACTGACACAACAAAAAAATTGATGTCTTCTCTCATGTACATGAGTGTTGAAGTAATAAGTAACCTACCAAGACCGGGTCGAACCACATGGAGATTAATTGTATAACTTATAAACAACAATAATACAACAACAACAACAATAACAGTAACAGTAACAGTAACAGTAATAGTAATAGTAATAGTAATAATAGAAGAAGAAGAAAAAGAAGAAGTTGATTAAAACTTCGAGATGAAAGAACCATGATAATAACAAATATCAAAGTTAAGGGATCCACTAACGGTATTTCAAAAAAATATAGTATAAACTCTTATTATTCAACTAGAAACCACACACAAGAAAGGTCCCAATTGGATTATGAATTGTTAACATGATTACATTAGTTATCTTATTCGAATAACGCTAATACTCGTAAATATTATTAGACATTCATGATTATAACTTATGTTAACAACAAATCAAGTTCCTTTCATAGCACAAGTGTCGGTTATACCATACAGTTGGACTATGAAAATGCTTAGTAATTTGTTGTATCAAGTGTTATAAAACACAAATCTAGATTAACTATTTAATAAGCAAAGTATTAAAAGTAAACAAGTTAACAAATACAAAACATGTTAGTATCAAATATTAAAGTCCATATTGAGTTTACACTATACTTATTCTTACACCAATAGTGTAACCTTTTCACCTTGACATAATAGACTTAGCTAAATATTATGAAAAGAGAAATATAAATAAACAAGATAAAAACATAAATAAAATATAAAGGAAAGAAAATGAAAGACATAAACAAGATATTAATGAAAACAAAACTTAAGCATTATAAAAATACAAAGAGAGAAAGCAAGAGCATGATCTTGTTCTAGAAACCAAGATGCCTAAATGCATGACAGATGCATCCTTATAGGCCAAAATTAGGAACTATTGATTTAATGACTAATTGATGAGTGTTCCTGATTAGTACTTAAAAGTGCATTTTTATCATGGTTTTATATCATCATTTTGCACTTGAAGTATCAATAACTCCTTAACTAAAGCATGTTTTATAATAATATATCTAATAATATAAGATACCTTTAATTTGTGGTAAATGTTCATTTTAAATGCAGGCCTATCACATAAATGAAAGGATTGATTGATAACTTTAAGAACTTAAATTGCAAGGGCAAAAAGATGGCTAAAATTAGAAAAGAGATGTCGGTGCAATCTAAACCGGAACACTGTTTGGTAATTGGGTCATATCTAGAGCTATAGATCTCAAATTTAGATCTACTTTATATGGATGAAAAGGTAAGACATAAGCCTACAACTTTCATATGGAGCCTAAGATCTAAAATGACCATTTTCAAGTCCAAATTATAGCAACAACAAAGAAGCCCGAATCTATCCTCCAGCCTGAGCACTGTTCAGTATTTTGGCCATATCTGGAGTTCTAGAAGTTCAAATAAGCTGAATGTTTTACACAAGAAATCTGAGACAATTGCCTACAACTTTCATGTTTTCAAGTGACTCCAATTTTAACGTTATCAATGACGTTTTGGGCAGACAAGAGAAGATCACCCACTCATCAATTAGTCATCAAATCAATAGTTTCCAATTTTGGAAAAGGAGGCATTTGCCATGCATTTAGGCATCTTGGTCTCCAGATCAAGATCATGCTTTTGCTTTCTCTCTTTGTATTTTTTGTAATGTTTATGCTTTGTTTTCATTAATATCAAGTTTATGCCTTTCATTTCATTTCCTTTACTTAGTTAACTTTTATCTTGTTTATGTTCTTGTTTTGTTTATTTATTTTTCTTTCTTTTATTATGTTTAGCTAATTTATTATGTCATGGTGAAAAGGTTACACTAATGGTGTAAGAATAAGTATAGTGTAAACTTAATATGGACTTTAATGTTTGATACTAACATGTTTTGTATTTGTTGTCTTGTTTACTCTTTAATACTTTGCTTGTTAAATGATTAATCTTGATTTATATTGTATAATACTTGGTACAATGAATGCTTGACACTTTCATAGTTCATACTGTATGGTATAACCGACACCTGAGCTATGAAAGGAACTTAATTTGTTGTTAACATAAGTTATAATCATGAATGCTTGATGAAATTTATAAGTATTAGCGTTAATTGAATAAGATGGCTAATATAATCATGTTAACAATCTATAATATGATTGGACCCTCCTTTCTGTGTGGTTTCTAATTGAATAATAAGAGTTTATACTATACTTGTTTGACATACCATTAGTGGATCTTCTAACCTTAACATTGTTTGTTATCGTTGTTAAATCTTTACGTTAATATTCCATCTCAAAGTTCTCATCTTCATCTTCATCTTCTTCTTTTTCTTCTTCTTTATTATTATTATTATTATTATTATTATTATTACTACTAGTATTATTATTATTATTATTATTATTGTTATTGTTGTTATTGTTATTGTTGTTGTATTATTGTTATTTATAATTTGTACAATTAACCTCCCTATGGTTTGACCCCGGTGTTCTCAGGTTATTTATTACTTTGACACTCTTGCACTTGGGAGAAGACATCAATATTTTCATCGTGTCAGTTCCCAACTCTTGACTAGGTGACAATCCTTATCTTCTCTTGTCTGAATAAAATATCATTGATAATGTCAGAATTTGAACCAAACCTCTACATAAAATTTCTAGGAAATTGTCTCAACTTTTCTGAAAAAAAAATTGAGGTAATTTGAACTTTTAGAACTGAAGATATAGGTTAAAAAATAAATAGTTCCTGGGTTACAAGATAGATTCAAACTTCTTCGTTGTTGCTGTAATTTGGACTTGAAAATAACTATTTTAAATATTGGACTCCTATGAAAGTTGTAGCCCTATATCTTACCTTTCCATCTATATAAAGTAGACCTAAATCCAAGATCTACAGTTTCAGATATGACCTAATTACCGAACAATGTTTCAGTTTGAACTGCACCAATATCTTTTTTCTAAGTTTGGCCATTTCTTTGTCTTTTTAATTTCAATATTTCAACTCATCAATCAATCCTTTTATTTATGTGATAGACCTATATTTAGGATGAACATTTATCATAAATTAAAGGTATCTTATAGTATCAAACTTGTTATTATAAAACATACTTTAGTCGAGAAGTTATTGATACTTTAAGTACAAAATGATGATATAAAACTTTGATAAAAATATACTTTTAAGTACTAATCAATAACAAAATTTTGGTTCAAATTAAAGGACAATTTTTTTTACCCTTATAAAACTTCAAACCTTCCCTTCAATATTTTTGGAGGAATCAATTTGCCATCATAATATATTGTGGCTTGCATTTTTTTTTAAAGTGAAAGCTTGTTCCCTCGTACCTAAAATAGCCACTTTGGAATTCAAGACACCCCTACAGTTAGTTCATGTATTCCTATGCTTGTATAATGATGTATGATGCTCCATCAACTTTATCACTTGGGTAAGACATTGTTTGGTTTACGCCATGAAATATGGGTTTATAATCAAAGAAAAAGTCCATCAGCTCAAAATGGATCTTAAGGGAAAAAATTATCCAAAGGTGGTTTGCTAGGCTATACAAGGTACATAACAAAGAATGCATTAATCATGTTTATATATGCATGTAAAAGTATGGTCTTAATTAGAATCTAAACAAGTTTTAGAAAAACAAAATCAATTGAAGCAAATCACACATGATATGAAAATAGATATGGATGTGTCAGTTATAAGGCTTAAAGTCTCACGGACTTATATCTATTAAATCCTGTTACTTTAGTCTTAAAGAAAATAACTTGACTAAAGAATCTTTAAGAGCAAAATCATCATTCAATCATGTTATGATTTTTTTATGAGCTTAACTAAGAATTCATTAATGATATCAACAATCAAGAAATTGAAATAGCACCACCATAAAAAAATATTTCAATTCTATAAATATGCAAATTATATTTGCAATAGACATCCCCCAAATAAAACATGAAGATGTAGGCATATTAGAATTGCCAATATAAAACATAATGCCACCAATATAGAAATGCTAAAAACAAAGCATAATTCCACTAACATAGAAAGCCCCTAAATCCCTTACTATTAATATGAACATTGTTTTTAATCACTGTACTAAAAAGAGATGGGGAAGTAAAGAAAACAGCTCTGAAGGTGTTTCATTATGAGCAAAATTGTATAATTGAATCATTGAAGGATGATTTGGCAACTGAAAAACAGTAATGCTTCGATATACTTTGCAGTTCCAACTAAAGGAATATAATTTATGCTTTCTAATAATTAAGGCTCAAGATATGCTCATTTGAATTTGTAGTATGAGAGCACAAAATCTTGCTACAAGTAGGATTTTGACCCAATTTTATGGGTCTAATTAGTGGCCCAAACAAATATGGATTTCTGCACATAATACCTTCATAGAAAGCTTGATATATGTGTATTTTAATTTTTATTCAGCCCATGTTTACATTTTGAAATAATAACTCGGTGAAAAACCTGTCACCAGAAGCAAGGTCCGAAACATAAAACGCAGACATTCTTATCTTTTAGCAATTAATTTATAAAGTCATTTAGTCATGTCAAACTTATAAAAATAACTTCCAATAAGCTTAGATAAGCTCAAATACATTAAAAAACATAGTGCAAAAGGAATTAAATCATATGTATATTTTGTACTTATTACTCCTTAATCAAACTCAACATCTCTACTAATTATCATCTTTTCTTCATTGGGGTTATAGAGCTTATATCTTTTTGACTTTTGATCATAGCCCACAAAGATCATCATTTTGCTCTTGTTATTTAGTTTGGTCTTTACTTGATTATCTAATGATTATCTAATGTACATAACTAATGCTCCAAAAAACTTTTAAGTGAGAAACATATGGCTTTCTTCCATGCCATGTTGCTTATAGAGTTATGCCATCCAAGCCTTTAGTAAGACACCTATTTGACAAGTAAATAATATAATCTATAGCTTTGGCCCAAAACCCTTAGGCCTCTTTTTGGTTTTGAGCATGTTTCTTGCTATATTGAGGATGCTTTTATTCATTCTCTCTACTATGCCATTTTATTGTAGGGATCTCAACATTGTTAATAGTCTCTTTATACTATGCTTTTCACAAAACTCATTAAATTAATTACAAAAAAAACTCACCCTTTATCCGTCCTAAGTGATTTTATGGAATAACTGCTTTTTTCCACTAACTAATGTCTTAAACTTCTTAAAATAACTAAATACATTAGACTTTTCTTTTAAGAAGTATACCTAAGATTTTCTACTATAATCATTAATAAAAACTAGAAAATATAAATTTTTACCAAATAAACATGGTTTGATAGGATTACAAACATCGACTTGTATTTCTTGTAAGGGTTGACTTACTCTTGACATAGACTCATTTTAAAAGCTCTTGCAAAATTGCTTGCCCACTAAACATCCTTCATAGGATTTGGATGTATAATAGATGGTAAATCCTTTAACATCTCCTTTTTATGCCATCATTTTCAAGCGATCAAAGTTTACATGCTTAAGTCTCATATGCCAAAGCCAAATCTTATCCTTCACAAATGCATTTAGGCATATATGTCTTTATATTTAGCCAAAACATTGCATTCTTTGTTATGGTTACCTTTACAATCATAACTATTTTAATGTCAAGTAATGTCAAAATATGATCTTTCATCTTAATCCTATACACCTTTTCCAACAATTATCTTAAGCTCAATATGTTGTTTTTTTGCTATTGGTATATAATAAACATCACCAATAAATTAATATCTTTTATCTTTCAATTTAATCAAAATCATAACATTTCTTTTGATGACAATATTTGAATGATTTGCAAATGTTACTGTCATAACCCAATTCCGGGTTATTCCCTAATTTTGATCCATATTTTGATAAAATTTTAGAAAAAAAATCCAAAAAATAGAGAAAAACAATGAAAATTCAAAAAATACATTTTTAAATATATTTGCATTATTTTTAGCATTTTCAACATCATCTCAAAAGAATTTAAATTTTCAAAGATATTTGGAACGCGTTCAACTTTTAACGTGTTATTTTTAAAATCATTGATTTTCCTCATTAAGTCGATGTTAATATTGTTTTTTAAAAAAAATACAAAAAAATAAAATTAAGGGACCGATTTTGAAATCTAAGCAATATTTTGCCTATAAACAGCAACCTTTAACACAAAGAAAAGGGGGGGCAATTTTGACAAAAAAAAGAAAAGAAAAGAAACCCTAAACCATAAAAAACCCTAACATTTTTCTTCTCCCTCACTAGAGGAGCCGCTGCCTCTCTCACCCCCTTTGACTTGTCAGCATCACCAGACAATTTCTCACTCGTCTACTGTTGGATCAACGCAAAATTTGGGTATGTTGTGCGTCCCTATATTTCCTAAATTCAGACCAGAGCGATCATTAATATTTAAAACCATAAGAGAAATATTACCATTTGAATATTTCTGGATAAACCACTCTCGGAACAGTTAGAGCCATCGGCCTATTTCTCCATTATTCATCTTTGGATCAATCTGAGTTTTGGATATATGATGCGTATGGTTGTATTTCACATTCTGAATGGTGGAGATGAGATGAAACCCATCCAAGAAAGTGTTATGCGTGTTCAACAGTGGCTCGCTAATCTCAGGTCAGTTTCGGTCTAACTTCGATCCAGGGAGATCTAACCGTTAACTCTGGCTGATATTCGGATATATGCTGTATAAGATGTCTGTTTACCATTGTACCGTTGGGATTGGTTATTGTTTCAATGGTTGATGAGTAATGGTCATCGGAAACTTTGTCCATAATCTGTTATGGCTTCCAATTTGAAAACCTAAATCACAACACCTACCGCCGGCGCAAGAAGACAAAGAAGAGAAAGACGGCCCCGATCTACTGGTTGTGCCACCTTCGGCAGCGGTGACGCGTGGAGCAAACGCGCCGTCACTGTTCACACTTCAGCACTGTTCATACTGCCCTACAAGGGACTTCAATGCAATTTCTAGAGTTTTAGGGACTATTTTGTAAATTTTAAATTATTTAATGTAATTTTTATTTAGTTTTGGATTTTTATAATTTGTAATATGGATGTAAAAAAAAACAAAAGAAAAGAAAAGAAGAAAGAAAAATAAAAAGAATAAAAAATGCATGTGTGTGTTTGTATTTGTCTTATGAATGTTTTTTTTTTTATGATAAAATTGTAGAGAATAAAGAAGAATTTAATATTTTGATTGGATCACGGTGTAGAAGTACAAACTTGTACGGAAGTTGTATTTCTAAAATCCGATGAAAAGGCAAAATTTTTAAAAATTCTTTAACACATTAAGTTCACGAAGCTGCTTACCTCAGGTAGGGTGTGTTAGGGGTGCTAATACCTTCCCTAACCACAACCAGTCCCTTACATGCGAATCTCTGACAAGACTAGTACAACTGGGTTTCCTAGTAACCCTTAATTAAATACTAGGTGGCGACTCCCAATGAATCCAACAAGATCAAATCAAACATGACAGAGAAGAAAAATTGCCAGAGCCAACGCCGCTCGGATGATTTTTTTTTGACGTGCGACAGTTACATTACCTTTAATTGCTTTATCAAGATCCATGAACTTATCTTTGTTTCCATATATGTGGTTGTTGGCTTAATTGTCTAGATACCATATGTTTTTATTTGTCTTACATTATCTCATTATGCACTATTAGAAGGGTGATTTTCTTCTCCTCTTCTATTATAAGATTTGCATTCTCCTCAACCTTCTTGGTTGGACTTCAACAATTCCTAGCATAATGGATTGTCTTTTGAAAATTATAGCATTTAAATTTTGATTTGTCGAACCTAGATCTTGGATTGCCACTATTAGTATAATTGGTTGATTGATTTATTTCATGCGGTTGATTGGTTGACATGTTGAGGTTATTATGGTTTCTTGTTTTGCATCTGCCTCTCGCTCCTCTTCCTTTACTTTGTCCATGCCCTCTACCCTTTGATAATATCCAAAACCATGTATGTTTGGAAAAAGTCCTTGTGCACTTATATCCTCTTGAATCTCATTGACTCTTTTCTCATGGGCTTGTAAATTTCCCATAAGACCTTGTATTACAAGAAAATTCATATTTTACAACTCCTCTATCATGACCATCACATAATATAACTTCTTTTATAGTGAGTATATAATCCTTTTTTACCACATTTATCTCTTCCATCTTCTCCCCGTATCTCTTCATTTAATTATATATTACTCATACTCTTGCAAAGTATTCTGAAATAACATATGTAACTTTTAAAAACCACTAAATAACTATTATAGAGGTACCTTTCTCACATTATCAGCTCCTTGGTTTGATTCTTGCAGAGCTTTTTATGCATGCTTGGTGGTGATTATGTTGGCTATTATCTTAAAAGTGGCATTATCAAGAAATTGGTGGATGATTGTGAGTGCTTGTTGATCCTTCCTTCATACCTTTTGTATGGCCTCCATTTAGGCTAAAGTTACGTTACTTCATCCATAGGCTCCTCAAAACCTTTTTCAACTCTCTCTCATATATCTTGAGAACCTAGGCAAGCTTTTACATTAATACACCAAATTTCATAATTGTCATTTGTCGACCTAAAACATTAAAGTGGGAAGTTTAAATTGGCCATGTCAAATATCAAACCTAAACTCTAAACCACTTGTTGGAAGAAATATAAATTTGGAATAAAATAAAAATAGTAATGCAATGTTAAAAACACAAGAACAAGAAGAAGATTGAGAGAAAGATATATTTTTATTAAGCATTTCTCTCTAATCTCTCTTAACTATTTTCTCTTTTTTGTGCTGTTTTATAATGTTGAATTACAAGCTTTTTTTTCTTTTTTTTATAGGCATAAAGTCCAAGACAATTAAAGAATTAAACTAATATAAGAAAATTTTAATATGAATAGGAATTGTATTATACTAATTGAATCGGTTGACCAATTCAACTTATTCCAGCTAATCGATTGATTCTCAATTAGTAGATTGATTTCTCTGTTTTTAAACCAAAATCTAGTTTGCTTTCAACACTCAGTAGCTACACACTATGAATTAGCAGGTGAGCGCATATTGGTCATTATAAGGAACTTTTCCTTTCTTATGCCATCATATTTTAGAGGAACTTTTCTCACACACCCTTAGACATGATCATTCAATTCCTAATCTGTTGGAGTTTTCAGCTTAAATCCTTTCGTGCAAGCGCAAAGATGTAATATTGAATAAAAAATAAATTAGAAAATTATTACAACACCTTATATAGAAAAAAACTAAAAAACTCTTGTAATATTCAATAGAAAAAATAAACTAAAAAACTATTCTCTTTAAATAAAAAACTAAAAAAAATAATAATACAAAATAAAAAATAAAATTAATTAAAAAATATTTTTTTTCTAAAAAAACTCCAACATCAGCTCCCCACCTCTTTGAGATCCATTCCAAATAATGAATGGCTTGTACTGTTTCACTCTAGCCCTGTAAAAAAGAGCGAAGGTGCAAGATTTTGCTGGTTTCTCCAGGAAGTAAGGATATAACTTTCATTAGTAAGCTTATTGCATCTAACTTTTCCACCCGGTAGTCAAGTTTTCATCGGATGATCGAAGCTCTACTATATCATAGTTTAATGCATCTCTTAAGACAAAGTTTTCATTGTCAAGAAGCATTAATCTAGTAAAGTCAAAACCTTTTGCGATTGAATTAGTTGACCATACTTAGAGATTTAGAGCGGTTGAGAGGGACTAAGTTTCTATCCTCAAGAAGTCTCGATTTTGAGAAGATGGTCTGAACACAGAATGCTTTGAAGGACAAAAACAAGAAAAGCAGAAAATATAGGAACAGACAAAGTTTCTTGATTCTAAAAACCATATTAGAGATGGCTTTGCAACAAGTAAAGGTGAAGTAAGATGTGTCATAATATGGTTATCTTAAGTAACTATAAGCCGGTAAATATGATGTGCGAATAATTTCAAGAACATAATTGTTGCACGTTGGAAAATCCACGCGGCATCGGCTGATGATTGTTTTATTATTATTATTTGTGTTTTGCTTGGTTCTTTGGAGTCATCATTTAGTATTATGGTTACTAGGAACCTATAGTCTGCAAGAGTCTGAGTAAAGGACTGGTTGTGCAAGGGGAAGATGCATCACCTTAGTACACCCTACCTTAGATAAGCTGCATTATTTATTTGATTGTTTTTCTAGGTTGAGTTTCTAATTGTTGGTCTTTTCTAAGGTTCAAGGCAGATCTCTTTTCGTGAAGGAGTCTTTATCTCTTTGGGTTAAATCCTAACCATTCTAAAGTCTGAATTTTAAAATTACCTTTATTTACACCTATATCTTTAATACTCGAGGGTGTACTTTATCGTGTAATTTTACACTGCACAAATATTAAAGTCTGCATCTTAATCCTAAAAAAAGGGTTAAGAAAAGGAAAAAACAGTTTTTGATATTTTGGCCAAACCTTAACAGATAATCATAAACTAGTTATGATATCCAGTTTTTGGATTTTTAAATCGTGAAAAAGATGTAATTTTTTTATATTTTGAAACATGCTTGAAAAATTCTTTAGGATTTGGCCGTATGCAAATAAATATTTTTGTTTTTGAATATTTCGGAGAAAACCGGGCATTTTAATACTGGACTTGTATCTTAGCATGTAAGTATACAACCCAATATTAAGCAAACTTGGTAGAAAAATATTTAAGAAAATCACAAATTTTTTGAATTTTTTTTTGAATGCTTTTTTTTTTTATTTCAGTGAAAATCGGATATTTTAATACCAGACTTGTATCTTAGCATGTAAGTATACAACCCAATATTAAGCAAACTTTGTAGAAAAATATTTAAGAAAATCACAATTTTTTTGAAATGATTTTTAAATTTTTTTGAATTTTGATTGATTTATATATATATATAATATAATATAATAAAAATTATTAAATATTAAAAACATGTGGGCTGGGCCGGGCTCAGCCCATGAAAAGTGAGCCAAACTCGACCCAAAATGGGTGGGCCGATGTTGGTCCAAGACTTTTGGTTTGGATCGGGCTGGGCCCGGCCACATGGGCGGGGCCATAATTGGCCCGACTCAACAACTAATTAATTAGCTGCTGCATGCAGAATTTGCATGCAGCAACTACAATGACGGGGGGAGGGGGGAAAATGGTCAGAGAATTAAGTAGGAAGGAGACCTACCTGGCGTTGGAGGGCTGGCGGTCTGGTGGAGGACGACAGCGTGGCTAGTGGTTGTAGCTGTGGAGGTCGGCGGAGGAAGAAAGAAGAAAAACAATGGGCTGGTTGTAGGAAAAACGGGCAGAAAAGTTGATTTTTGGCCAATTTTGGGTTCGATTTTATTCCCCCATTGAGCATGAAATTTGCTCCTATTTATAGGCATGGAAAGAGGGTAATCTCATCTTTAATGGGGAAAAATTTTTAGCCCTTGATTCGACTCGAGGAATCCAGGCCGTTGACTCAAAGTGTGGACCTCGAACTGCCAAATTTAACAAATCCCAGGCTGCAGGCTGCCCAAAGTGGTCACTTTAGGCCGACCAACGGAGCCTTCTTAGATCTTATAAACCCGACCGGACAATTCATGAGGCTAAAGAGGTTGTAGGTGAACATGTTGGTACACGCGTTGTCGGATTTGGTGGCCAAACGAGGTCGAAAATGCATATGGAACGTTGCCACTCGGGCAGCTTTTCGGGGAAGACGATGAACAGTAACCCGTTTTAAAAAAAAAAAACTCATAAAACTTCAACTTCAGCCCTGAATTTACGCGCCTTTTTCATTATAGTCCTTGGTCTTAGATTATGCAATTTCACCCCTAATTGACCATTAAACTCTCAATTTCTTCAATTTGACCCTTGATTTCACTTAATTAACTTGGTAAAAATTAAATTTGGTTTCTTAAAATTCCAATCTTCTCAATTAAGCCCAAATTAGACTCCCAAACTTAATTATTTTCACAAATTAAGCCCCAAATAAAATCAATTTGACCTATTTAAAGTATAATTAAGTCCTTGCACTTAATTAAATCCTTCAATTGGACCTAAATTAATTCTTGAACATAATTAAAATTCAATTTGGCCCATGATTAAATCAAATTGGCCCATTAAAAATTTAATTATATCATTGGACTTAATTTTTATACAAATTCGTCCAATGCTCATTTAATTTGACTTTTAAATTTGTATTTTTCTATTTTTGGGCCTAATAGGGTACACTTAGGCCTTGAAAGTCCTTCGAAAATTGTAGCTTTATTTTTGTCTATTTTTGCAGTATTTCTAGATCAGCTTTCTCCACATTGCCAGCTTTTATTTTATTTTATTTTATTTTTATTTTTTTAAAAAGTGGATTTTGAGGAATAACCCAAAATTGGGTTATGACAATAATAATAATAAAAATATAATTTGCTTACTTGACGATGACAAAAATAAAATCTACTCCCACACAAAGTGTTGGAAGAAGGCAAAAACCTTGCTAGATGTTTGGGCTTGGCTCAAATAGCTAGCAATCTTTAGTATTTGTTCCTTGTATAAACAACTAAAGTCTTGCTTGAAGAAGCTCTTCTTTGTTCAATCCAAATTCATTTTGATTTGTCTAATATTGCACCGTGCACACACCTATATGTATTTTTTTAAGTTCTTAAAAGCTATACAAATTTTTTTTTATACAGAATATACACTACATTTCAATGTTAGTAGTTGTTTTCTAACATTGATAAACACTAATTTCTCCACCCAGCGTAGCAAGTACCACAATCTCCACTAATGATATGACTTCTTTTATCCATACATGTACTCTTTATTATCCAACTAGAACACTACTCTCTACACTTTCAAGATAAGTTGATCAAGGTCTATAAATATCTTAATTACCATGTAAGAAAGCTAAGCCATCTAACTTTATAATAAGCATCAACCACAAACCAAGTCTAAGAACCACCATCAACCACTTACAATTTAAAAAACAACTAACAACTATTCAACAATTTCAGGATCCATATCATACAAGTTCATAGATAAAAAAAAATTTACATAAACACGTTCCTTACAATTTTATTTTATTTTCCATTATAATATATTATTTTCTCCTCCTTTATTTATTAACATAAGTATTAGAGTATTTATCGTTGATGTAAAGGACTTGTTATGTAGGAAACCTTGTAAATTGTTGTTACCTATTTTTTTACCAAAATTTTGAAAACTTCTTGAAAAAAACCAAAAATAGTAAAAAAAAACAAAAAAAACCCAAAATTACATTCTTAACATCGGTGTGCCATTTTCATCATCTTTTCCAAAGAATTTAAAATTAAAAAAAAATCTACTTTTAATGTATACAATTATTAACACGCCTTTTGAGTTATTGTTGATGTTACTTTTAAAAAAAAATAAAATTCAAAAAACCAAAATAAACAAAGGGACCAAATTTTTTTTGTGTTCTTGGTCACCAAGTTTGCTTGGAGACAAGCACTTAAAAATAAAAAACCTGTTTTGCCTATGAGTAGGTGATTTTACCACACACAAAAAAAGAGAGGGGAATTTTAGGAGAGAATTTCAACGAAGATAAATTAGTTAGGACATTAACCATATAAAAAAACCTCCAACACATTTTCCTTACTCTCTCCCAACTCACACTCTTCTCTAAAAGACATGTAGAAAAAAAACCTTAACCTTTTTTCTTTTTATGTACACCGACCTCCAGCTAGATAAGAGGGGAAAAAAACTAGCATTATCTCTTTTTCCCTCTCGGTCGTCCTCCATTCTCATTATCATTGTCCACTGTGACCAAAACCACCAACCCTTAAACCATCCTCTACCCACTTCTAGCCACCACTAATAATCTAGCCACCACCAACTATTTTGTTTCTCCTTCATCAAAACAAACCCAGTGCCAATTGCAAATCTAACCTCATCAACCTTCAACGCTAGTCCCTTTCTACTAGAAAATCCAATAGGCCAACCTCTATCATCCATCCGAAAGCCAAGACCATAACCTTGAAACCACCCCCATTCACCATTTTCAGCCTCTCACTAGTCGACATTTGATCTCTTTAGTTAAGCTTCATCTTTCTCTTTACAACTGTCATTACTAAAGACAAACCCATACCAATAACAATACCACCTTTATACCAGCGATCTTTTACTCTCTAGCCTGACTGAGGACCAATGAGAAGTTACTACCCACAATGTTGACCTTTATCACACTTCTCCCCCATCATTTATGGTTGAAGCAATGAAAAAGAGAAACAAAAACTAAGAAAATAGGCTTATAAAAAAAATAAAAAATCAATTGTATGTGTTTTTCCTTGCTTTACAGGTGATGATATATGTCACCACCGGTATAGATATGAATATGAAGATGTGATCTACTTGATTCACTCATTTTTTGCTTTACTGGTGATAGCGCGTGGGTTCATGCGCCATTAGTGGTAACGGTGTGTGGAGTAGACGCTCCGTCATCGTTCCTTCACTTCTAGCACCGTTCTCAAGTTCTAACAACTACTCTAGATTATTTTTGACCTTTGAGAGGTCCATTTTTCAATTTTTAAATGTTTAATGTGTGTATTTAAATTATTTTTAGAATATGAATTTTTGGTGTTTTGTAAACAAGTGTAATTTTTAGGTAAGTAAAATATAGTACAAAAAAAATGTGTGTATGTGTTTCTAAGCCATAGACAGATCATCGACTAGGAACTTATCAAAACTTTTAAACTATATTCAAACCACACAATGCAACTTATCTCAAATAGAGTGTACTAGGGGTATACTTTCCTTAACCACTAGTAATCCCTTACCATTTGAATTTATAATAAGACTAGTATATCCGGTTTTCCTAACAATTTTGAACCATATAACTAAATGATAAATCCCTAACCTCCTAACATGACGTGCCTATGTGCGACATAGATCTTCACTCAAATCTAGTTATGTTACCAGCTCCAGATCGCAACTAAAAACATAATTAAGTCTGGAGTTTTTCATGACATAATTGAAAGTTTAAAAATTAATTGTGTCATTTTCCTTATGAAATTAGAGATGAGGCAGTAGTTAAAAATGATCTGAATCTTAAGAAATTTGGAAGCATGATACTTTTTTTTTATTGTAATATTTTCCATACGTCTCTATTGAAGTTCTACGATAATGACTTGTATTTGATATATGAGAAAAAATAATTTAGTTCCATACACAAACAAACCATGTGAATGTTTTTTTCAACTATAGTAACATGCATTTATTTGAATGGTATCTGTCAACAGGAGAGGCAACGAGACAACTATCTACTTGTTGGGCTTTTTTAGGAATTATATAATTTATATTTGGTTTATATATATATATATATATATATATATATATATATATATATATATATATATATATGATGGCTAATTGTATGACCCTTTCTTAGTTATTAAGATTCAAATATTAGGTTAGACTTTTTTAAAAAATTCTTACGAAATCGTACCAAAGAATAATCCGTCTTCGAACACGTCGAAGAGGAGGACTTAGTTTCAATATATATTCATGTGAAAACTGCTTAAAAAATAATTCCCTAATCGTAAATAAAAAATAACGTTTTTCTTTTAATATTTTAAAGGTTATTAATATGATCATGCCATCTTTCAAGTAATAATTTTTTTTTTTTTGCAATTGGTTCCTAGATCTCTTATATACATGCAGGCGATATTTCATTTCTGTAACTTTTTTATTTATTTATTTTTGTACATCAAATAATAGAAACTTTCTGATTGAAAGTTTCAAATTAGATATTATTATTTGGTTAATTTCCTGGAGAAATTAGGGATAAAGTAGTGGTTGAGAATAATCAGAATCTTAAAAAGAAAAGGAAAAAAACAAGAAAAAAAAGAAAAGGAAAATAAAAGAAAATTGAAAGAATAATATTTTCTTTATTGTAATATTTTGCACACGTCTCTATTGAAGTTCTACGATTATGATTTGCATTTGATATATGAAAAAAAATGAATTTAATTCCATACACAAACAACAAACCATGTGAATATAACGCTTAAAAATAAAATAAAATAGTACGGTTTCATAACATTGGCACGCAATTATATTTATTCTTTCAACAATAGTGACTACTAAATGAGAAAGCTGTTTGCTTAAGAAGGTTAGCGACCACTAAATGGCTAGCTTTCATCAATTATATTACTTGATTACCATAAAAAATAAAAATAAAAAGCTGTTTGCTTGCTGGGATCTTTAAGTGGCTTGTTGAGTACTTTCCCTGCATGCAGCTTCGAATATCATATCAAATGCTTTTTCTATGTGTGACTTGAGCATCCGTGGATCAATGAAGTCTTTCTCTACAAGCAGAGCGACCCGAAGCTTCCCCACATAGCTTGTTACTCCTGCTACAAGGCTCTGCATTTGCACCAAAACAAACCATGTCATAATCACAATGATGTTACAAATTGAAAAAGAAGAGAAAAATAAAACAAATAACAACATTTCATAATGTTTGTGTTTATCCTTTGAAAATGAGTGAATTGTTTTTTAATCCTTAGGTTTTCAATGCAGTTACAACTTAGGTTTGATGTTTTTTTTTGTGTGGTGTGATCTATGTTTTGTCTCGAACATATATTTAAAAATGTTTTTTAATTAATAAACACCATAGTTTTGCATGAGTCCTATTAAAAACTCTCTTTTAAAATACTAAGGTTTTGTTTGTTTTTGTGTTTCAAAAGCATTTAAAAAAATTACTGAAAAAATAAAATAAAAATAAAAACTAATGATTAAATAAGACAACGGTAAATAAAATTGAAGAGACCGTAAGTAAGAGGTTTCCAAATATGAAGGACTGAATTATAATCACGTTGAAATTCCAGGGACACGATGAATAATTTACTGTTTGAAAATTACTTGAACATTATACCTGAGGTGCTCCTGTCACCACAAAATATAGCCCATTAATTGGATTATTAGCCAAGGCCATCTGCTCCATTGGCCCCCTTACATTTGAGATTCCCATGCTTGTATTCTCCATTGTGCCATATATGTACTTAGATGCTCCCTGCAGGAGCAAGATCTCAAAAATCATAACATGGAGTGGTATATACTATATAGTAATGTCCACCCATAAAAAAAAAAAAAGAAGAAGAATAAGAGGTCCTAAATAAGTATTTCACTAAAAAAAGGCAAGTACCATACGTTTGGACCTCGAAATTTCGCAACAAGTTGAAGGTACTTGGCAGTGAGGTTAACACCAAAAGAGCTTCTCTTCTTCTTGATGATTTTTCTTGCATTGAGGATAAATTTTAAGGGATTATTCTTACCCTCAGCGTCTCTTAACTTTGGAATTCGTACGTTCAAGAAAGCAAAATGGTTGCCCCATGGCGACTCAGCATCAGGTTTTACCAATTCTTGGATTGACTTGTAGCCTCCATGCATTCTTGTATTAAGCAGCACCAATGATGTACTACATGCACTGCCTGATCCTTGGCTCACTGTTTCCATGTACATCCGAGCTCCCAAGAATATGATTCCAGTAATCACATCATTTATTGTCTGTAATTACCAACAAACGTAATTAATTCAACGAGAAAATTATATGTCATTAATTAAGCACTAGGCTTTGTGAGAGGAGGCACGGAAGTTTTTTAAGAAGAAATTGAAGTTTTCTTGATCTTACCACTCCAAGCTTGGCCTTGATTTGTTTAATTTGATCAAGAGAGAAAGCCATTGTTGTTATGGCAACAGGAAGAAACTCTACTCCAGAATGCCCTGATCGTATTGGTGTTTTGTCATCCTTTACCAAACAACTCTGTATAATGCTTGAACAAAAATCTGACGCAGTGTTGTAAACTGAGGAGAAAAATCTAGGCACTTGTCGGAACATGCTAGAATTTCTGCCAGACGTATTGGTGTGTAATTGAACAGAAGGAAATGTCAAGGGAAGAGGAGGAACATCAGCTCTTTGTAAACAAGAAAGGAGAGCTCCCATTAAAGAGAAGCCATCACCAAGTGAATGGTGTAGCTTGAATATTATGTTACTAGCTGCGTGACTTGTGGGGTAATTTATTATGTGAACTTCCCATAATGGCTGGCTTTGAGGCAACTGCTCCATTGCCATTTTTGAAAGATACTCATCAAAGCATTCATCATAAAATTGAGTTGACATTCCGGTGGTGAAAACCGGAAAATTTACATGATCCGTGAGCCTCACTTCCACCCTCTTCCATCGCTTTACTCCATCTTTATCTGCAACCTGTAATTTCAAAACTCTATTTGGTCGATGCTATTGATGCAAAAGTAAGGAGAAAAATGAAGAAAATAAGGTAGAAAGAGTACCATTATGGAGGAGAAACGAGGGTTGATAGGAAGGAAAACATCCTTGAGAAATGGAATAGCTTGGGAGTCGTCAAAAGGAGCTTCGAATTCCATAACAGCAATGATAGAGAGTGATAGAATAGAGCTGCTCAGAAATTGTCCTGAAGGACTCACAGGTTCTGATATTTCTTGATCCTGTATAATCTCCATTTCTAGTTTTAAGACCCAACTCTTGTTCTCTATTCACCGAAGATTGTTTGTGAAATTTAAAGGGTATTGCTTTGCCAAGTATATAAAAGAAAGAACTAACCCTATGGCTTGAGAAAGGTTGAAGGGTTAATTATATATGTGAGATGGAATATTTTTTATCCAAAAAATTATTATATGGATAAATGTAAGTTGTAATAGTATTTGATTCGAGAAATTATTATATAAATTAATTCTATATGTTTCAAATCAATCACATGCTATTCATCCATTCACCTTATATATCCGTCACAACCATGGTAATATTAGTCCATTATATCCATATAAACTCAATTATCAGAAAGTCATAAATTAATTTTTAATGTTTTTTAGGTAGAGTTTAGATAACGTCTCATGATACAAGAAACAAACGTAATTATTCCTCTGTATTGTTCCTTATGTAACAACTCTTTCTATTAAATGTTCAATTATTTTTTAAATATCTAACAACTACTTTTCAATATAACAGTCGGTCATTATCAGAAAACAAACACAATTGAGACATCTTCTTCCTGTCTTTTCTATTTAAAAAAATTATTTAAAAACAAATTTATTTTTATATTTTTGTTTTTATCCATTTAACTAAACATATTTTTTTGGGATAACATCTAAAGTATATTGAAAAGGTCATAAAACTAATAGCTGAAGAAAGACATGCCCAAATAGAATAATAATAATAATAATAATAATAATAATAAAAGAAACTGATGACGTAGAGAAATAAAGGAAGAGAATATGGAAAAAAGAAAAAGAAAAAGAAATCAGTACTATACTGTTATAACAGAAACAAAAAGACCAGAAAAAATAAGAAAAACTGAAAATAACAAAGATATAGGACCAAACATATTCTTTTTTCATTTTATATTTTGTATTTTTATCTTGAAACATTAACTGAATGTACCTTATATAAAGTTTGAGTTACACACCTTCATGTTGTCCCTTTTTTCAAAAAGAGTCGGTGACTTTTCAGACATAAGTTCCTTGGAGTAACAGTTCAGAAGTGTTGAATAAGTAACATGATTTTGCACAGATGGTGGGAGGTTGTCAAAATAATTCTCCGCTGCAGCAAACCCTTTGGTTTTTGCTGTAAGATCTAGGTAAACTGCATGATCAACATGTGAAAAGTTCGTTTTCCTCTTCTGCATCCACTCCATTACCTTAATGGCATGGTTGAACCTACCGTACTTGCGGAGCTCTTTGATGCAAGCTGTGAGATTGATTTTTCTTGTTTTCCCACCCTCCAATATGAACTCATGTAACGTCTTTGATACGCTCCCTCTACTTGCCCCTAGTTCTGATAACCTCCTGTACATCCTCTTCTGTTTTTTGGCCGCTACTAGCACCGCCTCGGCCGCCACACAAAGATGCCACGCCGCTCGTGAACCCGTCCAAATTACACGACTTAGACTCTCCGCAATGCACTTAAATCAAATTCAGTGTTAATTAAAGCTTTCTCTCTCTTTTTGGAGAAAGGGGTTTTGGTAGGGCTGGGTTTTGGTAGGGCTTTACTTATTATTTTTGTTTTTTTCAACGCATTGCCATATTGTCAATACTAGTCTCATTCTTCTAGGTCAATCTATGGCACGCTATAATTCTAGAACTATACTTTTGAATTAGTCGATATACTTTATTAATTATATGTTTACTCTTGTTTTTCAAAATAAATCTCTCGCATGCATACTCTTATTCTCCAAAATAAATCTTCCTTTTAGTGTTTGTTTCATTATACTCCTAATTATAATTTTTTTTATATTTTTATATGTTTTTATTTTTCCTTTTTATATTCATATCATGCTTATAAGTTGAATTTTCATTCTTCTCCATATGTTTTCTTAAAAAGTATCAAGTAAACCTTACAATCAAGAAACACCAAATTCAAACCTCACAATTGATAAGTATCAAGTTAACTCTCCAATAAGAAAACACCAAATTCAAACCTCGTTATCGGTAAGTATTGGGTTAACCTGCAATTAGAAAGTACCAAGTTTTCAAATCCTGTGATTGGAAAATTTCAGGTCAACCCTGTAATTAGAAAACACCTAGAAATTTATACCTTGCAATTAGAAAGAAAAGTGAAAAGAACCCTACTATTAGAAAGTTCTCAAGAAAAGAAGAAGATCAACCTTATGATCAAGAAGGATCAGGTTAACCATGCAATTAGAAAGCACCAAGTTTTTAAACCTCATGATTATGAAGTATCAACTCAACACTGCATTAAGAAAGACAGGTTAACTCTACAATTAAGAAGCACCAAGAAATTCAACCACGTCTTTAAAAAATCTAGGTAGCCTTGTCAATTAAAATAGTTAAAGACACCCTTGGAAAGTCCTAATTGAAGAGGATCGTTGAGATTCAAGATTTTAGGTCAACTGAGCTAGAAAAAAAATTAGTTATGTAGGAGAATAGTTATGAGCATATAATTCTCCTAATAACTACAATATTTTAGTTCTGGTTAAAGAAAATCACCATATTAAAATTTTGGATTAACTAAGTAGTAGATAAAGATTTTGATTCTGGTTAAAAGAAATTACTAGATTGAGATTTCAAGTTAATTGAGCTGCAAATAGAGATTTTGATTCTGGTTAAAGGGAATCTTTAGATTGAAATTTCAAGTTAACTGAGCTATAAACAGTGTGGTCATAATTCTTGATTGAAGGGGATTTTTGCAAAGATAAAGTTTCAGGTTAACCGAACTAAAAGTATTAAAGAGATTAGTTTTGAAGAACAATTTATTTGTCTTTACAAATTTACTAAACAAAGCATCTGACAAGCCTTTGCTTTGTAAGTATTGTAAAGAAAGGGTATCTGTTGTTATTTATTTTTAGGTCCCCATATAAAAAAATTAGAAAAAAAATTAAAATATATTGGAAGAAAATAAAAAAAACATATCAATGAGAAAAATATACCTGTACACCTAAGAAATTATCAAAGACGTGTTGAGAAAGATTAAAATGTACACGATTGAAAAAATTAACAATGTATTTTTGACTAATGAAGCCCATATTGGCAATGAAAAATTCAATTTGAGGAATAAAATCAAAAATTGAATGTTTAAGGACTCAAATAGAATTTTTCAATGTCTAATTGTATTTATTAAGGACTTAATTATAAGATAAATTATTTTTTTGAAGTCAAATTACACTTTAATTGGAAGAAATTAAATTATGAGGATTGAATTGTAGTTTATAAGAGTTAATTTGGTCAAATCAAATACTTAATTGCATAAATATTAAAGTTTGATGGGCAATTATGGACTTGATTGAATAAATCCAAAACAAAAGACCAAACTAAAAAAGACGTGTAAATACAAAAGCTGAAATTGACCAAATCAAGGGCTAGATTGAAGAAATTAAAAGTTTATTGATCAATTGAAGGTCAAAATACACGAATTCAGAATCAAGAACTAGAATTAAAATAGTAGTCAATTTTAAGGATGACAATTGAGTTTGACAAATGTAAAATTATATGAAATTAAAAGTCTGAGGGTTATTACGAGCACAATTAAAAGTAATTAAAAGAATAAGAACTTGATTAAATTTTACTAAATCTCAAATTAAAAATCCTAAATGACATGTCATTCAGACTTAATGAAGAGAAGGAGAATGACATATTGTTTGTTAGTTTGTACCTCTGTTTTGACATTTTAAGATGATTGAGGTGACAACTTCAAATGCATAAATATAGAGTTACAAACATTTAAATTAAACAAGTTTGGATCTAAATGAAAGGTGTGCACCCTCCTTTACCAACTTCAGCTGGTTTCAAGCGACAATGACATTAGAATTGTTTTAACAAGGCTTTGCAAGTGGGCAACTTAGTTAGTCCCAACAATGCAACTATCATGCAAAAAATAATTTGATTTTCATATGTTCACATACGAAGTGTCATCAATTATTTCTTATCAAGGGTCTCCAACACTTCTATCAAGATCAAAAGGTCATAGATAGATACAAGACCTCACAAAACCCTAACAAAACCATATGAATACCCCCTCCAAGAAAAAAAAAGAAGAAGATGACTTAAAAAAGAAAAGAAAAAAGAAAAAGATAAGGAAAAGTAAGAAAAGTAAGAGAAATATCAATAAAAAATATAAAAGTAGAGGCCTCAAAGCCTAAACAAAAGTTTTCTTAAGTTTTGTAAGTTTGTAAGGCAAAATTTCCCAAAACAATAATCAAGAAAGAGGAGTTGTTCTAGGTATATATTACAAACCTAAAAACAAGTCCTTTGTAGCTTACTTTTATTGTTTTTATATTTATTTTGTTTTACATTTGTAGTTACAAGAATAGAAAAGAGGTTTAGAAAGTTTAGCAAATGATGTTGCATTCACTTATTTATTATTGTATTATTTTATTTAATGATGTTTTTTTTTGTATTTTTGATATATTAAAGTTGATATATATATATATATATATATATATATATATATAATGTTGTTTTAGTTTTTGTTTTGCTTAAGTCATGCATGTTAAAACAAAGATGTTTATCCTGAGTTTCCAAGGTCTATTCATAAATAGGTTTAGAAAACCAATTTGAATCTTTATTGCGTGAACATGTAGGCTATTTTAGGATATTAGTTTTTGAATTTGGTATCTCATACTTAATGTTGATGTTTTGATTTTTTTTCTAGTGTGATTTGTTATAATAAAATAAGCATGTTTTAGAAGCTAAAAAAACTCATTTCTAGGCTTGAGAGTGGATGTTAGATCATTGATGCTCGCATCTTTTTTGACATGTAAGTGCTTTTATTTTAACCAAATATGGTTTGTATGGGTTCTATGTTGTTAGTTCCTTCCAGGTATTTTTTTTCTGTATATTTGATTTGTTTTTTTTTAAGAATTTTTGAGTTTTTATCCTTTTTAGGTGTTTAATCCTTTTTTTTTCTTGAGTTTTTTTTTTAGGGTTGCTTTTCAGTTCAAACTAGAATTTTTGGTTCAGTTTATGGTGGAACTAAAAATTTCAAGTTAACTCGATAGGGTCAGGTAAAAAAAATAAATAAGGGGTCAAAGGGTTTCATACCTTGTTGGCTTGCCATAATTTGTTTTTAAAAGAGATTTTCGGTTTAAGGGCGTATTTGACAAACACTCTTTAAGCTTATTTGTTGTAGTTTTATTACGAAGAAAAATGACTTTTTGTCCAATAAAGTCTAAAAAAATGTTTTTTTCTTTGCATATGGATAAAAACACTAAAGCTATTTAAGTTTTTTTTTTTACAAAAATCTAAAATATTTGAACATGTTTAAAAATATTACATAGATGTTATAATAAGTTTGTCAAATTTCAAAGGATTATGGTCCACATATCAATTTTTTTTTCTCTATTTTAATATGCAAGATTATAAACTTAGATGTAAGATATATTTTTGATATTAAATAAAAAAGATAGTTTATTTTTTAATTTTTTTTATTTTTTAGAATTGACATTAGAAATGCTAGGCTTTTAACTTGATAAAATAAGAACTTTTTTATAAATGAGAACTTTTCTTAAACTTTAAACAAACCATCAATTAAAAAACACAATATTATCTTGATTTATATCATACAAATAAACAAAGCAGCTTATTTTAAATAGGATATATTAGGGATACTAATACCTTTTCCTTACACAAAAATTCTCATTACTTAAATTTTGAGATAATATATGGTTTCTAATGACTAAAATATTAGATAGACTCTCATCCCCCCCTCCTTTTTTTTTACTGAGATCTTTGTTCTTTCCAACTATATCATTGCTAATGATCTTGATTTTGGAAGATGATTGTTTTGATGTCGCACATATGTACATACATATTACCAATGGAATTACTCTATTAAAGAATTACATCTAACAATGATAATTTTTATAATTTTTTTTAACTCTCTTAGGGCTCAGTCTGTTAGTAATTTCATTGGTATTTCACATTCCGTCAATAATTTTATTGGTACTAAACGTAATTATGTTTTTTAATAAATAAAATTTGTATTATTAATTTAAAATTATTATGAAATATAATTTATCTATCTAATAAGCATAAGCTAAAGTAGGAGATGAATGTAGATCTTAATCAAAACTAGGGGGTAACAAGGTGAAACATAAGTACCAGTTAGAGTTGCCTGCATCTGCTCAATAAAATTCAATTTATCTCTCAGTTGGGTTATCTTAACACTAATTTTGATCTTCTTAACTTGAATTTGTTCTGATATAATTGCATAAATGACTAGTAATTACTGGCTTGGTTTGAATTGCAAGTTTACAATAATTAAGACATTAATGTTAAAAGAAGTTAGGTCTAAACATTATTTTCATTTTACTAAATTAAAATTTACAACCTTAGTTTCATTAGTTATTTCATTAATGTTAAAAGAAGTTTATGAATTGAATTATCCTAGTTGTGAATCTTAGACTTTTAGTTTCTAAAACTTTTCAAATTTTTAGGCTATCCCAATATAACTTTTATTAAGTTTTGTAAAATTAATTTTAATTATTTTAATTTATTAATTCATAAAAATGACATTAAATGCCTTATTTGTTTAAGAAATAGAGAATGATAGCTATGAGGCTCTACAATTTATCAAATATTTTTGTTAGGTAAACATTTTAAATCTAAAATTTATGGTATCAAAACTTTAATAATCAAGTAGTCGGGAAAATTATTATCTTTATTTTTTATAATTAAATTAATGAAATTAAGTATAAGATGATTAATGGTGGATTTATATAATTTTCAAGTTTAAAGAATTGTTATTTGAAAAAATATGTTAAAAAACTTGTATAAAATCATTTATACAATATCACCTAATAATGTAAGCTCTTTGAGTAAAGACGGTTAGTTGGCATCTAGAATATTATTGTATAACTTAGAAGTTATATGTATTTTAAGGATTAAACTAGCTATTTAACTTGCATGCTATAAATGTTTCTTTTTAAAAAACCTTTGCTATGCATGTTTTCATAACCTAATTTTTAACAATAAAAATTCATCCAAAAAAATAAAAATGAATGAAGAATAATTTAAAGTTTTGGTAAAAACAACACAAAGTGAAAGTCTTGAGAGCTAATCAAGATGAAATTATAAATTTGAAAGTCAATTTTGGTAGAAATTAAAAGAATTAATAAGTTTAGAGACTTAATTAAACTTTAAATTAGTTTAATTAATGAAACCAATAGCTTAATTGAAAAATTGATAAGTTTTGGAACTTAATTAAATTTTGAATTAGTTTAATTAATGAAATCAGGGTTTAATTGAAGAAATATTAAAATTCTAAACTGATTTGTGTTAAAATTGCAAAAAACTAAAATCTAAGGACCAAAGTGAATAGGAAGCACTATAGGAAGGTTAATTGATTTTCCAGGGGTAATTTAGAAAAAAAAATAAAAGTTAAAGAGTCAACTAAGAATTAAATTGGGATCGGGCCAGGTTTCGGCCTCAAGCCCATCTAACCCAATTGTTTTGGGTTAGATTTTTCTTCTTTTTCTTTTTTTTTTTATTTTTAACAAAAGACATCTGTATACTTTTTTTTATTTCTTTTTATTTTAATATTTAGCTAAATGAGCTCTTTTAAATATAAGAAAATTCAAGAAAAATTTTGTGATCTTTTTTTATTTATTTATGGGTTCCTTTCTTTGTTTTTCATGATGTTTTGTTGGCTTTGTTGAATATTCAATTTATGAATTTTTACTCTGAAATGTGAATTTGATATGTAATACATATCTTTTTTTTTCTCTAAAAAAATTAAAAAATTAGGATAAAAAATAGTATTTTTTTAATTTAAATTTTACGAATTTATTCACTAATATCAGAGTCAGAAATACTATACTTTTTAGGTTACATAATATTTATCAACAGTAGAGTTGTAAATATTTATATGTAAATATTTACTAATACCGGAGTCATGAATGTTATAGGAAGACCATAAGAATGGAACAAAAAAACAAAATCTTAGCAATTTAAGATAAAATTAGTAATGCAACCTGTTTCGGGTAGAACACTGAAAAAAAGTTAATATTTTCTCTTTCACGTAACCAGTTCTATACCGTAGAATTTCTGTTAACTAGTTAGGATTTTTATTGATCATAATATTAGGTGGCTACTTCTTAAATTAGACTTTTTTCAAAAAAAAAAAAGATACCAAATGTATATTCTTTTTACCTTTTGAGAAATCTTTAAAGGTCGCCATAATATCCAGGCACGACATATGCTATTTTCTAAAAAAAATTAAAAGTATAAATTGAAAAGCTCATATAAGCATCTAATAAAAAAACCAATAATCATTTATATAAATAAAAAAAATCATTAACAATAATCAAAATATAAATTAGAAGAATCGATAGATGAATATAGGTCAAGATATTTGATTCTGCATGTCACACCCAACATCGTAACGACCTTTAAATTTTTAAAAAAAAAAACATAAGGAGTTGTCACCTAGCATTATGGTCACTAGAAACCCTAACTGGTAAACAAAGATTTTATGATATGATATTGATTATGCAAAAGGAAAGATATTATCACCCTTTAATAATTTGTTGTATTCTATTTTTGATGGTTTACCTATAATATTTCTGACTATAGTGTCATTAAATATTCAAATACAAATACTTCCAACTTTGATGTTAGTTGGTGCTACATGAAGAATATGAATGATATTCTTGACTATTACATAAATGAATATTAGGGGGTTAAAATTATTTTTGATTTTAGTGTCAATATTTATAACTCTGATGTTAATGAATATCGAATGTATTTCCAATTCTGATATTAGTTAATACGAATTTTTCCTACTTCAGTGCCAGTGAAATAAACTATATACAGTGTCAACCTAGGCTTTTAACTTTGGCAAAGTGAATTTCATAAACTATATACATAGTGTCAACCTAGGCTTTTAACTTTGGCAAAGTGAATTTCATAAATTTGTTATAAAGTCCAAAAATACAAGCAAAATATTTTTGTATTATTTTTCTTAAAAAAATGCTATAAAAATTTAATTCCTAAAAACATACACAAATATCAAAAGCCAACATAAAAAACATTCAAAAGAAAGTTATTTTTTTTTCTTTCAATCTGTTTTTTTTTTCTCTATATCTCACCTTCCTTTTTACACACACACACACACACAAATATGCACACACTGAGATCTGTATTTATAATACATAATATAAATTTTTTATAGTAAATGAAAAATAAAGTCTTAAACAAACTTATTTTTTTTAAATTGAAATTTGATTATAATTTAAATTTAAAAATAGATAACTAAAATTATCATATCTGTTTTTAACTAAAAATCAAGAGAGAGAAGGTCAAAAACACATTATAGTTCATATTTTTTTCACAAGTTGAAAAATCACTCTCTTGATCAAAATTAATCATCAATCATTTAATTCCAAATTTAACCTCCCTTTAAAATTTAAAATAAAAACAAATGGGGTCAATATCAGGTTATAACACTGTAAAATGAGATATTTACTGTCTACTGAATTTACTTATTAAATCAATAAAAATAATAAAAATAAAAATATAGATACGCAACTGAAAACACTATGCATGACCAAACATATAAGAAATATTATTTAAGAATAAATATTTTTTCATAAATGAAGCTCACATGTATAAAATAAAAAGAATTATTCAAAAATTAAATACAAAAAGATCATTTAAAAAAAATTATTCAAAAAAGTCTATAAAACCTATGGCATAAGCCATGAGGCCAAGATAAATTGATAGAGTAAAAATTAAAGATAATCACAAAACTAATTTTTTTTTTTAAAAAGGTAATGTTGAATGTTAAAAAGAAATTGAGAAAAAAGGATTCCAAACCACATGAATGTTACCCATATTAATATATTGAAAGCATCGTAAATGAAAAAGGTTTAAAGTCCATTCTCCCATCAAATCAAAGTTTGAAGGATGAAAAAAGAAAAGAAAAAACCACAAAAAATTATGATTAAAAGAATGAGGGAGAAAAATTTAAATAAAAAATAAATTAAAGGATATAAAAAAAAATTAAATTGGAGGGTTAGTTTAGAAACAATTAAAATTTAACAAAAGGAAAAATAAATCAAAAGAATAATGGTTAAATTGAAAACAATAAAGAACATAAACTTTGATTAATTGATGAAATTAAAAATAAAGAAAACTTTAACAAAGGACCAAAGGAAAACAATAAGAAATAAAAAAAAAGAAGGACTAAATAAAAAAATATATATGAAAAATTTTAATTCAATGGCTAAATTAAAATTAACTAAAACTTTTTATAATCTAAAACTTTTTATAATAGTACCAATGATGGCAATAAATAATAAGAAATATAAAGACTAAAATTGACAAATATAAAAAAATGAAGACAAAGATGTATTTTCTCTAGAAAAGAGAGAAAAAAAAGAGAAGAAAATAATAGAAACGACATAACATGCTGATAGGTGCTGCTTTATTAAGAAAAGGACATATCAGTGTATCCAATGATACGACAAAAAAAAAAGTTTGAGTTTCCATATGCCACTCAAATATCATGAACAACACCTATGTGTTGGGCATGTAAACGTTACAATTAACACCCTTTTAGTATAAAATATTGTTTCTCAACATAAAAATATCATAATGTCCTTCAAAAACATAAGAATTATAAAAAAAACCTATAATAAAAGTACACACATATCTCGAAACACATGTCTTGATTTTTATTTTTTTTAAGGATATAATAATATTTCTACTGTATTTTCAAGTGTAAAAGAAAAAAAAAACCTATGATCAACAACTCAATATTTTTTACTTTTAAAGATAAATAAATATTTTAACCATTTTAAAATTTTTAAAAATACTAAAACACCAGTGAACAACAACTTAAGAAATGATTAAATCTAGAGACAAAACTATATTTTTGTAGTGTAAAAAATAGAAAATATTAACATACACCTAAACAATATTTTAACAACAAATGAACCAATCATAAAAATTAAAATACTTTTAATACCATAATATTATTTTTTATAGGATGATTATTTTTGGTTTGGTTTGATTTTTATAAAAAAATAACCAAAACCAAATTTAAAAAAAATCAAAACCGAATCAAAACCAATTTAAACAAATTGGTTTCGATTTGGTTCGATTATGTTTTTAAGACAAAACTGGTTTGGCTTGGTGTTTTTATTTTGGCTTGATTTTCTCTGATTTTAGCTTGATTTTTTCTGGTTTGGCTCAGTTTTATTCCAGTTTGGCGTGATTTTTTTTGTTTGGATTCAGATCGATTTGGTTTTTTAGTTTTTTCTTGTAAAATTAAAACCAAACCAAACTGGCTGGTTTTTTTTTAAATTTTAATTGGTTTTAATTATTTTATTATAGTTCAATTTTTTCAATTATTATTTTAATTTTTTCAGTTTAATCACTTTTTTAGTTTTTTCTCACCCCCGTAAATTTACAGTAAAATATATGTAGTCGTACCATAAAAAACCTGTATGTGTTAGGGTTTTTGTTAACTAAACCGAGTTTAGAAGTCAGCTCTTGCAATTAAAACAATTAAGATGTTCAGCTCATTAATTAATACATTGATTGCTGGATGGGCGCCTCAGGCATCAGGGAAGTTAGGCAACAGGGGAGTTAGGCGTAAAAGGAAGTAAAGAGCTTGTCCTCGTTAATTTATTAAAGTTGTACGTCCTATTTTGTTTTTTGCAATGTGATATTATTCCAGTTTAAAGTTTTTTTATTTAAAAATATATTAAAATAATATATTTTTTATTTTTTAAAAAATATTTTTAACATCAACATATTAAAATAATATAAAAAAATTTAAATAAAAAAATTAATTTTTTAAAAATTATAAGTTAGGCCATGTTTTCAAAACACACACCCTTGACCATTAGGAAAGAAGGTACCAAGCTGCCAATGGGTTGGG
Source organism: Populus pruinosa (assembly GCA_026413675.1). Lineage (NCBI taxonomy): Eukaryota > Viridiplantae > Streptophyta > Magnoliopsida > Malpighiales > Salicaceae > Populus > Populus pruinosa. The sequence goes on along the minus strand of CM048608.1, from coordinate 18,848,401 downwards.
CATTAGTAATAACTTTGCACACATTCATACATTAAAAGTTGGACGTCTTAGGCAACAAGGGCAGCAGCATGCACTAATTAGTGAATTAAAAACATCACTGCACATACTTTTGAAGTAGCTCAACATTAGTTCATCGATAGGAACTTTCTATTCCAAAACTACGATAATCAATTTACAAGTAGTTGAGATGTTTAACTGTGTGCATAAAGACATACAGATTCTAATAGTTCAATTTTCCATAAACTTCTCTAAAATCTATAGGAAATGAATAACAACAATTTTCAAGTTAATTATCATAAAAAATATGTTACGGAATGATCGATGATTTAAACTGCTTTTTACAAAAAAAGAAAAGAAAAGTAGAAGACTAAAACAATATAATATATTTTACTTTATTATGAGATATAGTATGGAAGTCGTGTTCTTGTATAGTTCATTAATAGTTGCGACAACAATTGATCTTATCTTATTCTTTGAATGATTTTAAATTATTATGAAATGATATGATCTAGTGAGAAAATAATGAAGATAAAAATGACTAAATTATAGAAGGATTATGGTAATTTTTCCTTAAATAAATCATTTATCATAACAAATATTAAGTTTGAACGCCCTTATTTCTAATATTAAAAACTAACTAATATATATATATATATATAGGAGAATAAAAGAATACTTAAGATTTCAGCATCATTAATTTATTAATTCATTAAAAGCTGGGCATCTGAAACAATGCTTAATTGTCTGTAAAGGATGGTGTGTTCAAATTTGGCCCCAAAAAAGGAATCCCATTAACAAAATAAAGAGACTTTAATTAAAAAATAATTTTTTTATCTTTATAAATCTTTTGAATATTTATACTAATCACTGTATTTTTTACTAAGAAAAATAGATTGATAAAAAAAGAGAGATTATAGTAGCAAATTATCTTATTTATAATGAACTTAAATTATATTTTTTCTTAAAAAAATATTTATTATGATTAAATAATTTTTTTTAAATAAATCTTAATGACAGAAAATCTTTATTTACATATGTCGCTACATGACGCTGGGCGACAGCTTCACTCTTTTTTGTTTTATTTAACAAAAAACAAATTTTTTTTCTTGAGAGAAATAAAGATTTTATTGGATTCGCCATCTAGTAATTTGAGGGAACTAGAAATCCAAAATTAGACATTGGTCCCAGAGATTCAGATACTGGGTTAGTTATGATTAAGGGAAGGTAGACACCACCCTTAAAACATCATTTCAGAGAAAAGTTGCCCTTACTTGTGTGTTTTTTATTTGATTCAAATGCTATTATATTTTGAGCTTATTTGCAAAAATTTTAAGATGGTTAACGTCGGTCCCTAAAAATAGAAGACACGTTAAAAACGACATCAGTCCCTAAAACTAAGAGACTTTGTCTAAAATATCGATGTTTGTTCCTAAAAAGGAGAGTTGCGTCTGATTTACCAAAAGAAATAATAATGGACATAATCCATATTTGGTATTAAAATTTTTGATATTGGTCCTTTTTTATAAATAAAAGAGACGTGTCGATAAATAATATTTATTTTATAAAAAAAATTATTTTGATATCGTTGAAAAATAGGTATATCCATACTTGAGAATTGAGTTTTGAACCCATGAACAGTGACATGATAAAATAGGTGTTGGAGCCGCGTCGTTATTTATTTTAAATTTATTTTTTTTTTGTTTTTTTTTACATGCAAAAACAATTTACAAGTATTTATATATACAAATATAAAAAATACCATAAAAAGTTATAAAAAATTACCCGAGTGCCACTGTATAGGTAAAAGACTGAAATACCCTCGGATTTCTCGGAAATTTATGAAAATGTCACTAGCGGCGCGTGTGCCTGATGTGCGGTTACTGTTGAAGGTGACGATGCACCTTTCTACGGTGAAAACACATAAAATTGCTGGAGTTTTGCTTCAGAGGGGACGATGCACCTTTCTGTGGTGTTTTTTCAGCTTAAAACGACTGGAAATGAAAGATTCAATGAGAGAGAGAGAGACTCTGAGATTTGTGAACGCGAGTATGGTGCACCAGTGCGTCTAAAATCTGTGAATTGTTGCATTGCAGATGAGTTGATCGTGCGGCTGTGATGGGCTTGATCTGCAAGTTGATCGGCGGTCTAGATGGGCTAGGCTTTATTCCGGTGTGGCGCGGTGTACCAAATGTTTGGTACACCTGATGACGTGGCGCAACAAGATCGAAGGGAAGATTATTTTATAGGTTGAGATGGATTTGGGTTCTAATTCGGTGTGGTCAAGCCTCTTGTATCCTAAAAAATTAAAGGCCCAAATTTAAATACTATTAGATCTAACGGTTATGATATTTTTGGTATTTTTCAAATTGTTTTTTTTTTTTAAATCAATATCTTACTAGCATGAAGAAAAAGTAGGGAATAAAGTAAATAGTATTAAATAGTAGCTCTCGGATTTGAATTTCTCTTCTTTTCTTTTTTTTCATCTCCTCTTCTAACTTAGTTTCATTGGTTATTTATAGCCAGTAACAGGGGACAAGGAATCACCGATTGTGCAAAATTTTCAATGTACAGCTACACCACCTACTATCAGCAAAAATCCTCCACCTACTGTGATAAAATTGTATTATTTTTTTTGTTTTATTATATATAATAATAATATTTATTTATAGGGGTAAAATTAAAAAATCAAATCAGTATTAGAAAAGGCTTTTCAATCTCTAAAAATCAATTTTAATTACTGAATTTTTTTTTATATGGATATCAACTCGGTGGATTGGGTTTTTTGACAAAAAATAACAGTTTTGACAAAAATAGCCCGAAACTCATTTTTCATCCCGGTTAATATAGTGGGACCCGTATTAATCCGGTGGACTCAGTTTTGACCAAAAATGACGGTTTTGACCCGAAACTGCCTGAATCTCATTTTTCATCCCAATCGACATGGTTTAACCTGTATTGACCCGGTGAACTCGGTTTTGATCGAAAGATGTGGTTGACTCGAGAAAATATATTTTAAACTTTTTTTTATTATTATTACTTTTTTTGTTTTTTTTTATTATGAATAATCAAATAAAATAATATTCAAGAAAATCTTAGTGAATCCAAAATTGGGTTAAAATAATATTTATCTTTCAGCTTCTCAATTTAATTTTTTATTTACATCAATATTTTTTTTCTAACATTTATTTGCCCAAACTTTTTAGTTCATAATAAAAAAATTTCTTAAAGCTAAAACATTTATATGACTGTGCTTGTATTTTTTTTATTAAAAAATATTTTTTAATCCATCCCACAATAGATCAGCTGTAAATTTACTGGTATTTTTAAATCACATGAAGTTCGTCATAAGAAAAAAGATAGCTAGATGAAATACACAATTGTCACGCACCATAACTCTTACGAATAGACACACATGTCCTCGGTCTTGAAATAAATGAATTGTATATTATTATATATATTTATGTGAAGTATGTACTGATATACAGCAAAAGTTATTCAGGTTCTCCATCTCTCGTCACTGAAAAACAAAACGAAAGCGATATGGTCTTGGAGAAAGAAGAAGACGCTTTAGAGCCCGTGAGTCCTTCTGCACAGTACTTAAACAGCTCAGCTCTAAACGTCTCCGTTCTTGTTGTTTTGGAGACTGAAGTTCCCATTGCTGATTCAAAAACTATCCCTTTGCTCAGGGATGTTTTTCTTCCCATCAACCCACGTTTCTCTTCCATCATGGTACTCTCACCCCCCCCCCCCCCCCCCCCCCCCCCCCCCCCCCGCCCCTCTCTCTGTCAAGTGTATGAACATGTGTCTCTTTATGGGAAATTCATTGAAGATTACTTATCAAAACTATCGATGTTACAACTTCCACAAAGCCAACCCTTATGGGAAATTCATTTAATAAAATACCCCACAAGTAATGCAGCAGGCACTGTAATATTCAAGATCCACGCAATTGGAGATGGTTACTCTCTTATGGGGGCTCTTCTTTCATGTCTACAAAGAGCTGATAACCCTTCTCTTCCCTTGACATTGCCTTCTGTCCAGCCACGCGTAGACACATCTGGTGATCATCGTACAATCTTTAAGACTGTGCCCCAGATTTTCTCTTTGCTGTTCAATACCGTGTCTGATTTTTTAGGAAGCCTTATGAAGAGCAGTTTAGTTGAAGATGACTTGTCTCCAATCCGATCGGGAGATATTGGAATTGAGTTTCGACCAATTGCTCCTACCACAATGACATTCTCTCTTGGTCAAATTAAACAAATCAAGGCTACTCTTGGTGTGTAAGCTTACTTAATTTCAAGTACTATTTAGTTGTTTTTCTTAAAAAATAATGGCTAAGAAACCATTAGAGTTCTTACTGAATCGGCAATCACAGACAGTCAAATGACTAAATTATAGTTTTCGAAAAACTATATGAACTTATAAGTTATTACATCGATAAAAACATAAGGATTATATTATCAAATCTCTTTTTTCTTAACAGCTAGGGTATCAACTTTCGTATTATTTCAACCATTCAATTGAATTGGCATTTTTAGATTGAGTTGCCTTTTGTTTTCTTCACATGAAAATCTTAGCTTATCCATGCATATATATATCATCCTATCTCCTTATCAAATTACATGAAGATTTTTAGGCAGAATAAGTCCAAATTTTATAAGCGAGTCCCATGAAAGGTGGAAAAGAGGAGGAATAGAATATTGAAATGCAGACAGTTCTATCCATTTCCTAGCTCACTATGCACACCAAAATAAAAGAAAGGAAAATATGAAGTTAATTCTGATAAAAAATCCATTAAATAAAAAAAATTGGTTGTAAGCTCTAATAAAACTTAAGCTAAGATTTTCATGTAAAAAAACCAGAAGCAACTCCATCTAAAATTATTTCAAAAGAAAATACATTGCTAATCATAGACAATTTTAAACATGATTATATTATTATAGGATCAACTTTAACAAAAAAAATTTATTAATTTTGAAGGAAATAAAATGAAACCTAATTGGTTTACTTGTAGAGATAATTTTAACACAAGGGATGGCTAATGATTGATGAGACAATCCTTTCCTTTTATTTTGTTCTTATCTCTCTACATCATCAAGTTTTTAATTTGGTTTTCTTGATATATATCAGACAATAAATGATGTTATTACTGGAGCAATTTTCTTGGGAACTCGCTTATACATGCAAGAAATGAGCAAAGGGTCAAGCGATCATTCAAATTGTACCGCATTAGTGATGCTTAACACAAGAATGTTTCGTAGTTACCAGTCAATTAAAGAAATGGTAAAACCCAAAGCAGAATCACCATGGGGCAACCATTTTGCCTTCTTACATGTCCAATTACCTGAGTTGGTGGCCAGTACTGAGTTAAATCCAATAGAATTTGTCAGGAAAGCTCAGCAAATCATCAAGCGAAAGAGAAGCTCTTTGGCTGTCTATCTCACTGCTGCATTCGTTGAGTTCATGAAGAAATTAAAAGGACATGAGGTATGCTAGCTTATCTATAAGGTCTCTATAACAAAATTGAATTTCAGTGGCATCTTGTAAGTAAATATTATGATGAAATTTAAAGTAATTGCATAAATGGAGTTAAAATAATATCAATTTTGGATATTTATAGATATTAATTAGATCTAAAATCATTTATACTAAATTAATGCCTCTAAAATTAGCACTCACATCTAGAGAAAACTATTGTTACATCTCTTGTCCGTAAATAAATATCACAATTAAATTATCGTTACATGTCATTAAAGATATATAATAATAACAATTATGTAGCAGGGTAATGTTACACAAATACACATTTTGAGACTTCAATTTTTTATTCTTTTCATTCTCCTAAAATGCATGATGTAGTAATAACTTAAAAATTCATTACGATCTTACTTTGATTTTACTTTCCACCGTCTTGCTCAATAGATTAAAGGGAGTACTCTCAGTTTTACTTATAAAGACAATGACTTGATAAGATATTTTAATAGTGTTTATTGTTTTCTAATAGACATGTTTAGCTTTTGTTTTGTTTTTTTTTTTATTGTAAGTTTTTCTCAGTTGACATCCCTTTAATAGTACTGATTTAATAATGCATCTCGATTACTATTAAAAAAAACTTAAAAATGTATCTTTTTTTTAAGAATATTATTATTATTATTGATATAAGACATACTTCTAAAATGATATCAATTAATCAATCATGTGCCTCAGGTAGCAGCTCAATACATTCATAAAACAATGGTGAACGCAAGCATGACAATAACAAGTATGATTGGCCCAGTGGAAAAGATGTCTTTGGCTAATCACCCAATCAAAGGCATGTACTTTGCCGTTGCTGGCAATCCTCAGGTACGTTATAATCACTTGTCAAATTCAATTAATCAGTAATCAAGTTTCGACAAAACAGTATATAACATGTGTTGATGGGGTTGCAGAGCCTTAACATAACAATTGTAAGCTACGTGGATAACCTAAGGGTTACAGTGGGAGCTGAGAAGGGCTTTCTAGATGCCCAAAAGTTGAAGTCGGGCATAGAAAAAGCTTTCCAGATGATATTCAAATCTGTTGCGTGTGAAATTCAGCAAAAGAATTGAGAGGGAATCAAATCATAGAACAATTTCGTTTTCGAAAATCTTACTCTTTATTTACTGGTCTTTTGAATTATAATTAATGGTTGCTGAAGCTAGCTGGTTTCATCAAGGTCAAATATTTGCAGAGTTGATTATATATAAATTATATCTTATATCTCTTTGCTAAAATCCATTGAACTCTTTTCTAATTGCCTTTAATGTGTGTACATATAAGATGATAAGCTTCTAAGATAAATTTGGGAATGTAGGCTACGGTTACTTGATGGATCACCTGGATCCAAGTAATCATTATTTAAAGTGCAAGTTGTTGTTTAACTTCATCAAATAGGCTATGATATTGTTTGGCATTATGATTAGAAAATATTAAAAAAAAAAAATTTATTTTAAGTTAATATGTTTTTGATAATATTTTCAGATCATTTTGATGTGTTGATATTAAAAATAATTTTTTTTAAAATAAAAAATATTACTTTAATATATTTTAAAATAAAAAGTATTTTAAAAAGCAACCGTTATCACACTCTTAAACATTTATTAGAACATGAATAATTTGTATGTACTTGACATTTAATTTAATTTTAATAGGTATGATCCTGGATTTTAACAAGAAATTTGTTTTTTAAAATATACATTATGCTTGTTATGCAAAATTCTCTCAATATATAAATTAAATGTTGGATGTCTTGTAATAAATCAAATTAATTTAGGTTATTTTATTAAATCTATGATTTAAGTCATGAGATTATAATAGCCACACAAAAAAATAAAAAAATAAATTATAAAATTCAATTTTCAACCAATCCAATGTTAAGTGATTAATTAAAATAAAACAATTTAAAAAAACAATTCAAGTCAATTTAAGCTAACCTATTAAATAATGACTTGGGTCATAAAATTAAACTAACTTCTTATAAAAAAATAAAAATAAATAAATTATGAAGCTCTATTTTCAATAAATTCAATCTTAGAAGTTGAAATTGAAAAACAAAAACAAATTAAATTCATGAGATTAAAATAACTCTATAAAAAACAAATTGAAAAATTAATGAAACCCAAAAAAAATTTATATTGAAAGATAAAATAAAAAAAATGTAAAATGAAGATTGTGTGGAAGAAATAATTATATAAACAATTCATTAAAACATTGCTTAAAATTTGAATTGAGTCAACTTGAATCAACCTATGTCATGAGTTTAGAAAAATCCTATAATAACAAATTAAAAAAATTATGTTGTTCAATTAAAAATATTTAATTTAAGAAAACCAAAAAATAAAAAAAATTAACATGAGTCAACTTTCTAATCTCATGAAATTAGTTATATATGAGATCAAATAACTCTAAAAATAAATAAATAAAAAATATTAGTAAACCTTATTTTTAACTAATTTAATTTTAAAATATATAATAAAAAAATTAATTAGAAAAGAAGTGCAAAAAAATAACTGAAGTTAAATTATGTTAACTTATTAAACTCAAGACATGAGTCATAAGATAAGTTCATATAAATTATATTAAAAAAAAACATATGAAATCTCTTTTTTTTTAAATCTAATATTAAATATAAAATCAAAAAAATAAAAATTAAATTTATGAAATCAATATATAACCTAAAAAAAATTACCAAGTATAATTTTTAAAAATAATTTAATATTGAATAATAAAATAAAAAATTAATAAAAACATATATTATTGAAGAATAAAATTAAAATTAAAATTAAATAAATAAATATAAAAAATTATTTTAATAAATAATATTTTATAAATATAAATAGATTAATTTAGACATATCCTTTAATATTTTAATAATTCAATGTTCTCGAAGCAAGTAATTGGAGATTGATAGTTTACAATGACAGCTCTTTTTGGCTGTTTTCCAAAAATCAATGATTAGTTGTTGGCTTAAATTAATTTTTATTTTTATATTAATTCTCTTTTTAAGATCCCTTTACTGAATTAAGATGAAAATTAAATTTTCGCTGATTTTTTAAAAATTATTTTAAAAATTTTATTTATTTATTTATTATTAAAAGAGTTAGTAAATAAAAAATATTTTTTAATTAAAGAAAAAATTGGTTTGATTTTTAGAAAAAATATTTTTTTTTATTTTGGACAGAAAACACTCCTAGAAATTATAAAATTTTTATAAATATCATATTATTTGTTGATTATATCAAATTTGATCTTTAAATTTTTAATTACTATATATATTTTGTTTTAAATATTATTTTTAATTTTATCATTTAAAATTTGATTTTTATATTAAATTTTATCCTTATTTTTATAATTAATATTTTATTTTTCCTTATCATTTTTAACTGAAATTTTTTATCCATCAAATATAGTTCTTATTTTTTTAATTATTATTTATTTTATTTGAAATAATTTATGAAATAGTAATTATTTTTATTTTTTATCTTTTAATTATTTTTATTTGTTTGATTTGATCTTTATTATTATTTATTTTATTTGAGATAATTTATTAAATTTATTTTTTAATTTTCTTCTTATTTAACCTTTTTTAATTTGTATGATTTGTTCCTTATTATTTTAATAAACTTAAAAAAAATAAATTATTAATAAATTATTTTTTATAACATAACCAAATACTAAAAAATATTTTTTAATTTATTTTTTATTATACAACTAAATATTAAAAAATAATATACTTTCTTGAAATTTACTCTTTTTAATTGAATTAGAAAAAATTATTTCTCGTCAGGCTTATTTTCATAATTTTAAACTATCGTTACTGTTCGGTAAAAGATCTTGTTGTACTTTTTTGGCTGTTCAAAGATTTGTTTTGCTCCACTTTTCTATTTGTCAACGATTCCATTAGAATATGTTAACATTTTATTTGAATATGAACAGGTATGATTAGGATTTCAACAGAAAAAAAACAGGTTTTAAAATATGCATTAATTATGCTTGTGACGGAAAATTCTCTCCCTCTATAAATCTCATGCTGGATGTTCTGTAATGAATCAAATCACTGAGTTATCTTCAACTACCACTTTTCTTTCAAATTAGGAAGGGAACAACATGGAAATTCAAATTATTTCTAAGGAAATCATCAAGCCCTCTGCTCCAACACCTCACCACCTAAAAACCTATAAGCTCTCAGCTGTCGACCAGCTTGCTGCTTTTGCAGCGGATATCCCTATCATTCTTTTTTATTCCCCAACAGATGAAATTTCCAGCAAAAACTCTGATTATCTAAAGAAATCCTTCGCTAAAACGCTAACACTCTTCTACCCTTTTGCTGGACGAATAAAAGATGCTTCATCCATTGATTGCAATGATGATGGAGCCACTTATATTGAAGCCCATGTAGCAGGCAACATGTCCATGATACTTCAACAGCCAGACATGGATCAATTGGAACAGCTAGAGTCATGCAAGCCTGACGAAAACGTTGATGAGCCAAGCGGCAAGGTAATGCTAGCAGCCCAAGTGAATTATTTTGATTGTGGTGGGATGGCAATCAGTGTTCGCATTCGCCATCGAATAGGTGATGCATCCTCACTGGCAAGTTTTGTTAAATGCTGGAGTGCAATTTCTTGTGGTATTTATGATTATAATGCAGGAACGGTTGTTGATTGCTCCTCACTATTCCCTCCGCAAGATTTGTCAGGCATGTCATTCTTATACAATCTTATACCTTGTAGTTCATTCAATATATCTACGAAAAGATTCGTGTTTGAGGGTCCTAAGCTAGTTGCGCTAAGAGGAAAGTTGTGCAACGGGCCATATTTGAATCGTCCAACCCGGTTCGAGGCTGTATCTGCCCTTATTTGGGGTGTTGTTGGAGAAGATAGTGAGTCTAAAAAGTTAAGTAAACCCGCAACAATTGCCGTGGATTTGCGGAAAAGAATGGATCCACCCCTACCACAACATTGTATTGGAAATATAGTCCATTTGGCTGAGGCAAATTGGGAAAATAAAGTGGTGGACTATAATGGTTTAGCTGGAAAAATTCATGAGTCAATAAGCATGATAAACAGTGACTATGTGAGGCAGGTTTACGCAGACGGCACCTTCTTCAGTTTAATGAGACAAAGAATGGCGGAGATGGCAGAAGATCCTGATAACTTTAGGGGTGTAATTGGTTTCAGTAGTTGGTGTAAATTTCGATTTTACGAGGTTGATTTTGGATGGGGAAAGCCTATTTGGGTAGGCACTTCTTTGAGGCTTTCACCCAACTGGGTCATGCTATTGGATACAAGGGATGGTGAGGGAATGGAAGTAAGGATTGCATTACCCAACGAAGAAATGGTCAAGTTTGAACAAAATCCAGACATCTTAGCCTATGCTTCTTTCACTCCAGCCATATGAGCTTTTATGTCGGATGCCCTTTTTTTCACCCTTTTTTTAATGAAAAATTTGGATGTTTCATGTGTATAATAAAGGAACCTTAAGAATTAATAACAAGGACATACTCTTGCGCATTAAGCCTAGTGGTTTGTTCTTGGTCCTCTCCTAATTAAGGGACTGATTGTCAAGGTTTGAGCGTGTACTAGTAGGCACATGGGGGCCTTTGTTTAATTAAATTTCAATGCATAAGAAATAATTCTTTGGTGTTTACAATCTATATGTACTGCCACCCATTAATTGTTCCCTATCAATTAAGATGAAAAGTCTTAAATCTTTTATGAAGAATTTTTCGATATTTGGGGTGCCATGACCCCTCCATCTATGTCTTAAAAAAATTGTCGAGCAGTGCAAAAGATCATGTACAACTCTAGCACATTTATCTTCATTAGTTGGAGCAGATTTCAATTTTATGAGGTTGATTTTGGATAGGGAAAGCCCATTTTGGCAGGCACTGCCTTGAGGTTAAAAATTAATGGCGGCATTCTCTTAGATACATGAGATGGTGAAGCAATAGATAAGCTTGGGTGGCATACCAGAAGAAGAAATCAGAGCTGGCTTAAGATAATGAGACATTTGATACAACTATAGATATAGTATTTAAAATATATATTTTTTTATGCGTGTCTAATAAGTAAGGCATTGAACAATTTTTATTTTGTATTTGGAGCTTTGTATAAAATAAAAATAATTGTCATTTTATAAAATATAATTACCAAGTATATCTTATTTATTAATATATATATATATATTTCTGTTAAGTGAGAATCTTAAATAGATCTTGTGTTGAATTATAGTTTAAGTCGTATCCGAAATAATGGTCAAGTTTGAAAAAAAATCCTGGCATTTTAACCTATGCTTCTTACGGTCAAAGGATATCACCTTCAAGTCATTTTATTTTTTTATTGGAAAGCTGTTCTTTTCTTATCTTTTTTGTGTGAAATTTGAGTTGACATGAGATTGGTGGTCTGTTCCCTGTCCTCCGAAAGGATTGGCATGGCTCTTCTAAAAAAATTGCTCATCATCTCTATGTTTTCTCAAAACGATCATGTGCTTGGCAAGTCCCTTTCTCGCACGAAAGTATAAAATGTTGTAGTGTTTGACCTTGGAGTTTTAGTATAGTATACATAAGAAAGAAATATATTTCTTATTTGTATATTCTAGAGAGCAAAATAACTGCAATATTGCATATAACATTGTTATTCAATATCCAACAGAAATGTATGTAATAATTCAGTATATATGGTAATAATGCCTCACAAATCCTCGTCTGTAGATGATGAATAAGATTTGGAACAAGACTTAATGTTTTGGCTGAAAAAGGAGGCAAAAGAAGATTCTCATGGCAGATTTATTTCGACCCTTCAAATTATATGATCCCTGAAGGTATCCCACATGAGGACTTCCATATCATTTCAAAGGCTGTCTCCAAGCAGGACTTGAATTTTTGAGAATCCATAAATCCTTTCTCTGTTCCCACAGCTACTCTTAGCTTTCCTGCATAACTTACCATTGTTATGGTAAGACTCTGCATTACCATTCAAATAGAAATTAGTAAGTAGCTGTAAATGAACATGAAGAGCTCAGCAATGCTAATTTTACTGAGTATTCTTTCCAAAATCACTTCTCAAAAAACCTCATGCATTGAATAAATAGAATCGTTTATGGAACCCATAAATCCAATGATTAAAATTCTCGAAAATCGATTGAGTAAGAACTGTTCCATAAAATTAATTAGCAGTGCTCGATGAACATAATGTTATGATTAAATTAACAAAAAGGAAAAATATAAGCAAATATGTACCTGGGGCACACCAACTACCATAAAATAGAAGCCTTTAATTGGATGATTAGCCAAAGCCATTTTGTCAACAGGGCCAATGATATTTGAGATTGTCATGCTTGAGTTGAATAGTGTTTTTTTGATGTGCTTGGCCGTTGCCTGCAAAGTTACACACTCATTGTTCTTCAAATCAAGCTATATTCAAACGAAAAAAAAAAGATCTTGATCATTTATTTTCCAACAACCATGTTACTAAAAGGATACGAGTTCTTGCTTTAGCATTAATGTCTTTTATGAGTGTTAAAAAGTATCATAAAATCTTTCATAAGATTTTTTATTTACTGGCTTAAGCTTTGAATTAAAACTGTTATTTTACGTGATATCAGAGTTTTAACAAATAAGGACAAGTTGAAACAATTCATGTCTCTAAGAAGCAACAGCAGAGTAAGTAAATGCATATGTTTGATGTCAAGCTCATACCTCAGGGCCTCTAAACTTCCTCAGAACCTCCAGGAGCCTACCAGTGAGGTTAACAGCAAGAGAACTTCTCTTCCTCTGGATGATTTCCCGCGCTATTGTGACGCATTCAAGAGGGTTAGAAAACCTGGAATCAGTTAATTCAGGTACCGAAACGTGCAGGAATCCGAACTGGTTCCCCCATGGTGACTCAGCATCAGGCTTGACCATTTCCTTTACTGATCTATACCCACTAATGACTCTAGTATTAAGCAACACCAAAGCTGTGGAATTTGCATTGGTTGATTTATCATCAACATGTTGCATATATAATCGTGTTCCGTAGAAAATTATGCCAGTAATCACATCGTTTACCGTCTGCCGAAAAGAACAAAAAATTTGAATGTTAACATACAGCTTCTGCAACATATTTCTGATTTCTTGTTCTTGAAATTGTTGTGAAATTCTAGAGACAATTCATACAGGCACCAAGAACATTATGCAACCAAATCTGCCTTCCAAGATCTTATTCTATGTGGCTAATGTTCAATCTTTTTGTTCCAATTTTTTTCTTACCAAAATCAGACCTTGAGTCTTTGAATACAACTAGACTAACTAGTAAATGTTATGTCCTTCAAGATTAAATACCTTGATTTATATCTATCTCTTGATTTTTTCAATTTTATTTTTAGTTATTGTTTATGATTTTTTTTTCATTTATTTTGCAATTAAATAAATCAAGAATTGTGCAGGAAAGAGACATTGGTTCAACTTACCACTCCAAGTGTGGACTTAATTTGTTTGATGTGATCGAGAGAGAATGCAATTGTTGAAATCACAATTGGCTTAAATTGGACTTCTTCATCCCCAGATCGTATAGGTGAGCGAGAATCTTCAACAAAGCTACTCTTCAGAAGGCTCCATCCGAAATCAGAGACAGTGTTAAAGATCGAACTAATGCATTTCGGTAAAGTGATATTCAACTTACTAAAGCTGCAGTCTGGATATGAAGGAAATTGAAGTGAAGGAAATGTTAAAGAAAGAGAAGGATTATCGGCTCTTTGTAGACAAGAAAGGAGAGCTCCCATGAGAGAAAAGCCATCTCCAAGTGCATGGTGAAGCTTGAAAATGATATTTCCAGCTGCTTTGCTGGTGGGATATTTCACAACATGAATTTCCCATAAAGGCTGGCTTTGTGGAAATTGCTTCAGTGCTAATCTTGATATGTAGTCATTGAAGTAGCTGTCATAAGAAGTTGTTGACAATCCAATTGGAAAGATTGGAATGCTAACATGGTTTTGGAGCTGCACCTCAACTCTCTTCCATTGTTTTACACCATTTTTATCATTAACCTGTTTTCCAGAAAAAAGTTGAATTTATTAATCATGCGAGTTACTGAAAGAGGCAAATTTCTTAATGAAAGTAAAGCTTGTGATGTGAAAATGGAAGAAGAGAGAAATCATTTTTTCTATACTGAGTTTCCATTTCAATATAACATCTAAAATTGTCAGGGAAATGAAGACAGGAAAGTAGTTTGAATAGCTACGTTTTTCCACAAACGAAAAAACCAACAAGAATAACACATACTTTTCCAAGATCTAAGACAAAGAAGAAAGGAACTTGACCAAAAAGGCAAAGAAGCAGATAGTCCAGCAATGTTCTCACTAAAATGTCGATTGCTAGAAAACCAGGATTCCACAATTTTGTGAAGAGAGTAAGATTTTGGGACAGAGAGCTATAAATACCATGATTGAAGAGAAACGAGGATTTATAGGAAGGAACACATCCTTGAGCAATGTCATGGTATGTGAGTCATCAATTGGAACTTCTGATTCCAAAACAGCAAGAATACATATAGAAAGGACTGAGCTGTTGAAGTACTGTCCAGTTGGGCTCACTGGCTCTGTTACCTCTTCTTCCTCCTCCTTGAACTCCATCGCTTTGTATTCTTGAGCTTCACCTTCGATTGAAAAAAAATATGATATGCCTTAACTTCTAACTTCAGGTCCTATACACATCAGATTGCAAAAGTTTGTGACAGGAGGCTTATTAATTATTGTCGCAAGACATAAATTTTGTACATAGTTACGTCCACGGGATATGAATACGAGCACACTAATTTCCTGCCGACCTTTACCTTCTAACTTTAAATATTGATTGGTAGGGAAATAAAGGAATTTTTTGTAGTGATGGGAAACATGATCAGGCAATCATGTATCCCATAAAAAAAATGATATAAATCCAAAAAAGTTAAAAATAGACATACTTTAACTAAGATACCAAAACTATTAAAATAAAATATTTATTTAATAATTATAATGAATCACAGATAAAAAGTATAAGAAATGATATCACAATAATAATAATTATTTGATAAGTCAATTTTTAATCCATTCAATAACCTGAAAAGAAAGGTTTTCAGTCTAGTGTTTCATCATATGAAGACTCCACAAGTCAAGAAAATCTAGTATTTATTGTTCTATTGTTGTTGAATATCCTTGTGTCCCAAGTTATTTTAAAAAAAAAAACATGACATAAGAAATTCAAATGTTAAAAGGAATAAAAAAAATCCAAAATAGAAAAACATTTAAAAAAACTTGAGGTAAATTCTACATCTAATTCAACTACCAAAATAAGAATTATAATTATTGGTGTAAAAATAGATAGTTAGAGATATTACAACAAAATCTAAATTTGATCATTTTATTGTTATATGGATCATATCATTCTCTCTTTTTTTAAGATGATTCATCCCTAAATCACTAAAGAGAATAATAGATGTTTTATATGTCTTTTTTTAAAGTCTTTAAAGCTATTTTCTTATTAATAGTTGTCTCCAACAACACTCTATAAAAATAGCTGTCTTTCTCTATCTTTTATTTTTTTTGATGTTGTTGCTTCTCTCTTTTGAAGCATGTCAATAATTAGATAATTCTATTAACTTGTCAAATTCTTGCTTCAAATCCTTGTAAGTATGAGAGCCTCTCCAACACACATATAATTTATATAACAAAGTCTACAACATTTAAACTCCCTTTCAAAATGATACTTATAGTGTACAAAGACATTAAATTTAATGATTTGAATATTAGATTAAAAACACAATAAATTAAATTTTTTAACAAACAAAACTCAAAGCAAATATACAACCATAAATATACTTGAAAAAAGGCTACTAGCCTTGTGTCTGGAAATACAAAGACTCTACATTTCAAGAAAATCAATTATTTATTGCCCCATTATTGTTGAATGTCCTTGTGTCACTAGGAAAAAATTCATGACAAGTAAAAAATTTATAAGTCAAAATGAATTAAATAATAAAACTCGTACATCAATTTATGAGCTATATCACGATGACTTATTGAATTCTAATTATCATGAAGTTTTAACCCAAAGTGGAACAATATTTTAGATAACTTTCAGTAATGTTTTATCATGATCTAAAGGACGGATTGAAAGTTATAATTATTATTGCAAAAATTGACAGTTGAGAGGCAAAATTCAAATGTTGGATCTAGGTAGTGATCGGTAAAATATTAATGTCAATGGTGATTGCTACCACAAAGACTATTTTCCTTTTAACTTTTTTTTTTCATGTTATACAAGATGCCTTCTTCATTCTTTTTAAAGATATTGGAAAAGAAGATGAATATTGAACTTGATGTTTTAGTATAAAAGCCTTAATGTTTTAGTATAAAAGTTTTAATGACTAAATAGTTATAAGTTTAAATATTATCATTTTTATTTATTTTATAAAAATCAAGTATAAAGTAATATGAGTTTGTGTTAGTTTCAAATCTAAAGAGTTTTCAATTTAAGTTATTAAGTTGAATTGATTTTTTAATAAATAAATTAAAATAAATAATTTTATACTATTTTGTACTACTTCTTATAGTAAAAGCTTTTTTAATTTTAAAAATTACACAGACAAGCCACTTCCTTATGATTAATATTTCATTAATTAGAGAAGAATAGAGCTTCTGAGATATAATCTCATATTATTTTAGTCCTTAAAGCTCCATATCTTATAAAAAACATTTCATAATTAAACTGATAATTTTGGTTTGTGAGTACCTCTTACGGTTGCAAAAATATCAAACGGAATTAATTAGGCCTATTTTTTAAATTAATTCAGGAATTTGATATTAAGTATTCAAGGACCATAGCATTAAACGAGAATTTATTACCCCAATCCAGAAAATAATTGAATCTGTTAGGACCATTTATGTTGCTGGCTACGTACTTTCATCATTATGATTTTTGTCCCGAGGTGAGCATAATATTTTTTATAACGTCACTATATTAATCATGACAGGAGCTAGCTTGCAAACTCAAGCATGATTTTGTCATAGCTATAAAACTTATATTCGTGAATCACATTGGTGATCGGTCGATTTAAAACCTAATTAAAATTAGGTTTTACTTTGAATTAATTTTTTTACATTAAAAAAATTGTTTTACATTTTTTTAGAAAAACCATCAAAATAAAAAAAAAATTATCATAAATTATGATATCTCTTTAACCCGCGAGTTGGATATTTTAACTATATATAGCTTTCTTCTTCTTCCTCGTTTAATTTTCTAAAATAAGTAGAAGAGAAGATATATCTCACGCGTTTAGGTATGCATTCAGAACTTGCCTCTTTAATGCAATGTTACCATCTGGAGCTACACTGTCAAATTGACCAAAGAATTGCATACTGAAAAAGCATCGAAATCTGTCTTTGCAATTTCCCATGGACTCCTTAACTCCATAGCTGAAGCAGCTCATCTACCGTGCTTGGAAAAGGTTGTCTTTCGGAGAGTATAATGATGGAGAGTATAAATTCCAAACCTGAAAACAGGATCAAAATAATGCATAAATTATTCGAAGAACAAATTCAACAATTTCCCTATTCAAATTTTGGCATCGGACCAAGTTGCTGTCGGTGGAATCCGTAGTCAATGCTTCACATCAACTTGTAATTACTCAGCCTATAGGTAGGTAACGCTCCCAACGAAGGAAGTAAATAGCTAGCAATTTAATGTTGACACATTTCAGAAAGTACGGAAACTTTCCTTTAAGAGCCACTACTACATGACACACACACACTCACACTTGTTTAGGTAGGCTGACCATTAAGCCCAAATATGCAATACTAGTGATGCCATTGATATGGTAGAATGCATAAAATGGAGTCTGAGTAATCCGGTATCATGGAGTTGCTAGGAAGAGTAGTGATTTTTTTATTTTTTTTGTTTTCTCAAAGGGAAAAGTAAGTAACGTCTTTATCTTTTTTCTTTTCTTTTTTTGTTTTTTTCACGAAGGCTTTTGCTTTTTGTGCCGGACTTTATCCTTGACTTCCTTCATCTATAGCTTGATTTTGAACAAGAGAACAACATAAGTACATTGATAAGATGAAAAAATTTGAAGTCACTTATTCAACTGATAAAAAGACTTGGTAAGTAATTTATCTTAGTATACATACAGTTAACCCTTTTCTAGCTTGGTGTTGAACACGTTCTATTTCAGAACCATACATATTATTTACATCATGAACTGCTACAATACGCCACCTAACCAGCAGCCATTTCATTTCCGATGGCCCCGAATTCTAATGTCAATGTATTCATCACAAGGGTAGAGTTTAGGGTCCGAAACGTAGTCCCACAAGCTGAAAAAGAACATGTATGGTCCGCAAAGAAACTAGATAATTGTCTCTGGGCAAGATTAAAAAAAAAATCAAAGTAAAAATAAGATATATGTAAGTAAAAATAAAATATATGTCCCAAGAAATTTTTTGATATTATCTGTTGTACGTATGCGGTATCGTGGTAGATTTTTTACTTTTATCAGGAAATATATAATATCTATTTGATAAATATAAAGAAACAAAAAAATATTATTTTTTATTGGTGGAAAATGAAATAGGAATCATCACTTAATATTTTGATTACTAGAAACCCTAACTGATCTTAGAAATCGAACATGGAAATTGGTTATATAAAGAAAAAGTATTAGCATCCTAACTACGCTCTATCTAAAATAAGTTGTATTGTTTATTTGTCTGATAAAATCCGAGGTCTTGTTCTGTTTCTTAGTTATTGGTATGGTTCAAGAAAAAGTTTTTCTTAGTAAAAAGATCCTTATCTTATTGGGTGATTCTAACGTTAACAAAAGAATTTAATATCCAGAATATCTCTTGTATATAAGATCATAATCCTAGATATTAAAAAAAAATTTAGAATTTTTGAAATATTGACCTAGTTCTCATTGCTTAAATATACGGTTATTAAGTGCATACTAATACATATATATTTTTTGAATTTTTTTTTGTTATATGAAAATATAATGCGATGATTTTATATATATATTGAAAAGAATAGGTTATATGCATGAAACAAAATATTTTTTTTAGTTTATTTTTTATATCTTGACAAAAACTAGGTATTTTAATACTGAATTTGTATCTTCATAGTATAAAAATTTAAATTGATATTGATCAAAATACAGTAATAAAATTGTAGAAAATTACTTTTTTGAAATAATTTTTGAAGTTTTTTAATTTATATATATATATATATATAATACAAAAAAAATATATAATATATAATATTATATGGGTTGGGTTGCACTACTCTCAGCCCCAAAAGAGTTGGGCCGAGACTCCTATTTTCTTCTGGGCCAGACCCGGCCCAGAAAGCAGGCTGGGCCAGCATCAGCCTGGCCCAGAGAAGGAACTCCACAGTGCTGGGCCAGAACCAACCTGGCCCAGCACAAAAAAAAACCAACGGGGGGAATTATTTTCCCCCCCCATCCTCCTGCTGGCAGAATGAATGTTCTGCATGCAGGAAGAAACGCAGGCAGTAAAGTAAAGGAGGGGGGGAAGAAGAGTTTACCTGGCGCAGAGGAGGCGGTGTCTTGCTGCGTCGCTGGCGGTGTCGTGGCTCACGGACGGCGGCTCCAAGCAGCAGCGCTGCTGTTTCAAGCGGCGGAGAGAGAGAGTCTTCCTCTTTCCCTCTCCTCTAATTTTTTTCGTTTTTCTGTTTCGTTTCACCTCCCCTCGTTTTCTCGGTTTGGTTTTGCTTTTGTTTTCTAAATTTTCCTCCCGGTTTCAAGCTTCCCCCCTCTTTTCTGTTTTCGTCTTTTTTTCTGCCAGTTTTTTTTATATATATATTTAACATGAAACGGCGTCGTTTTTGACAAAACGCGCCAGCAAGCCTTCAAAATGCGTCAATTTGCAAAGCAACCCTCAATTTATCCTTTAATCTATTAAGTCCTCAAATGTAATTTTGATTTTAAGCATTAATGCAATTACATCCCTTCCAACTTCAATCTCCGCCCCTATAGCTGGCCGCCATTTTCACTTTGATCCTTTGTCTCTGATTTATGTAATTTGACCCTCATTTGATCAATAAACTTTTAATTTCTTTAATTTGACCCCTGATTTTGTTAATTACAGCCCTTATATATACACGCCTTTTCCAATTTGATCCTTGGTTTCGGATTTATTCAATTAAGTTTCTAATTGGCCATGAAACTTTAATATTTATGTAATTAAGCCCTAATTTAACCAAATCAACTCTCAAAAATTATAATTTGACCTCATAACTTTAATTTCTTCCAATTAAAACCTAAATTGACTAAAAAATCAATTTTTCTTACAATCAAACCCTTTATAAATTCAATTAAACCTTCATTAAAATCCAATTGAGTCCATAAACATCTATTTTTGGACTTTTCTCGTCAAATTAAATTTTATTTTCCAACAGGGCTCTCATCATTTAAGTATATACTGTAAAAAAATTCACTCCTTGTATTTTGAACCTCTTTAATTAATTTTTCTAATCCTTTTCTGAGCGCTCCCACCTCTTATTATTTTTCTAATTTCTTCTGGCTATATATTTATATGTTTATTTTTATTTTTATGGGGGGACCCAAAATGAGTTACAACATTATCATTAATCTTGACCCATGAGTCATCTTGATATCTTAACTCAACTTCTTACATAATCTTGTTTCAAAGTAAATCGCGTGGAAGTTGTCCTCTATTTGACAAGATGACCAAGTAGTTTTAAAAATAACTTAAATAACTGGTAAAAACATGGTTAGGTTTTAAAAAAAGTTTAAGATGATATTTTTTTTAATATTAAGACAATGATATATTGAATTAACTCGTGTTTTAACTCTTAAGAAAATAGTAACCTCAATAAATCCATTTTCAATTATGCACACAAAATTTTCACGTGTTAAAAATATATTAAAATGATGTCAATATTACATTATTGAATTTGATTATAAGAAAAAGTAAAAATTCTTTTAAAGTGCTTTTAATATACATGAATCCTTTTTATTAATGGTTAGATCTGAATTTTATTTTGGATAAGAAGATATTAAAATGAACTTAAAAGCTTGGATCATGTGAAATCTTTACTTGATTGGATTTGGTGAAGAACTTGACATGGTAAAGATTATTCCCGTGAGTCTAAAAGCTTTAACCATATAATATTTTAACCTAATATGATTTGATGGAGGAAAGGAATTCAATATTTTGTTTTCATAGTATGGTTTGATAAAGAAAAAGACTTTGATCTTTTTCTTTCTTGATAAACTTCAATTTATTTTAGAGAACTCTTAAACATTTATATTTAATTTTAGTATCTATCTATTATTCTTTATTTATAGACAAGTTTAGTGCAATTTACTTCAAATATCTTTTAATTTAAAGGATATTTTATAAAAAAATGATATGGAAATTATTTAAAATACCTTTAACTTGAGAGATATTAAAATAAAAACCATAAGATATATTTGAATTCAATTTTTAAATTAATTTGACCCAACAAATATAATTAGACTAAAACCTAATAGATTTAATTTGTTTGGTTACAGTGAGTTTTGAATCATGACTGGACTTGTAAAAATTTTAGTGTCTATAAATGCCTCCTCAAATTAATTTGTTTTTGCAAGTTTGACACTACAAGTAAATTTATCTTGATTTTTTTTACATGTTTTGTATTATGAAAAACAATGTCCAAAATTTGGAAGAAAAAATTCACCCGAATCTTAAAGAAATAATTAAGTCTGATTGATAAGTACATCACCTCCAATCACGCCATGCTGGAAGTAATTTGTATGTGATTGAACTTCTATAGTACAGAAAATTCCATCCAACTAGCTTGAAATTATGAACCTTTTGTTTTCAATGTACGCAGGAAGTAGGATTGAATCTTGCCTTTAACTATGATCTGGAACATGCAGCTGTGATTTCTCCTTTACGGCAAGTCCTTTTTCTTTTAGGGGCTGCTGTGCTTGAATTTTGGGATAAAATGGAATTTTTATTTTATTTTATTTCTTATGAAAGGGATAAAGATTTGCGGCTGGCAAATTTGAGTGTGGCGGCAGCTGTTTTCAGTGTAATTAATTTGAGT
Organism: Populus pruinosa; assembly: GCA_026413675.1. Lineage (NCBI taxonomy): Eukaryota > Viridiplantae > Streptophyta > Magnoliopsida > Malpighiales > Salicaceae > Populus > Populus pruinosa. The sequence continues at coordinate 18,825,795 of CM048608.1, read as the reverse complement.
GATTTTCTTGCAGAGAAGAAAACAAAGATGCTGGTGTTATAGAATTTTTTTTATGTAGATAAAATTTATTTATGAAAATTTATTTTTTATTTTTAGATTAATTATTTTAATGTCATTTTAATTGCTAGAATTAAAATAGTATTTCAGTATGAACATCTTTGTATATCTTGTCAAATTAATACAAAGAGTCAAGATGGAAGAAAATAAATAGAGAACTATGTTCTTTTAATAATAAAAATTTATTATTTTATATGAGTTATGTCCCTTTATATATGATTAGAGAAGATCGTTATTTTTTTTAATAATTTCTCTAATAGCTTGGATCAAACCCATCTATCATGAGCAAACCAAGTCTAATCTAATAACTAACACTTCATTATTATTATTATTTTATTGTACTAATTATTTCACACAAGGAGTAATTAATTTGAATGGTTTTGGTAAGGAAGTTGTTTTAGAGTTTCAAACTATTTATTTTTTAGGTTTATTGATTTTACCTCACTCTTTTTTCATGTCTTTACCCCTTTTTTTTTTTTCTCACTAGTTTTGTGAATCTTGACTTTTAAATTTATATATTTTGTAGGATTCAAAGATTAGGCAGGGTACTCGGACACTTTACAAGCATTGAACTTAGAGATTTAGGTAAATCTTTTGGAAGAAATCCTTAAAGGCTTAGAGATCCGGTGAACGTTTTTAAGGGGGGTCCTCGTAAGTTAACGATCAGGTGGAGATCCTTTTTGGTAATCCCTGGTCACATGAAATTTGATGAACCTTTTTCTTTTAAAAAAAGATCCTTCTAAGCTTAAAGGTTTAGGTGATTCCCAGGGACATGAGATTTGATGAACCTTTTAAAAATGGGATTTTGGTAGGCTTAAAGATCAGGTGGTGATTCTTTTAGGTGATTCATGGTGACATGAAATTTGTTGAATCTTTTAAAAAAGATATCCTATGAAAACTTGAAACTTTGGTGAATCCTTTTAAAAGATCTTTGAAATCTTGTAGCTTGAATATTAAGCACGCTTCAATAGAAAAATGGTTGGTGAGTATTGCTCTGGACTATAAAAAAAATAATAAAAATTACCCTTGTATTTTGTAGGAATGACTTCTATTCCCAAAGTAAAAGTCTAAGATTGTCATTAATCATTCACGTCCATTTAATGGATAGATTGCTGACGTTCAAGATTTTAGCTAAATGAAAAAATGCATTTTCCTTTTCTTTTTAGGAATTGATGTGAAATACCATTATACTAGCAAAATGTTGTAGCTTAAACTTGTGGTATACGAGCCTATGATCGGTTCTTGCAATGTCAAAAGGATAACTCTAATTTTAAAATTAGACACGAAGACCATTAGTGAGTATCCAAAAAAGGAACAAATAATGTCTGGTGATGTTATTATGCCTAATCATCAACCATTGTTATGTTTTTCTTCGTACCATAATAATGAGTAGGATGCTTTACATGCCTATGTTGCAAACTTGATCAATGAAAAAACAAAATTTATGTGGGGAAATAGACTTGATTCACGAGAAGGAATCTAGTATCTTTGATAATTTTGCAATTGATCCATGGAAGCCTACCTTATGTTGTTAAAGAAAAAGTACAGCAAATTAGTATAGACAGTTCATTGACGCTCTTTTGATTATCATCATATGAATAATATGTATCGTGCACTAATAGAGACTTGGTGTTATGTTAAGAACACCTTTTTAATTTAAAAGGATCGAATTGAGATTTCAATTTAGAAAATATACAACATCATTGGCTTATCTAGTTTGGGAGAGTACTATCAAAAGCTTGTCCTTGGTTTGAAAGAATTCTTCTATGTTGAAGACAAGTCTTCATTACTTAAGACTTACCTTTATTTATTTCAAGTTTTTTATTTGATCACACAAGAAAAGAATTCTAATAGAATCTGTGATGCTATGTGGCTTAATTTTTGGTTCGACTATGAGTCATCCTTGTCGAATCCTTGTTTGTAATGAGAGTACAAATATATTACAAGTTATTAAAAAGAATAATAAATAGTTAATAAGAGAATACACTCAAAGGAGATGTGAGACTGTCGAACAAGTTTATCCTCCTTTATTTGAAAAAGAAGATGATCAACTTATTTGTCAATACTTTTAAGACCTCATACTTTGAATACCTAGTTGGAAGCTCTGCACAATATTTTTTTGACCTGGTCATTACAGCTGATATGATCGAACAAGCTATTCGTTTATGAATGGTTGGTGACTTGACTTAAAAGAAAACATTTTCATCCTTTGATTTACAATCGAAATATCCTGAAAGGTATTCCCTCTAAGTACTCACAAATACACTTTTGAAGTCTCACATAATCTTATAGACTTAATTCATCTCTTTTACCAATCTCATGTTTCCCTATTGGAATTTTGAGAATTGAACTTGCATTTTGATTTAAAAAATAATTTGGTGTTTATTTTAAAAAATATTTATGACATTCTACTTGTAGAATGACACATGAATCAAATAACTCCTTCATTGAGGTGACTACACTCTGAACCAAAATGCACGAATATAAACTATCATCCTCATATCATGACTTTTGAGACATTTTTGTTTCAAATGTATGAATAAATAATGTAATAATCCAGTGTACAACCCACAATCATATGTTAAAGTGTATGTGTGAAGATTAAGGTATAAGAATACATGTTGAGTGAGTATATGAAAAGAATTAAGTGATAATAATATGACAGTTTGTAAACCTGAATATTTCAAGAAATATTTTGATAGACATTGTTATAAATATTGCAAATAACCATTGAAAAATATTAACCAAGATTCATCTCAAGAGTCAATAAAATTCCTTCTTACTCTGCCATCTTAGTAATAACAGTTTGCAAATGATTTATATAAAAAAAAAACATAGTTTTTTTCTAATATCAATTACTACCCTTTCCTCCCAACTAAAAAGAGACATTGTCTTCAATGTTCTTAGGTAGAAAGATAGAGTATAAAAGACATCACTTAAAACACTGAACACTAACAAACCTGAAACACACTTAAACAAATATAAAAAACAATAAAACACAAATCTTATGCTATTAATAAAACCAAAAGACACAAGTTTTTACAAATTAAGACTCAAATCATAGTTATGATTGTGGCTCATATCTTTCCTTGGTTTTACTTCCACGAATGGATTAAACGCCCTTTATGGATTGAAGATAGGCTTTCCATTTAGTTTTTTTTAAAACCTAACAAATAAGGTTTTTTTAGTCAGATTCCCAAGACCATGTTGAGCATGTTCTTTATGGAATAGTAGCCAAAAATCATGAATTGCACGATGCATATCTTCATTAGGATGCGTCTCAAGAGTTAATAAAAGGTTATCTAAAGACCCCTTACTCAGGCCATCCTTAATGAATAGTATTTTACCTTCACAGTTTACAAATATCATTTTTAAAGAACGATATTGTCCATTGCAAGTCTATTTGGTACATCGATGGCAGACTGTTAGTCATTTTACACGATATTTCTTTGCAAAAGTACTTTTACTTGTTCTAAGCATGTGTGAAATAAAAGAATTGAAAAACTCACCTGATAATCGGACCTTTGCTTCAATTAGCTAACAAATCTCTTTAGAAATTCCATGGTTCATTAACAACCTCAATCTTGCACACCTAGCTCAGTAAAGTTTTGTAATCGTATTTTAAGGCAAAGTAGAAAAATACTTGGTGATAATCCTTCTTTTGACTATCTAAAACGTCATTGATAATGTCAGAATTGAAACCACTTAAAAACATGAAAGTTCTAGAAAATTGTCTCAGATTTCCAGCAAAAAATAATTGAGGTTATTTAAATTTCTAAAACTCTAGATATGGGCCAAACAATAAAGAGTGTTCAGCCTATAGGGCAGATTTAGGCTTCTTCTTTATTGCTATAATTTGGACTTGAAAATGACTTTTTTAAATCTTAGGCTCTATGAAAATTATAAGCCTATGTCTTACCTTCCTATTCATATAAAGTAGACCTAAATTTAAGATCTACAGCTCTGAATATGACCTAATTACCTAATAGTGTTCAAGTTTGGATTATATTAGCTTTTTTTTTTCTAAGTTTGTCCATCTCTTTGTCCTTTTAATTTTAGTTCTTAAACTTATCAATTAATCCTTTCATTTATATGATAGACCTGCATTTAAAATGAAAATTTATCACAAATTAAAGGTATCTTATATTATTAGATATTTTATTATAAAACATGTTTTAGTTAAGAAATTATTGATACTTCAAGTGTAAAATAATAATATAAAACCTTGATAAAAATATATATTTAAGTACTAATTAATTATCTTTGATGAACAATAGTTTCGATGCCCAGATTTATTATCAAACACTTTCACAACAACATCATTATGTTAGCTTTCTACTTGTCCGATGCTTATAGTTACTATAAAGAACTTAATTGTCATAACCATCCCATATTCTCCTTTTCACCCTTCTAGTACCTATAGACCTACCCCATCTGAAGTCTTTACCACTTTTCAGTCCATTGTTGCTCCAATTCAAGCCTCTCATCTATTTCTTATAGCACTTAACATCAACGTTAATTCTAGTGTAGAATCTCATAGTTTAATTCCTAATAATTTACAAGTTGTATTGTCCATTCCTCCCCTCAATTTACATTTGATGCAAACTAAAAACAAGAGTGAGATTATTAAAAGGAAGGCTTTCCTAACTAGTATCCAGGAATCTAAGGTACTGATATGTCCTTAATTGAACTAGTTAGTTACAAGTCTGCCATCAAAGTTCCTGTATGGTTACAAGCCATGAAAGAATATGTGAATACCTTAAATGCTCAAGGCACTTGGATCCAATTTCATTTCCATTAAAGAAGAACCTGGTGGACTGTAAGTTGATTTTTAAGGCGAAGAGATATTCCAATTGATCTGGCATAAAGCGAGGTTAGTTGTTAAAGATTTCAGTCAATAACCTGGATGGGAGATATTTAGCCCTGTGGTGAAACCTACCATAATCAATGATGCTAATTAGGCAAGAGACCTTAATGATAAGAGATCTACTATTGGTTTGGTGGTCTTTTTGGGTAACAATCCAATTTCATGGTTCTCTAAGAAGTAACAAACTGTTTCTAAATCATCGATTGAAGCTGAGCATCGTGCTTTATCATTTACCTCAGCTGAGTTGGATTGGATAAAACAGTTATTAACGTTTCTACACATTCTACTACCGTGTGCCTGTTCTTTCTTATGACAATCTGTCATCAATTGCCTTATCTTTCCATCCTATTCAGCATAAAAAAACTAAGCACATCAAAGTAGATGTGCATTTTGTTCGTGAAAAAGTATCACAAGGACAACTATCAGTGCAGTTTGTGCCCTCATAAGAGTAGCTTGTTGATATTCTTACCAAGGGGTTGAGTGCTCCTATATTCTGCACTCATTATCGCAATCTCATGCTTGATTCCTCCAAGCCTGATTTTGAGGGGAGATACTAGAGTATATTACTTTAAATTATGACACTTGTCATAATCTTAATATAGTAGGTAGTTAGTTAGGTTTGTTATTTGTTATCTATTGCTTTGTATTCAACTATCTCGTCTAATGACAATCGATAAGTGAGAATTTGTCAGTCTCTTCTATTCTATTCTCTCTCTTTCTCTATTCGATATTGATTTAATCTAAAAGATTATAGTTTCTGATTAATCAAATGATATAGATTAACACAAACCACATATGCCAAGTTTGAATATAGCAAGGAAGAAGCTGGAAACTATATGTGCAGATCTTACTTGTAGAAAAAATGAAGTACAAACTGACGGGCGGTCCCTGCCTTGTTCTTTGCCTCCAGCGACCCAAAGAGAGCCTTCCTCTTTCACCGTTAGGAGCTGCTTCCAAACTTTTTGGAGTTTTGTAAACTCCTTTACGGCAAGGTAAGACAGACTATAGTTAATCTCCCCTTTCTTTCTCGTTGTTTTTTTTTTTTTTCTGTTTTCCACTTTCAACCTTTTTCCAGTCCTATATTTTCTTTTGTGCTTCTGCTCTCTCTTTTCTTTCTCCATTCTCTCTGTTTTTCTTTCTCCCTCTCTGTTTTCTTCCCCTTCTCTTTGTTTACTGGTCTCCTTCCTCTCCTTTTTCTCGTTTTTTTTTTTCCTTTTCATAGGTTAGCAGAGGAGGCATATACATAGCACTATTTAGGAAAAGACTCATTACGGTAACCTAGGATATAATCTCGGTGGCTTTACAATCAAATAAAGTACATAAAAAAACTAAAATATTCTGATTTCTATTATGCGATTCCAGTAATTATTCTTCACATTAACACTCTCATCTCAACCGTCTATGTTAGGGATAGAATCCCAGCCATTAAATGATGGTGAGGCTCCTCTCTGTGTTTTCTTTCAGAGCTAGCACAATGCTGTTCAAAGCCGTTTTCTTTGGACTAAAGTAAAAAAACCGTGATTTGCAGCCAAAAAATCAGGCATGAAAGGGGTGATACTGACCCAAGGATGCAAGGACGAGAGAATAATGAAAAACTAGTGGGAACGGTTGTGTAGAGAAAGGAAAGAATTCCAGACATGGAGGTGTTGTTTTCAAAACGCAAATAAGCAATACCAGGCTAATTATATTTCCAGGGCAGGGGCAGTTTTCATAACGCACTGTCGGGTTGAAGAAAAGATTCAATGTAAAAGAGAGAGACATTGTCGTTTGTTGTTTGAAAAGAAAGCCAAAGGCAAGAGCAGAAATGTAAGCCATTAAGGTAGAATTTCTGTCTTTTTTTCTGACACTGCCCCCGTTTTTTCCATTTCTTCAAACCAGCGAACATTCCTCTATTATCGTCTTCAATTAAATCCTTTTTTTCAAAACTTTTTTCAAATCAGTTCTTGATAAAAAAAATCCTTTAAATTAATTCTTAATTAGTTTTCAAAGTTTATGCATATTGAAAAAACTCCATATTTTATTTTTAAAAAATGATTTCAAAATTAAATGAACTACCAGTTTTAAGATTTCAAAAAAAAATTCCATATTTTTTTAAATAATAATTTTAATATCAAGTAACCTGTTATTTTAAATATTATTTTAGAGAAACTTCACTTTTCTTCTAAATAATGGTTTGAATGACCTGCTAATTTTAAATATTTTAGAAAAACTCTATGTTTTTTAGAGATTTCAATATTGGATGATTTATTCATTTTAAATTTTTTTAGAAAAACTTCATGTTTTTTAGAGACCTCAATATTAATGATATGTTCGTTTTAAGATTTTTTTTTTAAAATTCCACATTTTTTTCTAAAAAATATGGATTTAATATTAAGTGACTTATTTATTTTGAACTAAAAAAAATAAATCTTATCTTAAGAAATGAAATAGTGCTGATTCACAACTTTTATTTTTATTTTGTAGTTCTGTTGATCTAGATTCTTCTGTATCTCAACAATTCTAAAAAAACATGGTACTATTTTAGCTCTTGTCATAATTTTTTTATCAGTTCAGTGTTATGATAATATAATATTTTTGTTTTTATACATATTTTGAAAACACACGCCATCCTTTTCATTGTAGACTTTTAGGAGCTTTTATTTTCGATTTGTCCTTTTGAACTAGAATCCTACTCCACATGCTACATTACCTATTCTTTTCATGCTAGGTGAAGAGATCGGTAGTTCCTAATAACATTGGTGAAAGGAAAAAATTAAGTATATATTCCCCTTGTGGTGTGTTAAGTTTGTTTATAAAAAATCTTTTTAAAAAAATTATCTTGGAAATTGTTTTTGCTTTTTGTATTGTTTTTTTTAAGAAAATATTGTTTGATTCCTTTAAAAAAATTGTTTGATTTTTTTAACTAAATTAAAATTCACTTTGATATTTGGAAGAAAATTATATTATAGACCTTGTAACAAATCACAAGGCATTTATGATTCATAAACTAGTTCACGTATTTTTCTTTTGCATTATTTGCAGGTTCTTATTAACTAGCCTTCTGAATGTGTAGTTGTGAGCATCGTGTCGGTGTTTCCATGGGTGTAGCCATTGGCATAGCATATGGGGCGTAATCTCTGAGCTACTAGTTTAGCTGTTGACATCACATGTCATTGTCTTAGCTGCTGGCATCATGTATTGTCGGTGCATCAAAAGATGTATTGTGAATCAAGAATTGTTTTTTTTTTTTTAAATATGAATAAATTGATTTTTTTGTTTATTTTCAACACACTATGCCAATTAATAATGCTGAAAAAAATACTTATGAGAAATAAAACTAGATCTAAAAAATTTGATGGGCTTGATATCACTTACAAGAAAAAATATTCTAATGCTTGAGTCTGTATAATATTTGTACAAGTAATCAAGAGAGAGTATTCTCTAAATTTAAATATTCCTTAAATTTTGTTTAAGTTTTATATCATATTTGTATTGCACAGAGAGATTGGCTCCAGCTTTTTAGCTTCTTTCTTGTAATTATAGAAATATTTATTTATATAAACTTTTCTAAGATAAAATTATAAGATATTTAATATAAATATTCTTGATATTTATAATAATATTTATAAAAAATATAAAGATTATATAAAATACCATATAAACATGATTGGACTGGGCTTAAGAATTAGTATCACCGTGTAGTTACTTTTGTCAATAATTTAGAAATGAGAAGGAATCAAATCAAGTGGCTAAAGGTCATTCTCATCAATTTAAGAATGTGTCCCCAGCTCAGAACATGTAGAGCGTCCAGTATAAATCAAGTGGATTCACGCTTCTTTCCTACTCCTTTAATGCCCCGTTCAAAACATGTGTAGCGTAACCAAGAACGTGCCTCATAAAATGAAAACAATTTATTAGTTAAAAAAAATACAATAACAACCATGCTACAATAATCACGTTTTTTCTTATAAATCTATGAATAATAAATGTTTTAACATAGTTGCTAAATTTAAGTGGAGACACTTGTGTTTGGTTATATTGCTAAACCTAAATATTTTTAAAAAATAAAAAATAAAATATTTTTTAAAAACTATTATTGACCCTGTAAGCACCTCACACGCTACTAATTAAAATATTTAGCAATAACTTGTAGTAAATGTATATTACTGACATCACTATCATTCATAACTAGTCCCACCATGTAAAACCAAGGAGAAGGACCACAGATTTTCGTTTAAGCTAATAAAGTTGGGCTACCAAATTATGGGAGCACAAACCATCACGCTGAATCACTTACAACTACAAGCGTAATTAAAAGTTGACTAAGAGCTCATAATTTTTTTTTAAAGCAGGAATTTGCATAAATTAAAGGTGACAAAGTTTTTATTAAAATAATTAATTCTTAGAGATATGGTTACCCTTTCACAAAAAACCTCATCAAAACAATCAAATATCTTCTTGCTCAAAATATTTATGTTTGAATAAATCTTTACATTAACATTTTTTATAATATTATTAATTTTATAATAATTAACAATCACGAATGCTGGGCAGGACTTATAGGGATTTCTATTTTCATTTTTCTTGGATTTATTTTTGTGAGCCACCCTTGAAAACAATTTTGCTTCATTTTGTAAGCCAACCTTCGATGCTTGATTGATCTAACCATGGCTTTGAAACTTAATAGAGATTTGTGATACAATACAAATGAGAACATATTCACATGCTGGAAACCGACAATCATTACAGCTTGGTTGACCCACTATGAATGACGAGCTAATATACTAGTTTCATTTCATTTTGTGCGTGAGTCCCCTTTGATGCTTGATTGATCTAACCATGGCTTTAAAGCTTGATTGAGATTTGTGATACAATGCAAGTGAGTATGCGCATTCACATGCTAGACAATAGTTTGCATAGAAATTTATGTTTATGAATGACCAACTTCAGAATTTCCATTAGAATGAGATGGATATAAATAATACAATGAGTACTTCTATATCTCTACAGGGGATAAAGTTGGCCTATCTTGTTTGAATTACATTCAAAATTCAAATATGACATACAGCATATCATAACAACTTCTATATGTCCGCTTAAGATAGGTCGCGAGTAGAGAGGCCTATTTTGTCCTGTAACAGCAAGAACTGAGAAGCAGACAATGGCTTAATAAGATTATCGGCAAGTTGATCGATGGGAAAAACATGAGCCACTCGAAGTAGATTAGATTGAACTTGATCTCTTATAAAATAATAATCAACAACGACATGTTTCATGCCATGATAGAAGATAGGATTGGAACTTAATTGTGTTGCACCAACATTATAACAATAAACAACTGCAGAATTTGGTAAGCCAATTTCAAGTTCCAAAAGGAGAGAGTAGACCCAATAAAATTCAGCAGCGGCGGTAGCAACAAAGACGGTATTCTGCTTTTATGGATGAGTGAGTAATATTAGTTGCTTCTTTGAACTCCAAGAGCCAAGGTTGCACCCTAGGTAAATGAGATAGATACTAGTTGAAGAATAATCATCATTATTATCAACCCAATCCACATTTGGAAAGGCATGAAGAGAATCAAAGAAGCCATAAAGAGTGAGAGGAGAATCATGATAGAGTAGCAAGCCCTTGTCTAGTATACCGTAGATATCATAAAATACATTTAATAAGAACTTGATGTTTATTGACTGGCTTGTGCATAAATTGGACCATTTTATTAACTACAAAAAATAGGACAGGATTAGTTAAAAAGGTATTGTAGCCTACCAGCTACTGCATGATATGGAGTGGGATCTAATAAGGGTGTGCCCAATGTTAAGGAGATTGCTGCAAAGCTTGTTGGCAGGGGAGTGATAACAAGTTATGAATCCTCTATATTGTTCTGTTTGAGTAAATCATAAGTGTATCTTCTTTATGAGAGTAAGATGCTAAGATAATGTGGGACAACTTCAACTCCAAAAAAATAAATAAGTGAACCAAACTCTTTTAAAGAGAATTGCTCAGCAAGACATTCAACAAAATATGAAACAACAACATCATTATTATTGACATGATCAAAAGATTAATATTTTCTTTCAAGTATAGAAGTATCAAAATAATAAATAACCCGACAAAACTGGGGTTAAATCACAAGGAGGTTGATTGTATAAATTATAAATTACAACAATAATAACAAGAATAACAACAACAACAACAACAACAACAACAACAACAATACTATTAGTAGTAATAGTAGAAGAAGAAGAAGAAGAGATGGAAGATTAATGTAAGGATTAAACAATAATAACAATAAATGTCAAGGTTAAAGGATCCACTAATAGTATTTCAAATAAGTATATATAAACTCTTTTTTATTCAAATGGAAACCACACATAAAGAAGATTCCAATCAGATTATAAATTGTTAACATGATTACATTAGTTATCTTATTCAAATAATACTAATACTTGTAAATGTTATCAAGTATTCATGATTATAACTTACATTAACACAGATCAATTTCCTTTTATAGCACAGGTATCGGTAATACCATACGGTTTGTGCTATGAAAGTGCCATGTATTTGTTTAACCAAGTGCTATACAACATAAATCGAGATTAGTCATTTAACAAATAAAATATTAAAGAGTGAACAAGATAACAAATACAAAACATGTTAGCATCAAACATTAAAGTCCATGTTAAGTTTACACTATATTTATTCTTACACCATTAGTGTAACCATTTTACCTTGACATAATAAACTTAGCTAAACATAATAAAACAAAAAAACATAAATAAACAAGATAAAAATATAAATAAGATAAAAGTCAACTTAGTAAATGAAAGGAAATAAAAGGCATGAATAAGATATTAATGACAACAAAACTTAAGCATTACAAAAATAAAATGAGAGAAAGCAAAAACATGATCTTGATCTGGAAACCAAGATGCCTAAATGCATGGCAAATGCTTTTTTATAGGATAAAATTGAAAAATATTGATTTGATGACTAATTGATAAGTGGGTTGCCAACTCTTGACTTGGTGACAATCCTTATCTTCTTTTGTCTAAATAAAACGTCATTAATAACATCAAAATTTGAATCAGACCTCTACATGAAAGTTCTAGGAAATTGTCTCAGTTTTGTAGGAAAAAATATTAGGTCATTTAGATTTTTATATCAATACATAGTTATGGGGCTTTACTTGGAAGTATTTTTTTTGTTCTAATATTTAAGATTAACTTCCTTGGGTTGAAATTATTATCTTTTTTTTTATTAATATATATAACTTAAAAACACAATGCATCTTTAACGCATGTAACGAGCTTTCAACTAATGACTCATAGACTAGTTGGTTTTAGAGCATTAGGTGTTAAGCACTCCTTTGAACTTAATAACTCGAGTTACAGATACTGATACGTAGATAGTGTAATGCTTGATTCCCTTAAACTTTTCTCTTCAACCTATGTGACAAGCATTGGGACAATAGCTCCCAAGTTAGTTGACTTTAAGGTATTAAGTGTTAAAATACCCTTCTGGGCTTAGTTGCTTAGGTTAGGGAGGCTACGAAACCAAACTTCTCTACATTTATATTATCATCATTTTTTTTTGTTTTTTTCTTTACAATTTATATACTACCCCTTTCCCTTAGTTGTTACTTTTAACCAAAAAACATAAATAATATAATAATCTTATATGCAACCCACAATCATATGTTAAAGTATGTGTGTGAAAATGAAGGTTTAAGAATACTTGTTAAATAAGTACACAAGCAGAATTAAGTGATAACAATGCGAGAGTAACATGACAAAAAAATTGACATCTTCTCCTAAGTGCGAGTAATAAATAACTCGGCAAGACCAGAGTCGAACCACAGGGAGGTTAATTGTACAAATTATAAATAACAATAATAACAATAATAATAACAACAATAATAGTAGTAATATTAATATTAATAGTAATAAGAATATTACTACTAATAATAGTAATAGTAATAGTAGTAGTAGTAGTAGTAGTAGTGGTAATAGAAGAAGAAGAAAAAGTTGATGAGAACTTTAAGATTGAAGATTAATGTAAGGATTAAACAATGATAACAACAAATATTAAGGTTAGAGAATCCACTAATGGTATGTCAAATAAGTATAGTATAAACTCTTATTATTTAACCACACACAAAGGAGGTTCCAATCAAATTATAAATTATTAACATGATTGTATTAGTTATCTTATTTGAATAATGCAAATACTTATAAATCTCGTTAGGCATTCATAATTATAACTTATGTTAACAACAAATCAAGTTTCTTTCATAGCTCAGGTGTTGGTTATACCATACAGTATGGGCTATGAAAGTGTCAAGCATTTGATATACCAAGTGTTATATAACATAAATCTAGATTAGTTATTTAACAAGTAAAGTGTTAAAGAGTGAAAAGATAACGAATATAAAACATGTTAGTACTAAACATTAAAGTTCATGTCAAGTTTACACTATACTTATTTTTACACCATTAGTATAACCTTTTCACCTTGATATAATAAAAAAAAGAAATATAAATAAACAAAATAATAACATAAATAAGATAAAAATTAACTAAGTGAAGGAAAGGATATGAAAGGCATAAACTTGATATTAATGAAAGCAAAACATAGGCAATACAAAGAGAGAAATAAAAAGCATGATCTTGATATGGAGATCAAGATGCCTAAATGCATGGAAAATGCCTCCTTTTATAGGCCAAAATTGGAAACTATTGATTTGATGACTAATTGATTAGTGGGTGACCAACTCTTGACTTTGTGACAATTCTTATCTTTTTTTGTGTACCCAAAACGTCATAAATAACGTCTGAATTGGAACCACTTCAAAAATAAAAATTGTAGGAAATTATCTCAACTTTTCAAGAAAATAAAATAAAGGTCATTTAGACTTCTAGCACTCCAGACATGGGTCAAACACTAAATAGTGCGCGGGTTGTAGGACAGATTCAGACTTCTTTGTTGTTGCTACAATTTAAACTTTAAAATGACCTTTTTAAATCTTAAGCTCCATGTAAAAGTTGTAAGCCTATATCTTACCTTTCCATCTATATAAAATAGACCTAAATCCAAGATCTACAACTCTAGATATGACTCAATTACTGAGTAGTGTTCTGGTTTGGACTACACCAACATCTCTTTTCTAAGTTTAGCCTTCTCTTTGTCTTTTCAATTTCAATTCTTAAATTCATCAATCAATCCTTTCATTTATGTGATAGGCCTCCATTTAAAATGAACATTTATTACAAGTTAAAGGTATCTTATATTATTAGATATGTTATTATAAAACATGTTTTAGTTAAGGAGTTATTGATACTTCGAGTGCAAAATGATGATATAAAATTTTGATAAAAATACATTTCTAAGTACTAATCATACCCCCTAACCAGCTTATTATTAGTCCCTAGTAATCAAAGCATTAAAATAGAAAAATAATTTGTAAATTTCACAAACTAAGATATTCATCATTCAACTTCCATTATTCTATCTAGATAAACAAACTCTCATTAAATTTATATATCTGCTCAATACCTCTTAAACAAGATATTAATAAATCTTTTTTTATGCTTAATATATCAATATATAATTATAAGGCTTTTCTTGGAAGAAAACAAAATTTTTATTCTAATATTTATGGTTAACTTCCTTGAGTTAAGATTATTATTTTTTTCTTATTTTTTAATATATACATACAGATAACTTAAAACACCATGCATCTTTAACCTATGTAATGAGCTTTCAACTAATGACTCCTAGACTAGTTGGTTTTAAGGCATTAGGTATTGAGACATCTCTATGAGTTTAGTAACTTGGGTTGCAGATGCTGATATGTAGATAGTGCAATGTTATGTTTACACTATACTTATTCTTACACCATTAGTGTAACCTTTTCACCTTGATATAATAAACTTAGATAAACATAATGAAAGAGAGAAACATAAATAAATAATATAAGAACACAAATAAGATAAAAGTCAACTTAGTAAAGGAAAGAAAATGAAAGGCATAAACAAGATATTAATGAAAGCAAAACTTAAACATTGTAAAAATACAAAGAGAGAAAGCAAGTGCATGATCTTAATCTAAAAACCAAGATGCCTAAATGCATGGCAAATGTCTCCTTTTATAGGCCAAAATTAGAAAGTATTGATTTGATAACTAATTAATAAGTGGGTGGTCAACTCTTGACTTAGTGACAGTCCTTATCTTTTCTTGTCTGAATAAAACATCATTTATAACATTAGAATTTAAACCAAACCTTCATATGAAAGTTTTAGAAAATTATCTTAGCTTTCTAGGAAAAAAAATTAAGGTCATTTGGATTTTTAAAACTCAAGATATGGGTTAAACACTAAATAGTGTTTGAGTTGTAGAACAGATTTGGACTTCTGTGTTATTGCTATATTTTGGATTTGAAAACAGCCTTTTTAAATCGTGGACTCTATGAAAGTTATAGGCCTATACCTAACCTTTCCATCCATATAAAGTAGATCTAAATCCGAGATCTATAACTCTAGATATGACCTAATTACCAAACAGTGTTCCAATTTGGACTGCACCAACATCTCTTTTCTAAGTTTGGCCATCTCTTTGTTCTTTCAATTTCAGTACTTAAACTCATCAATCAATCCTTTTATTTATGTGATAAGCCTCAATTTAAGATGAACATTCACCATAAATTAAAGGTATCTTATATTATTAGATATGTTATTATAAAACATGTTTTAGTTAAGGAGTTATTGATACTTCAAATGCAAAATAATGATATAAAATCTTGATAAAAATACACTTTTAAGTACTAGTTAGTTACTGATTAAGATAATGTCATCAATATACATTAAAAGATCCAAGATATGATGGTTGTTGTGAAGAACAAATAGAGAGGTATTTGAGTTTGAATTATTAAAACGAGAATATATCAAAAATTGATGAAATTCATGATACAAAACCTAGAAAGCCTTCTTGAGGCCACAAATGGATTTATGAATTTTACGGATATAGATGGGATGATCAAGAGTCTACAAAGCCTGATGATTAAGCCATAAATACATCTTTAGAGAGCTTACCCTAAAGAAAGACATTGTTGATGTCTAACGAGTTGAGAGACTAGCCATTACTTACTCTAGTACTAAGAATAAGTCTCACTATGGTAGGCTTAACAATTGCATTAAAGGTTTTATGGTAATAAATACCTGCTCATTAATGAAAGCCTTTAGCTACAAGGCAACCTTTGAACTTGTTAATAGAATCATCAGAATATCTTTTAATATGGTAAATCCATTTACAACCAACCAAATTAAATATGCCATCAGGGGGAACTAGTTCCTAAGTTCCATTACAAACAAGTGCATCATACTTGTCATATATAGCTTAATTCCAATTATGGTCTCTAAGAGCTTGTGATATCGATATAGGTGTAGTAGTTTGGGAAGTTGTTTTATGGATGTGAAGGTTAAGATTCTAAATTGGTTTATGATGTTGTCTTTGGCTCAAGAAGTCATATTATATCGGGTGAGAGGTGGGATTGTGATTTGTTAATCGGTGATTTGATGGGAATGATGAGGTGATAAAGTGTTTTTAGGAGCTACTTGCTATGATAATGAAACAACTTGTTGGGAAGTGGTCTCGGGTAGAGGCAATTCTTGATAGCTAATTATAGATAAAGTGTGGTCTATATACTAGGCTGACATAGGGACAGAAACAATAAGGAAAGGTGGAATCCAAATGTTTAAGTTAGTGGAACTGGAATAAGAGAGAGTGATGTATAGAGAGGTGTATGTGAAAATTGTTTCAATAAAATTGAACATGGCGAGAAACATAAATTCTTGATATAAAGGGGTCAAGGTAAAGATAAATACTTTGAGATAATGAGTACCCCAAGAAACACACTTTATTTAGATCATTAACTAAGTTTATGAGAGATATAGGGGTGAAGCCAAGGGTAATATAAACATTTAAAAACTTAAAGTTTAGAGTAATTGGGAAAATTAATTCATAAGAAGAAGAAAAAATTAGTGTAGTGGTTGGTAGTCATTTAATTAGGTAGACAATAATAGCATGAGAGAATAAAGTGAGGTTAGTTTTAAAAATATGATGGTTTCGTCTTTCAAAATAGCCATCATGTTGAGGTGTATATGGTGGAGTGGTTAAGTAGGAAATGCCATGAAGAGAAAGATAATTTTAAATTCACATATATTCTCCCTTATTATCAGAATAAAAACTGATAATTTTATGAGAGAAATAAATTTTTCACAATGACTTAGTAAAATATAAGGACTTTGTGAACTTAATTTTTTTTTAAGGGGGTAAAACCATTTGTATTTGGTGAAATGATCAATGAAAGTAACATAATATATGAAACCATCTAGTGATTCAATAAGAGAGATCTATACACCCAAAAAAATTATTTGAAGTGGTTGTGTTGAGTTGAGGGATGAAATTAAGAAAGGTAGTTTATGACTTTTATTACTAAGATAGGCATTACATGAGAAGTCTTTTGGTAAAAGTGAAGAGGAGGCTAATTAATAATTAGAAATGACATGTTCTAAAATAGAAAAGCTGTAGGTGATACTAAACTAATGATATAGTTTTGACAAGAAAGAAGGTTAGAATTGGAGAAGATCTAAGTTGTGCACGTAATTGGCCACTCATACACTCCATCATTAATGATGACTATCAAAAAAATTGCCCCTATATGGATATTCATCACATGAAAAGAAGATGAAAATAATGTAATAGAGGCATCATTAGTAGCATGAAATTGAGAAATAGAAATAAAGTTCTTTTTCATGGTTGGGACACATAAAATATCATCTAAAGTAATGGTAATGGTTAATGTGGGAAGAAAAACAAAACCAACACGAGATATAAATAGACTTGTATCATCACCAATCATAACATCATATGAGCCACTACATGGTGTATAAAGAGATAGGTTGGTTAAGTCAATAGTTACATGATGGGAGGCACCACTATCTAGTAAACATAATGGTTTACTGATGGTTGTATTTGCTATATAATAAGCTTGTGGTTGTTATAATGCAATGGAGTTATTTAATGGTGGATTGTAGTAGTTGGTTGGATTGGTTTAAGCCGAAAGGATAGGGGCGATGTGACCTTAAATGCCATAGATTTGGTAAAATCCATAATATGGATGGGGTGGAGGACGATTGTTGTGAGTTGGAGTTCCTAAATTAATGGCTCTCGGTGGGTGGCCTATATTGGTTGGATGTGGATGCCAACCTATGTAACTTATAAAGAAGAAGTGATTAAGACACTAGTTATTGTTAGTCTTGTGTTGCCACCAATTTCTTTGTAGGAATAACAAGGATATGAATATCTATTTTTGATTTGGCTGAGAGAGAGACTTCAAAGGATAAGATTTTGTCATAGGGTTCATCAAAGGTTATTAATATGTCATGAGCTTGAACAACATGAACAAGCTCATTGTATTCATCATCTAGTCCATCATCTAGTCCATCGAAGGTTTTCTCTGTAAGATCTACTTTATTTATTGGTGCTTCTAGGATGGCTAGTTCATCTACACAAGCTTTGATAGAGTAAAGAAAATCAATGATAATTAGAGTACCTTTGGTGATCATTTTTTATAAGGTTCTTGGTTTGTTTTATTCAACCACAAGATGGTTTGACATATGCATTTGCTAGAATAATCTATGCCTCACGAGAAGTATTTGCTCAAGAAATGAATGAAATAATAAGTGGTGATAACAAACCAATGAGAGCATTGAGGATTAATTGATCTTGGCTAACCCAGATGTTATAGACAACATTTGGTATGATAATATTGTTTGTAGTTGGAGGTGGACATGGTTTGGATCCATGAATATATCTAAGAAGATCATAACCATAAGAGTGTTTCAAATTGGATTTTTTATTAGAGATAGTTACAAAATATATGTTTCAAAAGAGCTTATGCAATTGTGTTGATTATGAGAATCTAGGATTAATTGTTGTTAGGGAGAATGTGTGAGCTAAATTGAATAGTCATCATGGTATATAAGGAGGAAAAAAAAGACAAAAAAAAAAAATTAATAGGATAGGGGAAGCAACTTTAATACCATATAAAAACTTATGTTCATGAATGAACAACTTTAGAATTTCCATTAGAATGAAAGGAAAATAAATAATATAAAAAGTATAACAAAAGATATGAATTAACACTTGTATTCAACAAGGATAAAGTTGGCCTATCTTCTTTGAATTACATTCACAATTCAAATCTAATATACATTAGATCATAACAACTTTTATACTTTAAAAATAACAATCATGAAAGCTTGGGCAGAACTTGTGAGAATCTCTCTTTTTTTTTATATAATAATTGAATTTTATAAATGATTACATAACTCTATTAAATATATAAAATTTTGCATGATAAAGTCTTTTAAATGAGACATGTAATAAAGAAAACTATTTTCAAGGCAATAAAACAGTTAGGCATAAAAGGAAATAAAGAGTTTTTCCCTAATAAATTAAAAGTTATATGTCTTAAACAACAAGGAAAAGAACATATAATAATTAATTTTTGGCTTAATAGGGTGGTTTCGTGATTACTTGAACTCAAATTTCTTTAAACACAAATAACAAAGAAAGAGAACAAAAGAAACACCATGATAGAAGAAATAGGTGAATTAAAAAAATCACTATACATACCAATAGCTTAGTCGTTCATCCACTACCACATTTAATAGTTTTTTCTGATGAAAAATGATGTTGATGTTTACACTAATATACACTAAAATTACTGATAGATTCATGAACGAATACTCATTGTCAGAAAAAACCTCATCGATAATTTAAGGTTTGTTAGTAAATCAATCGTTAATAATAAAAATTAACCATTTGTTTATACACGAACAATGCACGCAAAAAAAAAACCCATTGAAATATACCAACAAAGTAATTTTGTTAGTGAGTTGTAGTGGTATTCACAGTAATTTCTTTCCAACTCTAGAATATACCAATGGAATTATTATGTTGGTGCTGTAACAATTATAGTGGTATTTATAGTAATTCTTTATCAACTCTCTATAATATATTGATAGAACAAGTTTGTTGGTAACTCTCATTCATAATAATTAATTAATATATATATATATATATATACAAATTTAATTCTTTTTCATTAATTTTTATTTATATAAAATGCACACACACACACACATATACACATATATACTGAAAAATACTTAAATTTGTATAAAATTCAAGTATTAAAAGATCAATTATCTTAATATAAAAGCCAAATATCTATTACAATGAAACTAGAACAAAGGCGACACTAAAGGAGGAGGAAAAGGCTAGTTGTCCTTGAAATCATAAGGGCAATAAAAGGGTGGACACTTATCACATATCCATGACCATCTTGATGAAGTTTTTCATAATCTACATAGAGTCATTCATATTTTTCATTTAAATAGGTTGTATGTTCTTATACTTTTTTATTTAACAAGGTCTAGAACTTCGAAGACTAAGTGCTTGAGACTCATTGCCAACTCCTAATGGTTGAAATCCTATGGCAGTCCATAAGTTCTCAGTCATAGTGTTGGAGAGTTCATACGCCCAATTTCTATCAGATCCATCAAACAATCCTGCCTCCAATCATAAATTCAAAATGAAATTTAGATGGGTCAAATGATCATCCTTATATCTCTCCTTCAACTAGTTGTTATATTGCTTTTAAAAATAAAAAATTAAACAACCTCTACATGACCTCTAGGTTTAGTTTTTAGTATGGATAACCAATCACCTCTACATTGCTTGGTGAAAACAAAAACATTATCTACAATGCGGGGTCTAGCTTTTGAATTAATTTCTACCAAACCATGATGGGGATCTACCTTGATTCCTCTATCAATTTTGTCATATCAACAGAATTTGAATAAAAATACTTTATTCTTCTCACTATGATATTACAATTTAATTACCTCTTATAATTTGCTATAATGGTCAACTTCAAACTCATTAAAAGTTGATTTCTTAACACCAACTCCATTGTTATATATCTTTCTACCCTACCTATATTCTTCAGCATGAAACACATTTTTATTAACAAAATACTCATTGTAGCACTTTGATTTTCTTTTAGAACCTAAACTTAGTAAAGACAACGTAACACTACTATTTCCTTCTAATTTATAAACCTGGTACATAAAGTACACTAGTGAATAGTGAACAAAAAATGTGTAATGAAATTAAGTACCTAATAAATTATTATAATTAAACAACACTTATATGTGTTCTGAATCATGTAAAAAATTATTCATCTTGTAATAAAAAAATTTAAGATTCGACCAATAGTGAATTTTTAAACAATAAATATTGACAATATTGCCTATGAGGTATTCAACAATATATAGGTTTGTGATGTTACAATAGATGGATAGTCCATTTACAACAAAGTTTAAGTAGTATATATACTTATTGAATAAAAGGTTTTAGTTCATCATAGTTAAATAACATATAACTATGTGTTTGTCTGAATTCTATTCAGACAAATATCCTCCCTGATAACATTTTTTGTTAAGGGTTGTTGCTACCTAATTTTTGACCTATGTTTTGATAAATTTTCCAAAAAAATCCAAAAATAGCAAAAAGCATTGAAAATAAAAAAACATATATGTTTTTAATACATTTGCATCGTTTTTAGCATTTTTAGTGTCGTCTAAAAAGAATTTAAATTTTCAAAGGTCTTTCGAACTCGTTCAACTTTTAACACGTTATTTTTAAAATCATTGATTTTTCCCATTCAATGGGATGTTGATATTGCTTGTTTTCAAAAAAAAAAATACAAAGAAATAAAGAAAAATAAAATTTACAAAAAAGAAAAAAAAGTTGAGAGACCAAGTTTGAGGACCAAACAACATTTTACCTATAAATACTTGTGTTCAACTCAAACAAAAAGGGGATAATTTTGAAACATAAGAGAAAAAAACACAAAACACAAAAAACCCTAAACCTATCTATATCTCAAGTCATCGCTTGTGATCCGAAGAACACTTACTCTCCCTTCCCCCAGCCAAAACGAGAGAAAAAAAATCAAAGGAGCGGTGCCCCCTCCCTTTAGTCGTTTTTATCTTCCTCTTCCCCGGCCATACCCCCCCTCATCAAATTTTTCCCTTCTTTTCACCAGCCAAGGGTTGAGCCTCAACCCTTGCAGAACCGGCCACCACATCTAAACAACCGCCCCCTACCCATCTCAGTCGACGGGTCGCTTACCCTTCTCAACACCTGCCTCTCCGCCCAAAAAATAACCACTGATTTCTTCCTCTAGTTCTCGATCAAGACCATAGAGAACCAACCATAGCTCCTATTTCCCCCCCTCACTAGACCAACCCCAGTCTTCTTCCCTCAGCTGTAAGCCTCCCTTTCAGCCTCAAGACAGCCCCCTCATCTTTATCCTAGCTGTTCCTTTCTCCTCGCCAGACTCCTCTCCTCTCTTAGCCGACCCATCGACCTCCCTCTCTAGGTCAATGAGTAGATCCAACTGTAACTTTAACAGCCACAAACGATAACACCACAAAGTCATCCCCACTGACCACAAATCCCAGATCAATTCGCCTTTTTCCTTCAACAGTACCCACAGACCCGCCTATAGCAGCAACACCCATCTCGTCCATTCCTTTTTCTTGTTGGCGACCAGAAAAAAAGGAGAAGAAGACAAAACCCATAACAACTAACCCGTAGTGAAGCAAATTTGAAGAAGGAGAAGGGAGAAACAGACATATCCGAAAAAAAGAAAAAGCCGAAGTAGATTTCAAAAACAAATGAAAATGAAAAATTAAAATCAACTGCTTGGGTGTTTTTGGTTGTTTTCCAAGTCACCGTCGGCGTAGGGAAACAGAGAAGAAAAAGAGGTTCCCGATCCACCAGATTTTATCACCTTCGTCGGCGGCGGCGTGTGGAGGCAGTGGCGCGTTGGGCAACATGCCACCACTATTTTAGCAGTTCTAGAAGGCTTCCTGACACTATTCTAGGATGTTTTGGGTTATTCTATAATTTTGAAAGTGTTTAATGTAATTTTTGTTTAATTGTTTTGAATTTGTATTTTGTAAATGTGGATGAAAAGAAAAGAAAAGAAAAGAAAAGAAAAGAAACAAAGAAATATAGTGATAGTGTATATGTGTATTTGTATTTGTTATATGGATGTTTCTTTTTATTTTTGATAAAATTGCAAAGATTAAAGAAGAATTTAACATTTTGATTGGATCATGGTTAAGAATTATTAACTTATACATAAGTTGTATTTATGATATACCCAATGAAAAGATAAAATTTTTAAAACTTCTTTAACACGTCAAAGCCACGAAGCAGCTTACCTCAGGTAGGATGCGTTAGGGGTGTTAATACCTTTCCTAACCACAACTAGTTTCTTCCCCGTGAATCTCTAACAAGACCAGTACATCTAGTTTCCTAGTAGCCTTCAATAAATTACTGGGTGGCGACTCCAACAAACCAATCAAATCAAATCAACGTCAATAAAAATCACCAGCTGATGCCGCGTGGATTTTGATGTGTGACAAGGGTCATCCAGAATTGGAGAATATTGATAAGTTCCCACTCAAAAGTACTTTACAACCATTGTCATACCTTGAAATGTGATTAATTTTTATTCTCAATTGAGACTCAAAATAATATAAGATAAATGTTAAAATCTTAATTGAGGAGATTGATCTTAAGAAAGCTCCTAAAAAATACTTTGCTTTTTCCAATTGATTGTTAAACCAAAACCAAGAAACTTCTGCTTATTAGATTAGAAATCAAATACAATGTCTTCATATTCAGTCACCATGTCATACAATTCTTCACCTAAAAGATAAGGCAGTGTAACATCCTTTTCAACTCTGCCAATAAAGAAGTCTTTTCTGTTCTTTACATAATTGTAATCCATTGGCAAGAACTGTTAGTGACAATTAATAAAAAAAACATTTTACTATTGTTTGTTAGCGTGAAAGCCTTGTTATTTTTCATGCAATATGAACATGCTAGTTTTCCATTCATGCTCCAACCATAAATCATTCCATAAGCTAGAAAATCATTAATAATCAACATCAAAGCTACTTTCATAAGAAAATTATTTTTCATCAATATATCATAAGTGAAAGTCTTAAATGACCACAACTGCATCAACGTATCAATTAATGATCGAAGACAAACATCTATATTTTACCCTAAACTATTTAGGACTAAGTATTACCGTAGATAAAAACATGAACTCCAGCTTCAAACATATCACCGGTGGCAAGTTATAAATGATGAGTATAACAGACCAATAAAAATAAGAAGCACCAAATGCCTCAAAAGCATTGAATTTGTCTATATATAACCTAAGATGCACATTCCTTAATTCAGCTAAAAAGTAAGGATGCACACTATTAAAGTATTTCCATGCTTCACAGTCAGAAAGATGTACCATCACTTCATCCACCATGTCATGTCACGTGTTCGGTGTCATATCATCTGTTTAGTAGTCGTTGGTGACATGAATAATTTCTATAGTCTAGGTGTGATTAGACAACATCTAAGTTTTTTATGTGCGAAAAGAGTCCTCCCCCAACCAATTTTGGGTTTATAACGAGAATGTCCAGATGTTCTACACTCGATCAGGTTCAATATTTTCAAGGTAGTACAACATGTAAAAGTTTGAACATATGTTAATTTTTCGGTATCCTAGGCGAGGGGTTTCATTATGGACTTAATAGTATAGAAGTTTTCTTTTATCCTATTCCCTTAAGGGACAATGCTTCTTTCATATTCAATAATTCTATCATAACTAGCCTCATTCAACTTATGATCCAATTTGATGATGAACACTTGTGCAACAGCCGATAATGTATTGTGATTTGTGCAACCATCCTATAATAGTTTGTCAAAATCTTTCAAAAGATAAAAAAAAAAAATTGGTTTTGTTTGCGTTAAGTTCTGCATCTACGATTGGATATTGATCAGTATAACCTTGATTTATTATCATCGTGTCCATAACTATATTCTTATAAGGATTATTATTATTATCTACAACTTTATACACGTCGCTAGCACTACAAGTTGATATAACCATCCTTTCTATCATGGTTTTGTGAGAAAAAAATGGTTCTTAATGTGCATACCAACATAGGTTTCCTTCATGAACCCTTTACACACACACACAAATACAGACATAAAAGATGCATTCTTATAAAATCTAGAATGAATTTTTTTTTTTCTTATATATCTTATATGGACACTTAATACTGTCTCCATAAATCCATAAATTTTTATTAAAAAAATAAATCAACAATGGGGGTTAAATGTGTAGAAAAAATCAAATAAATTCAATTCCTTAAAAGGATTTTAAAACATGAAAGAGGTACAACTTAAATTGTAACAAAGATGAAAAAATAAGCCAAAGTATAATTAAGAAATAATAGGACTATAAATACCCAATTCTGTCCTCTATATGGCTAGTTGCATTGAGACGAAATGGAGGAGGAGATTACATATTTTCTTCTACAAAAATTGAGAGATAAACATCAAAATTGTTAGGGCTATACAAACTCTAGATTATTAAGTAGAGAAAATATCCTTTGACAAAGGAATTAACAAAGAAACAAGTGAAGAAATTGTGAGGGAAAAAGAGGGAGATAGTTGACTACATGCAAGGGGAGGAGGAGCTAAAAATCTTTAATCAAATTAGAGTTGAGATATAAATTTTTCTCAAGGAACCCTAAATCTAATTGTTAAAACCAATTTAATTTCCATTAAGAATTGTGCACCAATTTAAAACTTGAAAATTAAGATTCTTGAGTAAAATTCAAGGAATTATATAATTTGTTGAAATTAGGTTAATTGAAGTATTGTAAGTTTCCTTAACATGAAATGGTAAGATGAGTGAGGGTATGAAGTGGTATACAACCTTAACAATTATTTTGATCAACAATGTAAATCATAATTTCCAAAATAAGGAGAATAAAGTGAAAAAATAACAAAATTATAGAAGAGTTCGGGTAATTTTTCCTTAAATAAATCATTTACAAACATTTTTGTTTTCTAACATTTATTTGCATAAGATTTTTAGTTCATGATAAAAAAAATTCTTCAAGATAAAGAATTTATATGACTGTGCTTGTAAATTTGTTTTTTTTTTAAATAATTTTTAATCCAACCGACAGCATATCAACAATAGATTTGCTAGTTGATTTTTAAATCACATGTAGTTCGTCATAAGGAAAAAATAGCTAGATGAAATATACAATTATCACGCACCATAACTCTTAAGAATATATATATTACTTTATATATTTATCAGCTTGGGATCCAAATTCTAATGCATGTCCATATTAATCCAAATTATTCCGGGCGGGACCTCACCTATAATTTTTTTCTAATTATTTTAACAATTATCGTTTGCTTTTTTTCTGGAGTGGTGGATAAATGTATCATCCATTATTTTTTAAATTATGTTTATTTAAAAATATATATAAAAAAAATTTTATTTTTAATATTAGCATATTAAACTATTAAAAAATATTAAAAAAAAATTATGTCAATTATTTGGCATCTTTGTTATGTACATACAATATTTGTAGTGCATTTCCAAACAGCTGTAATAAAGATGATCGTCACTGCATATGAACATCTACTCTGTCTGCGGAATTAATGTTTGTGCCGAACTACAATAGTATAAAGAACCCCAAGGGCTCAGCCTAGTATACAGCAAAAGTTATTCAGGTTCTCCATCTCTCGTTACTGGAAAGCAAAACGAAAACAATATGGTCTTGGAGAAAGAAGAAGACGCTTTAGAGCACGCGAGTCCTACTGGACAGTACTTCAACAGCTCGGCTCTAAACGTCTCCATTCTTAGTGTTTTGGAGACTGAAGTTCCCATTGATGACTTAAATACTATCCCTTTGGTCAGGGATGTTTTTCTCCCCATCAACCCACGTTTCTCTTCCATCATGGTACTCTCACTGTCTGGTGTATGAAAATGTGTCTTATTACTTTTTCTTTTTTACGGGTAAAAGCTGCAGTACTATATCTTTTTCAACAAATAACAATCTCATTCCTGTTCAAAGACACGCTGCAGCACTATATGTTGGCCTAAAGATCCAAGCTGTTTATTATGTTGCCGGGATCTCCTCACTTGTGTTATGTCCTGTAAACACAAACACATTAGACAAATGTCAAATGATAGTTTCATAACTAGCTATTTCCTTGATCCACTAATGGGGCAGGTGAAAGTATGATATTTATTATTCTCTCTAAATTTTTTGGATCAATTAATGCATTATACCTCGAATATATTTCTCACTAGAAAACTGTGCTTTTTAATTTTATTCTTCTTTGGATAAGGATAAGTAATCTTTGATTTAAACAGTGAAAGTGTGGTTACAGGTTATTGATGAGAATGGAGAAAAAAAATGGAAGAAAGTGGAAGTAGAGCTCAAAGACCACGTTTATGTTCCCATTTTCCCAGAAGAAATGTCACCGCAATTTTATGACCATTACCTTGAAGATTATTTATCAAAACTATCAATGTTACAACTTCCACAAAGCCAACCCTTATGGGAAATTCATTTAATAAAATACCCCACAAGTAATGCAGCAGGCACTATAATATTGAAGATCCACCATGCAATTGGAGATGGTTACTCTCTTAAGGGGGCTCTTCTTTCATGTCTACAAAGAGCTGATAACCCTTCTCTTCCCTTGACATTGCCTTCTGTCCAACCACGCGCAGATACATTTGGTGATCATGGTGCCATCTTTAAGACCGTGCCCAAAATTTTCTCTTTGCTGTTTGACACCGTGTCTGATTTTTGGGAATGCCTTATGAAGAGCAGTTTAGTTGAAGATGATCTATCTCCAATCCGATCAGGAGATATTGGAATTGAGTTTCGTCCAATTGCTCATGCCTCAATGACATTCTCTCTTGGTCAAATTAAACAAATTAAGGCTACTCTTGGTGTGGTGAGCTTACTTAATTTCAAGTACTATTTACTTGTTTTTCTTCAAAAATAATAACATTTTTTCTAAGAAACCATTAGCGTTCTTAATGAATCGGCAACCACAGACAGTCAAATAGCTAAATTATAATTTTTGAAAAACTAGATGAACTAACAAGTTATTATATCGATAAAAACATAAGGATTATATTGTTAAATCTCTCTTTCTTTTTTAACGGCTAGGGTATCAAATATTCATATTTCATCCATTCAATTGAATTAGACAATTTTAGATTGAGTTGCCTTTCTGTTTTCTTCCCATGAAAATCTGAGCTTATCCATGCATATATCATCCTATCTCCATACCAAATTACATGAGGATTTTTAGGCAGAATAAGTCCAAATTTGATTTTGTTCAAATTACATCCTATCTCCTTACCAAATTTTAGCTCATCCATGATAATTTTAACACAAGGCATGGCTAATGATTGAAGAGAGAATCCTTTCCTTTTATTTTGTTCTTATCTCTCTACATACATCATCAAGTTTTTAATTTGGTTGTCTTGATATATATATCAGACAATAAATGATGTTATTACTGGAGCAATTTTCGTGGGAACTCGCTTGTACATGCAAGAAATGAACAAAGGGTCAAGCGATCATTCAAATTGTACAGCATTAGTGCTGCTTAATACAAGAATGTTTCGTAGTTTCCAGTCAATTAAAGAAATGGTAAAACCCAAAGCAGAATCACCATGGGGCAACCATTTTGCCTTCTTGCATGTCCAATTACCTGAGTTGGTGGCCAGTACTGCGTTAAATCCAATAGAATTTGTCAGGAAAGCTCAGCAAAT
Organism: Populus pruinosa; assembly: GCA_026413675.1. Lineage (NCBI taxonomy): Eukaryota > Viridiplantae > Streptophyta > Magnoliopsida > Malpighiales > Salicaceae > Populus > Populus pruinosa. The sequence goes on along the minus strand of CM048608.1, from coordinate 18,797,077 downwards.
CATCAAGCGAAAGAGAAGCTCTTTGGCTGTTTATCTCACTGCTGCATTCATTGAGATCGTGAAGAAATTAAAAGGACATGAGGTATGCTAGCTTATCTATAAGGTCTCTACAACAAAATTGAATTTCAGTAGCATCTTGTAAGTAAATATTATGATTAAATTTAAAGTAATTACATATATGGAGTTAAAATAATATCAATTTTGGATATTTATAAATAATTGGATCTAAAATCATTTATACTAAATGAATGCCTCTAAAATTAGTACTCACATCTAGATAAAACTATTGTTACTTCTATTGTCGGTAAATAAATATCACAATTAAATTATCGTTACATGTCATTAAAGATATATCATAGTAACAATTATGTAGCAGGGTAATGTTACACAAATACACATTTTGAGACTTCAATTTTTTATTCTTTTCATTCTCCTGGAATGCATGATGCAATAATAACAATTATGTAGCAGGGTGCAAGTAAGGTTTTGGTCTAGTGGTGGGAGGGGCTGGTCCCCTTCCTCCGCACCTGGGTTCGAACCTCATTATGCATGTCTGTCATCCCCGCGGTGCCTTACTTGCTTACTGGGCTTGCAGGATGTTCAGTAGGCCGTGGGGATTAGTCGTGACGAGCTGGCCCGGATACCTCCCATAAATAAAATAAAAAAATTATGTAGCAGGGTAATGTTACACAAATATACATTTTGAGACTTCAATTTTTTATTCTTTTCATTCTCCTAGAATGCATGATGCAGTAATAACTTAAAAATGTACCATGATCTTACTTTCCACCGCACGTCTTTCTTAATAGATTAAGACAATGACTTTATGATTTCTTCGTGTTTGGCTTTTATGTTTTTTTTTTTCCTTTCTTTATTTGATTATAAATTTTTTTTCAGTTAACATCCTTTTAATAGTGTTGTTTCAATAATGTATCTCAATCATAGTTATTAAATTCAGTCCAGGGATTGACTCAGTCAAGGGGTCAGATCCTAGGTTTCATGGGTCAACCTGGGTCAACTCGGGTCGACCCAAAAAAATTAAAAAAAATAAAATTTTAATATTTCATATGAAAAAATTTATATAAATATAAACTATATATATTGTAAATAATGAAATTTAAAAGAATATTTTAAAAAGTTTTATATCCCACGTTGAAAAAACATAACTTTTTTCTTAGAAACATATAGTATTTATACTAATAAGTTTCAAATCCCACAATGAAAAAACATGATTTTTTTCATAGGAGCATAGAGTATATATACGAAAGGGTTTCAAATTCCACATTGAAAAAATATTATATTATCTTTTTAAGTTGAAGTATTTAAACTAAACGGTTTTTTATCCCACATTGAAAAAACATGATTTTTTTCTTGAGAACATAGAGTATATATACGAATGGGTTTCAAATCCCACATTGAAAAAACATTAGTATAGAATATATATATAAAAGGGTTTCAAATCCCATATTAAAAAGATACCATGTTTTCTTTTTAAGTTGAAATATTTAAATCAACAGATTTTTTATCATATATTAAAAAAACATGATTTTTTTCTCAGGAACATAGAATATATATATGAAAAGGTTTCAAATACCACATTGAAAATATACTATGTTATCATTTTAAGTTGAAGTATTTAAACCAAATAGATTTTTTATCCCATATTGAAAAAATATTATTTTTTTATTAGGAACATAGAGTATATATACTAATGGGTTTTAAATATCACATTTGAAAAAAAAAGCCGAGTCTTGTCCGGGTTTGCCCGGGTCGCTCGGGTCATGGGTTGACCCGCCGGGTCATCCGGGTTTGACCGGGCTGTTGCCACAGCCGGTCTTTTATTAAACCCGAACCGGTCCAGGCACCGGGTTGACCGGGTCCTGGGTCGACCTGCCAGACCGGGCTGGATTTAATAACACTGCTCTCAATAATTATTAAAAAAAATTTTAAAACTATATAACTATTAAAAGAACTTTAAAAAGTATCTTTTTAATGGTTGATATCTTTAGATGCTTGCTAAAATGATATTCCTTAATCAACCATGTGTCACAGGCAGCAGCTCAATACATTTATAAAACACTACTGAACTCAAGCATGTCAATAACAAATATGATTGGTCCAGTTGAAAAGATGTCCTTGGCTAATCACCCAATCAAAGACATGTACTTTGTTCTTGGTGGCAGTCCTCAGGTAGGTTATAATCACTTATCAAATTTAATTAAATTTTTCCATTCACCAAGAAATTAATCACTTATTAAATTTAAACTAAACAGTATATAACATGTGTAGGGTCTTACCATAACAATTATAAGCTACATGGACAATCAAAGGGTTATAGTGGGAGCTAAGAAAGGCTTTATAGATGTCCAAAAGTTGAAGTCATGCATAGAACAAGCTTTCCAGATGATACTCAAATCTGCTGCGTGAAATAAGAAGGAATCAAATCATATAACAATTTCATTTCCAAAACTCTTACTATTTATATTTCTTGTCATTTGAATTATATTGGTTATGGGAGCTACCTAGTTTGATTAAGGATGAATATTTGCCGAGTTAATTATATATAAATTATATCTTTTATCTCTTTGCTAATTTCAGTTGAACTCTTTTCTAATGAGTTAATTATATGTATATTTTTATTCATTGCAAAGTCTAAAAGTGTCCAAAAGCACAGAGGTGGTAGAAGTGAAATTCTACTAATGCTTATTTTTAACTATATTGTCACATTGATGTCGCAGTGATGTTTACAAATTAAATAAATAAATAAATATTTAGAATTTTATTATTAAAAAAATATATATGATCATTAAAAATCATAACTGATCAACAAAAATTATATGATATAAGATTGATTACACAAAATAAAAAATGCTATCACCTCTTAAATATTTTATTTGAGATAGATTGCATTGTTGATTTTTACCTAAAATTACTTAAAATTTGTTAGTTTTTGCTTTTAATGATATGCCTATAATATTTTTAACTTTAGTGTTATTTGAATATTCAACTACAAAAACTTTTAACTGTGATGTTGATAAATATTGCATAAAAAAATATGGTATTCTTGACCTCAATATCAGTAAATATTGGGGTTTAAAATCATTTCTAATTCTAGTATTTGATTTATAATTATAGTATTAGTGATTATAAAATGCATTTTTAATTCTGATTTTAGTGAATATGGATATTCCTGACTCTATAAGTAAAATTTACAATGATGGAGCCTTCCTTTCTTTTTTCAAAGATAAAGAAAAAAAAAAGATAAAAACAAGTATATATTTTACATCAGATTCACATTTCGTAATATAAGTTTAAAACTCTATCAAAAAACATGTGAGGAATTCACAAAAAAATTAAAAGGATCCTTAAATCTTTTTAATATTTTTAAAAAGTTATTTGGCTAAATATTAAAAAAAAAACAGAAAGGTATGTTTTCCAAACACACTATCAACCAAAAAAAGAGGTCAGCTGAGCGGAGTGAGCAGATCAAGTGACTTTATTGCATCCATCAGCCCTTGATCTTGTTGTTATGCTTGTGAGGATGTTAAAGGTAGATTTATTGAGAGAAAAGCTTCAGTAATTAGGTCGAACTGTGGTTACTTGGCAGTTTTCCCCGGCACTATCGCTTCGAATGGCTTGTTTGTGCAGAGCTAAATGTTGCTTTTCTTGGTCCGGTTACTTAACTCTTTTGTTAGTTCTGCTGTGAACAGTTATTTTACAGTCTTTGTACTTATTTCTCCCGCCAGCCTCTGGCGTTTAATAAATTATTTTATGAAAAAAAAAAAAGAGGGATGAACAATCGCCTTAGGAACGACTTTGTTTTGGACTGAAACTATTACTCTTCAATTTGTGCCTTCAAGTTTTCACATTTAGCAATCAGGTCCTTATTCTTGGAAATCTTCTTCTTTTTCTATTTAATTTTCCCATGGATCAATTGCAATTATACCCCTGGATTCCTGCATCATTTACAAAATAATCATTGGTTTCCAATTTAATCAACTCAGTCCTTAATTTAACTCCTCAAAATTTTAATTTTTTCAAAATTATCCCTAGTAAAATCAATTAACACCCCTATAGTATCGACTCATATTCATTTTGATCCCTGGAGGAGGTCCATTTCCTAGCATGATGGAGAGTATAAATTCCAAACCTGAAAAGCAGGATCAAAATGCATAAATTATTCGAAGAACATATTCAATAATTTCCCTAGTCACATAATTTTGGCATCGGACCAAATGACTGTCGGTGGAACCCGTAGTTAATGCTTCACACCAACTTGTAATAACTCAAAGCCTATAGGTAGGTAACACTCCCTATGAAAGAAGTAAATAATGGGGACACGTTTGAGAAAGTACGGAAGCTTCCCTTCAAGAGCCACTACTACAAAATATATAAAAAAAAATGCTGAACTATCATGGTGGTTCGGATATTGCTTGTAGGTCGACAATTAAGCCCAAACATACATATTAATTTTTTTTTGCCCCACAGGGAAAAGTAAGAGTTAATGTTCAATAACATCTTTATCTTTTTTTCTTTTCTTCTCTTTTTTTTTTTCACGAAGGCTTTTGCTTTTTGTGCTAGACTTTATCCTTGACTTCCTTGATATTTAACAAGAGAACATCTTAAATAAATTGATACGATGAAAAAACTTAAATTACTTTAGTAATTTATCGTAGTATACTTACGGTGAACCCTTTTCTAGCTTGGTGTTGAACACGTTCTATTTCAGAATCATACATATTATTTACATCATGGACTACTAGAATACGTAACCTAACAAGCAGCCATTTGATTTCCGATGGCCCCAAATTATGATGTCAATGTATTCATCACAAAGGCAGCGTCTAGGGTCCGAAACGTAGCCCCACAAGGTGAAAAAGAACAGCATGCACGGTCCACACAATTGCCTTAGAAAGAAACTAGATGATTGTCTCCCTACGTACAATTGCCGCAAGAAACTCTGTCTCCCCTTGAAAAGGTTTGCCTACATTATCTAGTTTCTTCTTTTGCCTTGGATATTTGAATCTTGCCTTTAACTGGGATCTGGAACAAGCGGCTGTGATTTTTCTTTTACGCTAATTTTTTTTTTTTTTTGTTTTCAGGGGGGGCTGCTGTGCTTGAATTTTGGGATAAAACAAGATGGGAACCTGCTGGAATTTATTTTCTTTAACGAAAGGGATAAAGATTTGTGGCTGCAAATTTGGATGGGTTTTGGTGTGACTTGGTTTTGATGGTGTATGTTGGGGATTTCGGCGTCCATGCACGAACTAGTGGTATTTTAATAGTTGTTTATTGCAGACTAAGCACGCTGTGACATAATATTTAACATGATTCGATAAATTATCTACATTTATAAGAGAGTTTCATATTATTAGAGATAGAGAAAGGATTACAATACACATGAAAGAGGAGAATTACTTCACTCAAACTCTACTCCTAACTCTCACATACTGTTGTCCATGGCAATAACTCCTCTTTCTCTCTTATTCTCCTCACATTCTATACTCACTCTCATCTCATTTTGCTCTCTAATGTATGTCTCTATTTATACGTATCTATGGCAGCTCCTCTTGTTCTTTTGTCAATAATAATAGCCACCAACTCTAGCTCATCTTTAATAATGATAGTTGTTAACTTTTTACATTTTGGATAAGTGTACATGGTTGGTGCAACTTCAGCTACAGCTGCTATAATTGTTAATGATTGTTGTATATTAATAATAATCAATCCAACAGTGTAGTGGCAGTGATTGCTAGGGTAATTAATTCGAATGATCTTTAGCAGAGAAGGAGATGAGGATGCTGGTTGTCATAATCCAATTCTGAGTTATTTCTCAAAATTCACCTTTTTTTCAAATAAAAAATAAAATAAAGACTGATAATGTGGAGAAAGCTAATATAGAAAAAATGCAAAAATAGGCAAAAATCAAGCTGTAATTTTTTAGGAGATTCAAGACCTATTAGTGCCCCATTATGCCCAAAATTAGAAAGAAAAAAAAGGCAAATTCAAGGTCAAATTAAATGATTATTGGATAAATTTGCATAAAAATTAAGTTCAATAACATAATTAAATTTTTAATAGGCCAATTTGATTTAATCATGGGTCAAATTAAATTTTAATTAAGAATTAATTTAAGTACAAATGAAGGATTTAATTAAGTGCAAGGACTTAATTATACTTTAAATGGGTCAAATTAATTTTATTTGAGGCTTAATTAGTGAAAACAATAAGTTTTGGAGTCTAATTTGGGCTTAATTGAGAAGATTGGAATTTTAAGAGACCAAATTTAATTTTTACCAAGCTAATTAAGTGAAATCAGGGGTCAAATTAAATAAATTAAAAGTTTAATGGTCAATTAGGGATGAAATTACATAAATTGGAGACCAAGGACTATAATGAAAAAGGAGCGTAAATTCAGAACTAAAGTTGAAGTTACGCCCAAAATGGCGTCATTTTTTGAGTTAAAACAAAAAAAAATTGTTTATTATTCATCGTTTTTCCCGAAAAGTTGTCCGAGTATCAGCTTTCCAGGCACATGTTTTGTCTCGTTTGGCCACCAAATTCAACAATGTGCACCAAAATGTCCACCCGAAACCCCTTTATCCTGGAGAATGGTTTGGTCGGGTCGATAAACTTTGAAACGGCTCTATTTATTGGTCTAAAGTGGCCACCTCGGGCAGCCTGCAGCCTTGGATTTGCCAAATTTAGCAATTCGAGGTGCACACTTTGCGCCAACGACATGGATTCCTCGAGTTGAATCAAGGGCTGAGAATTGTTCCCCGTTGAAGACGAGATTATCCTATCCAGTCGCACCACCAGCCAAACCATCGACTCTCTCCACGCTAGGTAATTCTCTCCTCCCTACTCCATCTTTTTTTTTTTCCTTCTTTGTTCCTCATAGCCACTGCATGCAGAATTCATTTCTGCATGCAATGGCTAATTAATTAGCCATCTGCTTGGGTTGGGCCAGTTCTAGCCCAACCCAAAAGGCTTTGCCAAGCCCGGCCCAAACCCAAAAGTCCTGGGCCAAAATCGGCCCAACCCATTTGGGTCGATTTTGGTCCATTTTTCCTGGGCTGAACACGGCCCAACCAGCTAGGCCAGCCAAATCTACATGTTTTAATATTTAATTATATATATTATATTATATATATATATATAAACAAAAAAATTCAAAAACAATTTTAAAAATAATTTCAAAAAATTTGTGATTTTCTTAAATATTATTCTACCAAGTTTGCTTAATATTGGGTTGTATACTTACATGCTAAGATACAAGTTTGGTATAAGTTTGTATTAAAATACCTGGTTTTCACTAAAATATTTTAAAAAAATATAAATAAATAAAAAAGAAAAAAATATTTTATTGCATACGGTGAAATCCTAAAGAATTTTTCAAGTATGTTTCAAAATAAAAAAATTACATCTTTCTCACGATTTAAAAATCCAAAAAAATGGATATCATAACTAGTTTATGATTATCCGTTAAGGTTTGACCAAAATATCAAAAACTTTTTTTGCCTTTTTAACCTTTTTTTTTAGGATTAAGATGTAGACTTTAATATTTATGGGGTATAAAATTACACGATACAATACACCCTCGAGTATTAAAGATACAAGGTGTAAATAAAGGCAATTTTAAAATTTAAATTTTAGAATGGTTAGGATTTAACCAAATAAGGTAGAGACTCCTTCATGAACGGATATCTGACTTGAACCTTAGAAAAGACCAATGAATAGAAATTTGACCTAGAAAAATAATTAAACAACAATATAGTTTATCTTATGTAAGGTGTATTAGAGGTGATGCGTTTTTTCTTTGCACAACCAGTCCCTTACTCAAATTCTCACAGACCATAAGTTTCTAGTGATCATAATAGTAGGTGGTGACTCCAAAAGAACCAAACAAAACAAAAATAATAATAAAAAAAAAAAAAATCATCAGTTGATGCCATATAGATTTTTTTATGATTTTTTGATGCGCAACACTAGTATTTTGGAATTTCAACTATTGTTAATTATTATTATTATTTTTTACCGGACGAATTAATTTAGGCAAGGTGTAATTAATTTGAATGGTTTTGGAAGGGACGCTGGTTTTAGAGGTTCAAACTATTTTTTTTTTAGGTTTATTTATTTTACCTCCCTTTTTTTTCTTGTCTTTACCTTTCTTCTTTTTTCTCATGAATTTTGTGAATCTTCGCTTTTAAATTTATATATTTTGTAGGATTCAAAATTTGGCAGTGTATTGGGACACTTCACGACCAGTGAACTTGTAGATTTACGCAAACTTTTTCAAGGGGACCCTTGGAGGATTGAAGATCTAGTGAACCTTCAAAATTTAAAATGAATTTTTTAATGATTTTGTACCCTAAGCAATAAGCATAGGAAAAAGAGATAATTCTTATAATTCAATTTTGATTTATTGGATTTTGATTTAATTTTTTGGGGGTTCAAATCTAAAATGTAAAGATTATGAATTTATATTGATGAAAAACCTAATTTATCAATTTGTATAAAAATTATTACAATGTTTTTGTTATTTTATCTTTTTCATCAAGATAATTATAATTATTTATTTTTTAATTTATATTTAATTTAAATTTCAAAAAAACATTATTGGAAACTTTATTTTTCAATGAAATTCTTTCCCTATAAATATATAACACTATAAATATAGACCCAGTGCAAGCCCACACATCGCTTTTTTCCTTTTCTTCACCACCACCGACCGAACCAGGTCTCCCCACCCCCCCCCCCCCCCCCCACCCCCCGACCGGACCTCTTTTCTTCTTCCCTACCTAAACTCCTGCTCCCCAGCAGCAAGCTTCCTCTCTTCGGACCAGCACTGGGCGCCTCCTCCAACTCCGGCAACATCCAGCAACAGGCACTGCGCACCGTGAGCATGCAACAGCCATAGCAGCAGCAACCTTCTCTTCTCAGTAGAGACAGGACGGACGAGAACAGGAGGAAAACGGACGAACAGGAAATACACACAGAGAGGAAGAGCACAGGACCGGAAAAAAAAAAGGGACGAGGAAAGGAAACCTGGGAACAGAGACGCAAAAGAGCCAAAATACTGGGACAGACAGAAGGCTGTCCACAGATAAAACAGGAACGCAGGAGTAAGACGAAACTAAAAAAAAACACAGAGAAAACGGACGCTGACAGGGACGAACAGAGGAGACTAGTAAAAGAAAAGGAGAAAGAGCGGAGGGAAAACCATAAGGGAACGAAAAACAGGAGCAGAGGAGAGTGTCCAGCAACTCACGTCTTCATCGTCGTTGTCTTCGTCAGCAGTTCCTGAAACCGGTAACTTTCTTCCTCACTTGACCTCTGCATTACACAGTACGAAGGTAATTATAATTATCTTTTCACGGTGCAACACGCATGCGTGATAATTCAAGGCATGCATGCTGCTTTGTCCAACCAGGTTATTGGCTTGCGTTAATAATCAGGTCGGACTGGATAAGTCCAGCCCAGTCAAATAGACTGGTCTAAACTAAATCCTTAAAACTAATATAAAATATATAGTATTTTTTTTAATCCAAATTTTATGGATATATTTATTAAAGTCAGAGTTAGAAATACTATACTTTTTAGGTGATATTTATCAATATTAGAGTTAAAAATATTTATAAACAAATATTTACTGATGTTAGAGTTGAGAATGTTATTGAAAGACCATAAGAGCATAATAAAACAAACTTTTAGTAATTTAAAACAAAAAAAAACAACAATATAGTCTGTCTTACACAAAACATTTTAAGGATAATAATTTCTTTCATTTCTCATAACTAGTCTCATTTCATAAAATCTTTGTTGACCAAATACCACAACATCATTGGTAATTAATTTACTAATGAAATTTTCCGTTGATATTTGTACTATCATTCCATTGATAATTAATTTACCAACAACATCCCCGATGAAAATGTTTCGTTGACGAATCTTTCATCGGTTTTTTTATCCGTCGGTAAGTCCATTAGTAATAAATAAAATATTATTACCGATGGATTTACTGAAGGAAAAGGCATGTAAAAAAAAATTACCCACTTCATTCCATCGGTATTTTCATTGGAAAAATACCATATATAATTCCGTCAGTAATTACTTAAAAATATTTTTAAAAAATATATTTTACAAAACTATAAAATAATTTAATTAATATAAATAAACACTTTATAATACTCAAAACACTTGGAAAAAAGAAGAAGAAAATCAACTCAAACAAATTTGCAACAAATAAATAACATGAAAAAATAAATTCAACTAAAAAAATTCATATGAAAAAAATGAAGTTGCGATTGCCAAAAATTTAAAAATCCTATAAATAAATCAACTAAAAATTAAACTCATATGAAAAAAAATCCTAAAAAAAATATTCATACAATTATTAAGAACAAAAACAATTAAAAATAAAATAAAATAACAAATATAATGAAAAAAACACAAAAAAGAAGAAAAAGAAAAAATCTTACCTTAATGTGGTTGCAAGCGAAGCTAGGAAAAGGGGAAAAAAAATTCACAAAGTATATTAATTAAAAAAACTGAAAAGAAAAAAAAAAGAATACATACGTGAGCATAGAGGAGAAGAGAAGAGAAAGAAATCAATATTGATATTTTTTACATATGAGAAAGTAGAAGAAAAAGAAGAACAAAGAAGCCTAGTTTATTGTGAAATTAGGGATTCTAGGCTTTTTACTAGAGTGTTATACCAATGATTTTACCGAAGAATAATTAAATATTAATAGTTTTAATCATTTCATCAGTTATTCCGTGTGTAATATTTAATTTAAATTTTTAATTTAATAAAAAAATTTCAAAACCTGTCAAATATCACCGATAACATTTCAATCCATCGGTGATTCTGTCTGTAATATTTAATTTAATTTTTTCATTTAATCAAAATTTTTTAAAAAACCACCAAATAACACCGATGACTTTTCAATTTGTTAGTAATTTTGTCTGTAAAACATAGTAATTAACAGTGCAATTCGGAAGTGAATAGTTTCAAAGCTCTTTGGAAAATACCGACGGAATTTTTTATTGGTGATTCCCTTTTTAATTGACATGATGAACAATGTTCATAGTTTACCAATGATTTTACCGATAAAATTTATTCCATCAGTAATTTTATTAGTATAAATGTCATATCATCATTATTTTTTCTTTGTTTATTTTTTTTCCATTGTAATTCTCTTGGTATATACCGAGAGAATATTTATGTTTGTAAAATCCATCAAAAATTTACTGACAAAAATATTCTCTCTGTATTTCCGTTTGTATTTATTTATTTTCTAGTAATGTAACCAATTAGAATTTCTAGTGACCATAATACTAGGTGATGACTTTTAAAATTAGACATTTTTCTCGAAGAATAAGATGACAGATATCTATTTTTTTCATAAAATATTTTTAATTGATTGCCACGATGTTCGAATGTGATATTTTTCTATTGGAAAATGAAATTGTTAATAGTATGCATTGACAAAGGGTATATGGCTTCCTTTTCAAAGTGGATTTTGAAAAGGCTTTTGACTTAGTTTCTTGGGATTTTCTCTAAGAAATTATGGGTTTCAGGGTTTCATGAGTTTTGGAGGTATATGATTTCTTAGATAAGAGAATGTATATCTACAACTCATTTTTTTATGCTCATTAATGGTTGTTCATATAATAAGTTTGTTATACAAAAAAGTATTCGACAAGGGATTGTATGTTACTATTCTTGTTTGTTATAGTTATTAAAGGTTTAGTAGTATTATTTAAACAAGCAATGGAGAATGAGATTTACTTTGGATTTCATATTTATTCTCAATAAATAACACTTCTTCAATATGTTGATGATTCAACAGTGATTTTTTATCCTAATGATATTGAAGTTCTAAATAATATTAAATTTATTCTTAATTAGTTTAAACTATACTTAGATTTAAAAATTAAATTTTATAATAGTCTTTTGATTGATATTAATATTGATTTAGAATATACTAAAAGGGTGGCTAACTTTTTAAAATGCAAGTCAAGTTGTGTTTTAGCTAAGTACTTGGAGCTTTCTTTAGGAGCTAAAATCCATTTTAGAAGAGATAAGGCCTTGTCTTTGGATGGAAAGGTAGAATTCTTTCAATATGTGGAAAGCTTTGTTTAATAAAGTCTTTGTTGTTTAATCTTTCATTTTATTACATGTAATTGTTTAAAGTTCTTTTAGGAGTGGCAAAAAAAAAAAAGAGCCTTCATGGAACAAAGATTCCTATGAAATGGAGATATGAATACTAAAAAAAAAATCAATAAAGTAGCCTAGAATCTTTTAACTAGACCAATAGGTAGAGGAGAGGTTGGGAGTTGAATCTTTCTTGGTTAAAAACAAAGCAATATTGTTTAAATGGTTATGAAAATATAATAATGATGTCATTTTATTTTGGAGGAATTTTATAAATATCAAGTATCATCCTGATAATTATGAGGTAATGCCAAGGTTTTTAGGAAATCTTTCAACTATTTGGAGTGGAGTTTATGCTACATTTAATTATATAGATAAGTATTCTCTTGATGTGTAAAAAGTGTTTATGGCAATAAAAAAAATGGAAATGACACAATATTTTAGTCTTTAAAGTGGTTAGGAGATTCAATCCTCGTGATTAGATTTCTTACTCTTTATGTAGTTTATGGAAAAATCATAATGGTAGGATTTCATATCTGATATCCTGGATGACTTTAATTGGCACTTGTCTTTATCTTAAAGGAAAAGCCTTTAAGACTAAAAAAAGTAATTAAAGAGGAATTATTGCAATTTCTTTCGGGAGTATTTTTATATCAAAATGTTATTAATAAGAGGGTTTAGAGACCAAGCCTGAAAAGTATTTTTCAATTAAAAGTTATACTTTTTTTTATTAAGTCTTCTCTTTTTCCAGGAGAAATTAATGCTACCTTGAAGGTAGAGTTCCATCTATGTCTTTCAATTTTGAATAAATTTCCTTTTAAATGATTGTTTTACATAAAAAATGCATGTGTTACAAGATATTGGTTTGAATTGTCCTTTATATAACAATAAAATTGAAACTACAACTCATATTTTACATAATTATGAGATGATTTGGAAGTTACGGTTTCAAGTGGTAGACTAGTTGAATCAATAGTTGATCTTAACTCAATATTTTTGTAACTTTTTGTTATTATATATGGAATGACATGGTATGGAGATCTATGCAATATATATATATATATATATATATATGTGTGTGTGTGTGTGTGTTCATTTTTCTTTTATATAGTTGGATATATTTAGAATGCTCGCAATAATATGATTTTTAATGAAAAAGAACCAAACTACAATGATGTATATTATTCTTTTCTTCATTGGGTTATTACTTGGATAAAATATATTGAAGGAAAGTTTTGCTATTCTAGATCAAATTTAATTGATTAATCACATGGTTTCTTTTTATGAAGTAATAAAACAAATTTAAAAAGTGATTCTTCTTAGGTGTGTCCTCCTATAGATAGAATGAAATGGAATATTGACACATCTTCAAATGGCAAACCAAAGCCTTTAGAATTGGTCTTCAACGACATCATGCAGGAAAATTCTTTTATATTTTTTTCTTGTTTAAAAGGTAACATGGAATCTAATGAAACTGAGGTCTTGGTAATTTAAAAAGCTATGTTTTTTAGCATTAATTTTTGTTATGCATTTAACAAGTAACGAGTTATTGACCTAGATTCTTATAATGTCATCAACTAAATTAAAAGAATAAATATTATATGAACTTAGCCTTTGTAAATTAAATTCAATGATATTTTAAATACTTGTAATATATTTTCTTTCTTAGTGTTTTGATCATGTTTATAAATAAAAGAATCATGATGTGGTTCATTTAGTCAAATATTCAATTCTCAAATAAGTTGACTTAGTTATCTAGTTATAAATGCTTTTATTAAGGGTATTTTTATGCTATATTTTGATTGTGTTTAGTCTTTCTCAGTAAATTTTCTAACTTTATAGAATTTTATGTATTTTTATAATTATTAAGCCATGTTTTTAATGGCTATAATAGTTGATTAATTAATTTATTTTTTATTTTTATAAAATAAAAATAAATGAACAATGTTTTTCCCATTCATTTTAGTTTATTAGGTAATTTAATTTAATTAATAAAAATATTATTTTAATTCTCAAATTTAAATATATTTAAGGATTTTTTATATTATATTATTTATTAAAAAGTTTTTTTGCTTTCAAAATAGTAGGGAATTTACACATGTTATCCACAATTATTAATATTAGAGATATGGTACAAGCTTAATGGGACAAGTAAAGACTCCTTGTAATTATCCCATCAACTATCTTTTTAAGGCCTGTTATCATCTCATCAACTTATTAATTATCAATTTTAATTCTTGTTTATTTTTGTATTTTAAAAAAAATTTAAAAAATTTTTGAAATTTTTTTATTTATTTTAAATTAATATTTTTTGATATTTTAGATTATTTTGATGTGCTTATATAAAAAATAATTTTTTAAAAATAAAAAATATTATTTTAATTTATAAATAAAAAATATTTTAAAAACTAATTATAATCATATTATTAAATAGAATTTAAACTGCAAGAGTTTTACCAAAAATTTAAACACTTTAATATATTTATAAATAAAAAATATTTTAAAAAATAATTATAATAATGTTACCGAACAATCTAAACTGCAAGAGTTTTACCAAAAGTTTAAACACAATCGTCGGCTTGTCAGCTTATTAACATTTGAAATTTTGGAATCATGAGGATGATGGAGTTTGATATCACAAGATTTTTCAGGCGGAAACATTTGAAATTATGTTAGGAGAAAGGGAAAGAAGATGCGAATCTCTCTCCATCAAAATCAAACCTGTCAATGAATTTAATTAATTCTTTTATTATAATGACATGGTTTTTTCATTTAACAATAAAGAAAAGGTAAATAACAGTATATTTTTTATTTGATTTGATTTGATTTTTAATTTTTAAATAATTTTAAAGTATTTTAGAATTAAAAATAGATTTATTGAAATTTATATGATGTATTTAAGATCTTTTTAGGTGAAAACAAGTTCATATTTAAGTTATTGGAGTCACTAAACTCAAATTTTAATTTTTCAATAACCATAATAAGTAACCAATAAATGATCTAAATGATAAAAGATTATCGATTCACATAAATATGTTTTTATATTATATTTAAATTACAAAATATTTTTTTTTAAAGAAAATATAAGGCATGTAAGCTAGACTTTTCATTTGAGAGTGGTTAGGAAGGCCTAGATCTTTCTATTTAATTTTAATTCCTAATTAATATCCTTTTTCTATTTTTAAAATTATTAGATTTTATTTTTTAAAATAGTAATTAATCATTTTTATAGTTTCTATAATTTTGTAATAATTCAAAAAAAATATTGTAATTTATCTTTAAAATCTTTTTTCTTTTAAATTTTAAATGGATCAACTATATTTGCATGGCATATTTATAAGAATGAGAATCATATATTTTTAATAGTTAAAATAAGCCTACAAGATAAATAAAAAATGAAAAGATAAATTGTGTAAAATGTGAAAATATTTTCATGAGCATATATTTTTTGCTTTTTACTGTAACTATCAATTTTCTATTTTAGTTTTTAATTTGTATTCATAACTGTTTAGAGACTTTATTAATTAATATAGTTTTTAATTTATTATATTAAATGTGGATATCATCTTTTCATTTATAAATTAACAAAAAATGCATTTAGAAATGTAGCTGCAATGTTTTTACCAAAGTTTTTAAAGCTGGTCTGGTAGCTGGCCCGGTTCAAGGCTCAATTCCAGATTTTGGCCAAGTCATCGTATTTTAACTGGATCATTAAATCGCTCGGGTCAATTTTGATTTTTTTTAAAAATTAAAATAATATCATTTTAATAAAAAAAATAAACAAATTGCAACCAAGTTTTAAAAAGGGTCAGGTCGGGTTAACCGAGTCGCCGAGTCAACCCGCCAAGTTATCCTAGGTTTTGAATTTCCTTGTATTTTTAAATTTAGCTCGGTTTCAGCTCTACATTAGCCAGATTCTAAGGTAACCTATCAGACTGGATTTCAAAACTATAATTTTTATCATATTATCTTATTATTTTTTTATAATATAACTTTAATTATAATAACCTACCACTACTCATCATACAACCTCCCACTCGTCTATCATGATCAAGGTTTAGGAGTACTATCTATAATGAAAAAAACAATAAATATTGTCAAACAATCATTTCAATATAAAAATGAAATTAGTTATTATTAATTATTTTGAAATCTCAAATAAATAAATAAAAAATAAAAAAGTTAAAAAAATAAATAATAAAAAGAATATGAAGAATGTTCAAAAAATTATCAAAGACCAGTGAAAAAATATCTAAATATTTAGAGTTGAAACATTAACAACTCAATTATAACTGAAAAAGATCATGTTAATAAGAAAAATTCATGATTAAATATTTAATATGTTTTTAAATTAAAACAAGTTAAGATTTCAATTCTTAAGATTTTGAAACTCAGACTCTTATTTTTTAGTAATCATTGTTGTAATCTATTTTTGGATCCTCGCATAAAAAAAAGAAAATACAACAAAAAAATTAAAAAAATAATATATCAAAAAAATATAGTAGTGGAAAAAGATGTCCAAGCGCCCAAAAAAAAGGAAATACAACAAAAAATTAATATATATATATATATATATATATATATATATATATTATTGTACTAAACACATATATCATATTTTGTTTTTTTTTCTAATCGATAAATTTCATAATATAAAAAATTACATCTATAAATGAATGATAATGATATTGTATTGTTTTTGTTATTTATAATATAATTATAATTTTAGTAATTCACCACCCATTCAATAAACCACTAGTCTATCATCATAATTTTTAGAAGTGCTACCAAATGTAATAGATATTATCATAAAACCATCTTAAAACTATCTCAAAATTTTAAAATATAATTTCAAATAATTTGGTGTTATGGTAATTTTATAATATAAGTTTTTTTTCAACCACAAAGAAAACCATTTTGTTTGTAAAATAGTTTTTATTTTTTAAGATGGGTCTGAAACATAATTGTTTCTTAAACCTTGGTTTTATAAAAACTAAAATAATCTGCTTTTTATTTTTTTGTATACAAAAATATATTTTATAATAATTTAACTAAAAAAATATTTTTTAAAATCTAATTTCAAAAGTTACAATAATACCAAACACAAACTAATATAATATGGATAAGATGATAATTGATAGAATTATTCAATGTAAACAATATATATATATAATTACTCAAGTATTTTTCAAAACAAATATACTCATAAAGATTGTAATAATCTAATTTTTCAAAAAAAGTTTGTATTTCTTAATAAAAAAATAATATGAAGGAAAAAAGAAAAAAATACATTACATGATTTAATATTTTTTCAAAATACTAAAAACATTAAAAAAATACTTTTTATATTTTACTTGCATCTGGAACTTAATAAGAAGTTAAATAAACTCATGATGGCCTTGACCTAAATGTTTTTAAAATATACAAGAAAAACCAATTTTTTTTAATATAAAAAATTACAAACTTATACATAAAATATATTTTTATTAAAAATAATAATTTATCTTTAAAATTACTAGGTTTGATCCATAAAACCATGATCTATATTTCTGAAATGGATTTGATTTAATTAATAAATAGACTAATGATTAGAAAAATATAAAAGTTTTAATAATTATTATTAAACAATAATATAATTTAGTTCAAGTATGATATATTAAAAATAATAATATATTTTTATATATAACTAATTCACGTATCCAAACTTTATAAATTAGTAAGAATTTTTAATAATAAAAATATGAGACACAACTCCAAGTCCTTATAAACTATATATATATAAATCTCTGTTGTTTTTACAGTACAAAATACAATCCAAAAAAATAATCATCCCACACGTGCGGCAAAGCTTTGCACACTTAAAGTAAGGACGTGATGGTAAAGTGAAGACTTGTAAGGACTTTGTAAGTTACTATTTTTTTTTTTTTTTTTAATTTAAATTAATATTTTAAATTATTTTAATATATTAATATAAAAAAATAAAAAATATTATTTTAATATATTAAAAAAATAATTTAACAAATAATCACAATCATACTTTCACGCTTTCCTAGAATAATGCCATAACACGCTGAAGACATTACTTTTGTGAAATTTCGACGAGCCTTCTTACATTGGAAACCAAGAAAAAGTTTTACCGAGTAGGAGCCACATGGAAATGTAATTATTATTTTTAAAAAATATATTAAAATAATTAAAAAATATTAAAAAAATATTAATTTAAAAAAACATTTAAATTTTTTTAAAAATACTTTTCAAACACAGTCTCTAACCCCATCTAAATGTCAAACTCACCAGTCAAGGTACAGTAAACCTGTTCGGTAATTAATATCAAAGTGACTTCAAACCACAGATATCTCTGATCATCAGTGCACTTTTTCTTGTTTCTATTCACTTGTGTGCGTACCTCTTCAAATCAGATTGCTTTCCCTGTAAGGCTAAGCCCAAATGTGGTTCAATTTCTAACAATTTATGTTTGGAGAAGCAGTTCAGGTGAAGAATATCCGATTAAAAGTCCCTTCTTTGTTTTTCAGCATCTAGAGAATTTCACCCTACAGCCTTGTGTAATTTTTTGATCTCATGGCTTCTTCTTCTTCTTCTTCTTCTTCTACATCAACCATCAACCTTCCAAAAAAACATCATGTCTTCCTTAGCTTTAGAGGGGAAGACACCCGTGTTGGTTTTACCAGCCACCTTCATGCAGCTTTGGAACGGAAAAGCATCCTAACTTTCATAGATAATGACCTTAGGCGAGGGGAAGAAATTTCTCCATCACTTGTAAAAGCAATTGAAGACTCCATGCTCTCTGTGATCATTTTTTCCCAAAACTATGCATCTTCCAAATGGTGCTTAGATGAGCTATTGAAGATTCTTGAAAGCAGAAAAATTAGAGGGCAGATTGCTATTCCAGTATTCTACGCGGTTGATCCTTCTGATGTAAGAAAGCAAAGTGGAAGCTTTGGAGATGCATTTGCGCAACTTGTAAAGAGGAAAGCTTTGGAGATGGAGGAGGAGCAATGTTTCAGAGCTGCTTTGAACGAAGCTGCCAACATATCTGGCCATGACTCAAGGAAGATCGAGTAAGCTTTCTTTAATGTATAATATTGGTTAATTCATTTATATATAGAGTGTTTGGATTGCATGATTTTCTACTCTAATACATCTATTGATGTGATAATTTGATGTTTAACTAACGTCTTTTTATTTCAATGATCTGAAAATGAAATTGTTTGTATCCAAAATAAACCTCTTCAAAACAATTATGAATAATTGGACTCAATTGAAAGACTTTTATCAATAAGAACTAAATCAGATGCTTCAAGCAATTCAAGGAAAATCCAATTAAAATGGTTGGCTTCGACATATTGTGTGAAGAAAAGCAAAATGAGCTTTGTCAATGAGCTATCTTTATATTATATTACAAACTAAGTGAAAATGAGTTTCACTCTAACCCAGACATGATAAATTAACTTAAATTCTTGGATTTTTTTGTTTCTTACCATTTGAATCCTTAAATTTTATAGTTTTATATTTTGATTCCTAAACTTTATTTGGTAGATCGTTGCTGGAAAAAGATAAAGAGAAAATGAATTTGATAACTCATATTCCATCCATAAAACATTGTCGCCTGTAATAATTAAAGCATTAAACAAATTTTACCCTTAAGGTAAAAGTAACCAGCGGCACAATCAACTGCCTTTGTGAATAGGAATTAGAGGCAAGATTAGGTGAGGTTACAAAACTAGGGGCAGTATTTAAGCCGACATTGAATTTAATTATGACCGAATATTTTTCTTTACTAAAGTATAATAATATAAATTATATTTTAAAATTTTACATAACAAATTAAAATTGTTATTTCACATGGTATTAAAACATTACTAATTAAATAACTATGATTTTAAATTATACCACCCCCATTCTCGCTTTTAATTAAAATTAATTAATAACACAAGTTAATATTAGTTTGTGTAAATTTCAAGTTTAAAAAATATATTAATAAATCATATAAATCATATAAATTTATAACATGCATGCATTAATTTGTCATTTTCAATCTTTTATTATGTCCATTCCAATTAACAAATATATGTTCTTTAAATTTGTAGGTCCGAGTCTAAATTTATCGAGGAAATTGTCGAAGATATTCTGAATAAATTGTGCAAAATCTTTCCCGTCCACCCCACGAATCTTGTTGGAATTGATGAACACGTGAGGAAAATTGAATCTTTGTTGGATATGGAGACACAGGATGTTCGGATTGTAGGAATATGGGGAATGGGTGGTATAGGCAAAACAACCATCGCTCGAGCTGTATATAACAAAATTTGCACCAAATTTGAAGGGTTTTCCTTTATGGCGAACGTCAGGGAAGAATTAAAAAGACGCACAGTGTTTGATTTGCAAAGAAGATTTTTCTCGCGAATACTGGACCAGAAAATTTGGGAGACGAGCCCTTTTATAAAAGATAGGCTTCGCCGAAAAAAGGTGCTCATTGTTTTTGATGATGTAGATAGTTCAAGGGTCTTGCAAGAATTGCTACTCGAGCAACGTGATGCATTTGGTCCTGGAAGTAGAATTCTGGTAACAAGTAGGGATCAGCAAGTGCTGAACCAAGAGGTTGATGCAACATACGAGGTAAAGGCATTGAATCACATGGATGCTCTTCAGCTCTTTAAATCGAAAGCCTTCAAGAAAACCTGTTCCACAATTGATCATATATATTTGTTGGGCAGGATGGTGACCTATACAAAAGGCAATCCACTAGCTCTTGTAGTTTTGGGCTCAGCTCTCTGTGACAAAAGCAAAGAGGATTGGTACAGTGCATCGAATGGGTTAGGCCAGATTCAAAATGTTGAAATTCTAAATGTGTTGAGGGTCAGTTTTGATGGACTAAATACGGAGCAAAGAAGTATTTTTCTTCACATTGCATGTTTCTTCAAGGGAATCAACCGCCTCCATTTTACAAGAATATTAGAGAATAAGTGTCCTGCTGTGCATTACTATATAAGTGTTCTAATTGATAAATCTCTCGTATTGGCTTCGGACAACATACTAGGGATGCATGATTTACTACAAGAAATGGCTTATAGTATTGTTCATGAAGAATCTGAGGATCCCGGTGAACGTAGCAGGCTGTTTGATCCTGAGGATATCTATAAAGTATTGAAGGAAAACAAGGTTAAAGTTAAACTCATGAGCTTTGTTTCCCTCTTTTTGATAGCTATGTTTACCTTGGTTCCACATGTTTTATGAATAATTTATTCTTTTTATATATTTCAGGGGACAAAAAGAGTTAAAGGCATGAGCCTTGACATGTCCAAATCAAGGCAAATGAGCTTGAAAACTGATTCCTTTGCAGGGATGAACTGTCTTGAATTTCTCATATTCTATAATCCCTGTTACTTCGAGGTCGAAAAAAACAAAGTGCACCTTCCTCACTCTGGCCTTGAATATCTTTCCAATGAGCTTAGATATTTCCACTGGGATGGATTCCCTTCCAAATCTTTGCCACAGGATTTTAGTGCTGAAAACCTCGTCCAGTTTGATTTTTCTGAGAGCAAGGTAGAGAAACTTTGGAGTGGAAAACAGGTATGCTGCTAACATTTCTATCTATGAATTATAGAGTACCAAATTCTAATCCTCTCAATTTTTTGCAACAGAATCTTCTGAATTTAAAAGGAATCAACCTCAGTTCCTCTCGGTATTTGACTGAATTGCCAGATTTATCAAAAGCTAACAATTTAGAGTATATAAATCTTAGTGGTTGTGAAAGTTTAAAAAGCGTTCCATCGTCCTTTCAACATCTGGAGAAACTGAAACGCCTTGATCTTACCGACTGCCATAATTTAATAACTCTTCCTAGAAAGATTGATTCAAAATGTCTCGAACAACTATTTATAACAGGTTGCTCAAATATCAGGAATTGTCCAGAGACTTATGCGGATATAGGATATTTAGACTTAAGTGGGACTTCTGTAGAAAAGGTGCCCTTGTCAATCAAGTTGAGGCAAATTTCTTTGATTGGTTGCAAAAATATTACTAGGTTTCCAGTGATTTCAGAAAATATACGAGTGTTACTTTTGGATCGAACTGCTATAGAAGAGGTGCCTTCATCAATTGAGTTTCTTACGAAACTTGTGTCTTTACACATGTTCGACTGTAAAAGGCTATCTAAACTCCCAAGCAGCATCTGTAAATTGAAATTTCTTGAAAATTTCTATTTATCTGGTTGCTCAAAACTTGAGACCTTCCCAGAAATCAAGAGGCCTATGAAATCTTTGAAAACACTTTACTTGGGTAGAACAGCAATTAAGAAGCTACCATCATCAATTAGGCATCAGAAATCTTTGATATTTCTTGAGTTAGATGGAACATCTATCAAAGAGCTACCGGAGCTTCCACCTTCGTTGTGTATTTTATCAGCAAGGGATTGTGAATCATTAGAAACCATATCAAGCAGCACTTTAAGCCAATCGATACGTTTGAATCTTGCAAATTGCTTCAGATTTGATCAGAATGCAATAATGGAAGACATGCAATTGAAAATTCAGGTCTCTCCACATTCCCTCTCTCTCTCACACACAGTCGATTAGATTTACTTATTCTAATAATATAATTTCCGTCATACAGTCTGGAAATATTGGAGACATGTTTCAGATTCTCTCACCAGGAATTGAAATTCCACATTGGTTCATTAATCGAAGTTGGGGATCTTCAGTTGCCATTCAGTTACCCTCAGACTGTCATAAGCTCAAGGCAATTGCTTTCTGCCTGATTGTTCACCATACAGTTCCATTAAATGATTTGCTTCAGGAAGATAAAGCCATAAACATTAAATGGCAATGCCATGCCAGAAGTAATAATTGTGAACATGATGATATCATTTTCAAGACAGAATGTGAGATATATAACTTCCAGGATTCAAAGATGCGTGACTCGGATCACATGGTATTGTGGCACGAGAACTGGAAAGAAGATTCTTTCAGTAAATACTCTGACAAAGAAATTACATTTGAATTCTACCCGAAAGCAAAAGCGAAATCTTTCGATCGGAACACCACAGAGATGGAGTTGCGTGAGATTGAAAACCATTGCAAGGTGAAAAGCTGTGGGGTCTTTCTTCTATTTGATGAGAATCCACATCTATTCAGCATTTCTGATGAGGATTTGAGTGACCAAGAAGATGATTACTATTCTCTTTATTCCAGCAGTTCTGCTGAGGATTCAGGTGATGAAATTGATCATGAAAATGGTGATTCAAAATCCTGCAAGACTAGCCCAGCAACGTCTTTTTTCTCCCACCAAAAGGGTTATCTACTTCTTCTATGCTTCTTGACATTTGCTTATTTCTTTCTCTCATGGACATCCCAATTCTGTTTTGCACCTCAATTCGATCGTAAGTTGCCTTTTCTACCTTTACTACTCTTACAACTTATTTTCTTCTTCTAAAAAATGTATCGCATAAAATTATGAACAATAATTGTCTGGTCCGGAGAGTGTTTTTAGGTTCTTGTTTTTGTGGGATCATTTATTTTGCAGTTTTAGGAGAAATAATCAAATGTTAAGTACTCATCAAGATTATCTTTGTTCTCTTCTCTCCCATTTTCTGTGCAGATCCACCACCAACTTGAGCTTCGAAACAGAGTGATTTCCTATTTCCTCTACTTCCAGATCTCGAATTTCAGGTAATAATTTAACACTCAATTCACCACTTTCATCATTTTACACACACACAGACACATGGTTCGGAATTTGTGATATTTAGTTGCGATTTTTTGTATTTTGAGTCTTTGAAATTTGAAGTTTTGGACAGGTCCTATTCAGGTTTATTCAGAGAGCAAAGCAATGAGTGAAGCTAAAAGTTTGGCAACAGAACTTACCAGCATCAGATGGATTTACTTTGTCAACACCAACTGATAGACCTGTTAAAACTACCGATTGTGCTATTTTGTTTTACGAAGGTCCTTTTTTTGTGTTTGATTTATTTGGTCTGCTATATTTCAACTTGTGCTCGGTGACTCTGACAAGTGTGCTATTATAGTTGTCTTCCCTTCATTCTTGTTGCTGATTGTTTCTGATACCTATGGCTATTAGTAATT
This sequence comes from Populus pruinosa, assembly GCA_026413675.1. NCBI lineage: Eukaryota > Viridiplantae > Streptophyta > Magnoliopsida > Malpighiales > Salicaceae > Populus > Populus pruinosa. Next base: position 18,772,816 of record CM048608.1, on the reverse strand, counting down.
CTGCATCTACTTTTTTGTTGTTGAGATTTTTGAGTTTATTCATTGCCATACACTGCAATCTTGTATTGTAACAGTGATCAATCCTTTTCTGAAGGAGTTTCGAGTAGATATTGAAAATTGACTAGTTATAATTGAAAGTTTAGCTCTTTCCTTTTCATTATTTTTTCAATACATGATCGATACAGCTGTTTCGGGTAAAAATGCTATGACAAAGTTGGATTAAGATGTCTTTAGCAATATGGATGAGGTTATTTTTTAAAATAGTTTTTTAAAAAATATATATTAAAATAATATTTTATTATTATTTTTAAAATTTTATTTTTGATATTAATATATAAAAATAATCTAAAAATATCAAAAAAAAATTGACTTGGGGAAAAAAAAATATTTAAGGTTGTTGGAAATCACAGTTGTGCCACGACTATAAACATTATAAACAGGCTCTAAATCTATGCTTGATTGCAATCATAAGGTGTTTATATGGTGAAGATTCAAGAATCAACCATGACTTATTGAGAACCAGTACATATCTCTTAGATAAAATCCTAATCAATGTAAGAATTCTCTATGAAAGAGGATTTGTATTAGATTTTTTTTATGAGAATCATTATTGAATTAGTTTGATTTTTTGTTAGAGTAGAATTTTATTTGAGTACTTTAATTTATTCATGGTCTAAGATTTAATGTCTATAAATAGACTTGTAATCAAAAATATAATTCATAAATATAAATAATTATAAAGAAAAGTTTATAGTGTATATCTTATGAGAAAACATTTAATGAAAAATATCCTTCCTCTTAATTTTTCTTTGTTTTTAACTTTGTTCTTTAAGTTTAGTTTTTACAACATTTATCCTTTTCTCCAATAAATGATATTACAACTTATGTTTTATTTTTTGAGATGGTCATTCCAAACTTCTCATTTTCATATTCTTGTTTGAAAAAGAATAATTATAAGATTTGTTGTATTCAAGTAAAAACTTGGTGAATGTTTTTAAAATGTATGGAAAACAGTTGAAAAAAGCTTTGAATAGTCTATAAAAAGGATCCTGTTGACTTAAGCTTAAAGGAAGATTAAGATCAAGAAAATTTTTATTTTTACATCTTTTATATGTATGTCTAATACTCAATCCACTAATTTTCTTGAATTAGATAATATATAATAAAAAAAATTTATCAAGATCGAGAAAATTTTTATTTTTATACTTTTTACATGGACATCTAATACTCAAATCACTCATATTTCTCGAATTAGATAGTATATAATTAATACAACATTACCCCAATACAATAACTCATCATCCACAACCTTTGGTATGAAGATTTATATATTTATGAATGATTATCCATTAGTTATATCAAACATATATAAAAGAATAATGAAAACATGTATTATTTAACTATGTTAATTAAATAATTTACAAAAAAATTGATTTATCTCAAATTGATTTATTATATTTTAATAGTACTATTAATTCTTTATCAATTATCTACATAAAACTCAAATTTCTACACATTTATCAAAAATTGCAACTCAACAGTAAATTTAACAAAATATAAAATAAAACCATTAAATAAATCATTATTTATTTCATCACAAAACACCTAAGTCACTAATTCGACATAAATTTTATCAATTTACAAATAAATATAATTTTATAAAATTTTAAATAATCCCTAACATGCACAAGTCATAAATTTATAAAATAAATTTGTATGAGAAAAGACTATAAAATAAATAAACACCCAATCAAAATATATATACTATAAAAAATTTGCAAAAAAAGAATCAATATTTTAAAATTGAGTTCAAACAAAAAAAAATTACTTAATTAAAGTGCAGAATCCTTAAAAAATTTTGAATCAATACTTAAATGCTGATAAATTGAGTATTGTGGTGGTTGAATTTATTATGCGGGTTGAATTATGTCCAGATTAAGAGGGAGGGGTTGTTTATTGTTAAAAAAATACATTAAAAAATTAGAAATAAAAAAGGGAAAGAAAAGAGTCAATTATCATGTTATAACTTAAATATCATTAAACCAACATAATTATTTCATAGGTTATTCTATTAGTAAAAACATCAAGTCATCATATAATTTATTTTTTTAAATCACATGATAATTTTTTTAGTATATATATAAAAAACATTACCAGCATATTTACAGACATATATACTTTATTGTTAGATTAATTTCTTTAGTAATGTTATCTTTAAAAGTTTCACATGATAATTTATTTTTATTTTTTATTTATTTATTGTGATTCTCTTAATATATATCAAGAAAAATTTTCAATTAATATTTAATAATAAATAAAAAAATAAAAAATTATATCAATAAAAACCATCACAATACACCATTAAAAAATTTCTTCGTTTATAATAATCCATCTTCCGACAGTAGTTAATCAAGTGAAATGGATACAAGGGAAATTCAAAAATCAAAATTAAGAGAGGTACCGTAGTTCCCGTACTTCTTGGATTTCTTGCCTTGGTACACCCCGTAGGGCACCGTCCCGCTTGGACCTCTTGGTAATATTATCTCCATCTCTCTGAGGTCGACTTCAATTCTGCACTCTTAATAACGTAGAAATATAGGAAGACATAACCTCAAAAAACACCGAATTGACAACCAGAAACAGCAGTTCAAAGCTCTACGTTGTTCCATCATTCTGTAACTTCAAACGGTTCTTTAGAGCATTGGCTTCAGGGTTATCTCTAAAGCACTGATGGAAGCCAGATTTCAGTGAAAAAACAAAGACTCCTGTCACGTCTAAGTGAGGAAAGGAGTGAAAAATACCAACAATACGACTAGCCATCTAATCGCCGACCAGCTAAGCACTCCACGCACAGCAGACGACGCATATCTCCTGACAAAATAATTACTCTGCTTGTGTTTTTTTAGTTCAATATATATTTTCGGGATAGTTTAGAAGTATTATAACTAATTTTATAAATTTTAAAATTAATAATTATATAAATTTTTAATAATTATTATATAAATAATTACGAATTTAAACTTTAAACTATAGAAAAAATAAATAATTTTAAATTTTTACTGCTTAACTACCATCTAAATAATTATTTTTATTTTTTATCTAAATAGTTATTTTTATTTATTTTTATTATTTATATGAACAAATAAATATATAAAGTATCGCAAGTATGACAAGTATATATAATGAGATTTAAATCTAAATCCAAAGAAATAAAACAAGTCCTTCCCTGGATTAACACTTAAATGTGGTTGAGACAATTTTTTTTTTTTTTTGCCCGTGTGGTTGAGGCAATTTTGTAAAAACATGTCTGTAATTTCTTTTTGTTACCGGCTTGGAACATAGTTTTTTAATAATCTGTGGAACATTCATGTTGGGGTAATTGATTCCCCGGTAAAGATGTGTTTGGTACAAGAGATTATGACTGAAAAATATAATTAAAAATAAAAAAAATTAATATGAAATAAAAAAATAACAAAACTGTTCGATCTCAAGTCAAACAGGAACTATATAAATAACTCCCGAGTTACAAGAATTAGAACGTCCCAGGGGATTTCAACCACTGATAGGGCTTACATTATTCATGCTTTGATTCAAAGTCGCAATATTTATTAATACATGATACAACGAAGCATCAAGAAACCTAGCACATCACAGAGCTATGAAAGCCCTCGTAAACAACACTAAGAAACAACAAAAACATATTTATATCCGTACATTATTCGAGCATATAAGAACAACATCATGAACAAAGCATCGACGCAGTGACATTGTATTGTATCCATGGATATTTTAGAGATAAAACAACTGATTTCTTCCAATAAGAAGTTAGATTGTCGTCTCTGGTTTGACAAAGATGCCAATGGCGTCGAGGTAGTGTCCAGCTCTTCCATGGAATCCAACCACCGTATTATTATTTATCGGGATAGAGAAAGGAGTGCCAGAACCGGTCCCAAAGGGTCCATAAGTAGCCCTATTTGTAGTAAATGACAGCGATGTGATCGTTAATAAAGTGCTGAAATTGCCATATGTCCCACTTATGGATGTCAGGTGTTCAGAAGGCCAGTTAATAAGAACCTGCAAATAATGCAAAGCAAAATACGTGAACTATTTTTAATTAGTAGTTTATGAAACATAAATGCCTTGTTGTTTCAATAATTGTTTTCCATACATGAAACAATAGTCCTAAATAAAATTAGACGGGACTGGGACTATCAAAATCTCAGCTCGTCCCATGTATATACTAGTGCAGCCAAGCTCGAACAAATTATAAAAACATTTTGACAATACAAACAGCAAAAAAAATTTCTAGGATAATTTTGTTCTTTTGAAATATTTTCTATCGAAAAAGCTTAACACACCACAAGAGGGAATACGTACAGTTTTCCTTTCACCAATGTCATTGGAGTTGTTGCCTCCGAATGTTGCAGAATCCAAGTCAGTCGTGTCCCGGAAAGATATAGACTTAATGTTTAATCCTACGTTGATGGCTATCTGGTTTATACCTCGATTTGTAATGTAACTCCATGGATTCCCACCTTGGCCTCCCCATGGACCTATTGAAATAGTTCCTTCTATGTCCCTCTGCATCGTTACCAATAACCACTGTTACTGAGTTTTTTTTTTTTTTTTGGGGTTCCAACTGCAAATTTAAAACCTTTTTTCTAAGAGAAAAAAAGAAAAAAAAGAAAAACTTTACAGGTTTCACATGGATGCCAATTGCATCAAGGTAGTGGCCTCCTCTTCCATGAAATCCAATCACGACCGAACCTTCATTTGGTATGGAGAAAGAAGTGCCGGTGGCAGTTCCAAAAGGTCCATGTGTAGTGAGATTAGTTATGAACGATAGTGATGTGATCACCACCATTCCAGCATAATTTCCATATGTCCCCGTTATGGATGTTAGATGCTCTGAAAGCCCATCAATCTCAATCTACACATAAGTTGCATCATAGAATATTGTATATGGTATTAGCTTAGCTAAATAAGGAAGAGAAAAGGAAATGCTTCATTTGATTTGCTATCCTGTGCAAGCCATAAATGCCATACTCACTCTTCTTTCTTCACCAGTGTCATTAGCATTATTGCCGCCAAAGTTTCCGTACTCTTGACCATTTCCGTCTTTGAAAGAGAGGGACTTGATATTGGTTCCTTCATGAACAATTATCTCTTATCCAGCTTCCCACCCTAAAACTAAAAGGATCTCCACCTGGACCACCCCATTGCCCAACTGAAATGCTTCCATGTGAATTTGCCTGCACGCAAAGCAATAGTCATAGTCAATTATTTCTGTTGTTACTAGCCATATGGCTTGACTCACCTGCATTGCAACACTTGGGCGAATGTCTAAAAAGGATACATGTCTTAGAAAAACTAGACGAGGCTATAAAATGTCACAGCAAAATGGCGTACTGGTATATATATATAGAAGAGGACGCTAGCTTAAAAGAAAACAATATTCATAAAATCCATCTATATTCATCCAAAGAGAAGTGAAACTTTAAGACTCAGACGAGGACGCATCCTTAAAAAGAAAACAAGCATCAATAATAACCATATTTACTGATAAAATATAGTTGAATGAACTTACCGGTGTCACAAAAATACCAAGTGCATCAAGGTAGTAACCACATCTCCCATGGAAGCCAACCACGGCGCTATCTGCTATAGGGATAGAGAAAGTTTCACCAAGAGCTGTTCCAAAAGGTCCATATGTAGTGAGATTTGTAATGAACGATAGGGAAGTGATCACTAATAGTCCTTTGTAGCTTCCATAAGTTCCTCTTATAGATTTCAAATACTCTGAAGGCCATTGGATCTCAATCTACACAAAACACAACGCGCGCATAAAATAAAAGGTAAGTGCTGCTGATCTATTAATATTTTTATTTATTTTTTGAAAGGCAGAACGTATTAAAATTATAAAGGGAAATGAAGTACAAAAACATTCAGCAAGAAACAGAGATAAAAAAGATTAAAAAACCCAAAAAGAAAAACATAACAGACAGATTATAAAGGATCAACAAAAATGCTACGAAGTCAGTAATTCGATTTTTCCAATCCATCAGCTATGGAATTAGCCTCCCTGTAAATGTATTAATATATGAATAGCTAAGTCACCTTTTTCTGTTCACCCCTGTCATTAGGGTCGTTGCCCCTGCCACCGAATGTCCCAGAAACCAGGCCACTGGCATCTTTGAAGGAAATGGACTTGATATTTCCTTCTACACGGAGGACTATCTCAGTTATCCCACCGCTTGCCCTGTAACTCCAGTGGTCGCCACCTAAACCTCCCCATGGTCCCAATGAAATGATTCCTTCCAAGGATGCCTGAGCACAAACCAGTAGTCATCATCAAAACACATGTATCTGTTAGCATGTGAAGAAAATATACCTTAGATAGTTTCATACCATTTGCTTAGACGAATGTGTTGAATGTTGGAATGTATCTGATCTTTATGTGGTGGTTAGTGTAATTGTGTGGGCGGTATATATAGACGGATTGGAAACGGAGGGAGGTACATATAGGCGGATTAGAAACGGAGGGAGCTAATAACGAGAGATTTTTTTTTTTTTTTATCAACCTTTCAAAATCCTTCAAAAGCCTTCTTTTCTTTAAGTTACTCCAATGTTAGAGGGTTTTGAAGGAAAACCTTATTATTTTATAAGTATGCTTTTAATTATTTGTCAAAGTTTTCTTAATAAGGGAATTAAATCCTAAACAAACATAAATTATTATTACTCCCTCAAAAAAAAAAAACAAAAGAATGATCAAGTATTTTACCTTCCATTTTCTTTCCCTTGTTTATTTCAAATAAAGACAAGAAACTTTTTTGATACTGATGAAACATTACAATACATATGTTATTGTACGAAAACGTGCAGTATAACCTTTAATAACGCAATCCAAAAATTTGTGTCAGGACCACAACAGCATATCACTTAGAAGAAATTTCTTACGTGGTTGCAAACAAAATTTATCATATATTGTATTGTTCGTTGAATGGAATATATTCCCTGTTATTGTCGGAAAACGTGCAATATAAACTACAGCACATGACAATTCTAAGATTTATCGTCAGAAAGAAAGATTTCTTTTTTTTTTCTTTTTTTTTCTTTTTTTTTGTAAGAAAGATTTCTTACATATTACTAGATGATAAAACTTGGGTGGTGCATATATTGTTGATATAAAGAGACTTGCAAGAGTGTTAAATATAGTGATAGATGTAACACAATTTGGATTACTTTGATATTAAAACGATAAGAAAAACTTAGATTATTATGGTAATAAGAGAACTTTACAAGGCGTTGAGGCAACGGTGTAAAAACCTGATTTCTTTAGTTTCTTTTTGTTACGGGCTTGGATCATATTTTGTTAATTATCTGTGGAGCATTCATGTTGGGATAGTTGATTCCCCGGTAAAGATGTGTCTGATAAAAGAGATTGTGACTGGAAATCTTCATTTGCATAATGTTTAGTGTGCTAGAAACTAGTTTTAATTTCAACTAGATCAAAGTCCCACCTCTCTCATTGAATACTCTTGTATTTTAAAATCCCATCTAAGTCCATATGTTCTCTAAAGTAACTCTCTTATCAATTCCTAATAAAAAGTTGTCTCTGTAGAAGACATATAATTCTTTGGGGAAAGTGTTTCGAGTGCCTCGAAGTCATCCTTAATTATTTCCTATCTTTCCTTCATTACAAGATCATTTCTTAAAGGTTGTATCCGCTTGTATCCTGTGAGTTCAGAGGCAGAGAACGATGAGGAAGGAAAAATGAAAGAAACCTCTCTCTCTCGGGAGTGGCGGAGGCCTGAATGACGTGGATCTGCTGCTGCACATGGGAGAGAGGAGCAAGAGAAAGCGCAGGAGAATGATGATGGAGATATGGGATTCTCACTTTTTGATTAAGTAACAGTACTGCCTTCCTCTATATATGTAGTAATGAAGGAGTTTTTGTTACGTTTTAATATATCCTTTGTGCTTAGCAATTCTATATTAAAAAAAAATGCAACACTAAAATTGCTGCTTTGGACGATAATACTTCACTATCAAAATAAAATAAAATAAAAACTGTAAGGAAGCTAGAAGTGTTCACCTTGAATTGTTTCATAACCATGAGAAATAGGGTGACCTCTTTTTTATGATCACTTATTGTAATTACTGCATCATCTAGTAACATTTGGCTATAATTATATGTAATGAAATTTAATCTTTTATTCTCAATGTGGAAAGAAATGAGAAATTTAAATGAAAAACCTACGTAAAATGAGTAGAAATTTAGGCGTTTTTGGGTTTTTGTGTTGTCTGAATTCTTAAAATTTCAAAAATGATAGAGATTGTTTATTAAATTATTTTACATTTAAAAATATATTATTTTTTTAATTTTTTCAAATTTATTTTCATATCAACCTATAAAAAATATAATTAAATTAAAAAAAAGTAATTTGAAGTAAAAAAAAAACTGTTCGATCTCGAGTCAAACAGGAACTATATAATCCCGAGTTACAAGAATTAGAACCTCCCAAGGGATTTCAACTACTGACAGGGTTTACATTATTCCTGCTTTTATTCAAAGTCGCAATATTTATTGATACATGATACAACGAAGCATCAAGAAACCTCGCACATCAGAGAGCTATGAAAGCCCTCGTAAACAACACTAAGAAACAACACAAACATATTTATTTCCGTACATTATTAGAGCATATATAAGAACAACATCATGAACAAAGCATCGACGCAGTGACATTGTATCCATGGATATTTTAGAGATAGGACAACTTATTTCTTCCAAAAAGAAGTTAGATTGTCGTCTCTGGTTTAACAAAGATGCCAATGGCGTCAAGGTAGTATCCAGCTCTTCCATGGAATCCAACTACCGTATTATTATTTATCGGGATGGAGAAAGGCGTGCCAGAACCTGTTCCAAATGGTCCATAAGTAGCCCTATTTGTAGTAAATGACAGCGATGTGATCGTTAATAAAGAGTTGAAATTGCCATATGTCCCGCTTATGGATGTCAGGTGTTCAGAAGGCCAGTTAATAAGAACCTGCAATTAATGCAAAGCAAAATAGATATATTTTATTTAGTAGTTTATGAACCATAAGTGCTTTGTTGTTTGCTGCAGGGTCTATAATATTATTTTCAAATGCTTGTTTCAATAATTATTTTCCATACATGAAACAATAGTCCTAAATAAAATTAGACAGGATTTTTTCTATCGAAAAAACTTGACACGCCACAAGGGGGAATACTTACAGTTTTCCTTTCACCAATATCATTAGGGTTTTTGCCTCCGAATGTTGCAGAATCCAAGTCAGTTGTGTCCCGGAAAGATATAGACTTAATGTTTGATCCTACATTGATGATTATCTGATTTATACCTCGATTTGTCATGTAACTCCATGGATTCCCACCTTGGCCTCCCCATGGACCTATTGCGATAGTTCCATCTATGTCCCTCTGAATCATTACAAATAACCACTGTTACTGAGGGTTTTTTTCTTTTTTTGGTTCTGACTGGGATTCAAACTATCCTTCAAATTATTATTTTTCTTAGAAAAAAAAAACTTTACAGGTTTCACATGGATGCCAATTGCATCAAGGTAGTAGCCTCCTCTTCCATGAAATCCAATCACGACCGAACCTTCAATTGGTACGGAGAAAGAAGTGCCGGTAGCATTTCCAAAAGGTCCATATGTGGTGAGATTAGTTTGGAATGCTAGTGATGTGATCACCACAATTCCAGCATAATTTCCATATGTCCCAGTTATGGATGTTAGATGCTCTGAAAGCCCATCGATCTCTATCTACACAGAAGTTGCATCATAGAATATAGTATTAGCTTAGCCAAATAAGGAAATGCTTCATTTGATTTGCTATCCTATGCAAGCCATAAATGCCATACTCACTCTTCTTTCTTCACCAATGTCATTAGCATTATTGCCGCCAAATTTTCCGTACTCTTGGCCATTGCCGTCTTTGAAAGAGAGGGACTTGATATTGGTTCCTTCATGAACAATTATCTCTTTTATCCAGCTTCCCACCCTAAAACTAAAAGGATCTCCACCTGGACCACCCCATTGCCCAACTGAAATGCTTCCATGTGAATTTGCCTGCACGGAAACCAATAGTCATAGTCAATTATTTCTGCTGTCACTAGCCATATGGCTCGACTCACCTTCAATCCTGCATCCCGTAAAATGTGACAGAAAAATGGCGCACTGATATATAGAAGAGGACGCTAGCTTAAAAGAAAACAATATTCGTAAAATCCATCTATATATATTCATCCAAAGAGAAGTGAAACTACAAGACTTAGACGAGGACGCCTGCTTAAAAAGAAAACAAGCATCAATAATAACCATATTTACTGATAAAATATAGTTGAATGAACTTACCGGTGTCACAAAAATACCAAGTGCATCAAGGTAGTAACCACATCTCCCGTGGAAGCCAACCACTGTGCTATCTGCTATAGGGATAGAGAAAGTTTCACCAAGAGCTGTTCCAAAAGGTCCATATGTAGTGAGATTTGTAATGAACGATAGGGAAGTGATCACTAATAGTCCTTTGTAGCTTCCATAAGTTCCGCTTATAGATTTCAAATACTCTGAAGGCCATTGGATCTCAATCTACACAAAACACAACGCGCGCATAAAATAAAAGGTAAGTGCTGCTGATCTATTAATATTTTTATTTATTTTTTTGGAAGGCAGAACGTATTAAAATTATAAAGGGAAATGAAGTACAACAACTTTCAGCAAGAAACAGAGATAAAAACCCCAAAACAGAGATAAAAAGGATTAAAAAACCCAAAAAGAAAAACATAACAGACAGATTATAACGGATCAACAAAAATGCTACGAAGTCGGTAACACGATTTTGCCAATCCATCAGTTATGGAATTAGCCTCCCTGTAAATGTATTAATATATGAATAGCTAATTCACCTTTTTCTGTTCACCCCTGTCATTAGGGTCGTTGCCCCTGCCACCGAATGTCCCAGAAACCAGGCCACTGGCATCTTTGAAGGAAATGGACTTGATATTTCCTTCTACACGGAGGACTATCTCAGTTATCCCACCGCTTGCCCTGTAACTCCAGTGGTCGCCACCTAAACCTCCCCATGGTCCCAATGAAATGATTCCTTCCAAGGATGCCTGAGCACAAACCAGTAGTCATCATCAAAACACATGTATCTGTTAGCATGTGAAGAAAATATACCTTAGATAGTTTCATACCATTTGCTTAGACGAATGTGTTGAATGTTGGAATGTATCTGATCTTTATGTGGTGGTTAGTGTAATTGTGTGGGCGGTATATATAGACGGATTGGAAACGGAGGGAGGTACATATAGGCGGATTAGAAACGGAGGGAGCTAATAACGAGAGATTTTTTATTTTTATTTTTTTTATCAACCTTTCAAAATCCTTCAAAAGCCTTCTTTTCTTTAAGTTACTCCAATGTTAGAGGGTTTTGAAGGAAAACCTTATTATTTTATAAGCATGCTTTTAATTATTTGTCAAAGTTTTCTTAATAAGGGAATTAAATCCTAAACAAACATAAATTCAATTTGTGCAAAACATTATTACTCCCTAAAAAAAAAACAAAAGAATGGTCAAGTATTTTACCTTCCATTTTCATTCCCTTGTTTATTTCAAATAAAGACAAGAAACGTTTTTGATATTGATAAAACATTACAATCCATATGTTATTGTACGAAAACGTGCAGTATAACCTTTAATAACGCAATCCAAAAATTTGTGTCAGGACCACAACAGCATATCACTTAGAAGAAATTTCTTACGTGGTTGCAAACAAAATTTATCATATATTGTATTGTTCGTTGAATGGAATATATTCCCTGTTATTGTCGGAAAACGTGCAATATAAACTACAGCACATGACAATTCTAAGATTTATCGTCAGAAAGAAAGATTTCTTACATATTACTAGATGATAAAACTTGGGTGGTGCATATATTATTTATATAAAGAGACTTGCAAGAGTGTTAATTATAGTGATAGATGTAACACAATTTGGATTACTTTGATATTAAAAACGATAAGAAAAACTTAGATTATTATGGTAATAAGAGAACTTTACAAGGCGTTTGGGTGTGTCTTTTGCCAATTTGATAAAATGATGAATGGAAAAAATTCTATATGAAACCTGGACTCGATCGTAAGGGAACTGATAGTGTTGTTGAAAGAAGAAAGATTTCTTCTGAGGAATATAGGCTTTAGAAATATAGGACTCCATATAATTCGCATACAGTGGCTGTGAAATTTTCTATTTCAATGTATTTTCTTGATAATGGTAGAAAAATTTCTATCATACAGGAAGAAAAACGTGCAATAATGCAATACAATAAGCACAAGAAACTTTGTATATTGACCCAATACATTGAAGTATTCATTGAAAGGAATAAAACGTGCAATTTGCATATAGGCTTGTATTTATCATTATTATAGATGTAAGTGGTCCAAGAAGACAAACTGTCCCTGCATGTGAAGGAGAAGGATAAATCATTGTATGAGAAATTACTCTACAAGCTTTATTTTCCTGCATGTAAATCATTATACTTTTAAGTTCGGTAATGCTCCAATCATGTTTTTTGTATTTTAAAAACATTTCTGAAAAAAATATTTTTTTTATTTTTTTTATTTGCTTCAATTTAATATTTTTCAAAAATTTTGATGTACTAATATTAAAATTAAATTTTTAAAATAAAAAAAATATTATTTTAATATATTTTCAAATAAAAATACATTTTAAAAAGTAATCACAACTACCTCAAATGTTGGATTTTTACAACATGAACTAACCTTTCTTGTACTCGATTCATTTTGTTTATCCTTTCTGATGACTTATCATTACTTTACTATATTACTTTTTTATTTGTAGTGAAAATATTATATTCCCATTCAAAATTGTAGCACAAAAACTTTTTTTTTATTTTTTTAGTAAATCATCAGTCAATCAACTGTAATTTTGATGATATTATTGCTTTTATTTTTCTTTTAGTAAATCATAATTATTAGATAAAGGATTCAATTTATTATATCAATAGGTTAATCTTCGAGTCATCATATTAATCTATTTTATTAATGATTTTTTAATAGATAATTGAAATGAAATCATTTCATTTTTTTAATAAACAAAGAATTCATTCAACTCAATTTAAATCAAATTATATTATATTAATTAGACTGGGCCTCCAACTTTTGCTTCATAAGGTAACGTCATCCTCCTTTGGCACACCTAAGGAAATGATTGTTCTTCTTTAACACATTCAAGGTAATGACCATCCTTTCTTGGATCGAACCTCGGGGGTGAACTCATCCTCTATGAGCTTAGCTATTTTTGATGTCTTTGACCCTAATCTCTTTACATCTTTTAGGTGTATAAAAGTTTTTAAAGTACCCCCTATATTCCTATAAAATATTAGTATAGATGTAAGGGATATTTATGCATCATTAAATACTATTAGGGTAAGATTGCACCTTTAAAAGTCCTTCAAACATGGACGAAGACTTAAATAAAGCACAGAAACCATCGTTACTCTAACTGGAAATGAGCAATACCTTAGTGTTGAGATCCTTAACATAAAATACAAACTTGTAAAATTCAATATAGATATTATTATCATGATAAAAATTATAAATAGAAAGTAATGGCTTGATAATATGAGATACATGAAGAACATTAGATAAGTTAAAAGTATGTTTTAGTGTATGTGATGTAGTATGCCTAATATTAGATATGGAAAGGCATTTACCATCATCAATATGCAAGTGGTCATTTTAAGATAGGGTATAAACCTTATTAAAGTCGCAAAATCAGGAGTAATATATTGGTTTGCATTGGTATTCAAAAACCAATCCACAAAGTTCATCAAAGAGCGTTGCTGAGAGCAAGATTGGTATTAGGTTATTGTTTATGAATGTGAAGTTAAGAGCATTAAGGCATTGAATGACCAAAGTAATGGCAAAGCTAGCACTTGACATTCAACCCTAAAAGGTGTCTATTGGACCATTGATAGATGTTGTTACTCCTTTTATTTTGTTTCCAATTACCTTGCCTTTAGTCATTGTTAGAAAAACTATTTAACATATGAGTGGCTATTATGATTATTTTCCAGCCACCACAAAAACACCCCTTGCCCATGGTTGTTGTTGTTCTTATTGTTAAAAGAATCAAGGGGTTGGCAGTGTGCAACAAAAGTTGATAGTGGTTGAGCTAGTATGGGCAGCAAAGAAGCAGTGACAACAATACTCATGGATTAGAGAAGCTTTTATGAAGAAACTCATGAATAAGAAGATGACTTTGAAGGTCTGGATATAAAATATGCATATGTCCTTGTCAAAAGGCTGGTCACCAAATCCCTAAACTATTATTGAAGTCTACGAAACACATATAAATTAAAATCTGTAAGTGAAATTGATCGACTAGCTACTATTAAGTCATCAAATAATGTCTTTGCTTGTTACATATATATGGTGATTGAATCATCACTTTGATTAAGATCTTGAAAGGAGATATGAAGTTGTATAATATGAGAAGTGGATGGAGAAGCAAGTGTTTGCTCAAGAGTACGCCAAACAAAATACAAGGTTTGGCAATCGACAACATGATATTGTATATCCATTGAAAGAGAAGAAATGAGTGCAATCAAAATAAGTTGATCTTGTTGTTTTCAATGAAGAAAATAAGGATTAACCTCAAGATAAGAGTCATCAGTAATGGCCATGTGAGGGGAAAAACACGACAAAGCACTATTAACAAAATGAAAAACACCTTGTCTATAAAGATGCAGCTTCATCTATATTCACCAATAAAAATAATTGGTGTTTGTAAGATACAAAAAAAATAACATGTTAAGTGTTGGAAAGAGAAATAAATGTCACAATAAAAGCCTCAAAGGCAACAATAGTCACTATAATAGGAATGGATGAGTCCTAAACAGAGGAAGAAGCAAAGGACTGCACCGGTGATGGAGAAGAAAACGATTGCAGGTGGTTAATGGCATAGGGACTGTCATAACCCAATTCTGGGTTATTCCCTAAAATTCACTTTTAAAAAAAATAAAAATCAAAAAATAAAATAAAGGTTGGCAATGTGGGGAAAATTGATCTAGAAAGACTAGGAAAAAATAAAGCTGCAATTTTGGAAGGAATTTCAACGCCTAATTGTACCCTATTATGCCCAAAAATAGAAAAATACAAATTCAAAGGTCAAATTAAATGATTATTGGACAAATTTGCATAAAAATTAAGTCCAATAACATAATTAAATTTTTAATAGGCCAATTTGATTTAATCATGGGCCAAATTAAAATTTAATTATGCTTAAGAATCAAATGAAGGATTTAATTAAGTGCAAGGACTTAATTATACTTTAAATGGGTCAAATTAATTTTATTTGGGGCTTAATTGGTGAAAAAATTAAGTTTGGGAGTCTAATTTGGGTTTAATTGAAAAGATTGGAATTTTAAGAAACCAAATTTAATTTTTACCAAGTTAAATAATTGAAATCAAGGGTCAAATTGAAGAAATTAAGAGTTTAATGGTCAATTACGGGTGAAATGGCATGAATCTGAGACCAAGGAATATAATGAAAAAGGCGCGTAAATTCAGGGCTGAAGTTGAAAAAAAAAAACGGGTTACTATTCATCATCTTCCCCGAAAAGCTGCCCGAGTAGCAACGTTCCAGATGCATTTTTGGCCTCGTTTGACCACCAAATTCGGCAATGCGTGCATCGACATGTTCACCTACAACCCCTCTGAGTGATGATTCAATCACCATATATATTTTACTTTCAGTTAGTGGTTCTCTATCCTCTGTTAGAAGACAATATGCAATGTTACTTTCAGTAATATATTCTGAGTGTCAAGCCAGTGGTCTTCTTTCACGAGTCAATGGACGAACTTCAAGAGTTTCAGACTCTATTTTTTCTTACTCTTCATGCTCTAGTACAACTTCAGAAGAAATGCTATTATGTTCTTCCATTTGCATTTTACCTTCTACAAATATGACATCTCTACTGATAACTACCTTGTGGGCAGTGAGATCCCACAAGCGATACCCCTTCACTCCATCAGCATATCCTAAGAATACATATTTTCTGGATTTTGAATCCAGTTTGTTAACTTCTTGTGTATTGTACATCACGTACACAGGACTTCCAAATATATGCAATCGAGAATAATTAGTTGGTTTTCCAGTCCACATCTCCATCTGTGTCTTTAGCTCAATTGCGATTGATGGAGATCGATTTATCACATAACAGGCGGTATTGACTGCTTTTACCCAGAATGACTTTCCTAGACCTACAGCCTTCAACATTGCTCTTGTTCTTTCTAATAGAGTTCTGTTCATCCGCTTTACCACTCCATTTTGCTGTGGAGAGTATGCCGTTGTGAACTGCCTTTTGATACTTTCATGTTATTAAAAGTTATCAAATTCATCACTGGTATATTCTCCTCCATTGTCAGTCCTTAAACACTTGATCTTTTTTTCATATTCAAGTTCCACCCGTGTTTTGAAAGTTTTAAAAACTGTAAGCACATTTGCCTTCCTTCTAATTGGATACACTCAACATCTCCTAGAGAAGTCATTTATGAATGATACAAAGTATCTTGTTCCTCCTAAGAATACAACCGGTGCTTGCCAAACATCAGAGTGAATCAGATCTAAGATGCATTTGCTCTTAGTTGTTGATGTGCCAAACTTCAACCTGTGCTGTTTACTTGTAATACAGTGCTCACAAAAAGGTAAAGTAACCTTTGTAAGTCTAAGGAGTAACTTTTGATCAGAGAGAAACTTTAAACCTTTTTTCTGACATGTGACCTAGTTTTGTATGCCACATCATCGTCTTCTCTTCTGCAAGACTGGCTGATGCGATTGATACTTCTGCCTCATTATGTGTTTCTCTTATTAATGCAAATATATTTGCAACTATTTTTATTGCCTTTAAAACCACCAATGCTCCTTTAATGATTTTTATGATTTTATTATCTGTTTGAATCTTACAGCTAAGATTATCAAATTATCCTATAGACAAAAGATTCTTCTTTAAGTCTTTCACATGTCACACTTTTAAAATAGTATGAATTAAGCCATCATACATCTTCAATTTGATGGTGCCAATGCCAACAATCTCTAAAGCATGATTATCACCCATGAACATTTTACCTCCAGAGATGGGTTAATATGTATGGAACCAATCTCGATTAGGAGTCATATGCTATATTGCCGCTGAATCCATTAGCCAGACCTTAGTGAGCTCTTCTTTATCTGTAGAGATTGTCGCTGCTTTACTATATAAAACATCTCCATCTTCTGAGGTGCTCGCAACACATCCTTGAGATTTTGATGACTCCACAGTTGTAGCATTTTATAGTCTTCTTACTTCTTGATTTGGATCTCCTCTACCTTTGACTCCCACTAGAGCCATGCTCCGTTGATCTTTCTCTTAACACAAATAACACATTTACTTGGTTTGAACTGTTTTTATCTCCTTTGTTTTGACGTCTATTTTCTTCTTCCAAGATAGCGGCTGCAACATCATCGAAGACTAGATAGTCTGAGAGGATAATATTTTTTAAGTTGATAATGAGTTGATCATACGAATCAGGAAGACTTTGAAGTAGAAGCTCTGCACGTTCATTTTCCTCTATTTGCTGACCCAATGTAGTGAGTTGTGAAAATAGAGTTCTTATTGTGTTGATGTGGTCAATCACTGATGTGGTTTCTGCCATTCAAAGAATATAAAGTCTCCGTTTTAAGAAAATCTTATAATGCAAAGACTTAGACTCTATTTTTTATTTATTTATTTTGGAAGGCAGAACGTATTAAAATTATAAAGGGAAATGAAGTACAAAAACTTTCAGCAAGAAACAGAGATAAAAACCCCAAAACAGAGATTAAAAGGATTAAAAAACCCAAAAAGAAAAACATAACAGACAGATTATAACGGATCAACAAAAATGCTACGAAGTCAGTAACACGATTTTGCCAATCCATCAGTTATGGAATTAGCCTCCCTGTAAATGTATTAATATATGAATAGCTAATTCACCTTTTTCTGTTCACCCCTGTCATTAGGGTCGTTGCCCCTGCCACCGAATGTCCCAGAAACCAGGCCACTGGCATCTTTGAAGGAAATGGACTTGATATTTCCTTCTACACGGAGGACTATCTCAGTTATCCCACCGCTTGCCCTGCAACTCCATTGGTCGCCACCTACACCTCCCCATGGTCCCAATGAAATGATTCCTTCCAAGGATGCCTGAGCACAAACCAGTAGTCATCATCAAAACACATGTATCTCTTAGCATGTGAAGAAAATATACCTTAGATAGTTTCATACCATTTACATAGACGAATGTGTTGAATGTTGGAATGTATCTGTTGTTCATGTGGTGGTTAGTGTAATTGTGTGGGCGGTATATATAGACGGAGTGGAAACGGAGGGAGGTACATATAGGCAGATTAGAAACGTAGGAAGTTTTAGTAACGAGAGATTTTTTTTTTTTTCATCAACCTTTCAAAATCCTTCAAAAGCCTTCTTTTCTTTAAGTTACTCCAATGTTAGAGGGTTTTGGAGGAAAACCTTATTATTTTATAAGCATGCTTTTAATTATTTGTCAAAATTTTCTTAATAAGGGAATTAAATCCTAAAAAAATATAAATTCAATTTGTGCAAAACATTATTACTCGCTCAAAAAAAAAAAGAATGATCAAGTATTTTACCTTCCATTTTCTTTCCCTTGTTTATTTCAAATAAAGACAAGAAACGTTTTTGATATTGATAAAAAATTACAATGCATATGTTATTGTACGAAAACGTGCAGTATAAACTTTAATAACGCAATCCAAAAATTTATTTTTCAGGACCACAACAGCATATGACTTATCGTATGAAATGAAGAAATTTCTTACGTGGTTGCAAACAAAATTTATCATATATTGAATTGTTCATTGAATGGAATATATTCCCTGTTATTGTCGGAAAACGTGCAATATAAACTACAGCATATGACAAATTGACAATTCTAAGATTTATCGTCAGAAAGAAAGACTTCTTACATATTACTTGATGATAAAACTTGGGTGGTGCATATATTATTTATATAAAGAGACTTGCAAGAGTGTTAAATATAGTGATAGATGTAACACAATTTGGATTACTTTGATATTAAAAACGATAAGAAAAACTTAGATTATTATGGTAATAAGAGAACTTTACAAGGCGTTTGGGTGTGTCTTTTGCCAATTTGATAAAATGATGAATGGAAAAAATTCTATATGAAACCTGGACTCGATCGTAAGGGAACTGATAGTGTTGTTGAAAGAAGAAAGATTTCTTCTGAGGAATATAGGCTTTAGAAATAGAGTACTCCATATAATTCGCATATAGTGGCTGTGAAATTTTCTATTTCAATGTATTTTTTTGATAATGGTAGAAAAATCTCTATCATATAGGAAGAAAAACGTGCAATAATGCAATACAATAAGCACAAGAAACTTTGTATATTGACCCAATACATTGAAGTATTCATTGAAAGGAATAAAACGTGCAATTTGCATATAGGCTTGTATTTATCATTATTATAGATGTAAGTGGTCCAAGAAGACAAACTGTCCCTGCATGTGAAGGAGAAGGATAAATCATTGTATGAGAAATTACTCTACAAACTTTATTTTCCTGCATGTAAATCATTTTACTTTAAGTTCGGTAATGCTCCAATCATGTTTTTTGTATTTTTAAAACATTTTTAAACAATTATTTTTTTATTTTCTTCAAATTAATTTTAAAAAAAATCGATGCGCTAATGTTAAAATTAATTTTTTAAATTAAAAAATTATTATTTTAATGTATATTTAATTAAAAAAATATATTTTAAAAAGTAATCATAACCACTCCAAATGCTGGACTTTTACAACCCAAACTAACCTTCCTTGTACTCCATTCGTTTTGTTTATCCTTTTTGATGACTTGTGATTACTTTGTTATATTACTCGTTTTATTTGTAGTGAAAATATTATATTTCTATTCAAAATTGTAGCACAAAACTTTGTTTTTTCTTTTTAGTAAATCATCAGTCAATAAACTGCAATTTTGATGGTATTATTGCTTTTATTTTTCTTTTAGTAAATCATAATTATTAGATAAAGGATTCAATTTATTATATCAATAGGTTAATCTTCGAGTTATCATATTAATCTATTTTAGTAATGCTTTTTTAATAGATAATTGAAATGACATCATTTTATTTTTTAATAAACAAAGAATTCATTCAACCAAATTTAAATCAAATTATATTATATTAATTAGACCGGGCCTCCAACTTTTACTTCATAAGGTAACGTCATCCTCCCTTGACACGCCCAAGGGAATGATTATTCTTCTTTAATACATCCAAGATAATGACTATTCTTTATTGGATCTAACCTCAGGGGTCAACTTATCCTTTATGGGCTTAGCTATTTTTTACGTCTTAGACCCTAATCTCTTTATACCTTGTAGGTGTATAAAAGTTTTTAAAGTACCCCTCATATTCCCATAAAACATTAGTATAGATTTAAGGGATATTTATGCATCATTAAATACTATCAGGGTAAGGTTGCACCTTTAAAAGTCCTTCAAACATGGACGAAGACTTAAATAAAACATAGAAATCATTGTTACTCTAACTGGAAATGAGCAATACCTTAGTGTTGAGATCCTTAACATAAAACACAAACTCATAAAATTCAAAATAGATATTATTATCATGATAAAAATTATAAATAAAAAGTAATGGCTTGATAATATGAGATACATAAAGAATATTAGATAAAGTAAACGTATGTTTTAGTGTATATAATGTAGTATGTCTAATATTAGTTATGGAAAGACACTTATCATCACCAATATACAAGTGGTCATTTAAAGATAAGGTATAGACCTTATTAAAGTCGAAAAATCAGGAGTAACATATTGATTCGCATTGGTATTCAAAAATCAATCCATAAAGTTCATTGAAGAGCGTTGTTGAGAACAAGATTGACATTAGGTTGTTGTTTATGAATGTGAAGTTAAAAGCATTAAGGCATTAAATGACCAATGCAATGGCAAAGCTAGCACTTGACATTCAACCTTGAAAGGTGTGTATTGGACTATTGATGGATGTTGTTACTCCTTTTATTATGTTTCCAATTACCTTGCCTCTGGTCATTGTTGGAAGAACTATTTAACATATGAGCGGCTATTATGACTATTGTTGTTGTGGTGCCAGTCACCACAAAAACATCCCTTGCCCACGGTTGTTGTTGTTCTTATTGTTAAAAGAATCAAGGGGTTGGCACTGTGCAACAAAAGCTGATAGTGGTTGAGCTAGTACGGGTAGCAAAAAAGCAGTGACAACAACACCTATGGATTAGAAAAGCTTTTATGAACAAACTCATGAGTAAGAAGATGACTTTGAAGGTTTGGATATGAAATATGCATATGTCCTTGTTGAAAGGCTGGTCACCAAATCCCTAAACTATTATTGAAGTCTACGAAACACATATAAATTGAAATCTGTAAGCGAAATTGGTCAGCTAGCTACTACTAATTCATCAAATAATGTGTTTGCTTGTTACGTGTATATATATATATATGGTGATTGAATCATCACTTTGATTAAGATCTTGAAAAGAGACATGAAGTTGTATAATATGAGAAGTGGATGAAGAAGCAAGTGTTTGCTCAAGAGTACGTCAAACAAAATGCAAGGTTTGACAATCGACAATAAGATATTGTATATCTATTGAAAGAGAAGAAAGGAGTGCAATCATAATAAGTTGATCTTCTTGTTTTTAATATAAAAAAATAGAGATTAACCTCAAGATAAGAGCCATCAGTAATGGCCATGTAAGGGGAAAGACACGATAAAACGCCATTAACAAAATGAAAAACACATTGTCCATAAAGATGCGGCTTCATCTATGTTCACCAATAAAAATAATTGGTATTTATAAAATACAAAAAAAAATAACGTGTTAAGTATTGGAAAGAGAAACAAATGTCACAATAAAAGCTTTCAAAGCAACAGTAGTTACTACAATAGAAATAGATGAATCCTAAACAGAGAAAGAAGCAAAGGTTTGCACTGGTGATGAAAAAGAAAACAGTTGCAAGTGGTTGATGGCATAGGAACCAATAAGAGTGAACTCCATTAGAGAGAGAAAAAGAAAAAAAAATATTTAGAGCTCTAATACTAAATTGAGAATCATAAAAAACTTAACAAATTAGTTAACTAATCTTTTTTATTTATATAAGTAAATTAGTATACAATAGTTAATATAAAGATTACAACATAATAACAAATCTTTCAACCTTTTTTAATTATATACATTCTATATTATACAATTTCCTATAATATGGATTATACACCCTTAGAGAGTTAGAGTTTTTTTATTTAAAAAAATAAAAAACTTAACTCATCATATATTTTTCATATAAATTAATGAACGAAAAATATTTCATATGATCAAACCTCGACTCGTAAGGGAAGTGATAGTGTTTTGGAAGGTATTTTCGAAAGAAAAAAGATTTCTTCAAAGGTGGAATATAGGCTTTAGAAATATAGTACTCCATATAATTAGCATATAGTAGCTGTGAAATTTTTTATTTCAATATATTTTTTTGATAATGGTAAAAAAATCTATCATACTGGAAAAAAAACGTGCAATAATGCAATCCAATAAAGACACGAACGTATATTTGTTGACCCAATACAATGAAGTATATCCATTGAATGGAATATATTCCCTGCTCGCACATAGTACTTGTGAGTTTTTCTATCAGAATATATTTTTTAATATTAATAATTGGCACTATTTTCCAAACCACAGCTTGGATTTATCATTATTCTAAATGTATGTGGTCCAAAAGACAAACTGTTTCTGCATGTGAATGAGAAGAATAAATCATTGTATGAGAAATTACTCCACACGCTTTCTATTCCTAGTTTTTCAGTCTATATATACGTTCCAATACCATTACAGAAACTGCGTAGCTTGAGGAGATTCAACACCCAACGGATTCGACTAAGCAAATCGAAAAGCGATTTATCCAAGGTACTTTTCACAGTGTAATATTCTTGTAACACCTACGTTGTATTGTTACTTTGTTTATGGTTCCGAGTTCGACAATGTGAAGTTTATTACGTACCTTGTGATGTCCTGCTCTCTCCAGTTCTTTTAATTGTTACATCTGGGTTAGAACTATCATTGACTTATTTTGTCTTGGCTGTAAATTGCAACTGATTGAACTTTATATCATTGCACAAGCAATTTGATTAAAGACAATGCCGGTGGAGTTTGAGATGGAGATCAATGTTCAAACCAGCACCAGGGGAGGTTATCGAGATTTCATTGACAAACTGCGTGATCGATTGGGAGTGAGATTTTCCCACAACCGTCCAGCACTTGCTGTTCAAGAGGAGCCACCCACTCGATTCTTCGATTTGGTAATACGAACCAACGATCACTCTGTGAGGTTCAGGTTGCGAATGGATAACCTGTACTTGATTGGCTACCAGATGGAAAACGGGCAGTGGTTGGAGTTCAACAACGAAACCGGTGAGCATCTAATTCGAGAACAGGGAACCGAATTCCTAGGCTTCAATGGTAGCTACAATAGGTTACTCAATGTTGCTGGCCTGACTATGGAGGAAGTAAGAGTTGGCTTCTACAACCTAGGGTACGGTATAAATCAGCTTGCTACATCGACAACCTGGAATATTAGGGCACGTTATCTGATTGGGGTGATTATGATGATCTGCGAATCAACCAGACTAATTCCTATATCCAACTATATGGCTACCAATTTCGACAATTCGCGTGGCACTAGCTCTGATGATTACAATAATTATGACAATCGTAACCGAGAAGGCCAGATCCAACCTTGGATTACTACCTTAGTTCGTGCTTGGGACGCTTTCTCCGCAGCTTTGTTGCGTGCTGATGCTTACCCAGGTGAATCGTTTCAACTTCGAAGAAATGTCGTGCGGCTTCCACCAGATAACAGGGAAATAAGAACTATTTCCCAAGCTGCAGCAATACTTGGCATCTTGTTGGGACTTTGCTTCAGGCACAGTGGACCAAAAAGGTTCCCACGCATGACCTTCGATGAAGGACAATGCTTTTTGGGGCTACCACTTGTGGAAGTGTTCTCGGTGCGCATTGATAACATAGATGGAGAGGATCCCGGGCAACTATATGGCACAATCACAGTCTACGATGGACTGAATATAGAGTACATCTACAACCGCACAAGCAGCAACCCAGAATCCATCAAGCCAAGTGAAAATGCTTCGCTAACTGGACCATCTCAATCCATCCTTGCCGTCGGGAACTTTACCATCAAATTGCTTCTCACTGATAAAGACACATGGTCTGGGGACGATGAAATTATCAATAAAGACATCTCATGGGATGCTTCCGAGATCGGCAATGTTTATGACAAACCCATATTTCAAGAATTAGTTGGCAATAGAGGTTCGGTGACAGTCAATTATGCAGTGCTGAGAAATGCTGTGGCAGCGAGAATAACCGTTACTATAGAAGAAGGAGGGGAAAGTACAGTCAATGTTTATGGACAAGTTTATGCCCATTATGACAATTGGGAGGATCCTAAAACGACATGTTTGCTGTTCAACAGATCATCTGATGACTACGTTGATGTAAGGCGTTGGCAGACCATTCCATTGTTAAGATCTGTTGTTGCGGTGCCACTGAACGGTTCTCTAATGGTTAAAGCAAGTTTGTATGATCACGATACATTTTCTGGTGACGATGAGATTGCAAAAGGCGCTGTAGAGTTCCCAGCTCAAATGTCCGGTACATCCTTCAAGCAAATTCAAGGAGAAGATGGGAATTACGTAACGGTGACGGTCTATTGGACATGTGAAATCTAAGTCAATGATAAACCGATGCGTTTTATAGTTATTTGCTTTTATTTTAGAGCCTTAATAAGTCGTTTTACTTCCTAAATAAATCGATGTGATGTGTTTATTAAGGTTTCCACAGTAATGTCATGTCATGATAATTAAGCTGATTTCAAAGGTTGTAACTTGTCAGTTCTGAAGTATGAAATAATTAATTAATATTATTATCATCTTTTACCCTGTAATTTTAGTTAGCTAGAGCTCATTTTCCAACTGGGAACCAAAGACTCCATAGTAATTTTAGTTAGATAAAAATAATATGGTCGTACTAAAATACCTAACTCAATGTAGAATGTTTTAATTAAATAAAATAATTAAATTAGCCAATAAATTTTTTTAATTAAATAAAATAATTAAATTACTCTATTATATAATATATCAGAAATTCGTAAACAACTTTTTATGCGTTCATCTTTATTTTTTGTTCGAACCCTTGGTTTGAAGAGAGAAAAGAGAGAGGAATGGCAATTAACACATTTTTAATTAAAACAGCTCTCTGAACCATGGACAATAGCTTGCCTTTCCAAGAGCTAAGTCTCCCATGAATTTTGGATACCATAGGAAGAGCGTCGCATCTGCAGAAGATCCAAGATCCCTCTTGCGAAGATCTCATCTACATTTACAATCACTCTTGTGGAAGTCAAAAAAAAAAAAAAAACAGAGAAAGTCTAAAAAAAAAAAAAAAATTAAATAGTGATTAAATGACACCATTTTACACCCCGAAGTCTGTGTTTTGGCCCATCACCTAACCCGAGGATCTCGCCTCGACCCAGCCCATTTATTTTATTTTATTTTATTTATAAAATTATTATTGATTTTTTAATTTTATTTTGTAATTAAAATAATCAGAAAGAATTTGAAAGAGAAGAAAAATAGTGAAGTGAAAAAAAAAAGATGAAGAAAGGAAATTGACGAATTTCCATCCGACTGTTTGTGCTCGCGTTTTTTTAGCGAAATTTGCCAATTGTCCAAATTATTTATTAGTTTATTCTTTTATTTCTTTGTTGTTAATTTTCATCATTTTTTTTGGTCATCTTATTTTATAAATAATAATAATAATACAACAATATTAATAACAATAAATAAATAATACTATTAATATTTTAATGTCAACAAAAATAAAACCAAATCATCGACGACGGAATCTCGTAGCATTTCCTCACTTGATCGATAAAATAACGCCCATCCTTGATAGAACATGACTACATGATTTATGTTTGTTGACTTCTTGTTTTTGAGATTGCTTTGACCATTATTAGAACAACTTCGAAAATTAATACACATAATTAAAATAAATAATTGTAGTAAAATATTTTGATGAAATAATATAATTTTACATGTTTCGATATGATAATAATATTACATTTCACAATCATAATATTTAATTTAATGTTAAGATAATTTTAATTAATATTTAATCCCGACAGGAATTGTATTTTGTATTTTGGAATTGTTGAGTAATGGAATCAAAAGGAGGGAGATGGGATTAAAACACAAGGACTGGACACTGAACATGTAGTGCCCTGGGTCAAAAGAAGTTGTGCCTAACTCAAAGAAATTAAGTGGTGCCCCGGAACAACTTTAATATTAGATAATATTAATATTTTTTAAATTCTTAATCGACCTTTTATTCCCTCAATACCTACTATCTATTCAGAGAAATTCTATTTACAACCGTTCTTTTATTCTTGAAAACAGTTTTTTAATTAAATTATTTTTCAAACCTTAAATTGAAAGAAATAATCGTATTCTATGAAAAAGAACAAAACAATAGGAACATATACGGGAAAAATACTCTCAATCTCTATGTCAATGACATTTAAACTTGAGAAACTCTTAACTATTTCATACCAGTAGATGCTTTCTTCAGCTTTATGCTAGTGCTTTAGCTTCCCTCTGTTCCTGTGACCCATTTCTATCCTTCAATGAGACTACGCTCTCCCGGTAAACGAAAATTCCTTGGCACGAACCAATATACTTCGTGCATATCCAAGCTCAGTTATTTCTTTGGTAATAGGGTCAAACAAGGTTAGCTCCTTCCAAGGGCCACATTCAAAAATAAACTTATCATTCTTCCAGTGCGCAATTGCTGATACCGGTCCTTATGAACTAGTCCCAACAGTGAATCTTTTTGTCCAACATCCCTCATTCAGCGTCCATATCTCAATAAAATGCTTGGTATGATGATTAGCAAGCAATGCGTATGATGATTAGCGAGCAATGCAAGGGAGTCATTGTATACAGCAAGAGCAGTTTTCCTAGCGGACTTATCATAGTTTGGTAGCTCTACATCTTGGATCAAATCAGTAGCCATATCAAAAGAAATGATGGCTTCGTGATAAATTTTCCCACGATCATAATCTGATCCCAACCAGTAAGAAACTCCATTCAAACAAATGTAGCAGTTATTGTTGCTCAATAACTTGTATTTTTGTGGCAAATCTCCCCAATATCTCCAAGAATCAGCACTTAATGAGTACACGAAGACTGATAAAGTAATACGAATTTTGTAATTTGATTTACTCCAACCTTTAATAACAATCACCTTGTAATCTTTAGCTACTCTATCAAATCCAAAACCAAAAACATCATCGACACTAGCATAAAAATTATGGGATGGGAGGTTGGGTTTCCTTATTAGTGGAGGTAAGGTTTTAAGTTCCTTGGTTGCAGGGTTCCATAGAACACGATAATCCCTATAGGAATAACGTTCCAGGAAAAATATCCCATTGCAAGGTCCACAGATAAAGGAATTATATATGCGCCTATCACGCAGTTCTTTGAATGATAAAACTGCTGATGTTTCGTCTACCAAGCACTCATACAACGCAACTTTTTGGCAAGCATACGTTACCTTATATTGGACAACGAAACTATCCCTGTCGTTATTGCTGTCATAATAATTATTAAGATGCTTGGATATGAAAGCTTGGCTTGTAATGATCGAATACCATGCAAACGCACTTGAATTCCAAAAGAGTTCTCACCGGCAGCCATGATAGAATCTCACTTGGCAAATCTTCAGGTAAAGGATCTTCCTTGACTTTCAACATCTCTCCTTCTCCATTGCTTCTCCAACCCTTGAAAATATATATATAAAAAGTAGATAAAATTATGGACACCTTGCTTTTGAGATATGACTTAAAACCCTTTTTCTGACGTTTTTAAGGAAATCTTATTCCTATACACAACATTATCAATTATAACCTTCACAATTATGTCCCAGATGTGAGAAGACAAACAAAACAAAAAAAAAACACAGGTAATAACAAAAAGAAAAAATGAATAGAATCGAAGTTGAATCCTCAAAAATTAAGGTTTAATTTTCAAGAAAGCGAACCTCCGAGAGACTTAAAGTTGAAGAAAAGAAACCTCCGAGTCTGATTGTTAAAACAAGGTTCCCATGCCGAATACCCTATTAATTTTTATTTAGTTATTTTTATTTTTGTAGTGGCAAAAATCGTAACCCTAAGTCCCTAACCATGGAAAATTGATGGAATGATTGTAGAGAGGCTAAATCTGGCCCATTGGGCTCCTATCTTGTTTTCGGTAACATGTAGAAAAATACCCTTTTCTTAATCGTTTGGTGAAAGCCTCATTAAATTTTAACAAATTATTCAATATATTATAAACAGCTATTAGACAAAATCAAAGATAAGAAATAGTCCTATTAATTCAAATCTCGCTTTTGAGATTTTTATTTATTATCTTTTTTCTTAATGAGAATCAAAATCATCGATCTTACAAAATTGAATATATATATATATATATTGTAGGAGCCCAACGGGTCAGGGAAAGCCTCCCTAGAATCATCCCATCAATTTTTCATTTAAACTGTAATGTTTTTATGGGCTTACTACTAAAAGTCCAAAATTGAGAGACATTGAGACAAACTTTTTAGGGTCAGGACTTTTGCCAATATAAAAATAAACTATATATTAGGGTATTCGGCATGGGAGCCTTGTTTTAACTATCAAACTCGGAGGTTTGCTTCCTTCAACCTTAAATCTGTCTGAGGTTTGCTTTCTTTAACCTTATACATTAATTTTTCACGTTTCAACTTCAATTTTATTCTCTTTTTTTTTTTTTTTTATTGTTATTACAATATTACGTACCTTTGTTGTTCCGTTCTCTTCTTCTTCGTACTTCTAGGACATAATTGTGAAGATTATAATTGATTGTGTAGGGTGACACTTTCCTTAAATACGTTAGCAAAAGGGTTTTCAGTTATATTTTAAAAGGTGACAATGATTTTATCTCTGACTTTTATATATATGTAAGGTTGCAGAAGCCAAAAGGGAGACATGTTGAAAGGAAAGGCAATCGAAGATCCATTACCTGAAGATGTGATAACTGAGATTCTATCATGGCTGCCGGTGAAAGCTCTACTGCAATTCAAGTGCGTTTGCAAATCATGGTATGCGATCATTACAAGCCAAGCTTTCATATCCAAGCATCTTAATAATTACTATGACAACTATGACGATAGCGATACTTTCCTTGCTCAGTATTTCGTAACGAAATTAGGAGAACTTGCGTTGTATGAATTCTTGGTAGATGAAACATCTACAATTTTATCATACGAAGAACTGCGTGATAGGCCCATATATAATTCCTTTATCTGTGGTCCTAGCAATGGGATATTCTACCTGGACCGTTATTCTTATAGGGATCATCGTGCTCTATGGAACCCTGCAACCAATGAACTGAAAACCTTACCTCCACTAATAAGGAAACCCAATCTCCCATCCCTTAGCTTTTATGCTGGTGTCAAGGAAGTTTTTGGTTTTGGATTTGATAGAGTAACTAAAGATTACAAGGTGATTGTTATTAAAAGTTGGAGCAAAACAAATAGCAAAATTCGTTATCCTTTATCAGTCTTTGTGTACTCATTAAGTACTGATTCTTGGAGATACTGGGGAGATTTGCCACAAAATTACAAGTTATTGAGCAACAATAAATGTTACAATTGTTTGAATGGAGTTTTTTACTGGTTGGGATCAGATTGTTCTGGTGGGAAAACTTATGACGAAGCCATTATTTCTTTTGATATGGCTACTGATTTGATCCAAGATATGCAGCTACCAGACTATGACAAGCCAGCCAGGGAAACTGTTCTTTCAGTATACCATGACTCCCTTGCTTTGCTTACTGTTCATGATATCAAGCATTTTCTTGAGATATGGACCTTGAAGGAGGGATGTTGGACAAAACAATTCACTGTTGGGACTAGTTCATACGGACGGATTTCACCAATTGCGCATTGGAAGAATAGTAAGTTTATCTTTGAATGTGGCCCTTGTAAGAAACTAACCTTATTTGACATTATTACCCAAGAAATAACTGATCTTGGATATATAAAAGATATTCATTCTTGCGAAGGAATTTTCGTTTATCGGGGGAGCCTAGTCTCATTCAAGGATAGAAATGAACACTGGGAAGCTGAAGCGCTAGCATGATAGACTCGCGTAAAGCTGAAGAAAGCATCGCATGGTATGAAACAGGTTTTTTATCACTAGAATTTAGAGACTTCAGTTTGAACTTGTCGTTGACAAAGAGAAGCAGAGTAATATACCGTTGATCCATGTACCTCAATAGGAGGAGCAGTCATTCTCTGTTTCCTCACATAATAATCAATTAAGAAATTTCTTTGAGTAATGAATAATATTTTGTATTTTATTGTGCTATTTATATTCTATGATTAATTGTCTTCCTCTTCTTGAAACGAAATCCCATAAATATATATATATATATATAATTGTGGATTCAACACAAACTAATAAATATCAATGAATGTGAATCAAATTTTCTACTGTATTGATGGTGATACCCAAATTTTTGAATGCTGAATTTTGAGATCATCGAAGGAGACTGTGTGCACCATTCAATTCTTTGGTTTTGAGCATCTTACATATATTGTAATTTGAAGAGTATATACTGCAGGTATATGAAAGAGGGTTGATGATGATGTTGGTTGCTTGAGAAATCACCTTGCCCAATTGTTGCTTAGGATGAAGGTAGCGTAAGTTGTAAGATCTTTGGATTGGGTTTTTTATGAGCTGAAATGTATGGGCTAGTACTTCGATTTTATCTTCAGACTTGATGTTTCTTATAACATGTCAGAACAATGAATTATTTAATATTTAAGTCAATAATTATATGTTGTATGAGTAAATATATATATATATATATGAGAGGGTAAAGAAAGTGCTGAGAATATACATGTGAGTGTTCTTGTTAGAACTTGAATGTTTATGGTTGTACGAAGCTCTAACTTGAATGCCTTAAATTATCTTGGAGTTACTTGAATGTTTATATAGTGACTAAATATTTATAAACTTTGATAATATCAACTTAACTCGTGAATAAATATTTCATGATGCATTGAGTGGTAGGTGTCTTATAAGAAGTAAAGTTATAGATGTTTCATGGTAAAGAAAACAAAGCAATCTTGTGGTAAGATATAATTGAATTTTTTTTTCAAATATAATTGGGTGAAATCATAGATAAAATTACTAGAAAATCAAAGTTTGGGACTCAATTAAGTGTCAAATTAAAAAATTTCAGAATTAAAGATCAATTTGTAAAACACGCAAGACTTTAAGAGTTGAAATAAATGAAATCAAGGGCCAAATTCAAGAAAATTAAAAATTAATTGATCAACTAGGGATGCTTGCATAAATTAGAAACCAAAGACAAAAAGGAAACATCACTGAACATTGGGGTTAATGTTTGAGTTTGGCAAGGATAAAATTGTATAAAATTAAAAGTTATAAGATAATTACGAGTGTAATCAAAAGATGTCAAGATATCATATACCGATTTGACTTTTGATCAAATCCTAATAATTAACTAAGGGTTATCAAAATGATGTCATTTCTTTTAAATAAAACGGTACATTTTAATAAAAGCATTTGATTTTGGTTCAAAATGATGCTTTTTTTATCATTTTAAAAATAAAATAAAAATAAAAAAGGTTGAGTTTTTTCACTGCAGATCTCCATCTTCCTTAAAAAACCAGAAAAAGCTAGTTTTATGGGCACTTTCTAAGCCCAAAATCACCCTTATCTCTTCCCCATATAAGACAATGAACATACACCTAACAATCTACATATTATACTCCTACATATACAAAATAAAGTCTCTTTTATAGCCTTGAAAGCGCTATTACGAGAAGCCAAAACTCATGCCCCAACCAGCCATACTTACTAGTGTACCCTTTTTGTCATTTCTAAAACACTATAAAGCTGGACCCTCAACCTCAATGAATAGCTTGGATTACCATGTCAATAGCTTGGATGCTCAATCATCTGATGCAATATACGAGAATTAACTCCAATACTCTAAAAGGATTCTGCCCATAAACAATCTCAAAAGGACTCAGTTAGGTAATCTGATTCCGAGACCTATTGTAAGCAAACTTTGCTTATAGTAATGTCATATCCCACTGTTTTGGCTTATCTCTAACCAGGCTTTGCAATAAGTTGTCGAGATTGCAATTAACTACCTTTCTCTACCCATCTGTCCAAGAATGATAAGCAGTGTTAAAGTTTAATTAAGTTCTCATCCTTCTCTACAAACTCTTTTAGAAATTGCTCATGAACTTGACATCCCTATCAGTACTGGCTAGGGACCCATAATCACTTTCTTAGTATTGATCATGTTGTCTCTGGTCATCCTAGTCCCTCTCCTCCAACCAATGGGTTAATTTTGTAATCTGTCTTTACATGTCTTTGATGACAAGCTCCTGGACATTCCTCTCTCAAAGGGGGGCTCCTCATCCCTTTATTGGCCACGCTTTGCTCCACGACCTCTTTCGGCCATGGTTTGTTAGTGCACACAACAAGAAACAAATTCTCTTCAATAAGATTGTAGCACACTGACACGACGAAAAGATTGTTGTCTTCTCCCAAGTGCAGGAGTGTCGAAGTAATAAATAACCCTGTAAGACTGGGGTCGAACCACAGGGAGGTTAATTGTACAAATTATAAACAACAACAATAACAATAATATTAGTAGCAATAATAATAATACTAATAGTAGTAGTAGTAGTAGTAGTACTAATAATAATAATAATAATAATAATAATAATAATAATAATAATAATAATAATAATAATAATAATAAAGAAGAAGAAGAAGAAGTTGATAAGAACTTTGAGATGAAAGATTAACATAAGGATTAAACAATGATAAAAACAAATGTCAAGGTTAGAGGTTCCACTAATGGTATGTCAAACAAGTATAGTATAAACTCTTATTATTCAATTAGAAACCACACACAAAGGAGGTTCCAATCAAAATTTAGATTGTTAATATGATTACATTAGTCATCTTATTCGATTAATGCTAATACTTGTAAATCTCTTCAAGCATTCATGATTATAACTTATGTTAACAACAAATCAAGTTCCTTTCATAGCTCAGGTGTCGGTTATACCACACAATATGAGCTATGAAAGTGTCAAGCATTTGTTGTACCAAGTGTTATACAACATAAATCAAGATTAGTTATTTAACAAGCAAAGTATTAAAGAGTGAACAAGATAACAAATACAAAACATGTTAGTATCAAACATTAAAGTCCATATTAAGTTTACACTATACTTATTCTTACACCATTAGTGTAACCTTTTCACCTTGACATAATAAACTTAGCTAGACATAATAAAAGAAAAAAAAATAAACAAAATAAGAACATAAATAAGATAAAAGTTAATTAAGTAAATGAAAGGAAATGAAAGGCATAAACTTGATATTAATGAAAGCAAAGCATAAACATTACAAAAAATACAAAGAGAAAAAGCAAAAGCATGATCTTGATCTGGAAACCAAGATGCCTAAATGCATGGCAAATGCCTCCTTTTATATGCCAAAATTGGGAACTATTGATTTGATGACTAATTGATGAGTGGGTGACCAACTCTTGCATGGTGACAATCTTTATCTTCTCTTGTCTGCCCAAAACATTATGGATGACGTCAAATTTGATCCACTTGAAAACATGAAAGTTGTAAGCAATTGTCTCAACTTTCTTATGTAAAACATTCAACTCATTTGGACTTCTAGAACTTCAGATATGGCCAAAATACTGAACAGTGCTCGGGCTGGAGGACAGATTCGGGCTTCTTTGTTGTTGCTACAATTTGAACTTGAAAATGACCTTTTTAGATCTTGGGCTCCGTATGAAAGTTGTAGGCCTATGTCTTACCTTTCCATCCATATAAAGTAGACCTAAATCTGAGATCTATAGCTCCAGATATGACCCAATTACCGAACAGTGTTCTGATTTAGATTGCACTGACATCTCTTTTCTAATTTTGGTCATCTTTTTGCCCTTGTAATTTAAGTTCTTAAAGTCATCAATCTATCCTTTCATTTATATGATAGGCCTGCATTTAAAATAAACATTTACCATCAATTAAAGGTATCTTATATTATTAGATATATTATTATAAAACATGCTTTAGTTAAGGAGTTATTGATATTTCAAGTGCAAAATGATTATATAAAACCTTGATAAAAATGCACTTTTAAGTACTAATCACACCCCCCAACCAGCTTATTGCTAGTCCCTAGTAATCAAAGCGTTAAAATAGAAAAACAATTTGTAAATTCCACAAAGCAAGGTATTCATCATTTAACTTCCATTAATTTATCCAGATAAACAAACTCTCGTTAAATTTATATACCCGCTCAATACCTCTTAACAAGATATTCATAAACCTTTTCTTTTATGCTCAATATATTAACACATAATTATGGGGTTTTTCTAGGAAGAAAACAAAATTTTTGTTCTAATGTTTAAGGTTAACTTCCTTGGGTTGGGATTATTATTTTTGTCTTTTTTTTTCTTTTTTTTTTTAAATATATATACATATAATTTAAAAACACCATGCATCTTTAACCCATGTAACGAGCTTTCAACTAATGACTCCTAGATCAGTTGGTCTTAGTGCATTAGGTGTTAAGACACCCCTACGAGCTTAGTAACTCGGGTCGCAGATACTAATATGTAGATAGTGCAATGTTTGATTTCCTTAAGTTTTTCTCCGTAACCCATGTAACAAGTGTTGGGCCAATAGCTCCCAAGTCAGTTGACTTTAGGGTATTAGGTGTTAAAACACCCCTTTGGGCTTAATTGCTTAGGTTAGGGAGGCTACGAAACCAAACTTATCTACATTTTTATTATTATCATTTTTTTTCTTTTTTTCTTTTTCTTTTTTCCTTTTTTAATTATATACAATCCCTTTTTCTTAGTTGTTACTTTTAACAAAAGAACATAAATAATGTTATAATCCAATATGCAACCCACAATCATATGTTAAAGTGTGTGTGTGTGTAAATTAAGGTTTAAGAATACATGTTAAATAAGTATATGAGCAGAATTAAGTGATAACAATGCGAGAATTTGTAAGTCTGAATATTTCAAGAAGTATTATAATAGACCTTGTTAAGAATGGTTACTAAGATACGTCTCAAGAATCACTTTAACAAAAGAGCTCCTTTACTCTACCATCTTAGTAACAACAATTATGCACATGCTTTATGAAATGGAAAACATTTTTTTTATCAACTACTACCCTCTCCCCCCAACCAAAACGAGATATTGTCCTCAATGTTCTAAGGTAGAAAGATAGAGTATAGAAGATATCACCTGAAATAACGAACATTGACAAACCTGAAACACACTTAAACAAAAATAAGTAATACCAAAACACAATAATAAAACAAAACAACACAAAAATTACAAATGAAGACTCAAATCTAATCTAAGCTTTTTACGGCTTTCCTTAGATGACTAATTTATGCGATTCATGGAGGGATCAATTACAGGAATGAAAGATTGTAGTTGGTCAATCAATTGTTCAGCAATAGCAGTAGAGATTATGATTTGTCGTGCAGAAGATGTTAGAAATTCCTGTTCCACAGCATGATCAAGAAAAGACAACAACTACTTATCATAATAACCATTAACATTTAACAAACCTATGGGTTTATGGTGAATGTGCAGTTGAGCCCAAGAGGAAATATAAAAGATCTCTTCCAATGTACCTAGACCACCTGGTAGAGCAATGAAGGCATCAGCATGGTTAAACATTGCATTCATTCGAGCCGACATTGTGGAGACCTAAAATTCCTCTCCAATTATTTTTCCAATGATGTCCCCTAAAATTTGACTACCTCCTAAAAATGACTGCCTCCCCCATACACTAAATGAATCTTTCTCTCAGCTAGCACTTGACCAAGATGATTTGCTGATTCTAAAAACTCCTTTTCTTTCCCAAGACTAGATCCACCAAAAACACAAATATTTCTTATATGATGAATTGAGGAACTTGCCATTTCTACACACTTCTATATTTGTTAAATGTATGGGTTGAGTAGAAATGAAAGGAAGGAAGAGAGGGTTTTATAGATGAGAAATTAGAAAGGCAATCGTAACACCTATATGTAGGCCAGCTGGAGTCTCACACACTCTCTCTCTCTCTCTTTTTATTTATTTATTTATTTATTTACTTTTGAAAAAGCATGTGTATGTACAGGTAGTTGTGATTGTGGATCACATCTTCCCTTGGTTTTACATCCAAGAACGGCTTAAACGCCCTCTATGGGTCGGGGATAGGCTTCCCATCCAGTTTTCTTAAAAACTGGCAAACAAGGTCTTTTTCAGTCAGATTCCCAAGACTAAGTCGATCATGTTCTTTATGAAATAGTGGTCATAAATCATGAATTGCACGATGCACATCTCCACTAGGATGCGTCTCTAGAGTCAATAGAAGATTATCTAA
This sequence comes from Populus pruinosa, assembly GCA_026413675.1. NCBI lineage: Eukaryota > Viridiplantae > Streptophyta > Magnoliopsida > Malpighiales > Salicaceae > Populus > Populus pruinosa. The sequence goes on along the minus strand of CM048608.1, from coordinate 18,736,038 downwards.
AGACTTTTTACTCAGGCCATCCTTAATGAATTGTATTTTATCTTTATGGTTTATAAATATCATTCCTAAAGAACGACATTGTGCATTACAAGTCCATCTAGCACATCGATGACAGACTTTCAGTCATTTTGCACGACATTTCTTAGCAAAAGTGCTTTTACCTATTCCAGACATGTGTGAAATGAAGGAGTTAGAGGACTCACCTGATAATCGGACCTTTGCTTCAATCAACCAGCGAATATCTTTAGGAATTACATGATTCATTAACAATCTCAATCTTGCACATCTAGCATGGTAATTTTTTATAATCGCATTCTGAGGCAGAGCGGGAAAATACTTTTTCAATTTTTCAAGATTAGTGTCCATTTTCAAATGAGAATTGGAAGAGAGATTCAAAGAATTGCACAAATATATACACAGATATCAGTTATTGTGGGAAACTGAAAGAACCGACTTAAGTCATGGAGTACCGTTGTCCGCCATTTAACCGGGGTGAGAAAAACTAGCAAAAATCACTCAAAAAGAAACACAAAAACAATGTGAGAAAAAAAAATAATTAACCTTTATCTACAAGATCATTCCAACCAGTTGATTCATTTTCATTAGGAAACTTATCAAAGTAAGCTTTCAAACGATGTCCATTTTCCTTAAAATCATTATCATTCATTGAATTCTCAATATCATAGACCCTATAAGGATTGCTCCATCTTGATCTTAGTTCTCTTGGTAATAAATAGAGTTGAGAATTATAAAACAAAACTTTTTGACCAGTATCAATCTTTTGAAAATTTTCACAAGTTTTGCAGAATGCATGCGTGTCCTTGAACATGGTGGGCCAATACAATCCATTTTGAAAGATTTTTGTAGCTGTCTTTTTTGACGAGAAATAACTTCCACATACTTCAGAATGACAAAGTTTAATGACACTACTTACCTCATTGTTGGGAATGAATCTTTAAAATATTTGATCAGGACAATATTTGAATAAGTTAGGGTCATCACAATAAAAATTATTCACTTCGTTCAAAAATTTTTCTTTGTCTTGATTACTCCAATCAGCTGGCAAATCTCCTAAAGCAAGAAAATTAATATTCTTATCATACCAAGGCATTGGACTAAGAGAAAGTAAGGATTCGTTAGGAAAGTAATCATCGATTGATGTGATATCAGATGTTAAATTTATTGTCACTATTGACAAAAGATTCGCATCAATATTTTCGGTGTTTGTTTCATCCGTGATTTCTTCCTTAGAATAAATCATTTGCAAATCTTCATATTCATCTAACTCATTTTTACTTAAAGTAGATTCAAGTTGATCATAAACTAATTCATCAATATGATCTACTTCTTCTAAATCATTATCATCTCCAAGTTGCTTGCAAATATTGAAAATATTCATCTCCAATGTTATGTTTCCAAATGATAGCTTCATCAATCCATTCCTACAATTAATCAATGCGTTAGAGGTTGCAAGAAACGAACGTCCTAAAATAACAGGAAATGAGTTACATGCTTCAACAGGTTTTGTGTCCAAGACAATAAAATCCACAGGATAAATAAATTTATTGACTTGTACTAACACATCTTCAATTATTCCTCTAGGCACTTTTACAAATCTATCGGCAAGTAAAAGAGATATAGAAGTTGGTTTTAACTCACCTAGATCGAGACTCTGAAAAACTGAATATGGAAGTAAATTCACACTAGCACCGAGATCAAGTAAGGCTCTATCAATTTTATACTCTCCAATAAAGCAAGAAATTGTAGGACAACCAGGGTCTTTATATTTCAAAGCATTATTGTTCTGAAGAATAGCACTTACTTGTTCGGCTAGAAAGGTTTTCTTTTTCACATTCAATTTCCTCTTCACAGTGCATAGATCTTTCAAAAATTTAGCATAGGAAGGAACCTGTTTAATAGCATCTAGCAAAGGTATATTGATCCTTACCTGTTTGAAAATTTCAAAAATTTCAGAGTTGTGATTGACTTTCCTTTGTTTAGTCATGGCTTGAGGAAATGGAAGTGCTGGCGAAGAATCAGTCTTTTCTTTGCAATTTTTAGATTCAGCCCCTTCCTTACCCTCAGAGATTGACTCATCATCTTTCTCATACGGCTCAAGAGAGGGTTTTTCAATAACCTTACCACTGCGCAGAGTAGTGACTGATTTAACTTGATCCATGTGTTGGCTTCCGGAACTACTTGCATTTGCATTGTATTGCCCCTTAGGATTTTGTTGTGGTTGAGATGGAAACTTACCTTTCTCTTGGAAACTGAGAGCAGATGTTAATTTTGCAAGAGTATCTTTAAAATCTGTCATGTTTTGAGCAAGTTGAGTATTGATTGTCTCTTGCTTTTCAATGAATGCATGCAATGTTTCCTCAAGATTTCTTCTAGAAGGTGGAGCATAAGGAGGTGCATATCCATGAGAATTTTGGAAATTATGGTGTGCTTGAAATGGTGGTTGTAAAGTTTGTGCATTGTTGTTCTCACTCTTCCAACTGAAATTTGGGTGATTTCTCCAACTAGGGTTGTATGTTTGTGAGTATGGGTTGTGGTTAGCTCTTTGGAAACTGTTTAAAGCATGGGCTTGTTCATGGAGACATTCCTTAAAACAAGGCAAGGTAGGACAATCGTTGGTTGAGTGTTTATTTGTTTCACAGATTTGACACACAATGTTTTCAACAGATTTTAATTGACCACTCTTTTTCAATTCTAGTGCCTCGATTTTTCTAGCTAAAGATGCAAACTTGGCTTGAAGGTCATGATCTTCCCTAAGGTTGTACATACCTCCACTAGATGTATGAGGTTGAGTTTTACTCGGTGCCTCATAAGTACCCGCGGTATCCCAATTTTGAGCATTTTCAGCTAACAAGTCTAAGTACTCCATTACTTCATCAGGGTCTTTATCTTTAAAAGTTCCATTGCACATCAATTCAACCATTTACCTATCTTTAGGTGTTAACCCTTCATAGAAATGTGAAACCAATCTCCATGTTTCAAAACCGTGATGAGGGCAAGTAGTAAGCAAGTCTCGATACCTATCCCAACATTGGTAGAATGTTTATCCTGGTTTTTGAGCGAAAGTAGTGATTTGTCTTTTGAAAGAGTTTGTTCTGTGAGATGGGAAAAACTTCTTCAAAAACTGTTGCTGCATTTCATCCCAAGCACGAATGGATCCTGGTCTCAAATTTTGTAGCCATGCTTTAGCTTTATCTTTTAATGAAAAAGGAAAAAGCTTTAATCTGATGGTGTTCATGCTACAATTTAAATTATTATATGTGTTGCAGACCTTCTCAAATTCCCTTAAATATAAGTATGGATTTTCCAATTCTAAGCCATAAAAAGAAGGTAAAAGTTGAATAATACTTGGTTTAAAATTAAAATGAGATGCATCGGGAGGAAAAACTATGCATGATGGTGCACTTATTCTTGTGGGATTCATGTGGTCTCTAAGTGTTCTAGCACGGTTATTCTCATTATTCTCATTATGAAGTGATTGATTATCTTCTTCGGCCATATTTTCTGAAAATGATGAGGATACCCTACAAAGTCTACCACTTGATGTACATGACCACACTCTCATGCACGTGTAGGAATAGAATAAAAGGAAAAAGAAAACAAAAGAAGAAGAAACAAGAGAAAAGAAACAAAGTTATATACAAGAAAAGCGAAAAGAGAAAATAAAATAAATGTTATAATTTATACAAAACTTACCTCCCTGGCAACGGCGCCAAAAACTTGACACGACGAAAAGATTGTTGTCTTCTCCCAAGTGCAGGAGTGTCGAAGTAATAAATAACCCGGTAAGACCGGGATCGAACCACAGGGAGGTTAATTGTACAAATTATAAACAACAATTATAAACAACAACAATAGTAACAATAACAACAACAATAATATTAGTAACAATAATAATAATACTAGTAGTAGTAGTAGTAGTAGTAGTAGTAGTAGTACTAATAATAATAATAATAACAATAATAATAATAAAGAAGAAGAAGAAGTTGATGAGAACTTTGAGATGAAAGATTAACGTAAGAATTAAATAATGATAAAAACAAATGTTAAGGTTAGAGGTTCCACTAATGGTATGTCAAACAAGTATAGTATAAACTCTTATTATTCAATTGGAAACCACACACAAAGGAGGTTCCAATCAGAATTTAGATTGTTAATATGATTACATTAGTCATCTTATTCGATTAATGCTAATATTTGTAAATCTCGCCAAGCATTCATGATTATAACTTATGTTAACAACAAATCAAGTTCCTTTCATAGCTCAGGTGTCGGTTATACCATATAATATGGGCTATGAAAGTGCCAAGCATTTGTTGTACCAAGTGTTATACAACATAAATCAAGATTAGTCATTTAACAAGCAAAGTATTAAAGAGTGAACAAGATAACAAATACAAAACATGTTAGTATCAAACATTAAAGTCCATATTAAGTTTACACTATACTTATTCTTACACCATTAGTTTAACCTTTTCACCTTGACATAATAAACTTAGCTAGACATAATAAAAGAAAAAAAATTAAATAAATAAAATAAGAACATAAATAAGATAAAAGTTAACTAAGTAAATGAAAGGAAATGAAAGGCATAAACTTAATATTAATGAAAGCAAAGCATAAACATTATAAAAAATACAAAGAGAGAAAGCAAAAGCATGATCTTGATCTGGAAACCAAGATGCCTAAATGCATAGCAAATGCCTCCTTTTATAGGCCAAAATTGGAAACTATTGATTTGATGACTAATTGATGAGTGGGTGACCAACTCTTAACTTGGTGACAATCCTTATCTTCTCTTGTCTGCCCAAAACATTATTGATGACGTCAAAATTTGATCCACTTGAAAACATGAAAGTTGTAGGCAATTGTCTCAGCTTTCTTGTGTAAACAATTCAGCTCATTTGGACTTCTAGAACTCCAGATATAGCCAAAATACTGAACAGTGCTCGAGCTGGAGGACAGATTCAGGCTTCTTTGTTGTTGCTACAATTTGAACTTGAAAATGACCTTTTTAGATCTTAGGCTCCATATGAAAGTTGTAGGCCTATGTCTTACTTTTCCATCCATATAAAGTAGACCTAAATCTGAGATCTATTGCTCCAGATATGACCCAATTACCGAACAGTGTTCTGATTTAGATTGCACTGACATCTCTTTTCTAATTTTGGTCATCTTTTTGCCGTTGCAATTTAAGTTCTTAAAGTCATCAATCAATCCTTTTATTTATGTGATAGGTCTGCATTTAAAATGAACATTTACCATAAATTAAAGGTATCTTATATTATTAGATATATTATTATAAAACATGCTTTAGTTAAGGAGTTATTGATACTTCAAGTGCAAAATGATGATATAAAACCTTGATAAAAATGCACTTTTAAGTACTAATCACACACAATTCTTAATAAACTTGGGATTGGTGGGCTTTGATACCAATCAAAAGCTAAATACAAAAAAAAAAAGAGCACGAGAATTTTAATGAGCGAAAGGAGTTGCAAATGTGAACCCCAAGTTCATAGGTTTTACTTTCTCCAAAATAATAATCCTCCTATAAGTTTATAAAGCCTTAAATAAGCCAAAAACCTACCTCAACCAGAAAACAAAATAAAAATCCAAAATTATAAAGGAAAGAAGCATGAAATCCAAAAATAACAATGATAACCACAAAAATTGTCAAAAGTAGGGCCCTAGGTAAGATTTTCAAAATCCAGAGATCTAACTATCGGAGTAGCTACTCTAAGTAATACGGCCTACGAACAATCTTATAAGAATTTTAGTGTAATCCAATGGCTAAAGGAAATATTATGGCCCTTTTGAATTATGATTCTGATTTGGTGTGATCATATGTCCTCTTGGACTTAAAATTATCTCACTGGTCTATAAATATATTTGTTAGGCCATCAATATAATCTATTTAAGGCAAATCATTATCTTGTTGTGATAAACTCATACCTCGTTGTCCAAAATTACTCATTATCACAAGCTTCACTATATCATTATTGTTTTGTTTTAATGTATTATTTGTGCTTATTAGTTCTATATTAAAAAAAAATGCAACACTAAAATTGCTGCTTTAAATGATAAAACTTCATAATCAAAATAAGTGAAAAATAAGTGAAAGGAAGCAAGAAGTGTTCTCCTTGAATTGTTTCATAACCAAGAGAAATAGGGTTTGGCCAGTTTTTTATGATCATTTAGTGTAATTACTGCATCATAAAATAACATTTGTTTATAGTTCTAAATGGAGTTGTGGGAAAAATATGTAATAGATAATCTGGTTTAGTCTTTTTCTCATTGTTTGGAAAGAAATGAGAAATTTAAATGAAAAACATTTCTCAATGAATAGAAATTGAGGCCTTTCTGGAATTTTGTATTGTCTGTGAAAAAGGCCTGCTCGAATGAAATAATTCAAATTGAGTCCTGAAATCTCAAAAATGCTTTTCACTAATGTTGTGAACAGATTGTAGTCTCTTTTCATACTTTGCATTATAGCATAGCATCCAAAAGATGTAACGAACGGTCAAAGAAGATATTTGAAAATACAGGTTTTTAAAAAATTTAAATTTTTTTTGTATAAAATTATTTTTTTATATTTTCAAATTATTTTAACATATTAATATCAAAATAATTTTTAAAAAAAATATTATTTTAATATATTTTTAAGTAAAAGACAATCATTATCACATTTTAAAGTTGGTTTAGAATTGATAAATGACTTTGTTTATCTGTATTTTTGGTAGAATTTATCCCTGATTTTTTACAAGGTAAGGATCTTTTATTATGGTTATCTCTGTATAAATAATTCCCGAGTTACGAGAGTTAGAACCTCCCAAGAAACTAATGCGCTTGAAAGGAAAATCAAATTTTCACTACTAAAGGGATTTCAACCACTGATAGGGTTTACATTATCCCTGCTTTTATGCAAAGTCGCAATATTTATTGATACATGATACAACGAAGCATCAAGGAACCTAGCACATCAGAGAGCTGTCAAAGCCCTCGTAAACAACACTAAGAAACAACAAAAACACATTAATTTCCGTACATTATTAGAGCATATAAGAACAACACCATGAACAAAGCATCGACGCATTGACATTGTATCGATGGATATTTTAGAGATAAGACAACTTATTTCTCCCAATAAGAAGTTAGATTGTCGTCTGTGGTTTGACAAAGATGCCAATGGCGTCGAGGTAGTGTCCAGCTCTTCCATGGAATCCAACCACCGTATTATTATTTATGGGGATGGAGAAAGGAGTGCCAGAACCGGTTCCAAAAGGTCCATAAGTAGCCCTATTTGTAGTGAATGACAGCGATGTGATCGTTAATAAAGTGCTGAAATTGCCATATGTCCCACTTATGGATATCAGGTGTTCAGAAGGCCAGTTAATAAGAACCTGCAAATAATGCAAAGCAAAATACGTGAACTATTTTAATTGGTAGTTTATGAAACATAAATGCAAACGGCAAAAAAAAATGAAAAACTTTTAAAAAATTTTGAGAATACAAACTGCAAAAAAAAAAAATCTTAGTTAATTTTTTCCTTTAGAAATATTTTCTATCAAGAAACTTAACACGCCACAAGGGGGAATACTTACAGTTTTCCTTTCACCAATGTCATTAGGGTTTTCGCCTCCGAATGTTGCAGAATCCAAGCCAGTCGTGTCCCGGAAAGATATAGACTTAATGTTTAATCCTACATGGATGACTATCTGGTTTATACCTCGATTTGTCATATAACTCCATGGACTCCCACCTCGGCCTCCCAATGGTCCTATTGAAATGGTTCCTTCTATGTCCCTCTGCATCGTTAGCAATAACCACTGTTACAGAGTTCTTTTTTTTTTTATTTTTCTTTTTTCTTGCTCTAACTGGGGTCCAAACTACCCAGCAAATTTATAAAAAAAATCATGAAAAAAAAGAAAAACTTTACAGGTTTCACATGGATGCCAATTGCATCAAGGTAGTGGCCTCCTCTTCCATGAAATCCAGTCACGACCGAACCTTCAATTGGAATGGAGAAAGAAGTGCCGGTAGCATTTCCAAAAGGTCCATATGTGGTGAGATTAGTTTGGAATGCTAGTGATGTGATCACCACCATTCCAGCATAATCTCCATATGTCCCGGTTATGGATGTTAGATGCTCTGAATGCCCATTGATCTCAATCTACACACATGTTGCATCATAGAATATTATTTATGGTATTAGCTTAGCTAAATAAGGAAGAGAAAAGGAAATGCTTCATTTGATTTGCTATCCTATGCAAGCCATAAATGCCATACTCACTCTTCTTTCTTCACCAGTGTCATTAGCATTTTTGCCGCCAAATTTTCCATACTCGTGGCCATTTCCGTCTTTAAAAGAGAGGGACTTGATATTGGTTCCTTCACGAACAATTATCTCTTTTATCCAGCTTCCCACCCTAAAACTAAAAGGATCTCCACCTGGACCACCCCATTGCCCAACTGAAATGCTTCCATGCGAATTTGCCTGCACGAAAACCAATAGTCATAGTCAATTATTTCTGTTGTTACTAGCCATGTGGCTTGACTCACCGGCATTGCAACACTTGGCGAATGTTTCAAAAGGATACATGTCTGAGAAATACTAGACGAGGCTGTAAAATGTCACAGCAAAATGTCGTACAGATATATAGAAGAGGACGCTAGCTTAAAAGAAAACAATATTCATAAAATCCATATATATTCAACCAAAGAGAAGTGAAACCTTAAGACTCAGACGAGGACGCATACTTAAAAAGAAAACAAGCAACAATAATAGCCATATATTTACTGATAAAATATAGGTGAATGAACTTACAGGTGTCACAAAAATACCAAGTGCATCAAGGTAGTAACCACATCTCCCATGGAATCCAACCACGGTGCTATCTGCTATCGGGATAGAGAAAGTTTCACCAGCAGCTGTTCCAAAAGGTCCATATGTAGTGAGATTTGTAAGGAACGATAGGGAAGTGATCACTAATACTCCTTTGTATCTTCCATAAGTTCCGCTTATAGATTTCAAATGCTCTGAAGGCCATTGGATTGCAATCTATACATGACAGAAAGCATAAAATACAAGGTAAGTAAAATATCCAAGTGCTGCAAGAAGCATTCAGCAAGAAACATAACAGACAGATTATAAAGGATCTACAAAAATGCTATGGAATTAGCCTCCCTGTAAATGTATTAATATATGAATAGTTAAGTCACCTTTTTCTCTTTACCCCTGTCATTAGGGTCGTTGCCAGTGCCACCGAATGTCCCAGAAATCAGGCCACTGGCATCTTTGAAGGAAATGGACTTGATATTTCCTTCTACACGGAGGACTATCTCAGTTATCGCACCGCTTGCCCTGTAACTCCAGCGGTCGCCACCTAGACCTCCCCATGGTCCCAATGAAATGATTCCTTCCGAGGATGCCTGAGCACAAACCAGTAGTCATCATCAAAACACATGTATCTATTAGCATCGGATGGAAATGTAAGTTAGATAGTTTCATACCATTTGCTTAGACGAATCTGTCGAATGTTGGAATGTAAGTGTCCTTTATGTGGTTAATGCAATTGTGTAGGAGGTATATATAGACAGATTAGATACGGAGGGGGGTATATATATTTGTTTATTTCAAAAATCCAAACAATGAGGGAAAATACAAGATTATCATACTGGAAGAAAAACGTGCGATATAAACTTTATTAATGTAATCCAAAAATTTAAATGTCATGGGCCACTACAGTATATGACAATTTGCATTGTCGAAGACTTATCGTCAGAAAGATTTCTTACAATATTTGTTACTAGATGATAAAACTTGAGTGGTACATCAAGAGATCTAGAGAGACTTACAAAAGCGCTAAACATAGTGATCGATGAAACACAATTTGGACTAAAATGATATTAAAAAGGATAAGAAAATTAAACTCAGATTATTATGGTAAGTGAATTCGACCACATAATCTTACAAGGCGTTTGAGTGTCACCACTGATATTGGTGTACGTGCTTTGCCAAAAACCCCAGTGACGGCAGGCCTTTAAATCGATGCTTATGATCTTTGTTTTAGTGGTAATAATGTTAGTTAGATGTTACGTAAACTACAAAAATTCGGTGAAACGTGTTAGCCATGCCAACATTTAAGAATAATCAGGAGAATTTAGCTATTAGTTTTACATACATACATACATACATACATATGTATGTATGTATGTATATATGTATGTATGGAGGAGAATATACAATAATAATAATAATAAAAGTTAATAATAAAGATTACAATACAACAGTATTACTATAATATTTTCTATATAGTATGCTTGCAATATTTTTATATAGATATATTAATACCAACATATGATAGATGTTAGAAATAAATATTTTATTAATTTATAAAATAATAATTTTGATGTTTGAGTAAATAATATTAACAAACTAAAATTACAAAAAATAACAAAAATAAAAATAAATTAAGTAAATAATTTTTTTTATAATTATCAAAAGTATATTATAAAGCCGACAATACAAAAGAAAAAAAAAGAAATAGAGGAAGAGAATCTAAAAAAAAATATTAATGTTAATCTACTTTAACAGGAATAAAGAGACCAGAAAAGAAGAAGCAAAACCGAAAACAATTAAATAAAAAATTTTATTATATAATAATTTGATTTGATGTAATGAGTATATCTTAAGTGTTTATTTTTTTTTATAAGTAAAATTTGAATTGAAAGCATTCTTACGCTATTGTTCTTAAACAATCAAATACCTCAAATAATATTACTGGAGATTAATCTCCATGTAGAACTTGACTTGCCTTTCATCATTTCAGATCACTGTAGTGATAGCGAGTCTAGACCCTACCAACCCCAAACTTTTATCAAAACGCTCTTGTAAAAGTTACCGAAGCTTGTGTCTCAGAATTATTGATTTCCAATCTTTTGAAAAAGGGACGATGTGGAAAATATGCAATCAATTGGTATCGTTTTAAAAACGAGCGTCGAGGGGGTCCTTCCTCACGTGTGACTGTACTCCTAGACCTAGAATATTTAAAAAAAAAAAGCTTTTGCAGACTTCTCCGAAAAAGGATTACATTTTTTGTTTTTCAATTCGAGCGACCCAGTCTTTCCCAGATGAAACCATTACAACATTCACACGTTTCAATTTAACCATGTATGATTGTCGGCTAATTTAAATAGCCAATAACCAAATTTCTCCTTTAGTGGAGACTACTTGTCAGGAAATGAGTGATTTCAGCTTCATTCAAAATTACTTTAATAATACTATAGCTTTGATTCCCAAGACAAATCCCATGAATGAAACGGTCCTTCATCAAATATTCGAAGAAAACAATAAACATTGAAAACGTTCTAATCCTTTACCCAGACACTTATCCACTGTTAATGGCATTGAGTTGAGTTTATAAAATCAACCCGTAAATAGATCAAAATGATTTTGTCCACTCAAGTGATTAAGTGAGCATTTGGTGCCCTACCAGAATTCTTAGTTTTACTAATAGAATTTTTTTAGGTATTTATACTATTATTTTGTTGACAATAAATTTACCGACATGCTCACAAATAAAAAATACCCCGTTGTTGAAATCTTTATTAGTATTTTGTTATATATCGGTAAATATTATGGAATGTAACTATTGTTGTTACTTAATTTTGGACCCCACGTGCTAGAGATGGTGTATACTTGTTTTGAACCAAGTGTGGGAGTGTATCTCATGTTTGCTAGAAAATTGACAAAAGCGAAAAAAAAGTTCTGCTGTTGTCGTAATTTTTTTCTTTTGTTCCAACTTAGGCTCTAATTTTGACTTGATTTTGTACGATATCTGACCATCCTAGCTATATTCTGTCACTCATGACATATTCAAAAATTGACCTATACCTTTATTAAGTCCTAGGGATCATTGTTCTTGGGGCAGATTCTCAGTCAAATTTGGATGCTTTAGCATTGTCAGATCAAGAACCTTTTTTACCAACTAGATTACTGCCAGATTCTGTTCTGTAAAATGATTTTATCTCACTTCGACTCCTTCATCAAAGTTGTAGTCCTAGACGCGTAGATGATTTTGGGCTTTTGAATCGCTTGATTTCGATATCAGAAGCTCAAGATATTCCTGTTTGAATATCTAACGTGAAGGTAGAGAATTCTACCGCAAGAAGGATATTGACCCGAGTCTGCACTAGAAAATTTTTATTTTTGGCTTAGTTTTTGTGATTTTTGTTCTTAGTTCATACTCTCAATCATGTCAGGATTCTTGGCAATCGTCAGTTTTTGCATTAGACCTGGAAATTCCTTTTGACCAACTAGATTACTACCAGTTTTTGTTCTATAAAATAATTTTTTCTCACTTCGACTCCTCATCAAAGTTGTAGTCCTAGATGCATAGATGATTTTGGGCTTTTGAATCATTTGATTTTGATATCAGAAGCTCAAGATATTCCTATTTGAATATCTAACGTGAAGGTAGAGAATTTTGTAGTGAGAAGGATATTGACCTGAGTCTACACTAAATTTTTTTTTTCTATTTTTGGCTTATTTTTTGTGATTTTTTTTTTTAGTTCATATTCTCAGTCATATCAGGATTCTCAGCATTCGTCAGTTTTTGAGTTAGACCCGGAGATCCTTTTTGACCAACCAAATCACTGCTAGATTCTGTTCTGTAAAAAGATTTTATCTCATTTCGATTCGTTCATCAAAGTTGTAGTCCTACATGCGTAGATAAATTTTAGCTTTTGAATCACTTGATTTCGATATCAGAGGCTCAAGATGTTCCCGTTTGAATATCTAACGTAAAGGCAGAGAATTCTGTCGCGAGAAGGATATTGACCCAAGTCTGCACTAAAAAAACTCTATTTTTGACCTAGTTTTTGTTATTTTTGTTTTTAGTTCATACTCTCAGTCATATCAGGATTCTTAGCATTCGTCAGTTTTTGAGTTAGACCCGGAGATCCTTTTTGACCAACCAAATCACTGCTAGATTCTATTCTGTAAAAAGATTTTATCTCACTTCAAGTCCTTCATCAAAGTTGTAGTCCTACATACGTAGATGAATTTTAGCTTTTGAATCACTTGATTTCGATATCAAAGGCTCAAGATGTTCCCGTTTGAATATCTAACGTGAAGGCAAAGAATTCTGTCGCGAGAAGGATATTGACCCGAGTCTGCGCTAAAAAAAACTCTATTTTTGGCCTAGTTTTTATGATTTTTGTTCTTATTTCCTACTCTTAGTCATATCAGGATTCTCGACATTCATCAATTTTTGAGTTAGACCCAGAGATCCCTTTCGACCAACCAAATCACTGCTAGATTTTGTTCTGTAAAAAGATTTTATCTCACTTTGATTTCTTCATCAAAGTTTTAGTCCTAGATGTTTAGATGAATTTGGGTTTTGAATAACTTGATTTCGATATTAGAAGCTCAAGATATTTTTATTTGAATATCTAACGTGAAGGCAGAAAATTTTGTCGCAGAAAGGATATAGCCCAAGTTCGCGGGACTGATTTGAAGGATTTTTTTTGGACCAAGGACTGAATCAAAACGTGTTAAAATGAGGAATTGAATTGAAGAAGGATATTGAAAGCTGGAGAGGGGGGCTGGATCATCATAAATGAAAGGATTTTTACCACACCGAATAAGGAAAATAAGACTTTGCAGATGCACCCTCCATCTGATTTCTTTCCCTTTTTCTCTACTGTTTTCCTTTCTCATCACGTCTGATTGTTGGTGCTGAAGACCATGTTTTTGTTGCCTCATATCAAAAGGAGCAGCTAGCCCTATGGAAGGAAAGAAAAGAGCCACACCATCCTCCAAAACTGGAAAGAAATCAAACGTAAAGCACCACCACAAAATCAGAATATTGCAGTTTCCTTTTGCATTTTTTCTTCTGCAAATCAGTAGGGATTTGCGTCCTAAGATTAATGCATTGAATCCTTCCTAAATAGAGATATGTTAGACTATATATAAGCCCCTCTAATGACCTAGGGCGGGGAGAAAAAAAAGAGAGCAGAAAAGCGGCAGAGGGAAAGCAGAAAAAAGGTGGAAAAATATAGAAAGAAAGAGCATAAACAGAAGAGAAAAATGGAGAGAAAAGAGCAGGAAAAAAAACAGCCAAAGGCATGCAAATAAAACACAGAGAACATGAGTTTCAGTTCATTGCTGTGAAAAGAGAAAAAAAGGAAAAAGAAAGCAGAACAGAGAAGGAGGAAAGAGAAGAGAAGAAAATAGGAAGAAGCAAGGAAAAGAGGCCAAAATCAGCGTGGCCATTTTTTTTTTTTTTTGCCAAAACCAGTAGCCAGCAACGGGGTGCAGCAACTGTAGTGCCATCTCCTTTGCCTATTTTAGCGCCAGGTAAGTCCATGCGTTCTCTTTGCTTTGCATTTTAATTATATGTTACTATGCAATCTTTTGTGGTTACTGTTCAAGTGAATTATAATTCACTTGAACAGCTTGTCTAAATTTGTGTCTTGTCGGGTCCCCTACTAAGGCAAGTGACCCGGCCGGACCTAATTCTTTTTTTTTTGAATAAAATAAAAGAAAGAGAAAGAGATTTATTTTCTGGAATATTTATTTTAAAGTCTGAATTTTTATTTTGTAAAAAAAAATATATACCAATCTCGTATTTAGAATACCCGGCTTTCAACGCAACTGCGGCCAATATACATATATATCAAAATTTGTTTACTTGTGTGTTGCATACGGCCAATACCCTAATATCTTTTTGAAATTCCTCTAAAAAAAATATTTGAAGTTTTGAAAATGTGTTTCCGCATGGATTTCTTAAACACAAAAACTATTTTCTTGCATTTTTGGATTTTACAACATGTTTGTAAAACTCTAAAGGGTATTGGCCAATATTTCAAAAGATATAAAAAATTTATTTTGGGGGGAGTTCATCTATTATTCACCGCTAATGTCTGGATAAAGAAATCCTTAAAGGATGAATATCCAAAATATTATTGGGAATAATTTGTTATTATTCACTATTAATATTTGGATAAAGAAACCCAGAGTGATAAATATCCAAAATAATTTTCTAGGAATAATAAATCCGCACACATCCTTGAAAGAAGCCTTAATTATAATCAAGGACATTTCAATTTTTTTACTCCACGGTTTACGAGCCGTGAGAGTATAAAACACTAAAAATAGGTTTTTTTAAAGCACCCTAGGTCCCTCCTCCTTACGATTTACGAGTCATAAACTCTTGAAATACCAAAGGAAAAATAAGCTTGTAAAGCACATGGAATGTCCTTGGATTTCTTTCTTAATAAATTTAGTTAGAATCAAACCAAGAAAAACTGATGGTATTAGAAAACACCAACACCATAGCAATTATAAGACAAACCAAACACCAAGCAGCTTACCTTAGGTAAGGCGTACTAGGGGTGCTAACACCTTCCCTTTATGCAACCAGTCCCTTGCCTTAGAATCTCTAAAAGACCAGTTAGGTTTTCTAGTGACCATAATACTAGGTGGTGACTCTCTTTTACACAAAAATAAAACTAAGAGACCCTGAAATTAATCGATGGTCGCCACGACGCAGCGCTCCGCCACAAGGGTGCGACAACTATATAAGAAATATTATAGGCATACTATATAGAAAATATTATAGGCATACTCTTATATTGTAATCTACATCATTATTATTGTATATTACCCTAAACATATATATAGAAGAGGTTGGCTAATCAATAGGTTAAGCCTTCCAATTATTATTAACTTGGTATCAAAGTCTTCTACAATCAAAACTCTTCTTCCCTCTCCCAATGAAATCTGTTATTGTTGTCACCTTCTCCCCCTACCAAACCGGCAATGCAACTTAGTCGACCAGCCACTCATAAACTGTTTTCGCTAGTTCTTTCTCCAACCAACAGTAGCTGACATGACTAAAAGATTGATATTTTCTTCCAAATGCAGGAATGTTGAAGTAATAAATAACTTGACAAAACCAAGATCGAACCACAAGGAGGTTAATTGTATAAATTATAAATAGCAGTAATACAATAACAATATCAACAATAATAAGAATAGTAATAACAGTAATAATAATAATAATAATAATAATAATAATAATAATAATAATAATAATAATAATAATAATAATAATAATAATAATAGAAGAAAAAGAAGTTGATGAGAACTTTGAGATGGAAAATGAATGTAAGGATTAAACAATGATAACAACAAATATCAAGATTAGAGGATCCACTAATGGTATTTCAAATAAGTATAGTATAAATGTTTATTACTCAAATGAAAACCACACACAAAGGAGGTTCCAATCAGATTATAAATTGTTAACATGAGTACATTAGTTATCATATTCGAATAATATTAATACTTGTAAATGTTGTCAGGTATTCAAGATTATAACTTATGTTAACAACAAATCAAGTTCCTTTCATAGCACAAGGGTTGGTTATACTATACGGTTTGTGCTATGAAAGTACCAAGTATTTGTTGTACTAAGTGTTATACAACATAAATCTAGATTAGTCATTTAACAAGCAAATTATTAAAGAGTGAGCAAGATAATAAATATAAAACATGTTAGTATCAAATATTAAAGTCCATGTTAAGTTTACATTATACTTATTATTACATCATTAGTGTAACCTTTTTACCTTGACATAATAAACTTAGCTAAATATAATGAAAGAGATAAAAATAAATAAACAAGATAAGAATATCAATAAGACAAAAGTTAACTAAGTAAAGGACAGGAATTGAAAGGCATAAATAAGATATTAATAAAAACAAAATTTAAGCATTACAAAAATACAAAGAGAGAAAGCAAGAGTATGATCTTGATTTGAAAATCAAGATGTCTAAATATATGGTAACTGCCTCTTTATATAGGCCAAAATTAAAAACTATTGATTTAATGATTAATTAATGAGTAGATGGTCAACTCTTGACTTGGAGATCATCCTTGTTGTAACCTAATTTTGGATTCACTAAAAATTTTTAAATGTTACTTTATCTTATTATTCATGACAAAAAAATATATAATAAATAAAAAAAAAAGAAAAAAAAAGAGTTTAAAATATATTTCATCCAATCAAAATCAAATGAAATGAAGTTTTGGCCAGGAAATTCTCTTTGCATATACCTCACCAAAAAGCCCATGCATGATCTCAATGGCTCAACAATCTGATCTTTCAAATGTTTTTTTTACAAGAGAACCCATTCTTCTTAAATGAGGTTTTAAAAGAATTGATTTTGTTTATGATTTCAATGAAATAAATCAATGATTTGTTTAGGATAATGTTCAAAGCAATTCTCTTAAAAGAGATGACCATACAAGTCAAAAACACGCAATTGGAACAACTATCACTTAAATTCTGTCTTAGACTTACATTTTATCAGCATGAATTGTCGCTACACGACGTCGGGCGACGGCTCCACTCCTTTTTTTTTGTTTTATTTTTAAACAAAAGGAATTTAGTTTTTTATTTGATTGGGGGGAAATAAAGATTTTATTTGGAGTCGCCATCTAGTAATTTGAGGGAACTAGAAATCCAAAATTAGACACTGGTCCCAGAGATTCGGATACTGGGTTAGTTATGATTAAGGGAAGGTAGACACCACCCTTAAAACATCCTTTCAGAGAAAGGTTACCTTTACTTGTGTGTTTTTCTTATTTTGATTCAAATGCTATTATATTTTGAGCTTATTTGTAAATTTTTAACATATTTAACGTCGGTCCCTAAAAATAGGAGACGCGTTAAAAATGACATCAGACCCTAAAATTAGGAGACTTTGTCTAAAATGTCGACGTTTATCCCTAAAAAGGAGAGTTACGTCTGATTTATCAAAATAAATAATAATGGACATAATCCATATTTGGTATTTAAATTTTTGACATCGGTCCTTTTCTATAAATAAAAGAGACGTGTCGAGAAAATTTATTTTATAAAATAAAAATTATTTTGATATCATTCACAAATAGATATATCAATTCTTGAAAATTGGGTTTTTGACCTATGAACAGTGATATGATAAAATGGGTGTTAAACCCGCGTTGTTATTTATTTTGGTTTTCTTTTGTTTTTTTTTCTTTACATGCAAAAATTTACAAGTATTTATATACAAAAATATCAAAAAATACCATAAAATATCATAAAAAATTACCTGAGTACCCCTGTATAGGTAAAAGACTGAAATACCCTCGGATTTATCGAAAATTTACGAAAATGCCACTGGACCCGCGGTTACTGTTCACGGGCGAAATTTTCCGGCGAGTTTCCGGCAAAAGATAGTCGATTCTGGTAGATCTGAGGATAAGGATTCTGATGGTGGTGGTCTCGTTGTCCGTTGATGGCTGAGGAGGGATAATCGACGACTTGAAGGTGGATTGGTCGATGTCGGTCGCGGCCTTTTTCCGGCCAAATTAGCCGGTGAAAAAGTGTGAAAAGGCCGGGGTTTTGCTCAGGGGGAGGCGATGCACAATTCTGCGGTGGTTTCACGGCTTGATACGGCCGGAAATGGGAGATCCGTGGAGAGAGAGAGAATCGCCGGCGAGAGGAGAGAGAAGCTCTGGGTTTTGATCTGGTGTGGACGAGTGTATGGTGCACTCATGCGTCTGAAGGCTGTGAACCGCTTGATCTTGGATGAACAGATCGTGCGGTTGTGATTCGTTTGATCTCCAAGTTGATCGGACGGTCAGGATTGAATGGGCTACGATCTGGTGTGGCGCGGTGTACCGAGTGCTCGGTATACCTGCTGACGTGGCGCAACCAGATCGAAGGGCAGATTATTCGAACGGCTGAGATTGATTTGGATTTTAATCTGGTGTGGTAAAGCCTATTGTATCCTAGGAAATCAAAGGCTCAGATCTAAACACTATTAGATCTAACTGTTGGGATATTTTTGGTATTTTTTAATTTATTAAAAAAAAAATTAATATGCAGAAAAATATAAGAAAAATGAATAGTAATTAAATAGTAACCCAAATAGTATACATGAGAATTGAGAATCAAGAATTGAATTTTTTAATTTTTTTTCTCTTCCCCGCTGTCTTGAATTCATTGGCTATTTATAGCCAATGAATTCAGACAACAATTCACGGATGAATTGTTAGCAATTCACGGATTCTTAAAATTTTCAAACTTCCACCGATTACTATTTGTCTTATTATATATAATAATATCAAATAATAATATAATAATATTAAATAATAATAATAATATTTATTTATAGGGGTAAAAATTAAAAATTCAAATCAGTATTATAAAAAGTTTTTCATCCGCTAAAAATTAATTTTAAATTACAAAAAAAAATTTTTTATACGGGTATCAACTCGGTGGACCGGGTTTT
Source organism: Populus pruinosa (assembly GCA_026413675.1). NCBI lineage: Eukaryota > Viridiplantae > Streptophyta > Magnoliopsida > Malpighiales > Salicaceae > Populus > Populus pruinosa. Next base: position 18,716,687 of record CM048608.1, on the reverse strand, counting down.
TTGACCCAAAAATACCAGTTTTGACAAAAATAGTCCGAAACTCATTTTTTATCGCGGTCGGCATGGTGGGACCCGTATTAACCCGGTGGACTCGGTTTTGACCGAAAATGACAGTTTTGACCCGAAACAGCCCGAAACTCATTTTTCACCCCGGTCGACATGGTGGGACCCGTATTGACCCGGTGGACTCGGTTTTGACCAAAAATGACAGTTTTGACCCGAAACAGCCCGAAACTCATTTTTCACCCCGGTCGACATGGTGGGACCCGTATTGACCCGGTGGACTCGGTTTTGACCGAAAATGACGGTTTTGACCCGAAACAGCTCGAAACTCATTTTTCACCCCGGTCGACATGGTGGGACCCGTATTGACCCGATGGACTCGGTTTTGATAGAAAATGACGGTTTTGACCCGAAACGTCCTGAAACTCATTTTTCATCCCGGTCGACATCGTTTAACCCGTATTGACCTGGTGGACTCGGTTTTGACAGAAAATAACGGTTGACTCGAGAAAATATATTTTAAACTCTTTTTTTTTTATTATATTTTTTTGTCATGAATAATAAGATAAAATAACATTCCTAAAAAATTTTAGTGAATCCAAAATTGGGTTACAACATGAATAATGGTTGGTAGTACATTAGTTTGTCATGGACTCGCAAAACATGGTATCTTATAAATCCAAAATATTACGCTGGATGTGGACAAAGTTTATTGGTTTTAACCGATCCTACTTGAAATGAAGAAAGGCCATCTTTGATATTCCTTTCACTTTCTTTTAAAATTATCCTTTGCAGTCCCAATTTGAGCCAAGTCTATTTAAAGTTTTTTTTTCTTTCATAAAAAACCTTAACTAAGATCATACCCTACACTGGGGGCAAAACGAAAGAAATGATCATGGAAATCATCTTGACGACATGTGAGCTTATGAAGTTTGATAACAAGGAATTCAAAAAAAAAATTGAGAGAATTCCCAACAAATAGAAAAAAATTCCTAATTTGCAATATTTAGTATCATTTTGTTGTCAAGATAGCAAAAGAAAAGATGAAGATAAGATAACAGTGATCTATAGTTTTCAAATGCTTAAACACTTTCTTTGAGCTTATGAAATCCTCTTTCTTTTACAGCCTTGAGCCATAAATACATTACATGCCTTTAAAGTCCTTTCTAATCAAGAAAGCAACCTGAACTAATAAACAGCGTTCTCAAAATATAAGAGATTTTTTCATAAAGAGTCATGATGTAGCAAATAATTATTATTATTCATGCTGATAAAAGGAGTGTTTCTAAAAATAAAAGGTAATTATTCCTTTTCCCTCAAAATATATTCAACCAATCGCTTGAACACTTTGAAAACCAAAGTAGAAGGTCATCTCATCACTTACCTTTATCTGAGATTACTTTTACTAAGAGATTTAATACAAATCCTTAAAGTTGCTTGAACATTGTTATAAACAGACATTGAGAGTTTCAGTTTTCAAAAACAAAAGAGATCTTTTGAAAAATCATTTTTGAAAAAATGGTCTTCTATGTGAAGAAGAAAGATATATGACACTCCAAGAGGTAGTGTTAGAAAATCAGAGATTCTAACGACGACAAGAGCAAATAAGGAAATGAAAAGAGACAGTTACTTCTTTCAAGAGAAGCAATCACAAGAAATCTTCTAGAGACAGAGAAGCAGTCACCAGATTCCTAATGGCACAAAGAAATTTGCTTCCCTAATGGGAGATACACATGATAAAATTATAGACTTCTTCTAGTGTGGGATTGAAATAGCATGATTATGCAGTTTTTATGAAATGAGATTTTTTTTTTACCTCTCATAATATGATCAGTTAGACAATATGATAACTGATACATCTTCGGATATGAAAATCCCAGGCGAAGTGGGATAATCCTCATATATTGACCATGTGAATTGGTTAAAGAATCCTCAACAATGGAAATGTTACCAACAACACGATGTCAGGCCAGGGAGAAGTTAATGCTCTCAATGAAGTATCCAATGGAGAAAAAGGTCGTGACTATTGGGAAACTCAAACAAAGTTTATCTTGGAGAACTCAACAACATGGGTCAGCTTGAGTAGATTTGAAAGACGCGTGAATCAAAAGAGCTTGCTAACATTCAAGATCGCCAAACAAGATGAATGGGGGATCTATATTTCAAAAAGGTAAGATGCATCTCATATCATCTAACTTCACAAACATTGCATATTTGTCATGTAGATATTTCTTGAAACAAAATTCCCAACGGGATCCAACAAGATTCAGACGAAATGAAGTTATTTTAATCACATCAAATATGACAATTTCATGAAAGCAAAATTCATAAATGAAGATAAGAAAGATGGATCTTTTATTCATGACAAAAGGTTTAAAAGTACAAATATTAAACAGTGCGAGGACGATTAGGGATATTGTCATCTTGATCATTAATCAAGCCTCGAAGTTCTTCAAATTGTTTACGCATATTCTCCATCTCTTCCTCAAACTCGAGGTGTCATGTGTTAACATAGTCCTTTCAAAAGTCAACACGTGTATTCAGCTCTTGGTTCCTCCTCTCCAAGTCATTTCTATGATGTCTTTTATCACGGAGTTTGTTCCTTAAATTCTCAATCAGATGATGGAGATCAAGAACTTGAGTATTCAGCTCAAGTCTTCTAGCATGAAGACGCTCTGCAACGTTCACTAGAGATGAAGTAGCTCTGATACTGAGAGCAAGTGACTGATTCACTGCTTCAATATCGCTCCTAGCTGCGAGCATGGTTTCATCACGGGGAAGGACCATGTCTCTAGCCACGGCTACAGCAGTATCTTCATTGTCCATTACAGTATCTTCTATTGTAACTGGACGACCATTCACTTTAAAAGTAGTACGCCAAACTATAGGCTCTACTGCAGGAACAAGATTTGGGTTAGCATTGGAAGAAGAGGAAGACATGATTAAAGCTTCAAGAGTTGGGAACTTTGAAAGGCTTGAAATACAAGAAGGTGATGATGTTTGTCACCAAATACTATGTAATTTATAAGGATTCTACTCTTACTATTATTCTGAACAGATGATCAAATCTCAACCGTAGATGTAAGACTTTCGTGAGAAGCTTTCATTATCTCTGAAATCGATTGCAAATCAGATCTCAGTCGTAGATATAAGACTTTCATGAGAAGCTTTCACCATCTCTAAGATCGATTTACAAATCAGATCTCAACCGTAGATATAAGACTTTCATGAGAAGCTTTCATTATCTCTGAAATCGATTGCAAATTAGATCTCAACCGTAAATATAAGACTTTCGTGAGAAGCTTTCATCATCTCTAAGATCGATTTACAAATCAGATCTCAACCGTAGATATAAGACTTTCGTGAGAAGCTTTCATCATCTTTGAGATCAATTTTTACAAATCAGATCTGAGTCATACAAATATGACTTCCTTTAGAAGTTTTCACTAACCTTGAAAATCATAGTGAAATTACTTTCATTTATTTCATAAAATCAACCTGGAATCACTTTCATATATTTTAGAAAACCATTGTTGAAATCACTTTCATGTATTTCGCAAAACCATAGTGAAATCACTTTCATGTATTTCATAAAATCAATCTGAAATCACTTTCATGTATTTCAGAAAACCATTGTTGAAATCACTTTCATGTATTTCACAAAATCAATCTGAAATCACTTTCATGTATTTCAGGAAATCAATGATGAAATTACTTTCATGTATTTCAGAAAACCATTGTTGAAATCACTTTTATGTATTTCACAAAATCAACGATGAATGTACTTTCATGTATTTCATAATAAAAAATTCTGAAATCACTTTCATGTATTTCAAGAAACCATTGATGAAATCACTTTCATGTATTTCACTAAACCATTGTTGAAATCACTTTCAAGTATTTCACAAAAATCAAGATTGAAAACATTTTCATGTTTTTCACTTGGGCAGGTCGCCCATAAGAATTAGACCAACTCAAAATATATGAGTTTTTCAACACCTCCATCATTTTTCTTTACAAAACTTTCTATGCAAAGTCAAAAGAAAATGATTTTTTCAATGTCTTTGCGCCGTAAGCATTGTAAAGAGGGGGCAATTGTTGTAACCCAATTTTGGATTCACTAAAAAATTTTGAATGTTATTTTATCTTATTATTCATGACAAAAAAAATATATAATTTTGGATTCACTAAAAAATTTTGAATGTTATTTTATCTTATTATTCATGACAAAAAAATATATAATAAATAAAAAAAGAGAGAAAAAAAGAGTTTAAAATATATTTTCTCGAGTCAACCGTCATTTTCTGTCAAAACAGAGTCCACCAGGTCAATACGGGTTAAACGATGTCGACCGGGATGAAAAATGAGTTTCGGGTCGTTTCGGGTCAAAACTGTGCTTATCTGTCAAAACCGAGTCCATCGGGTCACTACGGGTCCCACCATGTCGACTGTGATGAAAAATGAGTTTTGGGTTGTTTCGGGTCAAAATTATCATTTTTGGTCAAAACCGAGTCCACAGGGTCAATACGGGTCCCACCATGTCGATCGGGATGAAAAATGAGTTTCGGACTGTTTCAGGTCAAAACCGTTATTTTCGGTCAAAACCGAGTCCACCGGGTCAGTACGGGTTCCACCATGTCGACCGGGATGAAAAATGAGTTTCGGGCTGTTTCGGGTCAAAACCATCATTTTCGGTCAAAATCGAGTCCATCGGGTTAATACGGGTCCCGCCATGTCGACCGCGATAAAAAAAAGAGTTTCGGACTATTTTTGGTCAAAACTGGTATTTTTGGTCAAAAACCCGGTCCACCGAGTTGATACCCATATAAAAAAGTTTTTTTGTAATTTAAAATTGATTTTTAGCGGATGAAAAACTTTTTATAATACTGATTTGAATTTTTAATTTTTACTCCTATAAATAAATATTATTATTATTATTATTATTTAGTATTATTATATATAATAAAACAAATAGTAATCGGTGGACGTTGAAAATTTTAACAATCTCGTGATTATTTTCATAATCCTGTGAATTGTTGTCTGCTATCATTGGCTATAAATAGTCAATGAAAGCAAGACACAAGAGGAAGAAAAATAAAAATAAAAAATCATTCTGAATTTGAGTTGAATTCAAGCATTACTGTTTGGTTACTATTTGGGTACTATTTATTTTCTTATACTTTTTTTGCACCCTAGTAAGATATTAAATTTTTTTAAAACAAATTGAAAAATACCAAAAATATCTGAACCGTTAGATCTAATAGTATTTAGATCTGAGCCTTTGATTTTTTAGGATACAATAGGCTTTACCACACCAGATTAAAACCCAAATCAATCTCAGCCTTTCAAATAATCTGTCCTTCGATCCTGTTGCGCCACGTCAGCAGGTGTACCAAGCACTCGGTACACCGCGACACACTAGATCGTAGCCCATTCAATCTGATCGTCCGATCAACTTGAAGATCAAACGAATCACAGCTGCACGATCTGTTCATCCGAGATCGAACGGTTCATAGCCTTCAGACGCACGAGCGCACCATACACTCGTCCACACCGTAGCACAACCCAGAGCTTCTCTCTCCTCTCGCCGGCGATTCCCTCTCTCTCCACCGATCTCCCATTTTCGGCCGTGAAACCGCCACAGAAACGTGCATCGCCTCCTCCTAAGCAAAACCCCGGCTGTTTTTCACTTTTTCACCTGCGATTTTGGCCAGAAAAAGGTCGCGACTGTCATCGGCCAATCGACCTTCAAGTCGTTGATTCTCCCTCCTCAGCCATCAACGGCCAACGAGACCACCACCATCAGAATCCTCGTCCCCACATCTACCAGAATCGACCATCTTTTGGCCGGAATCTCACCGAAAAATTTCGCCGCCGTCAACAGTAACCGTGCGTGAACCACACGCGCCGCCAGTGGCATTTTCATAAATTTTCGATAAATCTGAGGGTATTTCAGTCTTTTGCCTATACAGGGGTACTCAGGTAATTTTCTATGATATTTTATGGTATTTTTTGATATTTTTATATATAAATACTTGTAAATTTTTGCATGTGAAAAAAACAAAATAAATAACGACGCGGGTTCAGCATCCATTTTATCATATCACTGTTTATGGGTCAAAAACCCAATTTTCAAGAATTGATGTATCTATTTGTCAATGATATCAAAATAATTTTTATTTTATAAAATAAATATTATTTGTCGATACGTCTCTTTTATTTATAGAAAAGGACCGATGTCAAAAATTTAAATACCAAATATGGATTATGTCCATTATTATTTATTTTGGTAAATCAGACGTAACTCTCCTTTTTAGGGATAAACGTCAATATTTTAGACAAAGTCTCCTAATTTTAGGGACTAATGTCATTTTTAACATGTCTTCTATTTTTAGGGACCGACGTTAACCATGTTAAAAAATTTACAAATAAGCTCAAAATATAATAGCATTTGAATCAAATAAGAAAAACACACAAGTAAAGGTAACCTTTCTCTGAAAGGATGTTTTAAGAGTGGTGTCTACCTTCCCTTAATCATAACTAACCCACTACCCGAATCTTTAGGACCAGTGTCTAATTTTGGATTTCTAGTTCCCTCAAATTACTAGATGGCGACTCCAATAAAATCTTTATTTCCCCCAATCAAATAAAAACTAAATTCTTTTTTTTGTTTTAAAAAAAAAAACAAAAAAAGGAGTGGAGCCGTCGCCCGACGTCGTGTAGCGACAATCCTTATCTTTTCTTATCTGAATAAAACATCATTAATAACATTATAATTTGAACCAGACCTCCACATGAAAGTTCTAATAGGTCAAAACATTTTTAGTAGGGATGGATAATTAAATATTAATATTTTGAAGCATTTTATTGGTGATTTTATTAGTATTATTTAATTTAAATTTTTTATTTAATCAAAGATTTTCAAAAATTCCCCAAATATCACCGACAACTTTTTAATTTGTCGGTGGTTTCATCTATAATATTTAATTTAAATGTTCAACTTAATCAAAAAAAATTTAGGAAACCCCCCCAAATATCACCAACAACTTTTAAATATGTCGGTAATTCCATCTGTAAATAATAGTAATTAGCAGTGCAATTTAGAAGTAAACAGTTCCAGAGCTCTCTTGAAAATATCAACAGACTTAATCCGTCGGTGATTCCGTATATAATTGACAACAAAAATAGTGCAATTAAAAAGTGAATAGTTCTAGAGCTCTCTTGAAATATATCGATGAAATTAATCCATTGGTGATACCATCTATAATTAACATAATGAACAGTGTTAGGGAGAAGGAAACAAGTTACCAATAGTTTTAGAAATGAATTTTACTAACGGTATTTAATACCGTCGGTAATATCATTTATATCAATGACACATTATCGTACTTTTTGTTTTTTTAATTCTTTCTTTTTTCATTGTAATTCCTTTGGTATATATCAAGGGGATAGTTATATTGGTGTTTACCAATGGATATAGTGAGGAAATATTTTGTTGGTAAAATTGACTACAAACTATTGACGGAAACATTCCATCAGTGTTTCCATTTATATTTACTAATTTTATGGTAATGCAGTTCGGTCATAAAAATATCAAAAATCAAATTTATTATTAAAAACATTGAACCTATAAATAATATCAATGAAAACCAAATGAACCAAATCAAATAGGGTTCAATCGATAGCCAAATTAACCGATCAAAATTAAAATACCTCATATTTTTAATAAATAATTATTTTCAATAAAAATAATATACAAATAAATTAAATAATATATTTCATTCAATTATTTGTTGTTTCGGTCTCAAATAATTTACTCCAAAAACCAAATAAATCAAAAATTAAAATTATGTCAAAACCAAACAAACCAAACCAATTTAGTTAAATTTGATCAATTTTTTTCCTATCAGTCTTAACTTTTGTTCGCCTCACACACAATTGTTATAAATTCTTGACACGGCATCAATTAGCCTTGTTTGTTTTTGTATTTCAAAAATATTTTTGAAAAAATTTAAAAATATATTTTTTTCTTTAAATTAATATTTTTTTTAATGTTTTTAAATCATTTTGATGCGTTGATATCAAAAATTATTTTAAAAAAATATATCATTTTTATATATTTTTAAATAAAAAACAATCATAACCACACTTCTAGAAAAACTCTTAAACAATAAGTCATTGCCTATTATGAATAAAAACATATCAATTATATTAATTTTTGTTTGTAATCATTTATTATACCCAGCCTGTAATTATGAACGTATGATAAAATGATGTTAAGATTTCATAGTGTTGAATCATTATTAATCATTTTAAACGAAGAAAAAAATAAAAATGAAAAATCAAAGAACACAAAAAGAAGTAAAATATATAGTATATAATATAAATAAAATAAAATAAAATAAAAATCCGTGGGAGACCATTGACTTAGTGATTCGACGTGGTCCAATTCGGGTCCCTATTTTATTTTTACGCAGATGAGACCATTGACTTCATACTAGTATAATAGTTTGAAAATAATGTCCAGCATGTGAATCCAACAAAAATAAAAAGAGAGATTCCCACAAGTCTTTTTAGAAATGCAAACTAATGTCCCCCTTTTATTTTTATCTTTTTTTATCATATAAGTCTTTTTCTTTCTTGCATGTCTCCTTTCAAAGTTTTTTTAAAGCAAGAATTCATATATTTAATGGAGTCATCAATAAAATTCAATTATTAATGTGTGAGAGAGAGAGAGAGAGAGAGAGATTCTCACGATTTCTGCCTTAGCATTCATGATTGTCTATTTCACACTACTGTACAGCATGTGAATGCAGACTCAATTGCATTGTATCACAAATCTCAATCAGCTTTTCAAGCCATGGTTGGATCAATCAAGCATCAAGGGTGGCTCACAAAATGAAGTAAAATTCATATATATGGACACGCATTTTACAATTAGTCAATCAAGCTTTTATGATTGTCGATTTCCAGCATGTGAATGTAGACTCACTTGCATTGAATCATAAATCAGCCAATCATGTTTTAAAGCCATGGTTGGATCAATCAGGCATCAAGGATGGCTCACAAAATGAAGCAGTGTTGCTTTCAAGGGTGGCTCACAAAATGAAGCAGTGTTGCTTTCAAGGGTGGCTCACAAAAATGAAGCAAAATCGCTGTAAAGCCAAATCGTTTTTAAATAATTAGAAGAAGTTTCAAACTGCTGTCCAGGATGTGAATCCAAGAAAAATGAAAAGAGAGATCCCCACAAGCAGTGCTCCCCCAGCATTCATGATTGTCGGTTATTATAATATTATTATTATTATTATTATTATTAAAAAAAATTAATGTTGAGGTTTATTTTATTTTTGTTAATAGTTCAAATTTTATTAAAAAAAAGATTATAAAGATAATAGCCTAATTTACATCAAATGAACAAATTGAAAAAAAAAAGCACAAAAACTATTGCATAAAACAGGGGAGAGCAACAAATAAAGGAATAAATAAATTATAAGAAACTAATTTTTTTTAACTAAACATTCTTTATATTAAGTTTTAAAGACTTGGAATCAAGCCTCAACTACAAAGCAATATTTTTACTCACCATAGAGAAATAAATTTGAAAGTTAGAGATAATATTATTAAAAATAATATTATTTCGCTAAAAATTTCAAATAACAAATGAGAAAAAAAGCTGGAATGAGAGAATGTTAAGGTTTATTTATACATAAAAATATTTTAAATAAGAAAAAATCTAATTATTTTAATGAGGTCTTTCATGAGAAGGTAACCATATCTTTAAGAAGAAGAGCTTAATTTGATTATTTTGTAAGAACTTTGAGACCTCTAATTTATGCAACTTCCTGCTTGTTTTTTTTTAAAAAAAAAATTATGAACTCTTAGCTAACTAAAATTAGATGATAATAATATTATTTAATTATTTCATACTTCAGAATTGACAAGTTACGACCTCTGAAACCAACAAATTTTGTTCGGTTCTTATTCATCATGACATGACATTACTGTAGCAACCTTAATAAACACGTTACACAATTAATTTACTTAGGAATATATCTTTTTCACTGTGTAAAAACGTCTCTTGATGAGAAATATTTCAGGTTGATGTGAACACAGGAGTTCATAATCAACTATAAGCGGTGGTATCGATTGGATGATTGGAAAAAAAACATCATGGTTTGTGCTCCCATATTTTGATAGCTCAACTTTATTAGCTTAAAAAGTAGGTGTCGTGGAGGATACATGCCATAAATTTGTGGTCCTTCTCCTTGTTTTTCCCTGGTGAGATTGCAAGTACCATGCATCATGCAACAATAATTATTTACTAGCGCTGTACGCGGTGGGCTACATGGATGGTCCGCAGTCGATGCCCATGTTTTATTACTGGTACCATGTAGAAGACTAGGCAGGATGGTGAATTCTTAAGATTCTTTTTCTTCATTGCGACACTAGAAAGTTCATTGCATCTACTACTGTACAATGAGTAGTAACCCAACATCCAACATGGTAGGTTTGAACATATATAATTTGATTTGAGATATTAGTTTTAAAATATATAACATGATGCTAAAGAAAGAATTTAAAATCTATATAATAGTTTTTAAATTTGAATTAGAATATTTTTTTTTTTGTAAGAACCTGAGATAATCATAATTTTATTTTCTCACTTAGACTAATAAAATGCGCTTAGACTAATAGTTTTTAAAATGCGCTTTTTAAGAAGTTAAATTTTTTTAAATCTAAAAAATATTAAGATATTAATTTAAATTTAAAATAATATTCTAATAAAAATAAATTTATAAAATTCAAACTAGTTATTTCTAGAAAATAAATTTATTAACATGAATGTCTGATTTAATAATCCTAAAATATTTATAAAACACTAATTAATTATTTCTAAAAAGCTCAATTTATTACTGAAGCTAGCACTCATGCTTCACTAAGTTAAGTGAATCACTCTTAAGAAAAGCCGGATTAGCTCCTCCATAACCCAACATGCTCATGACTGGAACTCAAAAAGAAAGTGCTTTCCAACATGCTAATTGTTTAGGGTAAAAGAAGGGTGTTTTTGGATTGAGGAGGGGTTGTGCTTTCGAACAAAGTTTTCTTTGGACGGAAAACTTATCAAATGACGGCGGTTTGCGACGATTGAACGGTATAGAGGCATTATCGTTGTTTTCTAGGTTAAAAGAAAGAAAAGTGAGAAATCAAAGAAGAAGAGAGAAAGTTAGAAAGAAAATAAAACAAAAAAAGGAAAGTCTTAAAAAAAGGTATTTAAATAGTGAAAAAATACCGTTCTACAACTACAAGTCTGTGTGTTCCCCCATAGCCTGACCCGAGGCTCCAAACCTCAACTCGCAACTAATTGTACTCATCTACTTTATTTTGTTTATTTACAAAATGCCACTAACCTTTTTATTTTATTTTGTAATTAAAAAAATGAAATTATATATAAGGGTTGCGTTGTCTTGTTGATCATATGCTAAAATATGTTATTTTCATGTAATTGCAGATATGTTGGATTTTACAAGGAGCTGCTTTAATTGCTTGCCATATGAATGCACACAAAGTTCCAGTACTTACACAGTTGATAGTTACCCGTTGCTCATATGAATGCACACAAAGTTCCAGTACTTACACAGTTGATAGTTACCCGTTGCTTGCAATCCTAGTCATCCTTCCCATCAATTAACCCTTCATCTATGGATAACAATAGCAAGCCGGTTCATCTCTGCTTTAATTGCCTTGGTCATGTTCTTTTTACACGGACTGGCGAACAAAATATAATTGATGTTATGGTCTTCCAGATCAATTAAAATTTTATAGTGATTTTCAATTAAAATATCAATTTAATTATCACGATTATAAAAATACAACAAGTTTAAAAGTGTGCTATTTCACCTTCTTCTTTTTTATTTGTTTAAGATAATATTATTTTGCTAAAATTTTAAGTATACTGTGTGCTAATTTTTTATTTAAAAAAAAAACCATTACTTATATATGTTGCTGATGTGATTTGATAATTAATGTTGTGTTTATTATTGAAATGAGTTGAGAAAGACTGGACATTTATGAGCAGTCGTTAGACGTGTAGTGTAAGTTCTGTGGGTATTGTCCTAGTAAACCCTCACGAGACTACAATTCATCCACTAAATCCACGTGCTAAGCGTCACTGTGAGTCCTACGAAGATGGAGCAGTTTAGGTTAGGTAGTCGTTCTTATTTTGTTTTGTCATTGCCTTTAGGTTCTTTTGCTCGAGAACATGTAAGAGGTAAGTACGAGGGGACGGGAAAATATACATATTTTTAAGCCCTCTGTACTTAGTATTTTGATTTTCTTATCACCAATTTTGTGCACATTTATGCATTATTTTGTTTTTGTAGGTGATACTGAGAAATGGAATCAAAAGGAGGAAGATGGGACTAAAAACAAGAAGGACTGGACACAGAACACGTTGCGCCCTGGCTCAAATTAAAGAAGTTGTGCCAACACAAAGAAAGTTGTGACCCGGCACAAAAGAAAGTGAAGAAAATTTAAAGTTAAGTGGAGGATGTTATGCCCCGGCATAAAAGTAGTTGTGTCGCCGAATACTTTGTGCTGGAAGATTGTGTGTAAAGCGTTTGCTTAAGAGTTGAGACTTGAGAGGGAGAGCTAAGTTGCGCTTAGATTCTTTGTTTTTAACAGGGATAAAGTAAAAATGGAAAAAAAATAGGAATATATACGGGAAAATACTCTCAATCTCTATGTCATTGACATTTAAACTTGAGAAACTCTCAACTATTTCATACCAGTAGATGCTTTCTTCAGCTTTATGCTAGTGCTTGAGCTTCCCTCTGTTCCTGTGACCCATTTCTATCCTTGAATGAGACTAGGCTCTCCCGGTAAACGAAAATTCCTTGGCACGAACCAATATACTTTGTGCATCCAAGCTCAGTTATTTCTTTGGTAACAGGGTCAATCAAGGTTAGTTCCTTCCAAGGGCCGCATTCAAAAATAAACTTATCATTCTTCCAATGCGCAATTGCTGATACCGGTCCATATGAACTAGCTAGTCCCAACAGTGAATCTTTTTGTCCAACATCCCTCGTTCAGTGTCCATATCTCAATAAAATGCATGGTATGATGGTTAGCAAGCAGTGCAAGGGAATCATTGTATACTGCAAGAGCAGTTTTCCTAGCGGACTTATCATAGTTTGGCAGCTCTACATCTTGGATCAAATCAGTAGCCATATCAAAAGAAATGATGGCTTCGTGATAAATTGTCCCACGATCATAATCTGATCCCAACCAGTAAGAAACTCCATTCAAACAAATATAGCAGTTATTGTTGCTCAATAACTTGTATTTTTGTGGCAAATCTCCCCAATATCTCCAAGAATCAGCACTTAATGATTACACGAAGACTGATAAAGTAATGCGAATTTTGTAATTTGATTTACTCCAACCTTTAATGACAGTCACCTTGTAATCTTTAGTTACTCTATCAAATCCAAAACCAAAAACATCATCGACACTAGCATAAAAATTATGGGATGGGAGGTTGGGTTTCCTTATTAGTGGAGGTAATTTTAAGTTCCTTGGTTGCAGGGTTCCATAGAACACGATAATCCCTATAGGAATAACGTTCCAGGAAAAATATCCCATTGCAAGGTCCACAGATAAAGGAATTATATATGCGCCTATCACGCAGTTCTTTGAATGATAAAACTGCTGATGTTTCGTCTACCAAGCACTCATACAACGCAACTTTTGGCAAGCATACGTTACCTTATATTGGACAACGAAACTATCCCTGTCGTTATTGCTGTCATAATAATTATTAAGATGCTTGGATATGAAAGCTTGGCTTGTAATGATCGAATACCATGACTTGCAAACGCACTTGAATTCCAAAAGAGTTCTCACCGGCAGCCATGATAGAATCTCACTTAGCAAATCTTCAGGTAAAGGATCTTCCTTTACTTTCAACATCTCTCCTTCTCCAACCCTTGAAAATATATATATAAAAAGTCAGAGACAAAATTATGGACACCTTGCTTTTGAGATATGACTTCAAACCCTTTTTCTGACGTTTTTAAGGAAATCTTATTCCTATAAACAACATTATCAATTATAACCTTCACAATTATGTCCTAGATGTGAAAAGACAAACAAAACAAAACAAAAAAAAACATAGGTAATAACAAAACAAAAAAGAATAGAATCGAAGTTGAATCTTCGAAAATTAAGGTTTAATTTTCAAGAAAGCGAACCTCCGAGAGACTTAAAGTTGAAGAAAAGAAACCTCCGAGTCTGATTGTTAAAACAAGGCTCCCATGCCGAATACCCTATTAATTTTTATTTATTTATTTTTATTTTTGTAGTGGCAAAAGTCATAACCCTAGCCATGGAAAATTGATGGAATGATTGTAGAGAGGCTAAATCTGGCCCATTGGGATCCTATCTTGTTTTCGGTAACATGTAGAAAAATTACCTTTTCTTATTCGTTTGGTGAAAGCCTCATCAAATTTTAACAAATTATTCAATATATTATAAACAGCCATTAGACAAAATCAAAGATAAGAAATAGTCCTATTAATTCAAACCTCGCTCTTGAGATTTTTATTTATTATCTTTTTTCTTAATGTGAATCAAAATCATCGATCTTACAAAATTGAATATATATATATATATATATATATATATATATATATATATATATATTGTAGGAGCCCAACGGGTCGGGGAAAGCCTCCCTAGAATCATCCCATCAATTTTTCATTTAAACTGTAATGGTTTTATGGGCTTACTACTAAAAGTCCAAAACTGAGAGACATTGAGACAAACTTTTTAGGGTCAGGACTTTTGCCAATATCAAAATAAACTATATATTAGGGTATTCGGCATAGGAGCCTTGTTTTAACTATCAAACTCGGAGGTTTGCTTCCTTCAACCTTAAATCTGTCTGAGGTTTGCTTTCTTTAACCTTATACATTAATTTTTCACGTTTCAACTTCAATTTTATTCTTTCTTTCTTTTTATTGTTATTACAATATTACGTACATTTGTTGTTCCGTTCTCTTCTTCTTCGTACTTCTAGGACATAATTGTGAAGATTATAACTGATTGTGTAGGGTGACACTTTCCTTAAATACGTTAGCAAAAGGGTTTTCAGTTATATTTTAAAAGTAAGGTGACAATGATTTTATCTCTGACTTTTATATATATATATATGTAAGGTTGCAGAAGCCAAAAGGGAGAGATGTTGAAAGGAAAGGCAATCGAAGATCCATTACCTGAAGATTTGATAACTGAGATTCTATCATGGCTGCCGGTGAAAGCTCTACTGCAATTCAAGTGCGTTTGCAAGTCATGGTATGCGATCATTACAAGCCAAGCTTTCATATCTAAGCATCTTAATAATTACTATGACAACTATGACGATAGCGATACTTTCCTTGCTCAGTATTTCGTAAATTAGGAGAACTTGCGTTGTATGAATTCTTGGTAGATGAAACATCTACAATTTTATCATACGAAGAACTGCGTGATAGGCCCATATATAATTCCTTTATCTGTGGTCCTAGCAATGGGATATTCTACCTGGACCGTTATTCTTATAGGGATCATCGTGCTCTATGGAACCCTGCAACCAATGAACTGAAAACCTTACCTCCACTAATAAGGAAACCCAATCTCCCATCACTTAGCTTTTATGCTGGTGTCAAGGAAGTTTTTGGTTTTGGATTTGATAGAGTAACTAAAGATTACAAGGTGATTGTTATTAAAAGTTGGAGCAAAACAAATAGCAAAATTCGTTATCCTTTATCAGTCTTTGTGTACTCATTAAGTACTGATTCTTGGAGATACTGGGGAGATTTGCCACAAAATTACAAGTTATTGAGCAACAATAAATGTTACAATTGTTTGAATGGAGTTTTTTACTGGTTGGGATCAGATTGTTCTGGTGGGAAAACTTATGACGAAGCCATTATTTCTTTTGATATGGCTACTGATTTGATCCAAGATATGCAGCTACCAGACTATGACAAGCCAGCCAGGGAACCTGTTCTTTCAGTATACCATGACTCCCTTGCTTTGCTTACTGTTCATGATATCAAGCATTTTCTTGAGATATGGACCTTGAAGGAGGGATGTTGGACAAAACAATTCACTGTTGGGACTAGTTCATATGGACGGATTTCACCAATTGCGCATTGGAAGAATAGTAAGTTTATCTTTGAATGTGGCCCTTGTAAGAAACTAACCTTATTTGACATTATCACCCAAGAAATAACTGATCTTGGATATATAAAAGATATTCATTCGTGCGAAGGAATTTTCGTTTATCGGGGGAGCCTAGTCTCATTCAAGGATAGAAATGAACACTGGGAAGCTGAAGCGCTAGCATAATAGACTCGCATAAAGCTGAAGAGAGCATCGCATGGTATGAAACAGTTTTTTTATCACTATAATTTAGAGATTTCAGTTTGAATATGTCGTTGACAACGAGATGCAGAGTAATATACCGTTGATCCATGTAACTCAATAGGAGCAGTCATTCTCTGTTTCCTTATATAATAATCAGTTTCTTTGAGTAATGAATAATGTTTTGTATTTTATTGTGCTATTTATATTCTATGATTAATTTGTCTTCCTCTTCTTGAAACGAAATCCCATAAATATAGTTGTGGATTCAACACAAACTAATAAATATCAATGAATGTGAATCAAATTTTCTACTATATTGATGGTGATACCCAAATTTTTGAATGCTGAATTTTGAGATCATCGAAGGAGACTGTGTGCATCATTCAATTCTTTGCTTTCGAGCATCTTGCATATATCGTATTTTGAAAACTGCAGGCATATGGAAGAGGGTTGATGATGATGTTGGTTGCTCGAGAAATCATCTTGCCCATATTGTTGCTTCAGGATGAAGGTAGCCTAAGTTGTAAAAACTTCAGGAGTTGATTGGGTTTTTCAGGTTGTGTCCTGGCTGAAATGTGCAGGCTAGAATTTAGATTTTATCTCTGAACTCGATGTTTCTTATGTTAGAACAAAAGAATCTTTGATGTTTAAGTCAGTAGTCATATCAGTAAAAAAATATATGAACCTCTTACTTGAATCTTTGGTTTTAATTATCCTAGAGTTGCTTGAATGTTTGCCTTGTAACTTAAAATATTTATAAATTTTAATCATATCAGCTCACCTCATAAATAAATAAATATTTCATAGTGTATGAAGTTGTAAGTATATTAAAGTAAGTGAAGTTGCAGATGTCCATGGTAAGTAAAGCAAAGCAATCTCGTGGTGAGCGAAGAAAATATATATTATTGATGGAAAAACTGGTTGGTTTGTGACGATCATTGTGTTATTAATTTGGATTAAAAAAAATTAGCAATTTTTTTTATCCAAATAACCCGAATGTTCAACCATATGCTCAGTTAATGTGAAGCAATAAAACTGGTTCTGATCATTCGAAGGAACAATTTTTCGAATGCAAGTGCTATCACATGGTCGATATTGTCCGAGAAATTAAGGATTAATCTAATTTTCTGCATAATATTTGTGACTTCATTTTGTGCCTCTCATTTCAAACTCGGACAAGGTGGAATTCAATTTTTCCGACATTAAGTTTTAATATTTAGAATTGTTAATGTAACAGCCCAGCATCTCACTTCTCTCCTCCATCACTATAGCGAACCCAACACCACCACACCAGCCCAACGCCCTAGCTCTACTACAGTCAGCCACCACGAACTCCAATTGAACTAACACCACCAGGTCTGACTCGTAGACAACACAATCCGGACCAGCAACAGTACCCCCTCTCTGCCTCGCTAGAAAAACAGCTCCAAGCTCACCTGAAATCAGCCACCCTACTTCTCTTGTTCGATTTTAGAGATCGTGACTACTAGGAAAAGGAGATTAGAGGATGAGGTTTTCAATTTAGGAATTGTGGTGGTTCTCTAGTTAGAATTGAACTTATTCTTATTATACCAATTGCAATTCTTGAGTTGCTTCCTATATCACGTTTCAATCGCATGGAAGCTCATGTAAATAAGATCATTAACACTAATATATCATTTAATTTCCACTATATCATTGATGAAATTATTTTCTAGAATGTCATGTTTTATATATATACTTGCATACATATATATATATAGCTAATTAATTATAGATATATATTCTCAAACAATAAAAATGTGAAAATAAAACAAACACGGTTTTTATTGATAAACCAAACTACAAGAAAATAAAGAACAAAACAATACAGAGCGACCCTTGTTCTAACTTCAATCCTCACTAACATCAAGAAACCAAGTTAAACAACCCTAAGAAAGCCAGTACCCAACATGAAGCTAACCCCTATGCTAGCACCCAAAACCAACCCAACTGACAATGAACCAGAAGTAAGACCCGACGAACCCGATTTACTATTAGTCGAAGGAGCCTGCGCAGGACCAGCGGAATCCGAAGGACTCCGGGCATCCGGAGACACAGCCGGTGGAGAGCTAGTAGGTTGAGGTGAAGAAGCTGGTGTTATGGGAAAATAAGGAGTAGGAGGGAGGGGTTTTGGTCTCACAGCCATGACAACGATTATCAGTTTCTTACCCCTATTGCAATCATCAGCATTGCCACTAATAAAAAAGAAAGGACCAGAACGATCAAAGATGAAAGTTGAGTCACCATCTGTTAAGGATTTTATAGGGTTCTTGGTGTTGCATGAGTAGTAATCATCTTTGCTTACTATCAAGACTGAATCCGATCCTTTCTTGTACTTGAAAACTGCACCATAAAAAAGAGAAATAATTATTTTCTTTAATTCGAAATAATCTTAACATATAATTAGTGAACAATTCGAAGGAATTGAGCTTACGGAGAGTATCATTGACTTGAAACCTGTTTCTTTCAGCCCAGTGACTGTATCTCTCAGAAGGGTTTGTAGCCCAACCATCTCTACCACCAACATAGAATTTATAACCCCGAGAAACCCCAAGAAGAAATCCAAAGACCAGCATCACAAACAAAGAACCAGAAAATCTCTGAGACCCCATTTTCCAACAAGAGAAAAATACCAGCAAGTGCTCAAGCAGCAACCCAAGTTTTGCTAAAGAAAGAATGAGAAAGAACTGATGGGGATTGAGGGTGTGATTGGCGTGAATTATATAGGCAGACTGTGATGATTTTACCGTTGTAAAGCATGAGATCGTTGGTGTTAATGCTTGGCTGGCTATTGAGTCTACGTGTTAATTAATAAATATTGCATGCGTTTCAGAGAAGAAGAAGAAACTGTTATTTTCTTAATTTCATAGCTAGAGAGTGATTACACGTCTCAGCATGCAAGGGACTTAACGGTTATGAGGTTTTGCTTTTCTTAAATTTTCTTTTTCTTTTTCTTTTGCTTTTGCTTTTTACAGAAGAACAGAACAAGTTTATGAATTGTAACTTTGTATAATTTTCTGAGCAAAACGGGTTTGGAAGAAGACAGAATTAGTTTTGTTGGGAAATGCATGCATGTTATGATTTAAGAAAAACAAATTATAATAAATCAATTTATTTTTTTTATTTTCTTAATTAAACTATCTTCTTGAAAAGCATTGAAATTCATTGAATTGGAAGTTAATTTGAAATTTTCCATACATTATCTAAATAATTTTTTTTTAATCTTTGCAAAAAGGTATTTCTTCGTTTATTCATCAACTAAAAGCTAGCTAGGAGTTGCATCTTACAAGGAGTATTGATTTTAGTTAATTATGGGTTTCCAATTATTTATTATTCTTCATATACTAGCTAGCTGGGCTCTTCTAATGATTAAAAAAAACATGAAAAATTAATGATTATTTTTTTCAATTTTCATATAGCAATTAATTGGCAGGAAAGGGACATTAAGGCTTCCAATAATTAAAATCCCCATCTTTATTATTGAATTGAATGTGTCATAAATTATCAGATTAAATGATGAAGTCTCACTTATTCTCATATTTGAAAAATTAAAGCTTCCAATAATTAAAATTAAAGCTAGATTAGAGGATGTGCTGAGTGCTTTTTTCTGCAATGTGTGATCAAAAGGCAAGTAAAATAGGAGGTTAGAAGCAAGGGCATCATGGCCATGGGCCCAACTAGTCTGCCTCTTGGAAATCCCCTGCATGAGATGCCTAACACGGGATTTTGTGATTGAAGAGAATTGAAATTTTATGTTATAACTATTCATAATTATGATTTTATCACTATAAAAATTTTCAAGTTGGACTTTATTGAACAATTTAATAGAATTGGGATCAGCTTGGAGAAGTCCAAACCTAGTAGGGACTTGAGAGGGGGCAGAAGCTGTAGTTTTAATTTTAGGGGGGCATTTTGTAGGGATGTCCTGAAGATCTTGATAAGTTCTAGAGGTGTTCAAAACCTTTAAAACTTTACTATAGTCAACTTAATGAGTGTTTTGATGGAAGGTGTGTTGGTTTTTTTAAAAAGATATAATATTTTAAAATCACATACTATACTTTTAAAAAGTAAAAATATATGCTTTTCATTGAAAAAAAAATCATCACTTTTCATCCATATATCCTAAATCAAGAGTGTTTAGTTTGGAGATGTGATGATTTTTTTTTAAAATATAACCCTTTTAATGTATAAACAACATCTTTAAAAGCTAAACATATATGTTTTTTATATGGACTCTGCTAAAAAGAAATTAAAACCATCTCTAAACCAAACACTAATCTCTTGAAGAAACTTTAGTTGTGAGAAAGATAATTAATTTCAAAATTTTGATTTTGTTTAATTTTGATTTTGTTTTTGCTTTCATGAATAAAAAGAAATTAGAGATTTGTGGTGAATTTTATGGTTGTAACTTAAAAGAGTAAGTTTTATATAAAAAAAATAGTTATAATTAAAAAATATTTTTTGTTAAATTATAACGAAATTAATTTTTGTATATAAAATAAATAAAAAATAAGTTTCTATAAAAGCATGCTATTTAGTTTTTACAAAACTAAAGTTTGAAATGCAATTAATAAAAAACATAAATTATTTGATAAACAAATAATTTTTTTCTATGCAACAATTTAATGTGTTTGATATTGAAGTAAAGAGTGTTTAAATATAAAAAAAATAATATAATATTTTTTTCAAAATAAATGCACAGTAAAAAAAATCTACAAACAGGAGTTACCGCAATTTTAATTGAAAAGAGGTTTAGAAGGGGACAAAGTTTTGTTGGAAATGGCTGGAGATCATGATTGAATAACAACAACAATAAAAAAAAAACATTTCATCATTGGAATGAACTTTTTTTTAATTAGAGACTATAATGAACTTTAATTTGTAATTAAACACTAAATTAATGTCAAGAGATGCCTTCTTCTCGGTATTCCACAAGCGCATTGAAAACCCGCTTAATAACATTTTGAAATATTCAGGTGAAGGCAGATGGATTAGTATTTGGTATTTGTTTTATATATATACCAATTGTAATATTAAATTATATTATGATATTGAAAATTCAATTACTAATTTTTAAATTTTTCACATGGATATTGATGTTTGCAATTATTGCACCTTTCTTTCCCCGTACATGCAGATCAAAGCTGGAATTCAGGTCACCGTAAATCTTGTTTATTGTAATCTTAAAATATTAGTCTAATAGTTCAAAGAAATTTATTTATTTCTTAAAGGGAAATTTTAAATTGTAACATAAGTTACTTTTAAAATTATTTTTTATTTAAAAATATATTAAATTAGTATTTTTTATTTTTAAAATTTATTTTTAATATAAACATATCAAAATAAACAATTAATTTAAATAAAGAATTTAAATCTCATCCAACCTTTATTTGAATATCATGATCGCAAATAAAGGCTTAATATATCGTTTGAATTTAAACTAATAATTATAAGAATTTATTCTTCTAAATGCACTAAATACATTAGGGGATGAGTCATTAAGATCGATGGTTAAAAATGATTAAGAAAAAATTACATGGATTATGGTATCATTTAGTTTTTTTATTTTTACTCAACATATTTTAAAAAATTATAATTTAAATCATTAATAAGTGTAAAATAGACTAAACTATACAAAAATTTATGATGTAAATTGTCGAGCTGCTATAAAGTTTAGGATAAAAATTATAATTTTTTAAAATATAAAAAGTAAGTGTAAAACCAACGATAGGTAAGATAGCTTTTTCTGGAATTAATTTTAATTCACGAATAAATTAGTTTGAGAATACCGTTCACCTTAAAAAAAAAAAATTGTTTATTATTCACTTTGCTATGTTACTATGAAATTGTATATTATATAAGACGATAAGGTATCTTGTATACTTAGCGTTTAGTAACGTGATTAAAATTATATTTCTTAAAATTTAAAATTTAAAATTTAAAATTTAAAATTTAAAATTTAAAATAATTTTTTTAAATTATTTTAATATATTAATACTAAAAATAATTTTTTAAAAATAAAATAAAAATTATTTTAATATATTTCTACATATAAAATACTTTAAAAAACAACAATTACTATCCTTATTTTTATTTTTTACCGTTTGACAGCTTTGATTAAGAAAATTACTTCTCATGTAGGGGAGATCTTTTCCATGGTAACAAGTTAGGAGTTGCATCCAGCTAAGAGAAACCCTAATAAAGTGCTTTAAATTGTACTTCTTTTTAAGTGTTTTTTTATTTGATAATGTATTAAATTATTATTTTTTAATTTTTTTTCACATTAAAATCATCCTAAAGCATTAAAAAATTATTAATTTATTTTTTTCAAATTAAATATATTTTTAAAATACAGTTCTAAATGTGAAAACAAGTGGTGGTGATTCTAACGTTCTATCCAAAATAATGTGAATAATTAACTCATGTTATTTGTAAATTCTAATTTAAAACTTAATTTTAAGATTTTAAAATATTGTTATAATGATTAAAAAATTATATTCTCTTACTAGACTTTTTATGTTTGAAAAAATGAGATTAAGATTTAAAAAATTCTATTTTTTTAATATTAACATAAAAAATATAATATAAGATCATTATTGTTAAAACAACAAAATTTATTCACTCTCCCCATTGTTATCAAATTTAGAAAAACAAAATGAGTATAGTAAAATAGTTATTATAATTGTAAAACTTGATTTATAAATTGACCTAGAGGAGGATCTAAATCAAAAGAATCCACTTGAATAAAAAAATTTAATAGGATCAAAAATCTATTATTTTGGTGAAAAAAAAATAACTATGTTTGGCCGAATCAACTAAATTAGCAAGTCAACGCTTCTTTTTTTTTTTTTGCCAAGTTAGTTAATGTTTTTTTTTTTTGCAAAATCAGCCAGGAGCCGGCTTAACTTGGGCAGCCGGTCCCCGTTTTGCAACTATAATCGGTACAAAAATACCCGACGGCTGGGAGGGGCAAAAAAGTTACATGTTCAGCGACACCGTTCCTCTAAAAACCGGCCCCTCAAGCACGCATCACCGAATCAAATAGCTGTTGAGTCTGTTTTCTTGATTTCAAAACCAAGAAGACCACAGGCATCAAAAGTACTCATCAGTTCCCACGAACATTGTAAGATCTGCATCAAATTCCTCTCTTTCATGTCATGTCATGTCCCTTCTCACGAGTTTCAAGGCCTTGAAAGAAATCCTTAAACCCTGCTCAAATCTTTCAACAACAACAACATCATCATCATCCTCTTCTTTAACACAGCCATCATTCTCCCAAGAACCAGAACCAGCACTAACCATCTCAAGAAAGCCACCAAAATCCTCTCTTTCAAAGCAACTCCAACGTCTTGGAGAACCTTTTCGTCCTTCATCACAACATAATGACTCACTAAATGCAAGAACTCAACAACCCCAGAATTCACAGGGGCTTAGAAATGAAGCCCAAGTTGTGAAATTTGAAGGTAGGCAGGAAGAAGAGGAGAGGGAGAGGGAGTTTGAGGATCTTGGGAGAACTAAATTGGGTCAGTTTCAGTTTGAACATACTGGACCCTTTGAGCCACTAGTCCTTTCTTTGCTTGGAGAGGTTCCTGTCATACGGGTAATTGATAATTATGCATTTTATGCTTCGAATTGTTTTGACCCAGTTGTTTTTTTCTTCTGTAATTGCAGTTTCTGGGTTCAAGTTTTGTTTTTGTGTTGGAAAGTATGTGTCCTTTTGTTGTTTGAATTAGAAAGTTCACTTTTTTCTATGTTGAGTTGTTTCTTCTTTTAGAAGAATGTTATGTGTAGTGCAATTGTTACAGAATTTGATTAACTTTGGAGAAGAGTAAATTTTGAATTGTAATAGCAAAATTGGATTATAGAAGTTAAGAACACATAAAAAACTTGCTTAATTTACATTAAAGAAACACACACACACAGAGAATAGAGAGTTCTTTAATTTTTGGGAATCTGTGGATGATTTTTTTTCCTGCTAATTTTGATTGCAGGTTCCTGCTTCTATTAACTGCAGGTTGCTTGAACATCAAAGGGAGGGAGTAAAATTTTTATATAAGCTATACCTAGACAACCATGGAGGTGTTCTTGGTGATGACATGTCAGTATATTTGTTGTGTTGAAATATGTGATTTCTTGATAAGTTTTGTATTTCATCTGTGACAGTTTTACTCTCAGATGATTATGCATGACCCATTTTGACAATAATTTACAGGTCTTGTCAGACACTGAAAGTGTTTTCTTGCTTGAGTTGTTTATCACTTGTAGATATTTGACCAACAATAATGGCATTTTCTTGTTAAGCTAATTTTGAGTTTATGCATGTATGGAGTATGCATTTACGAATATACATAGTATTACTTGTATAAATACTCCTGAATTTTCTGGTGGGCTGATATCTGTTGACTTTGTTTTTTGAAAAAATGGATCAGGGGACTCGGCAAGACCATTCAGACAATTGCTTTCCTGGCTGCTATCTTTGGAAAAGATGAAGAATCCGGTGAGTCCATAACATTAAAGGGAAACCAGGTAGGTAAAAAAGGTCCTGTCCTTATAATTTGCCCCACTTCTGTCATCCACAATTGGGAAAGTGAATTCTCTAGATGGGCCAGCTTTAGTGTTTCTCTTTACCATGGGACAAACCGTGATTTGATACTTGAGAAACTAAAAGCAGGTGGAGTTGAGATACTGATTACCAGTTTTGACACGTACAGAATTCATGGCAACATTTTGTCAGAGGTGGATTGGGAGGTTGTGATTGTTGATGAGGCGCATCGGCTTAAAAATGAAAAGTCAAAATTATATCTAGCATGTTTAGAAATTAAAACGAGAAGACGTATTGGTCTCACAGGAACTGTTATGCAGAATAAAATTATGGAGCTTTTTAATCTCCTTGATTGGGTTGCTCCCAGGTCTCTGGGATCAAGAGAACACTTTCGAGAGTTTTATGATGAACCTCTCAAGCATGGCCAAAGGTCAACTGCACCTGAAAGTTTTGTCCGGAAAGCTGATAAGCGCAAAGAGCACCTAGTGTCAGTTCTTCATAAGTACATGCTTAGAAGGACAAAGGAGGAGACCATTGGACATCTTATGATGGGAAAGGAAGACAATGTTGTGTTCTGTTCCATGAGTGAATTGCAAAAGCGGGTTTATAGGAGCATGTTGCAACTGCCAGATATCCAGTGCCTTGTAAATAAGGATCTTCCATGTAGTTGTGGCAGCCCTCTAAAACAGGTGGAATGCTGCAAAAGAATTGTGCCAGATGGAATTATATGGCCCTACCTTCATAGGGATAACCCTGAAGGTTGTGATTCGTGCCCCTATTGCCTTGTTCTTCCTTGCCTTGTGAAACTCCAACAGGTGAAAGGATTTTTCTGTTTTCTATTTCTTGTTTTTTGATGAGTGATCGTTGGAAAGTAGACTTCCTGTCTATTTCCTCATACTCACTTTTGGATCCAACTAACAGATAAGCAATCACCTCGAGCTGATTAAGCCTAACCCTAGGGATGAACCGGATAAACAGAAGAAGGATGCAGAGTTTGCCTCTGCTGTCTTTGGTGCTGATGTAGATTTGGTGGGAGGAAATGCCCAAAGTGAAAATTTCATGGGCTTGAGCGATGTCAAACATTGTGGGAAAATGCAAGCATTAGAAAAGTTAATGTTTTCCTGGGCTTCACGAGGTGACAAAATTCTTCTCTTCAGCTATTCTGTCAGGTAATGCTTCATAACTTTGCAGACCTGCCTGTGGTGCAACTATTTATTTTTCTCGTTATGCTAAATGTTTCTCTCATAGTGACATAATAAATTTGATCAACACATGTTTTTTTCTGTTCAGAAATTCAATATATAAATCTAAGAAAATAAAATTTTTCATCTTGCCCGTTGATGTATATTAATCTGTCATGAAGTGACTGTTTATGATTTTGTAGAATAGCTGTAATAAATGATTTTCATAACTCCTATTGTTCGAGCATCCTGGTTTTACCACTTCTAAAGTTGAACTCTTTTTTTCCAGGATGCTGGACATACTGGAAAAATTTCTGATACGCAAAGGGCATAGCTTCTTGAGACTTGATGGTTCTACTCCAACTAACTTGCGTCAATCTTTGGTTGATGACTTCAACTCTAGTCCAAGCAAGCAGGTAGCTTTCAAGTAAAAAGATGACTATAAAGTTTGTTCCCCAAATTTCTTGCAACTTTAATCTTTTTTCTTTTTGCAGGTGTTCCTTATATCAACTCGAGCTGGTGGGCTTGGATTGAATCTTGTCAGCGCAAATCGCGTAGTTATATTTGATCCAAACTGGAATCCTGCCCAAGACTTGCAGGCCCAAGACAGGTCATTTCGTTTTGGACAGAAGCGGCATGTTGTGGTTTTCCGCCTTCTTGCAGCTGGTTCTTTTGAGGAACTTGTTTATTCCCGTCAAGTGTACAAACAGCAGCTGTCAAATATTGCTGTTTCAGGGAAGATAGAAAACCGGTATTTTGAAGGCGTTCAGGTACCCTTTTTTCAATGGAAGGGCTGGTGTGTGGGTCTCGTATTTCCTTGGGGTTTTTCTATTTGTACTGAAAAATTCAGAGTTTCTCCCTTTGTTTTGTTGGGATTTTCAGGATTGCAAAGAATTTCAGGGTGAGCTTTTTGGTATCTGCAATCTGTTCCGTGATCTATCTGATAAGCTTTTTACCAGTGAAATCATTGAACTACATGAGAAACAGGGAAAGGGTGATGGACAATGCTCTACTACAATGCAAGAGTTGCCTGAACTTGGGACCTGTTTCCTTCATCCTGACCAAGCAGCTGTCACAACTTCATCAGCATGCGAAACCAGTGGCAATGGGGATCATGAGAGAGTTACGGGGAAGAAACCTGTTCTTGAAGAGTTAGGTAAGTATATTTGTTTGTATCTTCTTCTACTTATCATTTGTTTTCTTCAGATTTGTTAATATTCTAATGCACCGCATCAATCTATACCTCAAAATGTTGTTATAAAGTTTTACACTTAAATTCACATGTTATTAGATACTACTGCACAATTTAGCAGTCATTTTCATTCAACAGTGATTTTTCTATGAGAATATTTTGGCATAATGATAAAGCTATCTGTAAAAAGGTGCAAGTTTTGCTGCAATTGAGGTAGATGAGAATTTGCTAAGATGGTTTTGTCATAAATGGCCATTGATTCAATTTTTTTAACTGATATAGTTCTTAGATAAGAACTGAAATAAACCGATAAAACAAAAAAATAAACTAGAAGATGGTATGTAAGGGGTGAAGGTAGCCAACCGCGAAAGTTTTGAGTGTTTTGTATCCGGAGAATTTCCTATTTTACTACTAGATAGCTTGCGGATTTTTTAAAGAATGTGCACGTACACATGCATGTGAGAGAGAGAGAGATGGTACAAGCTGTTCAATGCGATATAATTTCCTTGCTGTTCAGGTATTCTTTACACTCATCGGAACGAGGACATTGTCAATATTGGACCTGGAATTAGAAAGAACACAGAAGAAAGCATCCCTGGTAAAGATAGCATAAACGACCCTCCCGTTAAGCGGCGAAGGAAACCAGGTGATGTAGGTGTTAAAAGGAATGATTTGCCATCCAAGGATTGGAAAAAGATCCAATATAGTCTCCTTGCTCAGTTCGTGGGAATGGGGGAGGTTGAATTTAGCAAATGGGTTCTATCAGCAACCCCTTCACAGAGAGAGAATGTGCTTCGGGACTCCAAGAAGAGGAAGGAGAAGATGCCTGATGGTTGAAAATAGCAAAATAGCTTCCCTTGTAAATTTCTACTCTCTGCATATTTTAACAATATTGTACAGGTAGATAGATGTAAAGGAAGCAAAAGATGGTGGGAAGTGAAAAGGCATTGTTTCATTTCTGCCCTCTGTATTAGCTGTTAAGTTGCCATCAATTAAATATATTAGAGCATCTCCAACTAAATGAAGAGTTAAATAATAAAAAATATTATTTTAGTTTTTTTATGTTTATTTTATACATTTCAAAAGAAATGATAAATAAAATGTAAAAATGCTTTTTTTAAGAGCATTTTCAATGCAAAATGTTATTTTAAAAAGTTAAGTTAATAAAATAGTATTTTGAATAGTATAAATATAACTTTTTTTTATCATATATATACTTCAATGAAAAAAAACTATTTAAAAAGCCAATTATATTAAAATGAAAGAAATAAATGTTTTATTTTTTCTTAATAAATTCAATATTTTTTTTTATATGGTTATATTTAGTTAGTTTATTTTTTTTATGGTTCCATTTTATTAGTTTTAGCTCTTTTGAGAGAGATAAAAATAACACTTGTAAAAAAAGAGAGGATATTTTAGCATTTTCCTTTAAGGGTGTAAAATAAACATGAAAAGGTTAAAATAATATTTTTTTTAATATTTATTTTTTTATTTAACACACCCGAATGGAGATGAAACCAACAAAGTAGAGCCATCAACAAAATAAACATGTAAAAAAAATAATACATGTAAAAAAAATTAATATAAAACTTATTAAAATAAAATAAAACATTTGTTTTTTCTGCTTAAATATAATGAGCTTTTCAAATAATTTTTTTTAATTGAGATATATATGATAAAAAAAGTTATATTTATACTATTTAAAATATTATTTTATTAACTTAGCTTTTTAAAATAAGATGCTATTAAAAGTTAAATAATGAGAAATTGGTGGCATTTCTAGCTTCCTTTCAAAGACACTAGATTCAGAAGATATGATTGACTTGTGTTTCAAGAGATTTGTATGAGATTTTGGGATCCTGGGCTGATTTTGAAATTTGTCCAACTGGCAGATGTGATTGTTCATCCAATTTCAACAGAGGAATTGAAGGAAAACCTAACAACCAGATAATTTTAAAAACCTAACAACCAGATAATTTACTTTCTTAAGTTAGGTTTGTTGGACAGGGAACAGCAAGGCAAGAGAGGCATGAGAAAGCCAAGCCATCACCATTAGGCACCTTCCATTAGACCAATCATTGGTATGCCGATCAATATTACACTATACCAGTCATTAGTATGACAAAAAACAAAAACAGAATTCCTTTAGACACAGCAATGCGTTCATAGACTAGCCAGAAGCATGAGGCATCTATAAACACATCAATATTGTACTACACTATCAACAGCACTTCAACTTGCTCTGGTTTCCGGAGCCCATGACCCATGTCAAGTTGCCAACTAGAAAGAAATATACCAGCGCAGAGCAGAGGGGTCACACGAGAAGCCTTTCACACAAAGATTAAATATATGCAAGGATGGATTCTGTTTGGACCATTAATGTTGTTCTAGCTTAACACAAGCAGATCTCCAGAAACTGCTCAAAGACAGAATATGCGTGTGGTTTCTCAATTTACACACTTCTATAACAATGGCAACTAAGATCTCCGCATCTTGAATCTTGAAACTGGCTTTGAAGGTTGAGAGCTGGATGACTGCAAAGTTCAATAACAATTGGGATCGGTAGATAATGGCTTGTCGTACAGCATTGATATCCAAATAGATCAACAATACCTGTGATGAAACGGCATCTTGTCCTGATGTTGGCAAGTTGTATGTGCGCTCCACAACAGAACCTGTAAAGGCCTGTACAGAAGATGAATGATTGATTAGGGCTACATAACTACTAACTACAGTTCACTTCAACCAACTGGCAAGTTAACTGTGAACAAACCTTGGAACTGTCAAATGCTGGTTTTGAAGCCTGCAGGTGTGTTTGATGGAAAAAACACATTAAGCAATTATGATTAAAAACAATGAAAAGACACTTGATAGGGTGTTATTATGAACCAATTAGTGACACTCATGATCATCACACCCCCCCCCCCAACCCCACTCCTCACAAGCACGCACGCACACATTTTACAAAAGAAAGAAACGTACCTGGGACGAAGTCGCAGCCTGTTGTTGTGAATTTTTGGGAATAATGTCAGCTCTCTCCACAATGGAACCTATTATAGCCTGCATAGTAAATAGTAAGTAGTGATAATTAGCGAGGTCAGCTAATAATCAAATTGTGTTCATTTTAACTAATCAATGAGACAAAGATTGCAATTGCAAAAGGATACCTTGGAGCTGTCAAATGCTGGTTCTGAAACCTGCATGCATATTTCAGGGGGAAGGGGGAGACATATTAAGCAGTTCAGATTCAGATACGTAAGCATTATCATGGATCAATTGATGCCCGTCTGCCCAGTGCCAACCAAAAAACATATTAAGAAAGGAAGTCTATACCTGTGATGAAGTCACAGCCTGTTGTCCAGAATTTCTTGAAACAGTTTCAGCACTCTCCGCAATTGAGCATGTGAAAGCCTGCACAGTAAATAGTGTGTAATAACTAGAGATGCCAGCTAATAATCAAATACTATTCCTTTCAACCAATCAACTAGACATGGTTCAGAGGTGCAAAAGCATACCTTGGAACTATTGAATCCTGATTTTGGAGTCTGCATGAGCACCTATGAGAAATAAAATAAAGATGCTTTGTTAAGAAGACTGTATATGCAAAACTGGGAATGCATATTATTGTGGAGACAGCATATTTGTTGGGACAATCAAATTTCTTTTTTTGTTCCCTCCCAGAAAAATGCTTGCTGAAAAATGTCCATTAACAATATGACATGCAAATTGTTCTAATCCCCCAAGACCGTTGCAACATTAGCCTTGCAATTCTAGCATTTGCACTAGCATAAATCATCTTCCTATCAAACTTTACGCAGCAAACATAAAAAGCAAGGTTTCACTGAGAGAGAGCATCCATGACATGTTTCAACATTTATAGAGATGTGAAAAAAAAAGTGGTTTCAATGGAAAAAGGTGTCTCGCCACCTCTTCCTAAAATATTTGAAAACCATAAACTTCAAAACAAGAAGTCAATGGTTGAGAGATTTCTCATGGCGCACCAGAGCCCCATACCCCATATAGAATAATCACAGTTCACATAATACTAACTTACAAGAAAGAAAGAGGAAAGGACTTTATATCTTACATTTGATGTATCAGTAATACTTTGTTGAGGAAGATACTTATTTGATAATGCTTCGGCAGTTGTCTGCTGCAGTGGTTTCCTTATCTGTAATTCATATTAGTCAAGTGATTGAACAACACTCATATTTAGTTAATGAAACATGGCAACAATATCATTGAGTAATTAATTCATCAAAACCAGATACTAACACTTACCTCTGAATGAATCTGATGCGGAAATTGATTGAATTTAGCTTTAGGTTGTGTGTTATCATGGTTTTCACTATTACTTTCTGCTGCATCAGTTTGTTCATCCATATCACTCTCATCATTGTTTTCAGCTGCATCAGGTTGCTCAACAGCACTCTCATCATCATCTTCAGCGTCCACTTCTTCATCTTCAGCTTCTAGTTCTTCTTTCTCCAGCTCATCCAACCTAGACATTATGCGGGCATATTCATCATCTTCTGATGCACCTTTTTCGTCATTATTCTTGTCATCTGCGTCATGAAAAGAAAAGTTGATATCTCAAATTTAAAATGAATGTGATCTATTGCAAATCATCAAAACAACAGAAGGAAATCTTTTAAACTGTAAGCATAAATACTTGTGTAGATAAATACTTGTGTAGAAAGCATGAGTTCTGTGTGCCAACAGAAAGCAGAAGCAAAATCTAACTTGAAAGTTACATGGACCAGACAATAATGATACATCAGTTCCAAGGTGATCCAAGACATGAGAATTTATCTTGTATGCCTAAAAAACTTCAACTTGCATTTGTCACTCCACCAAAACAAAGCTACTGATGAAAAGGTTGAGAGGCAAGAGACTTGCCTGATTTGGAATGTTTTTCCTGAGAATTTTCCTCCACATAATCTTCCCTTATTTCCACAAGACCCTCCTTTTGCACATATTGGGGGGAAAAAAACAATTAACAAGTAGCATAGAAGATATACACATGTTCTAAAAATGGAAGTTAAAATAGCATACAAACCTATGAGTTTGCTCCAAACAGATATTGGTAGAAAATGGAAAAACTGATGATGTTGTAGTGTTTAGAATAAAATGCAAACAAATGCAACACCTGTATCTTTCTTTCAAAAACCAACCATATCAAAAGAACACTTTACAGACTGGCTATCCTAAAGTAAAATATTTTGGAGCGCATTTGTATGGGATGACAATAAAGTATTCAAAATGTTCAGAAAGATCATGTACTGTAAAATCTATTCATGGTTCTTTCAATTACAAGCATGGATTAAGCCTCATAAAAAAATAATCAAATTCTGCAAAACCTACTGCAGCCTCAGAAGCCGTAACATCAAAAAATGAAGCCTCGGCTTTAAGATCCTTCATATTTGCCATAAGAGATTCAATTTGAGAATCCAGAGCTTTCCCTCTCCTTGCCAAAATCTCCACAGTTTGCTTAGCTGTTCTTTCAGCATAATAACCATCTCCTAAAAGAACCTTCACGCAAAAATAACACATAACCATCACCTCTAAATTCCCAATTTTCATAAACAAAAAAAAAGGGCTTCCTCTAATCATCTATTTCAACCAAAAATCCCCAAAAAAATACGAAAGGATTCTCTTCTAACCCTCTGATTCAAGTAAAATCCGCATAAAAATACAAAATTCTCCATTATCTACAAAGCAAAAAAAAAAAAAAACAAAGCTTTGCTTACCATGAACTCATTAGTGTGTATCAATCTACCAGGAAAAAACGCAGCTTTCCCAAATGGCACCTATAAAAAAAACAGTCCCACAACAAAAACATCATTAACTACAAAAGAAACTAAAAGATTGTTCACTCTCTTCCATTTCAAAAAAAGTTCCTCTTCTTTTTTGTTTTTGTAGGGAAAGAAAACAGGAAACTGAAAAGAACCCACACAAAAAACTATTGATTATTAAGTGATTAGTGATACTTACTTACCATAATATCATGATTAAGTTCATCAGGTAATCTAGAGACAAGGTTAATCAGATTGGTGTTTTCAGTAACAAATTCTTTGATACAGTCTAACTCTTTTTGCTTCTCACCAATCTTCTCTTCAACTCGTTTCGCTGCCTTTTGTGCTTCGTTCACTGGAAACATTGACGCGAATGGCGTCACTGTTCCCTTCCCTCCTGCTGCTGCCCGTTCCATTTTTTTTTAAGAGAAAACAAGCAATAGGGAGAGGGGGAGGGAGGGGAGTTTAAAGGGGAAGGGTTTTGCAGGAGAAAGCGAGCTTGCAACGCTGCGTTTTACTTATGAAAGCAAACCTTTTTTTCCTATTTTTTCCACCGAAATTCTTTTCCATGTTATCAACTTATATATGTAGTAAGGATATTTAAAAAAAAATAACTGATTAAACTAAAAAAATAAAAATAAAAATCAAACTGATAAAAAAAAATAAACTGATTAAAAAATAAAAAATTATCGAGTTCGGTTTAATTCTTATTTAAAAAAATTTAAACTCATTACACCAAACTAAACCAAACCAATTTAATTGAATCTAAAATAAAGTATAAAATAAAATATCTTAAACTTAAATACCTTAACTTTACCTTTCTAGCCATTCCTCTTTCCTTTTCCCTTCTCATTTCTAGTTATCCTACTTTTTCTTTCTTCTCGCTCCCTTTTTTATGTGCTATTTTTCTTTTTATTGTTATCTTTGTATTCTCTACTTTAGTTTCTAGTAAAAAACTTGGATAAAATCTTTATTTTTGATTTATTAACATATAGCTATGCTAATGAGATTTTAGTATTCAACCTAATAGTTTGCAGGATACTATTAGAATCTTTGTTAACATGTACTAACTTGGATAAATCTTGTGTCTTTGATTTGGCCAAGAGAGGTTTTTTAGATCTCAATTGAGAGGTATGAATTCAAAATTTTCAACATGGATTTTATCCAAGTTTTCTCTAATTTAATTGGTTTTGGTTTTTTTGGTTTTTAATATTAAAAAACTAACTCAAATCAAATAAAACTGATTTAATTTGAACCAGTTCTCGGTTCAATTTGGGTTATATTAACAAGAAATACTATTTTTCAATTCAATTAAATTTTTAGATTAAAATCATACCAAACTAGACCATAAACATCCTTAATATCTAGTTTTAAAATCTAGAATAACTTGACAAGTCGCTTGGTATTCAGTTAATCCAAGATTTGAAAAAGTTGAGGTTCAAGAAAGAAAAAATTAGTTAAATTGATCAAAAACTCGAGTTAATCTAGTAATTTTATTAACTAAAACTTATCCTGATCAAAACTTAACAACAAGCTCATTGTTTATTTAAAAAAATAGTTAAAATAATATTATTTTGATTTAAAAAAAAATAAGTTAAATCTTTCAACATATGGTGTTAGCTTTCTCTTAATTAAATTTTAAAACTATGCTTATATATATTAAAAAATCATTAATGTCTTATATTATCATATAGAATTTAAATTTTAGAATATGTTATATAAGATAGTAGTGTAAAGATATTGCTGGTTATATATAAATGAATTCGAAAAAACCTTTAAAATAGACTAAAAATATTCCCCTAAAATAAACTCAACAAGAATATCCATTAGACTTAAGCTTGGTATCTTTAGTCTAAAATACAGCAGAAAAGGCTAATGAGAGTGGGCTCAAGTGTGATAGCCTAAGCCAAACTCTCTAAAAAGCATGAGTTCAAGTAAAAAGTCTGAATCCATACGGGGACGCTCCCTGCTAATTGCACTCCCAATCTAGGCATGTTGTCATGCTTAGCGCATGCGTGACATGCCAATACCCTTGAGACTTTTTTGAAACTCTATATAATTCCTTAATATTTTATATTAATCAAATATATATTATTTTAATTAGAATAAAACTTAAAATATCACACAATTAAAATTATATTATAGCATCTCCTCTCCACAAAAAGATAAGATTTATAGGTTATAAATATATTATGAATATTTTAAGTCGAAGGTTTACAATCTCTTCATTTTCTACTATATATATATTTTTAAAATATGTTTTTATAGAATATTATTATACTCTCTCTATAAAAAGTTATTGACTTTATTATTGAAGAATTCTCATATTTATTAAAGGAGACCTTTTACATATATAATTATCGGTTACCTGACTTATAAGACATCAACTGCTATTTATTTCAACCCTGTAAGCTTTTAATATCAATTAACTAGATATCTTAATTATTGAGAATGAATCAAATTACTTGAACTAAGAGATTAATTAATTATCCAACAAGTCAACTTTATTTTAAATCACCTTGAATTTTTGACTTAACAAATATCATATTAAAATTTTAATAGAAATGAATATATTTAATTTCCAAAGTTGATTTTGAAATTCCAATGCTTAAAAAAAACAAAACAAATTGATTTAGCAACCCTCGTTATAAAATTGAGATGACCTTGTAAAATAAAAAAAAATAACTTGAACAAAATTCTAAACTATAAAAAAAATAGTAATTAAAACAATGAGGATTAAAACTAATATAAAAACTAATAAAAGAAAATAATAAGACACTTAATTAAGAAATAAAATAAAAAAAAGAAAAAAAATAAAAAAACAATTAAAAGAATGAGGATCAAAATTGAATACAAAATAAATAAAATAAAATATTAAAAGAAAAAATTAAAAGAAAAAAATTAAAAAATGGATAAAATAAAGCAATTAAAAGAATGAAAACCAACATTATATAAAGAACAAATGAAATAAAATGTTTTAAGAAAAAGATAAAAAAAGAGTAATTAAAAAAATGATAACTAAATCTAGAAACAAAAAAGAAATGAAATAAAATATCGAGAGACAAATGGAAAAAAAATTAAAAAAATTAAAAAAAAATAATAAAAAGAATGATTGCTATATTTAATATATATAAAAAATAAAAAATCAAATGAATAAAATTTTAAAAATTAATTTGAAAAGAAAATCAAAACAAATTAAAATTAATCAAAAGAAAGAAAAAATAGCATAATTGAAAGAAAAAAATCAATGGGAGGAGAACCTTGATATTTAAATGACCTATATGAATTCCAACAAGAGAAAAAAAAATAGAGAAAGAGAAAAAAACTTGATCGTTGTTAAACTACCATAATTTAAGTATCACATAACGCTTTATTAGTTTTTTTTTCCACTTAATAATATGATAATTGAGAAATTTTGATCCTCATATAATATTAAATGCATTGCTTGGAGAGTTGGAGAGTTTGAGTGACTTTCAATTACTAATACATATGATGCAAATGCCAATAATTTTTTTTTTTGTAATTATTTTTTATTTATAAAAAATATTAATTTGTTCATCTAAATAGAGTATATAAAAAAAACATAAAAAATAACAACTAATAAATTATTTCTAATTAATTTGAAAATAACTTTTGGATATCTAAAAAACACAATTTTATCCTCCTAGCTAGGCAAAAAAAAAATTGTATAAAAAAGGCAAAATGATAATTATATTGTAGAATTACAAACTAACTAATAGAGTCTTTTATAATTTATAATAATGATACAAACTAACTAATTAGATGCTGCTAGATAGATACACGATAAAAGTTCTCATGTTAACCCCTTCAAATGTGGTAAGAGCGTGATTCTCACCTCCCATTTTTACGCGTAGCCCGACCAGAAATCAAACATAACACAGAGCCTTCCACCTTCTCTCTTGACCTCCATTTTACCAAAACAAAACGCAAGAAATTGACATGTCAACATTTACGAAAATCTTCATCCGTGTTTCTTAATGATCGCATCTTTATCAGTCTTCCATGGTTTTTAACTGGTGAAGGGCTGCTAAGTATTGTTTGGTGTGCGTTTGTTTAATTAATTAGAGTAGTTAGTATTTTACTGGTGAAGGGATTAATTTTTTATTAATTTCAGAAGTTTTATTTAAGTTGTTGAGCTCTCACTTTCTTGTTGAGGTTGTTTGTTAGTACTTCTCTACAAAAATGGGGGTTTGACTCCATTTGAAGCAAACCCCTTTATCTTGTTTGTTTTACACTCATGGGTTGTTTTGGTTTTGTGACTAAGAGTCATTTTGTGGAGAAAGTTACAGTCTTTGAACGTAATTGGAGTTGATGGTCTTTGGGTTTTTTGATATGGTTAATTCAGAGGGATTTTCGTGGAGGAGAGGATTAGGGTTTGTGGTTTGGATTGTTTTTTTGTTATGGTTTGTGTTTTTGGGTTTGTTACAGCCTGTAGTGGGTTTAAGACCATTGAGAGAGCGTGCGCAGTCATGGGGCGATGAGGTTTGTATTGGAATTTGATGTTTTTGTTTTTGATTGATTGTGGGTTTGATTTAGATTTTGATTGGAGTTTGTTAGCAAGAATGTGAATTTGGATTCTAAAGAATGTAACTCTGATTGGTGAAGTTTGTTGTAGCTTGTGCTTGCATGGGATTTTCAATGAGATTGAGTGATGATATTTGTGTTTAGCTTTGTTGAAGTTAGCTCAATTGCTTTCTTGACGTGTAATTTTGATGGGGTTTGACTTGTGAATTCTATTGTGCTGCATTTAGGTGTTTGTGTTAGTGTATCCTTGAAAATGATCTAAGGCAGTGAAAACAGGAAGTGACATGTTTGATAGCTTATAATGTAATGTTGTCGTGTTGATCATCAAAAACCAATAAGTTTTTCACGGTGAAAGATGGTAAATAAGAATTAAGGTCGTGTTGTGCGAGTAGGATTGGCACTTGATGTCTTAGTAATTTGTTGAGTAGAATTTATGACATAGCATGAAATTTAACTCAATTTGATTGCCAAGGATGCTGAAATGCAATTATTTTATATTATGACTATAATTGGTCCTAATTTTTTTCTTGTCAATGTTTTTGCTTCTCACAGTGGTTATTTATTCGAAAAGATGAAAATGATTTGGGTCCATTTTCTATGTGGAACATAACAGGAACTTACCGAGGTTTGTCTTCAGTGACTCATGCACTCACATACTTTTGAAAATTATTTGCATTCATTGATGTAGAACTTGCAGAAAAGTAATTGACTGTTTTTTCCTTCATGATGCATTCACAAAATTATAAGTTAACTTGGTTAGTTTCATAAATATATTTATCCTGTTCAGCAATGCACACTCAATTGGTTGAGGTCTTCTATGCTATCTCAATGAACATGTTTTGGACATGTGAATTCTAGGGTCATGGAAATTTCTCGATTCTACAAATAGCTCTTCCAAGTTCCCGGATCTTAGGAAATCTAATGGTGATTCTGTCATTGAATTATTCAGCAGACCAACGAAGATAAATGGTGTACATTATGTCCAGGTGAGGGTTATTTTTTTCCCAGCTAGGGTTTCACTCCTAGGAAGAAAAATTTCTTGATTGATTCAAATGTTTTTGGTTCTTCAAGGTATGGTCATGGCTTTAAGAAAGAAAACTTTTATATTTTATTGCTTGTGGTGTTGACAACAGGGTGTAATAATTTTCCATGATGTGTTCAACAATGAACACAATGTTGGTGGTGCTCAAATAAGGGTAGAAGGTGTTTATATATGGCCTTTTAGACAACTTCGAATGGTAACTAACAGGTAAGTATCTAACAACATTAGAAAATGTTTTTTTCCCTGTTCTTCCCAAGTATGGACTGTCATGTGGTTAGTAAGAGGGATGCTTATGTAGTAAGAAGCGTAGAATTTCCTTTGTCACTTATTACGGTTGAAGGGCATGTAAGTTGCACATGCTTTGTTCAACACTACATTAAAAATTACAATTGAGGATAAAATTTATCATCTTCTTCTCAGTCCTCGTTTCTGGAGATACAGGACTGTAATTTCATTTTTTTTTTGTTTACTTGCACCATTTCTCGAGTTGATAGATGTCATGAGTTGGCTTGTCTGTTGCATTTTAGCTCTAATAGTTTTCTTTAAATGCACTATGACAGTGGTAAAGAGGGAGAATTGAGCCAAGAAGAAGAATATATCTTATCTAATCCATATCATCTGGTAACACTTCCCACTCAGCATTTGTGTGATATATTTGTTATTTATATTGATTGTATAGCATTTGTCTGCAGCTCAGCCTTGTTATCTTTTTATATTGCCTTGGTTATTTGCTGCCTAGTCATTTCTTATGTGACCTTTTAGAGTACCTTAAGGATAGGCACATAACCTGTGGTATGTTTAATATCTGTATAGTTGTAGATTCATTACTTGACTGGCTGATTTTTTTTGGTCTCAGAAGGAACTCGTATTATTACTTTGCACAGTTTGATATTATTCATAAAGTATGGGGTGGGGGGTGGGGGTGGGAATGGGGATGCATGCTTGTGATGGTTTTGAAAACTGTATGCTGTTTGGGACTGGTAGTTCTTAATGCTTCACATGGTTCCAGTTAGATCCTCTTAAGCTTGGCCACAGGTTGACAAGTCTTGCAATAAGGATATATACATTGAGCAGGAAAAAGAAAGTGTCATCTTTCTATACAATCTTCTATTGTTGATGGATTCTCTGAGTTCTAACTTCTAGCCTGTGTTTGCTACTTTGTTTGAACAGCTCGGAGTATTTTCATCTCAGGTGTTCCAAGATTCTCCCCGAGATAAAATATGGAGAAGGAAAAATTGTAATGTTCTGTAACTCACTTTGCCTTTTCAAGTTTGAGCTAACATAGAAGTTTTGTAAATTTTACCTCATGATATTGCAGCACCAATATATGAGATGGAGAAGCATTGTAGTATTGAAATTGCAGCCCAAATTACACGCTTGTCATCTGCCCAAAGTGGTACCTGAGTTCTCCCAGCTTTATGATTTTTTTCTTTAAACTTAATATCCTTGTGTTGTTCCCAAATAAATTTCAAAATATCTATGAATTATTTCCTTTATGTGTAGAGGTTGGTGTTGATATTGTAACATCGGCAGGACTTATTCTTGATAATTTGGAAACAATGCCTTGTACAAATCATTCTCATTTTGAGCTAGTGGAGAAGAAATTTTTACCTATTATTCTCCATGAAGTATTGAGAAAATCTAATTTAATTGATCGGTCATATTTATAGTATCCAGAGCAATTTTTTGTCTGGTTTCAACCATTCTACTTGATATTACAGGCTTTTGGATATTAAAGTATTATAATAAAATCATGTGTCTTGTTTACTAAAATCTCTGACCTCTCTTGTAGATGGAGATCGTGACCATTTCCATATTGAAGGACTAATGGAGAGTCCTGCCACAGATGATGAAGGGGAATGCTTCTCACCTTTACTACTAAATGCTACTTCTGTGAACATTGAGGTCTACTATAACAAAGCAGTGAACTATACCTTGATGGTCACATTTGTATCCTTTATATGTGATATATCATCAATCCTGTTGGTTCATCCTAATTTTCCATTAGCTAGATTTGGGGGGATTCCTTAACGTTTTGCATCAGGTCTCGTTCCTCCAAGTTCTTTTGTTGATTCGGCAAATGGAACACGGCAACACTCAATCAGTAAGACATTTTACTTTAGACATCCATTTCAATCAATGTTTTCTTTTGATAATTCTTAGCATTTAGTGGTTGATAATGGTTTTGATGTGCCTTATATCAGGGAGCTGCCAAAGTTTCGATCTTAATGATCGGGCAGCAAGCCATCATGGATGCTTATCTTTGTCTTCTACACCTAACAGCAGGAATACTAGTTGGTAAGTAAAATTCCAGTTTATGCACTTTTCTATATTGGTTTTGCTTTCAGATAGAATGGAATTTGTTTATTATGTTTTGCAGGAAGCTTATTGCAATTATTTGAAAAATAGATCTGTTTAAGTAAAGGCATGATTAGGAATTTAGATTCACAGTGGATATATGTAAGAAAAAATTATCTCTACACTTTGTGAACACAAAAAATTGTAAGGATTCCATTGGTCTGGAGATCTACCTATATTTTAATTTTAACATGTAGCGATACTTGATGGTTACTTCCCGTTTGCTGGCAAAATCATATGCAAATTACAAAATGGACAGGTTTTTCAATTCTCTGCATTGACTCTTTTGGAAACCATCAGACTACTAGAGTGGTAGAAGAACTGCCCAATTTGTGGTTGCTTCTGATACAACAATTAGTTCTCCAACCTTTTAAATTTCAAAATTAAAGTATACTAGTAGGTATCATTTGAAAAAACTCACAACCAGCAACCTGGCCTAAATTGCTCATATGTCATTTCAAAATTAAATTATACCAGTGGTTTTACTTTTCTTAATTATTATTCTTCTGTCTCGTTGTGCTTGAATTGTGCCCTTGTTTTCGTGCATATGCTTATCATACCAAATCAGGGCAACTCTATTCTTGTTGTACACTCTGAAATTT
Organism: Populus pruinosa; assembly: GCA_026413675.1. NCBI lineage: Eukaryota > Viridiplantae > Streptophyta > Magnoliopsida > Malpighiales > Salicaceae > Populus > Populus pruinosa. The sequence goes on along the minus strand of CM048608.1, from coordinate 18,674,999 downwards.
ATTTTGTGCGCCTACTGCACATAGTTGCTAAGCACTGGCTTGTTCTCTGTCTCTGTTAAGCAAATACTCTTGGACTTTCCTGTGCAGAATCCTTGTTTAATGCTTTTGCAACTGCCGCATTTTTTAAGCACTGGCTTGTTCTCTGTCTCTGTTAAGCAAATACTCTTGCACTTTCCTGTGCAGAATCCTTGTTTAATGCTTTTGCAACTGCCGCATTTTTCAAGTTTGTAGTCTTCTCAATTTTTGAGATGAGATATCTTCTTGCTATATGGAAGGCAAGCAGGCCTATGAATAGTGGTGAAGGTTGGGAAACAATGAGGCGTGAGCTATCAGTTCTATACAGTCGTTTCTGTAAGTACTCTTTTGGTAATCAATTTATAGGTCGAATTCTATCTCTAGGATTCATTGGAAATGATCTGGTGTTGATTAAATACTCTAGCATGGTTCTTGCTTTCAGTTACTCCTTTGAGTAAGCAGCTAGAAATTTTCAAAATATTCATCTCTTGATCTCCTGAATTCTTTGCCACATGCTTGCGATCAATTGGCATATTATGGATTCAACTACTTGCGTTAAAATATAAAATTCCTTCTTTTATGTCTGGTGCAATTGGATCTAACTGCTACAATTATTTGCAGATGGGATCCTGTTGGGAGGCATTCTATTTATGTACGAGTTCCATAATTATCTTCGACCCATTCTTCTCTTGATGTACTCCTTTTGGATACCCCAAATAATTACCAATGTCATTCGTGACTCAAGAAAACCTTTGCATCCTCATTATATCTTAGGCATGACTGTTACTCGTCTAGCAATACCATTGTATATATTTGGATGTCCTTACAACTTTATGCGCATTGAGCCTGACAAGACTTGGTGTATATGTTTGAGTATATTCATTGGATTGCAAGCATCAATTCTTCTTCTTCAACACTATCTTGGGTCTCGGTGTTTCATTCCTCGACAGGTTGGTGCAGTTTTTTCTCTCCTTTTTCCCACCCAAACCCATTTTTTTTCTTTTCCCAGTTTCCAATAATATATGACACTGATTGCTGTGTTAAGTTGGTAAATTACCTTGGTTAAACAGCCATGCAGACCTATGCTGACCAAGGGGCGATGATTAACATGGTCACAAGTATATTATCTATTTCTTTTCACATTAAGCATGTTGTGACTGCTTTACATCACTTTACCACGCTTGTTTGCAGATCCTACCTGAGAAATATTGCTACTATAGAAGGTTTGATAAGGATGCAAACCATGCTACAGACTGTGTCATCTGCATGACTTCCATTGATCTCACTCATCGTTCTAATGATTGCATGGTACATACCACGATTTTCTTTTTTCTTCCACCCTTCCTTTACTTTGTTGGCACCTGCGCCTAAGCCAATAAATTGCAAATCTCTGGCAGGTAACTCCATGTGATCATTTCTTTCATTCCGGTTGTCTACAAAGGTGGATGGATATCAAGATGGAATGTCCAACTTGCCGGCGTCCCCTACCACCAGCCTAGGGATATCAGTACACTCTTGTTTATATTACTTAGGATTGATTGACATTGCCCAACTGCTTGATTCTGGTAATGAGCTGATGCAAAAACTTGCATTTACTAAACATTTCTGATTCCCTATTGCATCATTCCATTTTTTTTTCTGAAATTATGATTGAGGTGTATTTTGGATCCTGTTTATGATATATCTTTTGTATTTTTTATATTTCTGTTTTATGTCAGGTTGGGAAAAGCCGATATTACGCCTGATACAGCTTCAGAAGATACCTGATATAGAGCCATAAGCAATGCCGACGTTACCTGATGCTGCCACATTTTGTATTTGACACCACCTTTTGTTAATCGTATAATGTTATCAGTCCGCAGAAATTTCACAAATGCAAATTATTTTCAATTCTGTAATTGGCACACAAGATTTTTTGTTCTCTTGCAAATAAATTAACCCTTGTAGCATTTATATGAATCATGAAATTGGCAATAGGAAGGCAAAACGACTGATTTCCCCCGACAAAGAATTGTTGTCAATTTTTTACCTCCGGTTATATGCATCAGTTTATTTAGGTAAACGAACGTGTCTGCCCTCTGATCATTTTTATCAGGATTCAAGTATTTGGTAATCAAGCAGGAAATTTCTAAACATTGTTCATGTTGGCATGAAATGATGGATCAAATGGACACAATTAAGTCAATCCTTTTTCTGAACTTTATTTACAAGACTTTTGAAGTGACCGTATGGTTGTTTTGAGATAAAAAAAAAATCGAGATAAAAAAATGGTGACAGAGGAGATGTTGTACCTTTTTTATTAGCTACAAAATTGATTTGAAATATTTATTTTATGTTTTATAGTTTCTTTCCTATTTTTCTGCCCCTTCCAGGTTGAATAGCTGCAAGAAATTTTGTGGTTTAAACAATTAACCCAGCTTAAAAGATATCGGTATTGAGCTTGAACTTGTTTTTTTCAATTAAAATTTGATTTTTTTTAAATTAATATCTTTTTTAATATGTTTGAATCGTTTTAATATGTTGATGATAAAAATAAATTTTAAGAAATAAAAATTTTTATTTTAACATATTTCTAAATTACAATGTTTTAAAAAAATAATTTCTACTACCCTTCTCAATACCTTCTAAATTTAACCTTTTTAAATTTCAAGTTAAATTGTTGCTTTACCTTGAAAACCCGGTAAAGCTTTAGATTTCAAGGTTACATTATAGTTATATTGTTTGTGGGTTGTGAAGCATATAAATTTTTCCAGGATTGTATACATGAAATCACAAGATATAAGAAGGGAAAAAAAACAAGAGGATTTACATTTACCTAAGAAGCTAAATTTTTATTTTTTACTTTTTGCTTTTTATTAATATGTATATCTAGGTTAGCTTGCATGTATCTCGACTAATTTTACAGGTTCTGAAGTTAATAACCATATAAATCTCCAGTAATTCTGAGATTTATAGAACTCGAACTGTTGATTTTTAGGAGGAAATATAAAATTTAACCATTTGAGCCACACCTCTCATGGTTAAGAAATTTTGATTTTGATTTTAGTTTTATTGTTGTTATCTTATATGACTAGTTATGTTAAACTAGGAGCATAATGATAACTAAGATTTTTTTTTTAATTGATAACCATTGAATATTTAAAACTACCAGATTCTATATCTTGTACAACTTTGATAACTAATTTCTTTATTATCAATTTTTTCTTTAATTAGGATATACTTATTGTAGATGAATAATAAACATTTTTGTATATAGTAGTTTTATTGCTCCAAAGGTTAAAAACTGGCTTATAAAACTTGTGTTATTTTTATATAATGAGAATTCTATACCAAGAGAAACAAGTTTTTTTCTCAAACCTTTTTAAGTTTATCATTGTATTAGAGCCACAATTTTAAATCATCATGTGTCTTTTGCTTTCAAGCCTAGTTTGGTTTTTTATTTTTTGTTATTTTTTATTAGTTCTCTTAATATCATATTACCAAACAAGTCTGATGCTTTCTTGATTTGGTTTAATGACAAAAACTACTTAGCTTGGAAATTCCACATCAAGGTTTTTATCAAAGCAAATGGTTCATGAGGCTATGGTAATGACAACAACCCTACTCCTAAAAAAGACAGATCATGACATGTACGCCATGTAGGAAGTCAAGAATGCCTAAGTTATGACATGGATTCTTGGGTTTATAGAACCCAACTCATCTTGAACCTTATACCCTTTAAAATTATTGTTGAAATTTGGACTTACTTGAAAAGTTATGTAGTCAGTTGTACAATACTACCTAACTTTTTTAGTTTGGACTTGAATTAGTCAAACTCCACTAAGCAGTCTTTTTATCTTTGATTTTTACTTTAGCTTCACGAGTCTTTGAGTTAAATATAATTTAATTATTTATAAAACTACTAAGAAATACTAGTTTCTTATGAAATTAAGATCTAAATTTGAAGGCACCCGGCCTAATCTTATGAACTGAGAGCATATCCTCACCCTGAATACATGCCTCAGTAAGGTATTTTTTTTTATGAGGAGAAATGTTTCCTCAATCAAACCAATATGATATTTTATTTTATTCATATGATGTATATAGTATAAGGCAAACCAAAAGGTTGCGACTTGAGAATTGTCTAATGCTTTTGTTGCAAAGGATTTAATCATTTTGCTTCAAATTGTTCTAAAATATTCTGCAACTACTGAAAAAATAATGGTCACGTTATCAAGGAATGTCTTACCCAACTTTAAAAGAAATTTCAAATGACATATACAACCTTAATTAACTCTTCTAGTGTTAGTGGATTTGTGGTTACAATATCCATGACACAAAATGCTCCTAATTCTATTTAACTTATAACCACTGAAATGATCTAATTATTTCTGCATTCTTTGCTTTAAGACTTTTAGATAAATATTTTTTTGCATCTTCTCCTTAGTATTCTGATTTCATGGCTTTCAATCATATGATAAATAATGTTAAATCAAATAAAGTTAAATCTCTTACCCATGTGCATAAATATTCTTGTAATCTTAATATTCTTATTATCATAATAACCGATCATGTTTCTCCTTCTCTAACTAATGTTTTTATTTCTTTTAACCTTGTCAATAGTCTTGTTTAAGTTGTCCAATTAGTTGATAATGATTTTTTGCCAACATAAAAACCCTACGCCTTTACAATAAAGGTGAGTGTATGCCTTACTTGTTTCAAGAATTTCTATAAACATATTGCATAATCTTTCAATTATTTTGTCCTTCAACCCCCTTAATAAAATGAGGTGATTAAAAGAAAGAACCATTACCTCATTGATGTTGTCTACACTCTTTTTTAAAAAAATCATATATGCCCTCTCAATTCTAGTATAAAGTTCTCTCCACTGTTATTAAATTTATAAACAAATTTCCTTCTCCCTCATTGCATCATAAATCTCCTTTCACTTTATTATTTGATCATACTCTAAATTATTCTAACCTTCTTGCTTTTGGTTGTGTGTGTTATGTTCACCTTTCCACACATAAATGTACAAAACTCACGACTTAGTCTATCCAATATATCTTTCTATGATGTTCTATACATCATAAAATTTTTCTTTTTATGATTTAAATCTATATTATATTTGGGTTTTTAAAAATGTAATCTTTCTAGAAAACTAGTATATCTTTTTCCACTCACCATCATTGTATTTCCCTTTCATTTATTATTCTTTCTTTACTCACTAACCATCCTACAAATTTGATGACTTCTATACCTCTCTTATTGTACTAGAGATAACCTCACTACTTATTCAATCAGATTCTAACACCTCATGATTCCTCTCTAACTCATCATTTCATTATTTATCTTGTTCCAACTACATCACTAGTTCCTCTTAAACACAATACTAAGATCCCTATATAGTTTTGGTTTCAACATTCCTTTATCTTTTACAACTACCTTGTCTTTTATTCATATTCTCTCGAGTTACAAGCATGTCATGGTGTGTAAGTGTTAGTGGAAAACTATTGAAAAAAAAACATATACCATTTGAAGACAACCATACACAGGATGTTATTTTGTGTTCCCCATTTATGAAACTTATTAGGAATAAGTGGATGTTTTCTATTAAGCTTTCATTCTAATACCTATATAGATAATTACAAGGTTCAGTTAGTGGTTCTTAAAAATAGACAAAAGTACGACCTGGACTACAATGAGACATTCATGTTGGTCGTTAAGATGACCATCATGCGTATAACCATAGCCCTTTTTGCCTATCAATCCTGGCCTTTACATCGAATGGATGTTAATAATACATTTCTACATTGTGATCTCAAGGAAGAAGCTTATATAAAACTTTTATCTAGTATGTATATTTCAATACCTATTGATATTTGCAAACTAAATTATTCTTTGTATGATTTGAAGTAGGTATCAAGAGAATGGTATGAAAAATCTCAAACCACTTTCCATGTCTTTTCATTAACTCAAAGTGAGTATGACTCTTTTCCTTTTCTATATAAAACACCTAATAAAATAGTGATCCTTCTTGTTTATGCAGATGACATCATTGTCACTAGTCCTAATATGGAGACCATTTATGAAATTCAAAAATTATTGAATTCTACTTTCTATATGAAATACCTTGATCAGCTCAACTATTTTTTGAGGTTAGAGGTGTATTACTGGTTTCAGGGTATCTTTTTTAATCAAAACAAGTATATTCAAGATTTGATTCAATTAACATGACTTATAAATACCATTATATTAACACCCCCTTGAAAAATATGAAATATCAACATGATGAAAGGGGGCTTCTTAACGATCTCATTCTCTATAGGATGTTATTTGGTAGTCTTATCTACCTAACTATCACACAGCTTGACATCTTATATGTCATCCATATTGTCAGCAAGCTCATATAAGCCTCTTAATATGTTCTTTTTGTTGTTATCCATCTTATTATTCAATACATCTTTGGCACACTTAGTTTTAATTTATTTTTCCCTACTGGTTCTTCACTTCAGTTACAAGCCAACTATGATGCTAGCTAGACAAATTACCTGAACATAAAGAAATTCACTACCATATGGTATTTGTTTCTTAAAAATACAAGAAGCAAGATTGAGTCTTTAAATCATTCACTGAGACCAAATACCATGCTATATTTGTTACTTATTCCAAGATTATTTAGTTGTGTGGTCTCCTCACAAAGCTTGGTTTCTTTTGGGTTGACCCTACTCTACTATTTAATAACAACATTAGTACCTTTCAAATTATTGCCATCCCTATCTACCATGAGTGCATGAAAACTACCACTCTATTTAGAAGGCCTTTGATCATAACATTATTACTCTTCCACACATCTTCACCATTCTATATATTGCAAATATTTTCATCAAATCCATGACACATTAATGTCATCATTTCTTTGTTAGCAAATTGATACTTATAGATTTACCAATATCAATTTGAAAGGGATGTCAAAGGAAAGTTTTCCTCCATGTGCTGGACATTCAAAACTAGCATATTATATATCTTATGAAGTTTTAACAACTACTTTCTTTGTTTTAAATCTTTTTTTTTTAAATTAGGATATATTAGCATTAAGTTGATATTTTTGTATATGGTAGTTTTGCTAATCTAAATGTTAATAATTAGCTTATACAACTTGTACTCTTTTTATATAATAAACATTCTCCATTGAGATAAGTAATATTTTTCATTGAAGCTCTGCAAGTTTATCAATAAAAGTGGTGTTGTAGTAGGTACTAGTGCAGGAGAAAAAGAAATTACACTACTCAAAAATACTTGATATAGTTGAACTTACAATAATTGATGATTCTAAACAGTTAGATATGGATCTGCCATAATTGAATGAGATTCTGCCTCTGACCAATTATATGAATGACCTGGCAGATATATTTATAGACCAGTGGAACAGGTTTAGGTCCAAGAGGAGGTTTGATCGTGCTAGACTAAAATGATGGCTTAAAAAAGCGATAACTTTTAATTTAACTGTTGAATTGAGCTAACATTTTTACAAGAGTTTCCATAGGTTATTTTCCCTATAACCACAAGCATGTTACTATATGGACCATCGGATCTTTATATATGAAATCTCGTCCAAGCCCCTAGTTTTGACAGGTTTGTTATTTTCCAAGTGGTTTTGAATTTCTTACTTAATTTTAGATTTTATGCTTCTTTTGTTTGTATATTTTAGATTTTATTTTTGTTTCTTAGTTAAGGTAGTGTTTTTAGCTTATTTAAGGTTTTGTAAACCTTCTAAAATGATATACTTTATTGATTATTTTAAAGAACAAACTTGTGAATTTAATGTTCATATTTGTAACTTTTTTGCTCATCAAAATTATATGTTATTTAATTGTTGTTGTCTTTAGCTTATCAATACCACCTGCAGCACCGGTTGCTGAAAGCAGTCCACAAGATGTTTGAGGGTGTCATTGTAGTCTCTCTGACTCCTTTAGAGTGGCTTCTTTGGAAAACAATTGTGGCGATTGCCATACTTGATGCCTTTAAATGTAAGATTCATGCAAATGCCCTCTTCCTCATAAAAAAAAGTTGTAGGAGAAAGTAAAATTATTCAAATTTGGAAGTACACAAATTCCCTTTGATACAATCCCAGTCATTAGATTGTGTGCTAAATTTATCTAATCCAAATGAGTTAGTCCTGCCAGGATATATGGTATAGGACCAGCTATCTAGTTTTGGCTTACATCTAACACCTTCAGTTAACCAAATGAGCTAGTCCTGCTAGGATATATGGTATAGGACCAAAAATCTAGTTTTGGCTTACATCCTTCAGTTTGTAAAGATACCCAACTTCTGGTGTCAAACAACCTGTCAAGTTTGTGTTGGTCATCAGCAATTCATTTAAAATATCTGCAAAGTCAGCTATACTTGGTGGCAGGCACCAGCTCTCAAAGTTATTGTTGGCAATGACCACCATAGTAACTTAAGTTACATATAAGATCGCAGGAGCTGCGTTGGTGAAGCGATTCTTATTGATGAATATTGCTTCGATATTTTTTTCTAGAAAAGCTGAGGTAATGGTCCTTCAAACTCATTGTAGTGATGGTCAAGATATTTTAGCATAGGAAGAGAGAGTATACTAGAAAGGAAAGGGCCTACAAATCTGTTGTTAATTACTGAGATCAAGCACATATAGAAGTGAAAGGTTAGAGTTTGTGGAATAATACCATAAAATATGTTGTTATTGAAATGAATAAGTATTAAGCCAGTAAAGATGCCTAAATATTCATCAGGAAGGAAACTTGCTATATCAGTGAATTTGAGGTCAATAATAGTGACTACTCTAATTTTGGGATCATCAGGTGCGAATATACAATATACTACTTTATAGCTACATACATCAGGACCAACCTAATTGGCAGTGAAGTTGTATAGGTCAGAGTAAAAGACTTTTTTTTTCATGCGTGGAGAGCAATATAAGCTTGGTAAAGCTTGGGGTTTGAGGTGGGAGAATGATTGTGCAAGCGATGGCGGTAATAAAACCATGGTAGATATACTTTGCAGCTAGATAGCTAGACAAAGAAGATAAGAAAAGTAAAGCATGGTCAGTAATAAAACAAAGTAGAAACAAAGCCATTTGATTTTCGTGGGTTTAAGGTAGTATTTTTAGTTGCTTATGCAAGGAGTCATTTTCCTTATCAAAGGCATCTTTCAGTCTTATGATTAATCATGTTGTTCATGTCCAATGAAAGACATTGATTTCTTTGCTAATACTAGCATTTAAAGAAAGTATCACAAAGATCCTCTATATAGATATTTAACCATAACCTATAATCCTAAAGCATGGCCATTTCTAGATAAGCTTGAAGATTTCAAAATGTATCAAACATCTTGTCTCAATTCGTGCTATTCATGTTGTCCTTTTGAAGGTTAAGGACACATTTTATGCTATAGAATGACATGAAGATTAGTTGCAGACTATGCAATTGAAAAAATGGTGTAAAGGGAGGACGATAATTATTATTTTTTAAAATATTTTTATTTTAAAATATATTAAAATATTTTTTTAATTTATTTTTAATATTAATATATCAAAATAATACAAAAATATATGAAAATAATTTTTAATAAAAATAATATTTAATCGATCTTTATTTAAGATGTAATGTCAGACCGATACTAATTATTAAATATGATTAACTAATAAAAAAATATATATCATAGTATAGTTATAAAATTTGATTAAGATAATATCTTGAAATAAAACCCTCAAATTATTTAAGAAGGGTTATTTTTTTAAAAAAAAAAATTAACATTGTTTTGAAAAAAAATATTAATAGATTACAACTTGAGTTTTTTATTAAATCCAGTCAAATTACCCTATTTTTTAATATAAATTAATTTAAATTATAGAATAATCATGTCTTGCGTTAGCTAACCAAACCAATCTGAATTTTATGGCCAAGGTAAATACTAACAATTTGTGGCTTAAAGTTCCATAACCTGTACATGATCAAAGGTTTAAAGTTTCATAACCTGTACATGATCAAAGGAATTAACTGCAAAAAAAATAAGATTAACAAACCCTAATCCTCCGCCGAAAACGTTCTAATTCATTGAATGAATGGAAAACTCCCATCAAATTTCTGCTGCAACTGCATGTTATATGAGACCAGCACGCCCAAGAACCATTCTGAAATTCTTCCCATTAAATAAGCACTAGGTTCTTCCTAGATTTCTGCCAAATGGAAACCAAGAGTTTTTGGAACATCATGCTGACCATAACTACAAGCTGGTAAGAGTAAAATTCTCCATCAATGCCAAACAAGATCTGCACAAAACTTAACCAATTCTTCCCATTAATTGAGATCACGCTAGCCAAACAGCCAGGGGCAGCTCTACAAAATCTGCAGCAGTGGCATTGAAGCAGGCACCGATCATCCTATGAATAACTTTGTTCAGTAAACGGATGACAAAACATAATAGATTTCCACAGGACACTTTCCTTCAACAAGCGCATTTGTGAGAATATCACGCAACTATTTTCATTAAGGTGTTAAAAAAAAAATTAACTAATTAAACCGAAAATACCAAACTTGGAGGAAAAATCACAGAAACTGAAGAAAATTGTTCATTCAAAAAAAGATATAAATAAAAACTTGATCTAATTCTAAAATATTTATCTTTTGATTATTATTTCTGTTGTCCCTCCCCTTTCCCACCCTCTTTCGTTTTCTCCTGTGACTCGTTTCTCTATCTCTCTGATTCGTTCCTCTGTCTTTTTTTCTCTTTGTTCTCTTGCAAAGTTAGATATTGATCTTCAACGTTACAAAGCACAAGTTGGCGCAGTTCCTATTACAATGTAAAGGCTCTGCATCCGGAATTTAAAATTTCAGAGTAACAAACCATTTGAAATCTTGTATTTTGGGGTTCGTTGTTTTGTTCTCTGTGATTTTTTAATATTTATTGTTGGATTTAAGAGAAAATAGCGTGACGGTGCTAGTTTGATTTGTGTACTTGATTTGCTGTGCTGGACTAAGTTATCTGTAAATTTTATTTTATTGTCGGTATAATTTTCTTCTGGTGTAACTTTATTATAGCTATCAGTTTTTCTAGTTTTTAAAGTACATAAACTGAACTAGACCGAACCAAACTGATTTTGAACTGATTTTCAGTTTGGTTCAGGCTAAATTTTTCAGAAATTACGACTTCCAGTTTGGTTAGATTTTTTTGCCCGAGCCAGACCAAACTCTGAACTCCCCCAGTTCTCATCATGACAAACAAACATCGTTTAAGCTGAACCACTAATTACAACACTCAAAATCGAAGATGGTCCAGACTACATATTTTTACACGAAATCCCAAGAGAGCATCAACATTCCTCGAAAAAATATTCGAAGTTGGGAAAAGAACCCTAACAAAAGCATTAACTTTTATCATCATCATCGTGGTCATCATGGCTGCAGTATCACCAATCATATTCATATTAGCCGCCGCCAGATCCATATTTCTTGCCAAAGACAATGACCTGCAGCTTGTCATATCCAGCAAGCACACCAGCACCTGCCACTGCACGCAGAATGTTTGCACCAGCACCCTTGAAGAGTGATTTCGGTCCTTCATTCTTGATGATCTGTTTAAATGCATCCAACGAGCTCTTATACTTTACGGCTTCTCCTGAAGTCATCATCATCCTTCTACGGACTGTATCAATGGGGTAAGAGGCCAACCCAGCACCTATTGTAATTCCCCATCCTAACATGAAACTTGCAAAGAAACTATCCTGTAGAGACCAAACAAAGCAATATTAAACATTTGATCACGTTAAATTTCATGAAACATAGGAGAACCAACATAGGCCCACATAAAAACATTAAGATTGCTTAATTTGACTTTGTTTGATCAAACGGTGGTAAATACAGGACAGCAGTTTTACACGTACAATACTTAGGTAGCATAAATCCACAAGATAAGTATTCCATTTCATCTTGCATTTTGTGCCGCCAACATAGGTGGTCGTGATCAAACACCATATTTCCCGTGTAAAACCATTAACAGGAAAGGAGACATGAAAACAGGAGAAAAGAGATTGACAGAGATGCAATAAGAAAACATGGCACATACCTGCAAATCACCAACCAGAACCACAGGTTTAAGAGAATCGTACATTCCAAAGTAGAGCCCACGGTACACAATAATTCCAACACATGATATGTTAAATCCACGATAAAGTCCAGCAACGCCATCGGACTGGAGGGTTTTCTTATAAACATCAATCAACCCATTAAACTGCCTCTCGCCACCCTTTTTAGCTGCCTTTGCATCATTAGCCAAACGAGTACGGGCATAATCCAAGGAGTAAACAAATAGAAGAGATGAAGCACCAGCAGCTCCACCTGACGCCAAGTTCCCAGCAAACCACTTCCAATAGCCATCCCTTTCCTTCTTGAAATTAAACAACCTCTTGAAGTAATCTTTGAATGCAAAGTTCAGGGCCTGGTATTTCATGTGTACAAAGGTGTCAAGTGATATAGACAATGCTACAGTCAAGCACGGCTATTAAAACTATTAAAAAGGAGAACAAAAAAACTCGAGGAAATTTTGAAGTGAAATGACCTGGGTGGGGAAGTATCTGATAACATTAGCAGTGTTGCCTCTCCAAAGAGCAAGGATGCCCTCGTCCTTGATGGTTCTGGCAAAGCAGTCAGTGATACCCTTGTATGGTTCAGATAATCGACCAGCCTTGATCATTTCATCCTGATTTTGAATCAAGAGTTTAACCCGCTCAATTGGAGCAGCAGCTGTCTTTGAAACAGCAGCTGACACTCCTCCCATGAGAAAATCAATAATAAATCCTTTAGCACCTTTCTCGGATGGTGCTTCAGCAAATATTGGGGAAACATGTGGCACAAGTGCCAGACCAGTTCCCTGAATTGCCGGATGTATATGGCCATGTAAACCATTAGAAAGTGCACCGCTAGTCGTGTTATAATTCCTGGTGTGCAAGGTTGAGGATAGCTTTGAAATGAGAGATGACTGTCCATGTATCTTCCTGAAAACCAATGGATTCCCAGATCCATCTGCCATGTTTACTCAAGATGGTGATCTGAACATAAGGTAAAAAAAACAAAAAAAATCGTTAGGCTTCAAAAGCAGCTTTCTTACCACATTTTCAAAATGCAAAAATATGAAACTACAAAAGTGCTTATTAATCCAACTGAGAACCATGATCGCCATTACAAATCTACTTAACTTTCACCTAACAAAAACACAAAGCATAAAAATAAATAAAACCATACCACATGAATCAGGAACTGCATCCATTCAAACACGAGAAAACAAGCAGTTGCCTTACTCACAATTTGAGTGTCAACAAAGACCTCATTTTCAACATGAACTACAGTTGTTATCAACTAAAACCCAGAATTTGAACATCAAAACCCACCTCATTTCCAACATAATCGAAAGTTAGTAATCATTTCTTGCTATCATGCGTGCCTTAGTTTGGACGGAAGCTTTGGGCAGTGCCTATGTAGAACGGGCCACTATCATTGTCGAAGACACTTTTTTCATACCCTGTTTCGTCCAATGGAGCTATTGAACTAGACTGAAGTAGGGAACTTCCTAAAGCATGTGAGACCTCCAAGGTTTGGGTGTTCATTATTTCCAACACAACCCCAGCTTAGAAACGACCAATAAAGCTAAAACCTACAATTTGAATGTCAAAAACCATCTCATTTCCAACATAATCCAATCTTAGAAACGACTAAAACAGCAAAAAGACACAATTTGAATGTCAAAACTCATCTCATTTCCAACATAATCCAACGTTAGTGACAACTAAAACGACCATAACCTACAATTTGAGTGTCAAAACCTAAGCCATTTCTAACATAATCTAATGCTACTACCACGTCAACATCAAAAAAAGGCAAAAAAAATACCCAATCTAAACAGAAAAGAAAAGCAGCTAAAACATAAAACAAATACTTCAAATTTCCTTTCAGTTTCTCAGTAACCAAACAGAAATGAAAAGAAAGAGGCAGAAAAACCTGAGTGAAAACAGTAACTGCCTCCTGATACTAAAGAAGATATGTTTTTCTTATATTGGTCCTTTATACCTGAGAGCAAGAAAAGTTTCTAGGGTTTTTCTAGTAAATTACTATCTTGACCTTTTTCCTGCCCCTCTCTCTCTCTGCCTCTTCATTTCTGTTTGACCCTGATACTCTCCCTGCAGTGTAGAAGACTCCATTGGTGCGAAGCCAGGGAGTTTCATATTTTGCGGGCCTTATGCCTTATTTAAAGCAGGCTTTTTAAAGGCCCAATAATGGATTTTCTTTAAAAAAAAAAATGGTTTAAGGGAAATGGAGGAAATATACTTCTATTTATTTGAGTATATTGAAAAAAAAATAAAGAAATTTTTTTTTGAGGATATTATAAAAAAATTATATTATATTTTATTTTCTTAGCTTCTCTAAATAGAAAATATTTGTGTATAACAAAAAAAAATTAAAAATTTATTTTCTCATTTTCTCTTCCTTTCTTTCCTTTTTTAATCTTAATTTGACCATTCAAATTATAATTTTAAAATCCAAAATAACTCATGAAAGTTTATCCTAGATTTGAATTATCCACATTGAAAAACAATATAAAAAAAACTACATTATTTTGATCATTAACCCATATATAATTAAAAAAAAAAGTTAAAACGACATTATTTTTATTTTTAGAAAAAACAATTGGGGTTTAACCTTTTGATGTATGACCTAAATTTTATCCTAAATCAACTTTTAGTCAGATTTTAAAATTATGATTCAAAAAAAGGAGATTGATTTAATTTATTTTCCATTCTTTTCTTTCCCTTTCTTTTCTTCAAAATATATATGATGTTAATCTTAATTTATGATACACAAGTTGATCCAGAAATATTTTTTACTTTTCATTTGAGAATACTCTTTATTTATGAAACAAAAAAAATCATTGATACTCCTTATTGATGAAACAAAAAAAAAATCATTGAAAAAACCATATTAGTGATTTAGCTTTTCATTGATCGGTTTAATAATCTTAATTTATGATACACAAGTTGATCCAGAAATATTTTTTACTTTTCATTCGAGAATACTCCTTATTGATAAAACAAAAAAAATCATTGATACTCCTTATTGATGAAACAAAAAAAATCATTGAATAACCATATTCATGATTTAGCTTTTCATTGATCGGTTTGATCTGAATGTTATAATTTTGGGTTCAATTTAAGTGAAGAATATGAGATATAAAATAATTGATGGATGAACTAATTGATTGAGGATGATATGTTGAAATCCTATAAAAAAGTAATTGGTGATGAAGGCTAGTTAGTATTTGTTTTTGCATTTAAAATTGTGTTTAGTTATATTTTGAAAGTATTTTTTACTTGAAAATATATCAAAATAATATATTTTTTAATAGTTTTTATGTACTGAAATAAAAAATAAAAAAATCTAAAAAAAATTAGTTTTATATATTTTCAAATAAAAATTTCTTTTGAAACTAATTGTGCATCATAACATGAAACACAAACTAAAGCTATATAATGTGACCTGAATTTGGATAGTCATTCAATGTCCATGTTATAGGCTAATTAAAGAAATTTTCTCATGTTTCCATGTTAATTTTGCATATTACATCAAAGATTTATAAGTTCATATATAAGGTTTCATCAAATATTAGTTTAGTCAATATTAAGTTATTCCTTTTATATACGTTCAGTATCAACCTCAAATTAATAAAAGATATGGGTTTAAAAGAAAGGATAGATACATGTATGAAACAAGCATGTCTAGTAGGGGTGTTTAAAAAAACTAATAAACTGAGTAAACCAATAAAATCGATAAAAAATTAATCAAAAAAACTGAACCAAAAAATAAAACCAATTAAATTGATTAGATTATGTAGAAAAAACCCCAGTTTGATTCGGTTTTCAGTTTTGTCGTGTAGAAATCGGGTTAACCGAACCAAACCAGTTAAAAAAAAAGATCTCTAATATAAATACAAAATGTTGTCATGCCACGCCCCTTTTTTTTCTCCAATTTCTCTCTGCTAACCCTAAATAGTTTCAATTTCAATTTTTAAAGAATCTCTTCTATCACTACTCATTACTCAAAGCCACCCGTCGTCTCGCACCTTGCCCTCTCCAGCCTTCGCTAAGGCCGCCCCTGTACCAGAGCACCCGCAACCCATCCCTTCTCGCCTCTCTGGCTCTCTGATTAGTACTTAAAAGTGCATTTTTATCATGGTTTTATATCATCATTTTGCACTTGAAGTATCAATAACTTCTTAACTAAAGCATGTTTTATAATAATATATCTAATAATATAAGATACATTTAATTTGTGGTAAATATTTATTTTAAATGCAGGCCTATCACATAAATGAAAGGATTTATTGATGACTTGAAGAACTTAAATTGCAAGGATAAAGAGATGGCCAAACTTAGCAAAGAGATGTCGGTGCAATCCAAACTGGAACACTATTCGGTAATTGGGTCATATCTAGAGCTATAGATCTCAGATTTAGGTCCAATTTATATGGATGGAAAGGTAAGACATAGGCCTACAACTTTCATATGAAGCCTAAGATCTAAAAAGGCCATTTTCAAGTCCAAATTGTAGCAACAACAAAGAAGCCCGAATCTGTCTTCCAGCCCGAGCACTGTTCGGTATTTTGGCCATATCTGGAGTTATAAAAGTCCAAATGAGCTGAATGTTTTACACAAGAAAGGAACTTGATTTGTTGTTAACATAAGTTATAATCATGAATGCTTGACGAGATTTACAAGTATTAACATTAATCGAATAAGATGACTACTGTAATCATGTCAACAATATATAATCAGATTGGAATCTCATTTGGTGTGGTTTCCAATTGTTTATACTATACTTATTTGACATACCATTAGTAGAACCTCTAACCTTGAAATTTGTTCTTATCATTGTTTAATCTTTACATTAATATTCCATCTCGAAATTCTCATCATCTTCTTCTTCTCCTTCTCCTTCTTTATTACTACTACCACCACCACCACCACTCCTAGTATTATTATTATTATTATTATTATTATTATTGTTGTTGTTGTTGTTGTTGTTGTTATTGTTATTGTTACTATTGTTGTTATTTATAGTTGTTGTTTATAATTTGTGCAATTAACCCCCCTGTGGTTCGACCCCGATCTTGTCGGGTTATTTATTACTTTGACACTCCTACACTTGGAAGAAGACATCAATTTTTTGGTCGTGTCACTCTCCCTCTCCACTCTCCTTAGACTAAGAAAACATAAACACAGATTGACCATCGATGTATTCTCAGTCTCCATTGAACCAAAACAGTTTGTGTTTCCATCAAACCGACATTTCCTCAGCCTCTCAAAATCAGTGAGTTTTAATTTTTTTTCTCCTTTCTAATTAATTGATTAGATTAAGGTTATTGTTATTTCTAATACATTTAAGTTTAGTTTTTATACGTTTCCTCAGTTTATACTAGACCAACACAATCGGTGTTTCCATCAGACCGATGTTTCCTCAACGTCTCAAAACTAGTGAGTTTTAAATTTTTTTTTCTTTCTAATTAATTCATACAGTTAAGCTTGTTGTTATTTTTAATCAATATTGTTGGTTGATGAATTTTGGTTTAGGTTTAAATTAGAATTTAGAGCTATTTTGATGATTAAAGTGAATTTTTTTCATTGTTTGAATAAAAGGGATTTGGCAGTTTAGGATTATGATTATTTCGTTTTGATTATTTTTAATCAAAATTATTGTTCTTATAATTGTTTGCAGTTTAGAATTAAAGTTATCTTGTATATATAATTTGAGAATCTTACCTATAATTTTGTAGTTTGTTTTGCTATATTGTAAATATAATTTCAATATCTGCTATTGTAAACTTGTGTTGATTATGTTGTTATTGTTGTGTTAATTCTATTGTTGTTGTTGTGTTAATTCTGTTGCTTTGTTGGTTGATTATTAAAAGTAAACGATTAAAATCATTTTCTCATTGTGTTGATTTTGGTTGATTTTGTTGTTAATTAAAATCATATTTATAAGCCTGTATTGATTGACTTGATTCTACAAACTAGTTTTGTTTTGATGGGTTTTTTTTATTCTGTTTTATTTTGTCATTCTGTGAAATATATTTATTATTATGTTTTGGATGATCTTAATTGGCATTCTGTATTCATTAAAATCATGTTATTATTGTATTCATTGTTCTATTACTTCTCTAATTATTTTTTTTACATTGATAGATTTTCTAAGCTTGTTTTAATATATTTTCTAAGCTTATTTTAACATGTTACTTCTATAATATTTGTTTCATTTTAATTTTTAAACATGATTTTAATCTTTATATTTATTAAGTGCTAAAAAAAAATTATGCAAGTGATAATGATTAATGAACATGTTTACATTTGGTAATTACAGATGGAAAACCTTCAAAATGAAAATGCTTCATCCACTGGCGCTAACCCAGCATCAAATAATGCCCCAATTTCAAACACTAACCCAACATCAATTACTGCAGCATCCACCACGGATAATAAAGGTAAATAACTTTAACCTAACATCAACTACTATAAGATCCATCAAAGATAATAAAGGCAAATAACTTCAAGTCCTTACATCAAAGAAAAAAAATGGTGTTGATAAAAAAAAAATCATAAATTTGGGATCATTTTACAAAACTTGATGGTGATCTTACAACCCCTAAAACTAAATATAATTATTATGGAAAGGATTATACATGTCATATTATTATTAATGGGATGAGTAATATGTGGAGTCATTTGAAAATATGCAAAAAGTTTTCTTTTGTGGTTGATAAGAAGCAAAAAATTTTGGTATTAGAACTTAATAAAGTTAGGGGTGAATTAAGAGATCGAAGTGTAGAAATTCTTAAGGTAATAAGTTATGATTATGATGAATACAAAAAGGCACTAGTGAAAATGGTTATAATTGATAAGTTGCCTTTTAATTTTGTGGAGGGTAAAGGATTTAGATTATTTTCTAGAACTTTACAGTCTATATTTGACATTCCTTCTCATTTCATTGTTATAAGAGATTGTTTGAAACTTTATGTTGAAGAGAAGGAAAGATTAAAGAGAGCTATTAAAGGTTAACGATTATGTTTAACAATAGATATATGAACATCAATCCAAAACATTAATTATATGTTCTTAACGGCTCATTGGATTGATAATGAGTGGATTTTACATAAAAGAATTATGAATTTATAATTTGTTCAATCAAGTTCTAAATTATAATTTTGATTTTAAAAATCAATTCAATTGCATTCCTGCCAAATTCAATCGTCAACCCTGAAGTTGGCTGCCCTTTTCACTTTAGTCATTGGTTTCTGATTTATACAATTTGACTCTTAATTGATTAATAAACTTTTAATTTCTTCAATTTGACCTCTGATTCAGTTAATTACAACCCCTCTATTTATGCATCCTTTTCAGTTTGGTCTTTAATTTTGAATTTCTTTAATTAAGTCCCTAACTGACCATTAAACTTCAATATTTATGCAATTAAGCCCTTGATTTGACCAAATTAACTCTTAAAAAATATAATTTGACCTAGAAATTTAATTTCTCTCAATTAAAGTCAAATTAACTTAAAAATTAATTTTTCTTGCAATCAAACCTTCCATAAATTCAATTAAACCTTCAATAAAATTTAATGAAGTCTATAAACTTCTGATTTTGGACTTTTCCTCCTTAAATTGAATTTTCTTTGTCAATAAGACTCTTATTAGTTAACAAAATAATATCAAATTTTAATCTTTATATTATTTAATCTCTTTAACCAAATTCTAGCCACTTTCAGGGCGCTTCAACATCCTCTTCTTACTATTATTATTTTTTTAATTTTTTTAGCTTGAATATTTTTTTGATTTTTTTGGAAGAGAAAAGGTGAATTTGAAAATAACCTAAAAAGGGTTATGATAGTGTTGTCGGGTTATAGCTTTGGTAAATATATTGGCAAGCTGAAGATCAGTGGAAACATGCAGAACATTAATGATTTGGGTATTCACAACTTCTCGAATAAAATAACAATCTACTTCAAAGTGCTTTGTGCACTCATAAAAAATAAGATTGACCCTAATTTGAATAGCATTTATTTTGTTGCCATGAAAAAGAGTAGGGTTGAACTGAGGGAAACCAAGCTCAGTTAACAGACCACATAACTATATAATCTCAAAACAAGTAGTAGATATATTCGGATTCTATAAAGGGTTCAGACACACACACTATTTCTTACTCTTTCAAAAGATCAACGATTCATCGAGAAACATGTATCATCTAGTAGCAGAACAATGAGTATTAAGACATCCAACACAATCAACATCATTAAATACAATAAAGTGAAGGGAAGTATAGGTAGGAAAGAACAACTCATGGCTAGGTGAGCGTCTGAGATATTAAATGACATGATGAATAAAAGCTAAATGGATATTCATTAAGATTGCATAAACTAGCTAACCTGCCAAATCATAAAAGAGATATCATAAAATGTGATCATTAAATAATCCAGGCTCCCAACTAGTTGATGAAAAGCAATAAGATTAAGAATGAGGTTGTTTTTCTCATGATGATATTTCATGTTAACCTTGAAAGGAGCATCTAACCTTGAAAGGAGTATCTATAGTTGAGGTATCCTAAAAAATTGCTAAGGTAATTAAACCTTACATATATTTATATTGATTCAGGAATTTACTAGAGGGATTCGTAAGAACCTATAACCCTAAAAAGAAGGTTAGTAGACCAAGATCCTTCATATAAAATGAGGCATGAAGATGCTATTGGAGATGGGTAATCAAGATGAAATCTATCCCAGTAATAATAATATCATCAATATAGACAAAGAGAAAAATAATACCTGTAGATGTTTTGTAAAGAAACAAGAAAGAGTAATATTTGTTTTACTAGGAAAAAAGATTAAAGCAAGGTGACTTGATATTTATCAAACTAAGTTCGAGGGGCATGCTTTAGTCCATATAAAAAGTACTTTAATTTATAGACATTCAAGGAAGTGTTGGAGATTAGACTAGAAAGTAGTGTCATATAAGCTTTCTCTTTAAGATCACTATGAAAAAACTGTTTTTGATATCTATTTTATAAAGCGACCAACCTTGTGAAACAATAATTAAAATAATAGTTCGTATTGAAGTTATCTTACCAACCAGAGCAAAACTCTCATCAAAGTCCATCTTATATTCTTGTTTGTTACCAAAAGTAACAAATTGTGCTTTATATCATTCTAAAGTCCTATTAGAACAAAGTTTGATCAAGTAAACCCATTTATAACCATTAGCTTTAATAATTATTAGGCAAGAAACAACATCTCATATATTATTATCTTAAGAGATGAATCTTATTTACCATGGCCTCCCACCAATATTCATGCTTAATTGCCTCAAAATAACATGTAAGAATTGGAATAGATGACAAAGTAGTTTGGAATGATGTAGAAGAAAATCCATATCGGTCAAGAGGATAAGAGAGTCTAATAAAATAATAAGGAATAGAGCTAGAATCCAGCTCAATCATGAAAGGCATCATTTGAATAGGTTTAAATGGTAGGTCAGACTTAAGAAGAGGCAAAGTTAGACAATATATTTCATACACAAATCCAGGCTTGAAATGTTCAAAAATAAAAGGCAAATCATCAAAGTATATAAGAACAAGTATATCAGATCGAGGAAACATGAATGAGAAAAGGATATTGATTTAAAAAAAAATAACATGATGAGATATACAAAATCTATTAGATCATAGATCGTAGTAAACATAACCTTTGTAAGAAATACTATAACATATAAAAGTACATCTAACATATTTAGCTAATAATTTATGGTGTTTATGAGAAGGAAAATGAACAAAACAAACACCACTAAAGATATGCATGTCAAGATAGCAAGGATGTTATTAATAAAAATGATAATAAAGAGTTTTAAACTTCAAAACACTAAAGGGTAATTAAATGGACTATCATGTATACAACTTCAACTTCAACTTAGATTTTGAGGCAATGTCTTTTTGGTTAAGAAACTCATGAAATTCATAGGATATATACTCCCTTCATGATTCAAACATTAACACTTTAATACCTGAAGAAAATTGAGTTTCAACATAAGAAACATATTGTTAAAAGATAGAAAATACCGCAGATTTAGAACAAATAAAACAAATTTAGATATATTTATTGTAATTGTTGATAAATGTAACAAAGTACTTATAATACACTAGAGAAATACCCCATATATCACTATGAAGCAAATCAAAATATTTTTCAACATAAGTGTTATGAGAAGGAAAGGAAAGGCACGTATTCTTACCTAATTTGCATATGGAACAATCAAGAGAAATATAAGATGAAAATTGATCTTTATTGCCCAACAAATCAAAGTTTATTAAATGAGATAGCACAACAAGGCTAGGATGACCTAAACATTTGTAATATTTCCTTTTTATGGTCTATACTAGTTAAACCATATAAATAACTAGAGGAATGAGAGTGCAGAAATAACAATCGTTCAATTTTAGATCCCTTCGCAAGTATCTTTTCCAACACCTGATCTTATACAAGACAACTATAACAAGAAAGAAAACAAAATACCATAATCATCATCAACCGACTAGCCTATTAATATAAGTCCAGTAAAAAGTTCAAGAGATATAAATACATATCTAACAGAGAAGTTAACATCTCCAACATCGTGAATAGGTAACTAACTACCATTAGCAATCATAATTTATAATGATCTTGTATATGGATGAATATTGTGAAGAATGCTAGTAGAATAAGTCATATGATTAGATATATTAGAATCAACAAGTTAAGATGTTAATTGTAGGAATCTGTTACCTTGGAGTCTCAATATTTAAAAAACATAAATAATTATTTATTTGACTATCTTAGGAGAAGGACATATGAATCACCAATAACAAAAAATAAAAAAACTAATTACAGTCTGATAAGCATTAGCTTGATTCTAAGAATGGACAGAGAAATCTCTAATAATATGTCATGACCTGTTTAAAATAATTACAATACTTCACGTATTGGGTATCAATATATCTATATTCCTTGCAGTTATAATATTGAACTTTTTATATCTTTTCCTTTTCTTTTCGCACAATGATATACCATTTATATTTTAAAAATGATAGAAACTCACTTCAAGTTGTTTAAAAAATATATTTATTTTATGTTCTTATCCTCATCTTTCTATTTCAAAAAATGTACTTGAATGATATAAATATTTATAATATTATAGAAAAACATCTTTAAAATCATCAAATACATTGTATGTACACTAAATCATCAATCAAACATAATATTAATTGAAAATTCTAATAAGAATGGATTTCTTGAGCAAGATAGCATACTTTGTAACTGTAGAATGTCATACTTAGCTAGAGGTGGTAATTTAATCCCAGTTTAATGGATACCAATTTAACCCATTCGAATAGATAGTTTTAATTTAATCCTAGTTTAATGGATACCAATTTAACCCATTTGAATAGATAGTTTTTTTTTAATAGATATCTTACTTGATGAATAATAAATAGTATATGTATGTTATCAAATCAAACTCAAAATTCATCTAAACCTAACCCAAAATGTATATTTATATTATACTGATATATTTATAAAACATTTATAATTTTTTAATACAATACAATACATATATATATATATATATTATTTTTTATTGAGTAATAAATAATAATAGATAATAGATATTTATATAGATACTCAAAATTAATAAATAATTTATAAATATATAAATAGTTTATCTAATAAATAATAATTAGATTATAAATATATAAAAAATCAGATTTGTGAGTACCTATCGTTATTTTTTATATTTTGATAGTGTTTGAGAATGTAATAATAATTGATTTTTAAAATAGTTTTTAATAACATATAAAAATAATATTTTTTTTATTTTTAAAAAATAATTTTTTATATTAACACATAAAAATAATTTTAAAATATAAAAAATTTAATTTTAAATAAAAAATAAATTATAAAATATAATTTTAACCCGGAAAACAAACAACCCACGAGTAGCCAAGACTAGAGTGGCTTTACTGATTGCTCGTACATGAAGTCAGTATAATAATCAACATGGGATGCTTGACATTTCATTACAGTAAAATGCACCATTACCAACATGGGATTCCGTTGGAGGGCAATTTCTTGGTCTTTAACAGTTAACTGCCAAATATTGAATAATTAATCATTTTGTGGGCCAAAAAAGGGTAAAAGATGCCCTAGGGTCAGGCCCAGATCAAGTTAGTGTATTGTCAAAAGGGACCAATCACATGTCAACTCAATTCTATTCAATTTTGTGTAGAATTTTCCGAAGTTCAGAGGTGCAAATGGATTGAATAGGGCAGGTGGGATCGTTGACCTAAATTCCATGCCCAGAACGAGCATCAGCATCACCTCCCATGTGTTGGTTTCGTACCGTTCAGTCCGAAACTTGATAATGTCATTTTATTTTTTAAAAATAATTTATTTTTAAATAAATCAATAAAAAAATATTTTTTTTTTCTAAAAGAAGATACAAAATTACCACGAGCGTTTCAACTTTGCTTCACGGTGATGTCTCCCTTTAATTTCATAATTTCTATGGAATATTTAAGAAATTCAAGTTTGAGAAGAACAATAAGTTGAGATTAGGTAAATTCATAATTATAATAACAAGTAGTAGGTTGAATGGACTGATGCTGATGAACTCAAGTGATTTTTAAAAAGAATTAAAATAATATTATTTTAATAAATAAATAACTTTTTTATTTAATTTAGTTGGCGATTCTGAATCTTACAATTATAGATAAAATTTTTTTATAAAAATAATAAAAAATATTTAATTAAATTATTTATTTTGTCACAAAAACTAGCTTTGGTATTATTTTATTCATGAAAAATGAAGAAAACATAGAGGAAAAAAAGTAAAAGTAAAAGAAATTAAAATAGCTGCATAAATTAAAAGGGGAGAGGAAAAGTGGCAAAGTGAAGAGACAGAAGGACACTAACCAAGGCAACATGTTCTTCTTCTTTTGGTGGCATAATATCAGATCCTCATCTATCTTTTTCTATATTAGAATAAATAAATTTCAAAACACTTAATATTTTTAAAAAATATAAATATTTGGCTTAAAATTGAGAAATTCTTTTTTTTTTCTAAAGTAAATACAAAGAAAAACTCTTATCTCCAAATTTAAAAGGAAGTCTTTTTTTACTAAAATTATTTATATTTTTGAATTAATTTTTATATTTCAAAATTAAATTATTTATTTTTTCACTCAATTAGCTAATAAATATATATAGTGTCGAAGTATCAATTCAACTTAATAGTTTAAGTTATTAGGTAGAATTCAAGCTCATGATCATTTAATCATTAAGACACGAATATTATATTAAAAAATAAATTTAATTTAAAAATTTAAATTATTAGATGAAATTTTAAAATATAATTTATTTTATGTTTTAACATATAATATATTTAATTTCTCTTTGTCAAATGTAAAGTTTAAATTATAGTTCTTGAATGGGTTCAATTAGCAAATTATCAATATAAAATATAGTCTAATTTATATTTAATTTTTAGTCAAAATGAATGTTAATCTAGTTAAAATTAATTAATTTAACATGAAACTCTTGATATTGTTGAATTGAGATAATTTTAAGAATTTTTTTGTTTAAAATTATATATTTTTATTATTTTTATATTTTTTTACCAAAATCACAATTAATTTAAAATAAATATAAGTTAATCTTTTAAGTTAATTTATCAAATTTACTAGTATTGTTTAAATAACCTAGTTACCGAGAAACAACTTTATATATATATAATTCTTACAAAACTTGATATATGAATAATTGAATTAATAAATTTAAAAATAATGGTTTTTTTTTAATTGGGATTCAAACCTCCTAACTTGCCAACAACTCTTGGATGCAAGCATTCAAGATGCTGAAATTTCATTATTATAAATCAAAAATAAAAGAAAAAAAGGTATAAAAAGGAAAACAAAATAACACTAAAAAGTAATATAAAAAAGGTATAAAAACAACAAATAAAAAACAGAAAACAAATCTCTCCCATCATCTTCTTCCTCTCTCTTTTACACATACACACAACACGCAGCAGACCAACGAAAAAGATATATATATTTTAGGATCCAACAAAATCACATATTTACAGAGAGACACACAGAAGAAGCATCCATCAATGCCTGCCGACAACACCCCTCCTTCTTCACCACACAACATTAATCCCCACAATGAAGAACAACAACATCAGCAGCAGCAGCAACAAAACTTGTCCGAGCTGTCTCCTCCTCGACAAAACGGTCATCCAACTGACCAAGAACCACACCACCTTCAAAACGGCCAGCATCAAGAAGAAGTGGAAGAGGGGGAGGAAGAAGTAGACATCAAAGAGCTAGAGGTTCAAAAAGAAGAAGAGGGAGTGGAAGGAGGAGGACGAGGGGATGAGGAAGAAGGGAAAGAAGGTGCTTTCCTTTTCTTGTTCTTGTTTTTTTATGCGTGTTTAAGCGTTTCTTGACGTGTAATGTGGAAAACAATTGATTAATCGAAGCTTTTTTTTTTGTTTACTTGTTTTTTTTAGAATCTGATGGAACCCAGTCTTTTTCTTCGTCATCTTCTTCTTCCAGTTGTGAAGATGAGGAAAAGCCTGAGTATGCTTTCTTTCTTACATGTTTCTTGCTTTTTGTTTCTGTAATTTAGTCAAGTGCATCTTTTTGGTTGTGTTTCTTATCTGGGTTTTTGAGATTTTCGGGTTTGATTTGGTGCTTGACGGGGTTTTAGTTACAAGGGGATTTGCTTTCTTGTTTTGGAGGTTGATGGGATTTTTTCGGAGGTTTAGTTTCAGAGTGATTAAATGTGTTGAAGGTTGGTTGGTGCATGCTCACGATCTGTGTTTCTTGGTGGGGTTGAAGTCAAAGGTTAAATTTTTACGAGGAATTTGCACCAATTTGATAACATTTGCAGTTTGCTAGTGTCTTTTAGTGGTACTGATTGGTGGTTCCTAAGTTGGTGACTGAACAATGAGATATGTAGTTACCTTTACATTTTTGAAACATTTATGCAAGATGATGAGTTAGGGGTCGAGTTTAGCTCAACTGTATTCACCGTCTATACATGTCTGTGATCTTAGTGAAGCTTTTCTGTTTTGGAGTGTTTGTGGAATGAATTTGCATCTGCGAGCAGTGTGTATCGTGATGCACGGTGTTGGAATCTTCTAAGTAACGTAGCCTTGTATGTGTAACTTGGCTATGAAGATCAAAGCCAGCAGTGTCTTGCTGGTTGGCCTCCATAAGCAGTTGTCAGGGGAAATTTCTATCCACAAATTTTCTTTCTTTGGGCTAACATTTACATACTCATCTGCCTGTAAAGATGTGCATATGCACATTACTGCATATCTTGATGTACTCCGAAGTCCATATCTTTTCAACGTTATTTTCATCTCTATGAAAAGAAAAGAAATGAAATAGGTATGTATATTCTTCCTGGAAACAAATAGCATATGCTCTATTCCAACAGCTAGCTTATGTCTGTGTTCTATTGTACTAGTATATATAAATGAGCGTGTTTAGAGGGCCACTCTCATCTTATTTTGTTTGCAGATTTGTCTTTGTGGAACTTCCGGACATTCGGAAAGATGTGCAATGTCCCATATGTTTAGGTACTCCCATTGCTTGCAATTTTTCTTCTCTTTCCCTTTTTGCTAAACATGTGTCAAAATGTTGTCAATAATTCTGTTTGCTAGATGTGATTTAATTTTTTTTTAAAATATTTTAGGCAGAAGCACATTTTTTTTTCTTGAGAATAGGGAACTCCATTGAAACCTATTGCAATGATGCATCTGACTCATAAAATTTGGCTTTATTAAACTGTGATGAATATAGTTCCATGTTCAAAAGTATGCATGGCAGCCCGAGGAAGATGAAGGTATGCTTATAACCCTTGCTCAGTGTTCAAAGCAAAATGTTAGTTGGTTCTATGGCCTGCTTTCATAACAATCATTAGGTTTTCCATGTATGAAATTCTAATATGCGATGCAATCTATTATTCCTTCAATTTTCAACAAGGAGCCAAGAATGCTCAGTTCATCTCCTACATGTAACTCAAGTGATGTTTGGACTAGATTGTGTATGGTAAATTGCATGTGAGATGCCTGTCCTCTGGATCCTCAGATGATGATCGCTTATCAATTGACCAACCTCTTTGTGTTCAGCTTGAAGATTTATTTGTGGAGGGTTGCAGTATTTCCTTAACTTCTACAAATTTTCCAATTTAGTTTATAATCTTACACCAACTCCATACTCTTACAAATTTCCCAACTAATGTTGGAAAATTTTCCAATTAATGATTTATCAATGCATTCACTTTGTTTGAGATTGCAAAAAAGAGCATGGATCATGAATACTGGACTTCGTGCTTTTATTTCTACCATGTTGAATTCTTATGCAGTATACTATTTTGTTTGATATGCTATCTGCTACATAGTTATCTTGTTCAGGATTTTGATTAATCTGCAATACCTGCATTATTTGCACCTAAAAGTTGCCTTGTTATCATGGTTGGCTGAACTTTTAGTAAATTATTCATGCTGGTGGCTGAACAGGGATCATAAAGAAAACAAGAACTGTAATGGAATGCCTGCACCGTTTTTGCAGGGAATGTATTGATAAATCAATGCGAATGGGGTATGTAAAACTCACTCTTTTCTTGATCTGTGTTTTTTGTAACCCGACATCATGTTTCATTAATCATGCCATATTTTGGGCTAATCTTGTGATAATTCCATATTTCATGTACCGTCAACATTTCTTACTGAATTGGTAATATATTGCAGGAACAATGAGTGCCCTGCTTGCCGCACACATTGTGCAAGTCGGCGGTCCTTGAGAGATGATCCAAATTATGATGCCCTAATTGCAGCTTTATATCCAGACATTGATAAGTATGAGGAGGAGGTAGAAGTGATTTTGCTTATCTACTTTCATATTAATGCATTTGAAAGTATTCATCTAATCAAGCAACTGATTTGATTGGTTTAAAAATAAAAGGACAACTGGTTTTCTGAGTGAATATTTGGTCTCAGGAATTGGCTTTTCACGAAGAGGAAATGACTCGGAACAAACAGGTGTGTTAATTTGTGTTTTATTCCCTTGCCTGCATGCGTATGTAATAACCTTCATTTTCATTTCGCTGGGAATAAAGTGAAGAAAAAGAGTGATTGAGATAACTAAGATGATGTTGCTTTGTAGAGCCCTTGATTGTCATATGCTTGGAACGAAGCATACAGCATGGAAATTTCACCTGACAGTCCACGCTGATTTTTTTCATTAATTCAATTTCTGAGTTTATGGTCCGTGAGATGAAAATCCCAGAGATTGTCTTTGGGTGGAGAGTTTTGATTCCATAATGCAGAAGACTACTGGTTCTTTTACAATGGACACTGTTGGCTCACTTACTTTGTTCAGCAGACCTCTAATTACATGCATTTTTTGCCGTTAAGGTTGTGATTTGTAGAATTATTCAAGCTACTATAGCTTTAGGACAGAGCCATTGTCTAAACTCCTGTCCCTTGTTTCTGCCTGCTGTTTTGGACAGATTCAAGCTTCAATTGCCCAAATAATTCAAAGACAGTCAGAAGCACTAGTTAAGAGACGCACAATGAGTAAAGAGTCAACTTTCACGACACGAACACGTAGGACTGTAAGGAGGCGACGGAACAGTCGGAGCAGTGATTTTCAAGGATCTGAAGACATTGAGGATGAAAATGATGACAATATAGGCAAGGATTCATCTTCTGCTGATGAGCGCTCCACTGAAGTTAGGCATAGGAGGCCTAAGAGACGGTGGCCCTCCCAGCCTTCTTCTTCAGCAGTCAATTCAGAGGGTGGCGGTGCTGAACATGATTTAGATTCAAACAGAGAAAACAGGGGATTATCTCCTGGGCTTGCGTGGAACACAGAAATGCTTGCTTGGGGCAGGGGTGGTACTCGGAGTCACACACGACATGGCAATCCTAGTGGTTGCAACAACAAGAATTCACGAAATACTCGCTTATCCAAGCTGGTAGAATATCTCAGAAGCTTAGATGAGAAAAATGACGAGGTATGTTAGGATGCTGTTCACTTTTATTGATTTGTGTTAATATCACCTTTTTTTGCAATGCGAAACATCTTGCATGAGTATGAAATTGATGTAGGAAATTTTTTTGTTGTCTGTCTACTTGTGCCATTCTGTTAGGCTAGAGATTAGAAAATTTGGATTTTCAGGATAGACTTTATTGATGAACAGTTTGGGTTTGTAGTCCAAAGGATGTGCAAGTAGGTATTAGTGGAAACGAACGGTCCAGATGGACGGTTTGGATCTGTTTACATGGATTTAGGGATTTGGAAAACTTGTTTGAATGTGTTAATTTGTACGATGGGAAGGGTAAGCAAAACTATATAGTGTTTAGAGGATTTGGTGGTGTCAAGTCACTGCTTACAAGATAGTCTATAACTCCAAAGTCCAAGTAAAGACTGATCAAAATACTAAACTGAAAACGACATGAACTACATGGCAATAATTGCTTCCCTAATGGACAAAATTGCCTGAACTATTAAAAATGTCGAGTAATTTCAATAACTGATGGAATTAAGTACTTTTGTTTTATTTTTTGCTTTCAATCACCACTGAATGACCTAATTAGTGTCAAACCCACTCAAGCCCCTTTTGCTTTTTCCTCATATGCTATTTGGGCATCCCGTATAATATAATCCTGCTCTGTGTTTGCAGTTGGATATCCATCTCAAGCTTATTACCTTGGGCAATCAAAGTACACCAAGCTTGCAGCAGCCCTACCTTTGTTGCCGGCCCAGTTTGTCAGTTAAACACTTATGTGAAGTGAGATATCTCTCTCACCACCTGAATTCTTTAAATAATTTTTTTTTTCTTAAGAAGCAAATTTTTTAAGTTATTATTCCTCAAATGGTTTATTTTCTCTTATAGAACACTAGAATTGTAATTCTCCAACTTGAAATTCAGTTAGTCAAGATAGATGTTGTTTTTGGTAGCAGTAGCAGGCAAGCCTCATTTTGTCAATAATTATTCTATTCTATGCATCAGTGGAGCATAGTAAAACTTGTAAAACTGGCTAAATTTGACCATGGTTCTAATCTGCTATGCTGAATGACCTATGTGAACCCCAATTAATGTGAAATTCTATAAATGTTCAAGAGTGCCTTCATGCATAAGCATGTTGAGCATGATGCTTCAAATTCCACCGTGGGGTTGTTATAATACTCAGAAGTATTTGAGCCAGAACGACATATGACCTGCCTTTTCCTTAGTCAATATTGATTTATAATCTTGAATCGATGCCAGTAAGTTGACTTTGTTGTGCTTAAATTGTTTTCTAAATAGCATCAACATGTGATCTGAACTGAACTGTTATATGGATCTCTTTTATTGGCCTTGATTTCTTTACATGCAGAGGCCCATCTTGACAATATGTTTAGTGTTTACTGAATTTTTGTGATGCTATCTGATTTTGTGGTGTTAAACATGCTGTATGCAGTATGTTGCTCACCAGACGACTTTGCAAGCTGAGGAAGTGGAACTCTTGTTAATTAAGGGGAAGGCTGAAAATTTGTCAGCCAAGCATTCTCAGATCCCTATGGATGAGCTGCAAATTTTGAAAGGACAAGAAACAGTTGCAGGTCTTAAAGCAAGTTGCTCTTCCAGTAGAGATCATTTGGTGAGTACTATTCTTGCTGCATGGCAATGTTCTACACATATCATGAACCCTAATTTAGGGCTGTGATTGATATTTTCCCAATCATCATGTGCAAAATTTCTTCACTCACTTCATGTTTCTTTGGTTTTGCAGATACTAGCATATCGGCAGAAGGAGATCATCAAAAGTTGATGTTATGGCTCCATTGGAAGAAAAACAAAAGGCATCTCATTGGAGATTTTGGACTACCACCATTGTTTTGTTTTAAAGCAAGTCTCGCTGCTGAGAATGGAAATCTTAGTTTTTTTTCACTTTTTTCAAGTTTTTTAGATTAGCCTTTTAATTTATTCCTCCTACTTCCTTTTCCTGAACCCAACCAAAGCCCTGTATACGAGTTTTATACGAGAAAAGTTATGTTTATTGTTAGCAGAGATGTTCATTTCATCTGCAATATTCTCCTTGATTGTGTCTTGAAGGAGACTTCCATGCCCAAGAACCTAGCATTTGGTCACTGTCTCGAGAAGACAGTGGGGACATTGAAACGACATGTTCGGGGAACATGTAAATAAATATACTTGTCTGTTTTTGTTCAATCAATATTCCGTGTTGAAAGCAATTTGGTTACCATGAGAACACATATTTGGGTATCCAGGAATCCGAATACAACTGTTATGTTAATTTTGGGGAATCCTTGAAACATCTTACTCACACCCAATCCAAATTATCTCATCTTGGTAAGAAGGGTATAAGTTGTTTGTTTTGGTTACATTCCTGAATTGATGTTACAACGAATGATCAGCAGCGCGGGATGCTGAAAAGAATGAATTAATGTGGTTCAAGGGTTCTTGAACAGCCAGCTGCTTTAACACGGGAAAGCTAATCATCTCATGCCAGAAGCGGCGGCTGATGAAGCAGCATTCACCATCCTCCTCCTCCTCCTCTCTCTTCTCTGGAGCACTCTTAAATTAGGTGACTTCGCCTTTGTAGCTTCCTTGGATGACCTGTAACATTAATCAATCATCACCGAGATCTTTGGTTAAAAGAATGAAGAACAGTGTGAGTGATTTATTTTCATACTTCTGGGGGCAGAATGGATGGTTAAAATTCGGTACTGGCCGGGCATGGGGAACCATCGTTCTCCGCAGCTGTTTCAACGCCTTTTCCTCCTCCATCTGCAATCAGTGGATCAATTAAGCAATCCAGTATTTGCAGCAAGAGAATGCAAGACAAAATAAGGTACATACCATCTTTGCAGTTTCACTCTCCTCTCTGTATCTCTTGTACAACATTTCTTTCTCCTTTACCTGAAAAAACAAATAAAAGGTGCTTTCCTGTTAAAATCTACCTCAGAGAGGCCAGAATCTACCAGCGTACTGAGCTAGGCTATCGGATGTTCCCACTCACCTTGTGGTCAAATTCTGCCCTTTCAACAGCCCTCTGATCTGCATGGAGATTGAATTGTTGAACCTGTGTGAGTGGTTTTCGCGCTTTCTCTGGTACTGGAATTGGGTCCCTGCATGAGATCATGGGAAAGAATGATCAACTTGTACATATTAATAATAGGCACTGGAAAGTTTTGCGGTCTTCCACATTACATACTCTTTAAGGACTGGCTGTGCTTTGAATATCCTCATCTGGGCCTCTTCTTTTTCCTTCCTTTCTCTTTCTTCCATTTCCCTTTGCATTTCCTCCTCATGCCTTACTAAACTCTCCAATTGGAAAGGTTCTGGTTTTGTGCATGGTTTGGGCTCTGGTCTTGGTGGAACCTGTGTGTGATGAAGTAATTATCAGATATAGAACCATTATTTTCTGCATACAAGAGCTTATGATGTTTACAATGAGATGCATATTGTTGAATTTCTTACCACAGGATAGTCAGTGGTATAAGGATAAGGATTGGCCCTAGGAACTCTTGCTCTTTCCTCTTCCATCTGTTTCTGCACAAGTTCCATCAAGAATTTCCTCTCTTTTTCGGCCCCTCTTTCCTGGAGATAAAGGAATAAAAAATAATGAACGAACAAGGTTGTTACCTGATTTTGCTCCATTGACCAAGGAATGAATGCACATACCTCTGTGTGGAGATGGAATGGATTTGGCTTTGTGTTTCTTGGAATCGGGTTGTCAAGGATAGGTTCTGACCTCAGTGAGAGCTGAAAAGAAGACCAACAGCATGATGAGATGCGGCTACTGTTTTTATTCATATGCTACAGCTACAATTAGTTGTAGGAACGAGGTGTATCTACCTTGTCAAACATATCAGCAACAGCAGCTTGTGGGGGAATCCTCTCGTTTGTGGCAAAGTGAAATTCTTGAGGTACGGTGACTTGCTTCTTTGCATGGCAGAAAATCCCCATCGCTCCTTTACTTTCAAATATCTACACGATATACAATGTTAATTTCATTTCAAAACTATGGTTACTACTATAAGCAGCAGACTGAATGGCTGATTAAGAAAGTGACGTGTAGTTATTACCTTCTTATTCAGAGGTCTTGCTTTAAATCTAGGGATCTTTTCTATCTCCTCTTGCTCTAGCTCTAAAGAACTTTTCACCCTTGCTGGACGGGCCCTTAAAGATGTATGAAGAACAGGGGTTTTGGGCTCTGTAAGGTGATGAGGTTTCCATAGATTACGCTGTCGTAGAAAGGAGCAGTAGTGAGTAAATCTGAACTAGTGCTGCTGAGACAAAGAAAAGGGCCACGTAAGAAATGATGCTCCAACCTGATGAGACACTTCTGTTGAAGCCACTGAAGTTGATTCTGCAATCTGATTTGCCCTTGCTGCTGTCTCTAAGTGAAACTCCTATAGAAATTAAGAAATATTAAGCCTGCGATTAATGCCATCTTGAGTAAATTATTTATTGACCGTTATTTCTTATGGCTTACCAGGAACTCAGGTGGCTGTGGAGTGCTTCTTGGTAATGCAGGTAATGTTGCAGCTTCCAGAATCTAAATCCAACAAAAAATGTTAAAAAACAAGAATATTGCAAAAGAAGCAAGTTGTGCTGGACCTAGTAGGACGGAA
The DNA here is from genome assembly GCA_026413675.1 of Populus pruinosa. Taxonomy (NCBI): domain Eukaryota; kingdom Viridiplantae; phylum Streptophyta; class Magnoliopsida; order Malpighiales; family Salicaceae; genus Populus; species Populus pruinosa. The sequence goes on along the minus strand of CM048608.1, from coordinate 18,640,186 downwards.
GAAGTCATAAATAGTTTCCAAGCAGGAAAACCTTCTTGTTCAGTGGTCTAGCTTTGAACTTGGGAATTTTGGCCATCATCTCTTCTTCAATCTCAGCAGAACTTTTTATTTTGACTGAGCGAATGCGCTGAGCTGTTTCAAATTCAGGCTCCTTAGGCCTTGTCAATGTGAGCTTAGGCTTCCTCTGGATAACAGATGCAGGACCATCCTGAATAGTAAAGATGAGGGAAATTTGAATAGGATAAACAATAGCGAAGGAAGGAAATATACACATTTGGAGCAGCCAAATTTCACAAAGCATGAGTAAAATGGGCTTTTGTTATTACATGTGAGATAGAATTGTTAAGGTGTGGCAATGACAATCCTCTAGTATTTGATTGAAACTTATTCATCATTTCTGCCGTTGAAACAAATGGACCTGGCGCCCGAACATAAACCTTTAAATAAATACAACACAAGTACGTTCACCGAGTTAGTACCTTGCAGTTTCAAAAGAATAGAATGGATTAAGAAGTTTGACAAAAGTAACATACCTTTCTCTCCTCTTTCTTCATTTTATTAGCAACAGATGAACACAAGTTAGAACTGCCACTGCTAAGTCCCAGTTTGGACTTGTGTGTCAATGGTTGTGGGGGCTTGGCATTAAGAATCTGGATTTTTATTTTTAAAAAAGGAAAATGTTCAAGTAAAATGCATCACCAGACTACTATGGTTAAAAGAGAGGAACATGGCAATAGTAATCAATCACCTGTCTGGATCTCCCTCCCTCCAGCTTCTGTTTCTTAATCGCCTGGTTCTCTTGGGCTAAATTGGTAGTCCCAGCAACATTTTTCACATTAGGTGGTCTACAATAAAAGCATGTCAGAAGGCCTCGTTAATATGGTAATTACCAAACGCGTATATTTCAACACAGAAATTAACAACGGAGTCAGTGTACTTTTTGACACTTGCTGGTTTGATTCCCTTAACTTGTGAAGACTGTGATTGATTCTTTGGCTTCAGCAAAGATGGATTCTTAACCAAGCTAGCTATGTGTCTAGCTGACTGATTCTTCTTGGAATCAGTCAACGGGCCTCTGTTTCGAGAAGATATTGGTGGCTTAGGGGTGCAGTAAGCTTCATTTTTACTGCTCTCTTTACCATCAGTGTTCTCAGTTTGCAGAGAAGAAGTTTTTCTGATAGAAAAAGTGAAGTCAGCAGAAAGGAACGCATACATTCACACAAAATCACATTAAGCTTTCAGAATAACAGCATAAATTATCTTCTTTTCAAGTGCAGTCATCGTTTTATTTTTCTCTGGCCATTTTAGTCTTGAAAAATTGACAAAGAGAAGACTAACAAAATAACACACCTTCCATTCCCTTCAGCACATGCAAACCCCACCTCCTTCTTCTCTTTTTCACAAGTAACCTCACCAGCAGAAATCTGAAATACGCACAACTTCATGAGAACACATCAAATTCCCAAAAGACAGTATATCAACAGGTGAGAAAAATGCATCAACTACTCACTACATTGACAAGGTTAGCATTGTTTTCTTTGTTATCCTCATCAGAAGCTTTGTCTTCTTTCCCCGTTTCAATAGGTGGTGCTGCTTCTGCCGGTGGTGGCCTGACCTCTGATTGAGAGTTACTGTCTGAAGCTTTTGAATCAGATGATTCTGCCACCTACAATTCAATGTCAATGGGAAAAATTCACAAAAATAAATATAGATACAGGAAGTAGTAATGGTTTTAATGAAAAGAGTAGTCGTTATTTTACCTTGTGAAACTGGTCTGCTTGGCTAAAATCACATAAGGTCTCTAACTTAAATGATCTACCAGTCTTAATTCTAGGCATAAAAGCTGCAACATATCAAACAAAAACACAAAAGAATCAATCATCCACTAAACTCTTTAATCTCCAACACACAAAAGAAACAAGAACAAGCAACAACAGTAGCAGTAAAAACCTACAAAGATTCAATTCAGTCCCCTAATTTGCATTATTAATTAATTAGCTCCCTCAAATTATAGTTATCTCTTATTAATAACTTAATTAATCAAAATGAAACACAAATTCCTCTCAACTCCTCCTAATTCTCCATTCCCCCCTTCAAAAACCCTCAAAATCATGATCAAGCTTCTCTCCCCTCTCTGATCTCCCTCAAAATCCCAAATCAGAACCAATTGATACACAACATGGCCCTAAAAATCACAAACAACCACTCTACCTTACCTTAATTGTTGCATAATTCCACTCCTGAAATTCCTATTCAGAACCATCAAAACCCTAATTTAACCCTATCAAGATTAAAATCACGTCTAAAATAGAAATAATCTTCAATAAAAACCTAAAAAATAAAAAATAATCCTCTTGTCTGCGTCTCGATTGTGAATCAAAACTAACAGAGAATAAACTAAAAGAACCATGAGCCAGTCAGTCGAGACAGAGACATAGAGGCATACGAGAAGGAGCGTAGGACGCCGTAACATCGAACCAAAGCTCAGCGTTTCTAGAATCTTCATCCGATTCTCCTTTAACAAAGTCATAAAACTTCGGAGCCGAAAACTCGTACGCCTCATCTACAAACATGATCAACGTCGTCGTATTCGTCATTGTCGTTGCAGTTGAAGAATCCTCACTCTCCGCTGCCATTTTTCTAACCGCAAAAAAGTCTCTTCAGTTATGTTTTTTTCCAGAGAGGAGAGAGAGATTGGGAAATTAAGGCTTTCTTTTTTTTCTTAATGAAGAGAGAGTGGAGATCAATGGAAGAGAGAGAGGAGTATAAACGATGAGAGGTGATGAAGGGAATGGAGGTTTAACGGTCGGATTGTTTGAAATTTGGTCACTTGACTAATCAGGAGATGGCAGAGATGGCTCTTCGCTTTGTTGTTTTTCTAACGGCTATATTTCTTTGTAACGGTGCCGTTTTTATGACTTTGTTATTTATTTATTTATTTATTTTTCCAATTTTTATAGTTTATGACCCCGTTATTTATTTCCATTGAATCGTTTGTAATAAAGTGTGTGTATTATATTAATTTAACTTTATATAAAATTACTTGATTTATACAAAAACATGTTTATATTATAAATATAAAATTATTTTAAAATTTAATCCAACATGATAAGTTGATCAGAATAATTTAAACAAATTTTAATAAAAAAATTTAGCCCAATGTAATTTATTTAAAAATTTAAATTGTTTCATAAATTAGTTAATTGGAATTGTTAAATTATTTATTATTTTTTTTATAACAATATCATTTTTTATAAGAATAAAAAAATAAATTAACTCAAATCATTTGATTCATGATATGATTCTTGTTCTAGGTGAACCCACAAATTAGATTTCAAAACTACAAGCACAATTTTTTTTAATGAAGAGTGATTAAATTTATTTTTAATTTTAAATAATTGTATAAAGATTAATATGATAAATTTAACTTTTTTTCTAATAATATTAATTTGTCAAAGGACAGGCCAATAACCCAAATTACCGACTTACTTACTCTTGATAAATTCATGAGTGATTCAAAGTTCAAACACATGAAGGCAAGAATACATGGCTATCCATCCATCCATCATTTTGTTTTTCTTTTCATCTAAACTCTTATATAGAGCTTTTCAATTCCCAAAAGCAATGCAACCACAAGCAGTTTGGGACTTCATATGCAAGCATAATGACAAAAAAAAAAAATCGCACAAAAAATAAATTTGATGAACGAAAATGATTCAACCCTAAATTTATAATTTATTATTCTAAAAATAAAAATTAATAATGTCTGCTCTCAATGAAGTTTATAATGTTTTTAAATAGGCTAGAAAATCATCCTAGATTAGGTAATAATATTATAATCCTAAAACATACAAGAAAATAACATAAAATATGAAATAACACAGTAGATCCAAAAGATTTAAGGAAAACTTGTAAAAACAAGGATATTAAAAGCTTAATTTAAGGAAATGGGCTTCGGGAATATCTTATCAGATAAAAATTATGGTTTTTTTAATATATTATATTGGTCTGATACGACTAAATCTCTTTTTTGATCTAATATTGTCGTACAATAGTCCAAAAAAATGTTGACTTGACAATCCATATAGAAATTTTAGTTTTGAATGACTCGGGTGAGTCAACTTTTCGGCTGATGGTGTCAATATGTGGTAACATTATTCATGCCATGCTTGGGATTTATTCAGGGAAAGTATCACAAGAACCAAAATCTGGATATTTTGTTTGTGATTCCTAGAATTCATTGATATTGCGAAACAGAATCATGCTGCTCAAATGTTTTGTTAGTAGAGCATTGAGGAAATCGCGGCGGCCATGGATGATCCTTATTTCCTGGTTTCCAGACTAAACATTTTCCTTGCTTCTTAGTTTGTTTCAGTCACAATGACTTGCTCCCGCAAGTATATAAGCCAGCAGGTTCTTGCGTGCAAGCAGCAGATTCTTTACATGAGAGAATTCTAACCATCAAGAGCAGCAGCTCATGATACTTGCATGGCAATGAAGCCAAGTAAAACTCCTATTGGATTCAGTGGTATAAATGGCCACGACGATATCTTTGGCATTTCCAGCTTCCAACAATAGCAGTTAACTCCTGCTTGAACCAGCAATGCTGCGTATCGCTGGGTGCTGCTTGCTAGTCCTCCTGGCTTCTGGGCTAGATGTTGCTTATTCGGAGAGTAAATGCGAGCCTGTGTTCGAGTACTTCCCATACTGCCTGGATTTTCTCACAGGCTATTACAATAAACCATCAAAAAGATGTTGTGATCATATCTATAAACTCAACAGATTAGCAAAGCGTGGACTCGGAGCACAGTTGATCTGTTGGTGCATTGAATACATGGTGAGGGGCACAGAGCCTCGAATAAGGGCTGATCGGATTAGTGAACTTCCTACCAAGTGCCAAACACATCTTAGTTTCCCCATTTCCGAGTGGAAGGACTGCAATACGTATAGCCTCTTATCATTTTCATTCAGCTTCCCTCACTCCAAAACTTTTTACTGACCAATTGTTCTTGGATCGATGCAGGATTGAATAAGAGGTTGAAGATCTGAGGATGACAGGGCAGCATGCCTTCTTGATTGAGAAGTATAAACTATAAAGGCAGTCTTAAATGGTGTGTGTTAAACAACGCAGTCTAAATTTTCATAGAATCAGAATTTTGATTGCAAGAACTACATGTATGATTCTGTTTTCTTGTAGATGGAAAATTCATTATGACTGTAGCCATTCACCACACTGCCGACAATCTGCGTCTGGCTACCATGCGTGCATCCACTGTCATTAGCTGCTTAAGTTTGGTAATCACAGCTTAATATTCGTGAGAGGCAGAGTTCATGAACTTAATTAATCTAAAACCGTCCTGTTTCTGGATCAACACGAACTTAACTAATCTAAAACAATCCTATTCCTGGATCAACACTCAATGTTTAAGTACTGATGCTGAGCGATATTATATATGTTGTTTTGACTTTTGAATCACAGAACTTGAGTGCGAAAGCAAGTTCCTCTGAACCTTAATTTCCGCGCCGTAGAATAAAGCGAATGAAAAGCAACAGGACTGGCATGAAAATTCCTGTCGGGAACTTTGCTGGAAGACAGTTTCTAGAACTAGGCTGTTCTTCAACTGGTTTACGAGATATGGTCTTTAAAAGTTATTTGTGGTTTTTTTATTTAAAAATTTACTAAATATTTTTTTTATTTTTTTAAATTTATTTTTGATATCATTATATTAAAAAAATCTAACAGCATAGAAAACAATTCAAACAAAAAAAATTATTCTTTTTCAAAAACAATAAAAACAAGTCAATTTTGCATCACAAGTGGATATCATAACACGCCAATGATGACTCAAGCTATGACCTAGCTTCATTTTTATTTTATTTTTTTCCCGCGTTTTATCCGCATGCCTTGGTAAGCATCTAATATTTTCAATTTTGATGGGGGAAAAATAGAGCACACCATGTTTAATGGGAAATGGTTTGAAAATATAAACTATGCATACTAAGATTTCATATCAATTGTTGTATTAATTAAGTTTCATAAATAACTCAAATATAAATCTTGTTAAGTCTTGAAATAAAATAAAAACATATTTAATTAAAAAAACAGCGACAAAAATGTAATAAAATAAATAGATTTAATTTTCGAGTAAAATGTTATACTTTAAATATAAACAAACAATAAATAAACACTACTAATAATATACAAATAATTATTTCCACTATATATGGGAGCCAATCAAACCTTATCTAAAATTTAATTAAAGATGGAGAGCTCAACTTGTCAAATTGGCCACATTGACTTTTGGATTAAAAATTAAACATATGGACTTAATTAAATGGTTTTTTTTTCTTTTCTTTTCTTACCTAATTTGATGCTACGGGGAAAGAATCAAACGTAGGCGACAAGCTATACTCTATGATGAAGCAGACATCTTAGAATCACAGTTATTTCGCTAAAAAATATTTTAAAAATATTTGTTATTATAATATTAAATATTATTATTTCCCCCTTCTTTGCACACATATTATTTTTATTTTTAATGATTTGTAGCTTAATATTTTTTATTAATAAATATGAGGAAATAAACAGAGGGAATTTAAATATTAATTGTTGGGCAGATTTGTATTGAAAAGTAGCTTAAAATTGCGCGTAGAAGTGTAAGAGTTGATGGGCATTATCTTTATCTAAAAAACCTAAAATAATATAATATTAAGACGGAGATGGAACAAGATTTTCGTTCTATATGATTTTCAATAAATTTTAAATTAAAGGATATAATTAACAAAAAATTAAAGTTTAAAGAAGTCATGCCACTTCGTTATATATATATATATATATATATATATATATATATATATATATATTTGTCATTTATATGCAAACCCAACAATAATTAAAGCATTAAAGATAATATTATGAAAAATGCATGCACATAAATTATAATTATTTGGGGTGAAAAAAAAAATCAATAGCTCATGTGATAACTCATGATTTATTGGATCAAGACTTTAATTTGATACCTAATGATGGGCTTTACTAATTCAATGGCTCACGTGTTTTTTTTAATATTTATTTATTTATTATGTATTTGATATTATTATATTGAACAAAAATAATTTTTGCTTGATAATATATTAAAATAATTTTTTATTTTTAATATTATTATGTTAAAATCCAAATAATAATTAAAACATTGAAGATAATATTATTAAAAAAATACATGCACATAAATTACTGGGGTGAAAAAAAAATTTCAATAGCTCATGATGATTTATTGGTTAATTTGATACCTAATGATGGGCTTTGCTAATTCAATATCTCATGTATTTTTTTAAATTATTTACTATGTATATGTATTTGGTATTGTTGTATAAAATAAAAATATTTTTTGTTCGATAATATACTAAAACAATTTTTTATAGATTTTTTTTATATCAATACATTAAAATTATTAAAAAATGATAAAAAAACTCAAAAAATTGCAAATATTTAAATAGAGAGAAATAATAATAATAATAATAATAATAATAATGCATGCAAGAAAGGTCGTCGGCAAGGAGCGCGTACTTTTTTAGAAGAAGAAGAAGAAACGCGCCAAAAGAGAAACATAAAAGCAACACGCATGTCACGTGTGCTTATTGGTCAAACCTCACCTATATATATAAATATATGCCAACCACATTGTCTTCTCGATCCTCTAAAAAACTTAACAGGAAGAAAGTCATCTCTCTCTCTAAAGAGCACAACACCATGACTAGTACGGGCAGGGAGATTCTACACAAGATGAAGGTTAGTGGAGGCCTTTTCTTTCTTTTCTTTGATCTGTACACTTCGTACCTTTTGGTGTTATTTGCAGTAGGTAAAGAGATGATCTTTGTGTTGTTAATGTATATGCAGTTCATGTTAGTATTCGAAATTTTGAGCTGTTTTGGAAACTGGGTATATAGTTTTTTTTCCCTTTCATTTTGAAGAAAAGGGTGTTGTTGAACAAGTCTTAAAGTTTCTTACTTGGAATATTTATTGGATGTATAGTATGATTCATTGCGGAAAATGAGAATTTTGAATGATGAAAATTATAGGCTTTTCATAATTTGCTTCAATATATATTAACATATGGGATTTGAATCATATTGGGATGACAACCTTGATGAGTCTTGGATGTGTTTGTTGGAGGTTTTGATGAGTCTTGGAGTAGTAATTTCTGGATGATTTTGATATGAAAATGTCAGAATTACTGAAAAAACAACTAAAAATGCATCAAATATTGAACTTTTAGCTCAAAATCATCTTTGCAATAGCATTTGCACTGCGTTACTAAACACGAACTTAGGCTTTGTTTGTTAACACGATCAACTGCGCAGTTGGCCGCATTAACAGATACACGCAGTAAGGGTGGTTAATGAGTACCTATACTATGGTAACAAAGAATTTTCATAGGTTGTCGTCCAAATTGAATTGATAACTCAAACCGATGAGAACTAAGATAATTGTTGGCAAATGGCTATGGAGCATCTAATTATGAAACCCCCTGAAATTGTAGTTTGGTTGATTCTTAGTGATCCTATCAATTCACTATATAATATAGTTCCATTGGTTATTGGTCGGTCCTATAGGTGAAGGCTGGATTGAGTTCATCTACATCTGGTGACACAGGGAAAGGCAAGAGCAAGATGTCAAAGCATATTACTCATGGTTATCATACGGTGGAGGGAAAATCAAATCATGCCATGGAAGATTATGTAGTCTCTGGTTTCAAGCAAGTGCATGACAAAGAGTTGGGCTTATTTGCTATATTTGATGGTCATGTGGGACATGATGTTGCAAGCTACTTACAAACGCATTTGTTCGATAATATCTTGAAAGAGGTAATTATATATGCCGTATGGCTTCATTTTTCTCGCATTTGGTGCGTCAATATATATTAAACCCGGCCTGTCATGGCTGGTCAACTCGGTGCGACCTGCTTATCCGAGACTTGGCTAGGTTAGGTTTCAAAATAAACTATGTGATAGTTGATTCGACCAAAACCTGGTTTGATTTTAAAAAAAATCAAAATAACATCGTTTTTTATTGATCTAAATCTTGCCCAATCAGGCCATGCATCATTGATAAATATGCAGCTGCAGCTAGCTATTGGAAGCAGATTTTTATTGTTATTTTTTTTTTCCTCAAGCAGCATGACTTCTGGACTGATACGGAGAGTGCAATAAGGAGAGCTTACCGTGCAACGGATGCTGAGATATTGGAGAATGCGATTGCCTTAGGAAAGGGAGGATCAACTGCTGTTACAGCAATCCTGATCAATGGCCAGAAGCTAGTAGTAGCAAATGTGGGAGATTCTCGAGCAGTTATGTGCAAGAATGGTGTGGCCGAACAGCTGTCTGTTGATCATGAGCCAAGCAGGGAAAAGGGAATGATCGAGAGTCGAGGTGGTTTTGTGTCAAATATTCCTGGTAGGTAGCCATGCATACACTACTGGTTTCTGTTTCACATCAAAACAATTTGAATCTATGAGAAAAACGAAAAACTAGGTTAGCTTAGTTGAAATTATTCTTGGTTAGTTTTCCAGCAGCTGGGGTTATTATTTGGGGAATCTTTGTTAAGAAGTAATTTGAGCATTTATCCATCTTTGGTGATGATAGATTATGCTATGTGAGCATTATATTAATTTACCAGCCTGGTTTCAATAATGACACAATAAAACCAGGTTTGTAGAACACGCTGGCTAAATTTCAGTATGAATCAATAGTTGGATAAAAAATTCTGCTTTTGTTTTGTCATAAAGCTTATTTGACGTGTTTGGACTTTTTCTTGGACTTGAACTGGTTGATAAACATCAAATAGCCAGCCTTGTGATTGAAACATGCCATAGAATAAGCTTCTCGGCCTATGTTACTTGCAGGGGATGTCCCGCGAGTCGATGGACAGCTTGCTGTAGCGAGGGCATTTGGTAACAAGAGCTTGAAGATACACCTGAGTTCAGAACCTGATATGTCCGAGCAGATGATTCACAATGATATAGAGTTTCTCATTCTGGCAAGTGATGGCATATGGAAGGTTGGCCTCTGTCGCTCTTTGATGTATTGCCTGCATGTTCTTTCTGTTTAACTTTCTAGGAAAGATGAGAGAATAGACTTGTAAATTATGAAAAATCTTCATGCACAATTACTGAACGAGCTATCATATTCTAATGCCTTCTCAACCTATGAGCAGGTGATGTCTAACCAAGAAGCAGTAGACTGTATAAAGCACATTAAGGATGCTCATTCAGCAGCAAAGAACCTGGTAGAAGAGGCACTTTCCAGGAAAAGTAAGGATGACATATCTTGCATAGTTGTAAGGTTTCGATGATAACTATCTTTGGGAAAGCAGAATCTGAGATTTCCATTAACGGTGGAAATGCTAGCTAATATGTCTGTATACTATACATAGACCTTTTCCCCTTCTGTTATATAGAATGTTGTAATCATTGTTGCATGTACAATTGAGAAAATAAAGTTCACTTATTACTTGAAATTCTTCCTCAGATGCTGAAATTAATAGCTGAATTGCATGGAGAGTGAAATCTGTAAACCATATCTGTATTATTGTTTTATTCATATTACATTTCCATCAAACTATGCTAACATAATCTGTCAGAGTGAAAGTTGTCTCTGTAGCAATGCTAAGGAATGGTATTGGGAGGGGTGAGGATCGACAATAGACTCTCCAATGAGCTCCACCACCTTTCTGCTGTTCCTTTCTTACCTAACACGGCGTACAGCGAAAAGATAAAAAATCGTGGTGTCTCAAGCCCTAAGTTACAGCTATAAACTGTAGAGAAAATGTATGTTTTTATGAATTCTGAATAATATCGAAGCTCTTATAAAAACATTACACACAAAGTTGTTCAAACGAAAGCTAAAACCTGGGTAAAGAGCCTAAACCAAATAAAAATTAAAAACCTAACCAGAAAAGAAATCCTAGAATAACTACGAAAATAAAGAATAATTTTGAAAACAATTTCTAGCTTAATTTGGACATGAAAATGAAAGCCAGTTGATCCTCGTATATAATATGCTCGTAAAATTTTAGCCCAATTTACTTCTTTTTTGTCAGAAAGGTCATTTGACTCATCCATGCTTTTCTAAAACTTGTCGATATGTATCCGGTGTCATTATTGGAGAACAGAATCTAGAGAATTTTCTGTTGCCATTCTGTTACCCTGGCCCTGGCTCAAATTGTAAAGAGCTGAGATTGCAAGGTTCAAGTTGGTCAAAAGCTTTGTATCTTGGCTGTTGGGGGCAGGGAGAAATCTATCTTCTTCTATAGATATATATACATACATATATATATATATATATATATATGTATATATTATGAATATGTATATATTATGAATATAATATATACATATATGTGTGTGTGTGTGTGTTGCTATGGATTTGGATGAGATTTTAGGCTAGATTTAAAAATATGTATACAATATTCATTACTAATTAGATAAGATAAATTAATTATCCATGAATCGTATCCCTCAATTTTTTTCTTTAATAGGACTTCAGCTGCTAACTAAATCCATCTCATGCAATCATCATGCACCTTGCATCCCTGAAAATTGTTGAGCATTTTGAAGCGTTGACATTGAACTTTCGAGCTGGTAGTGTGTGAACTATTATTAAGCCTAGATGCTTGGCTAGATGTTCAAGTTAGAGGTGGTTCCGTGACCAAATGAGACTATCTGGTAAGAGCTTAGCATGTTTTCTGCGACGACGTAGTTGCCTGAAGGGGAATTATTTTAAAGGGGAGTTATTTATTGTGTTTACGATGTGGGTGGATATAGTTATTTTTTAAAATATTTTTTATTAAGTTAGAAACTCTTGTATATCCTTTCATATCATCTTTTTTGTAAGGACCGAGAGAATACTAGATAAAATTGATAACCCATCTTCATGAAAAGCAAACTTTGTCTTTTTATCATGCTTAAAAACCATTGTTTTATTATAATAGTTAACTGAGGCTTGGTGCCTTGACAACCAATTCATATCGAATATCACATCAAAGCCTATTATTTCTAAAGTTACCAAATCACCCAATAGGTTTCTATCTTGTACTTTAACCTCACAATCAACATAAAAATATTCCCTAAACATAACCTCATCTGAAGGGGTAGCCATACACAAAGGATTCTCTAACAAAATAGGTTGTTTAGTAAACCTTAAAGCAAAGTATGATGACATGAAAGAATGAGTTGCTCCTGTGTCAAATAAAACTCCAGCCTCGAAGGAACATATTAAGAGAGTACCTGAGACAACAGTATTGGATGCCTGGGTATCCTGCTGAGTAATGGTAAAAACTCGTGCCTGTCTCTGACTAGTTGGTGCAAAACCTCTACCAGCTCCACGACCACCCTGAAACACTGAATGACTAGTTGATTGAGTTTGAGTATGAGATGTAATCGGTACAGAAGCACCAGGCTTGGACCACTGCTTATTCGGACAATCCCTCAACAAGTGATCAGTTTGCCTGCAACCGAAACAAGCTCTTATCTGCCTATAACAAACCGTGCCATAATGCCTAGACCCACAAGACTGACATTGAGGCCTTCCATATGAACCTGGTGGTGTTAACTGAACAATACCTCGACTTTGAGTCAAACCAACTCCACTTGTGTTATGTCTATTATTTCCCCTGATAGTAAACCTCAACAAGAACTTTCTTGATTGGCCTTGTCGGCCTCCATGTCCCCTGTTAGGACCTATATCCGATCGTTGCTGAAAAGAGAACCGATTCGCCACCTTGGGCCTCTTGACCGAACCCACTAATAATTCATCCTCCAACTCTCGTGCCTCAATAGCTCGGGCACGATCTTCTATGGCTGAGTACGAAACTCATGAGCCCCAATAGCTTTGAATAGGTAGCTATTAAGACCCCGGACAAACCTCTTAATCTTCCTCTCTTTAGTCGGTACCAAATACCCCGCAAATCTGGACAACCGCGTGAATTCCACTTCATACTCTATCACAGTCAAGTCGCCCTGAACCAATTTTTCAAACTCATATGATATGGCTTCCCTCACACTTTCAGGTAGAAAACGCCCTAAGAACATCTCAAAAAAGTCCTTCCACATCATTGGTGGAGAATTAGCTGCCCTTTCACCCCTCTTGGACTCATACCAGTTCATAGCCACCTCTCCTTTTAGCATGAAAGATGCTAAAGTCACTACACGATGATCCGTGCACCCCATGGCCTCACACCTACGCCACACTGCATCTAAAAACTGTTGTGGGTCCTTAGAGTTATCAACACCTTTAAAGGTAGGAGGTGTCAGCTTAAAGAACTCTGATAATGGCACTTTCACCCCATGCACAGTATGGGAAGTCGAAGATGCATTCTTATCCTTCTCCTTTTCTCTCTCAATTAAAAGGTCAGCCAGGGTCTGCATGGCCTGTCCAATCTTATCCAAAACACTATCAGTATAAGACACCCTATCATGGGATTCTTGCTCCTGGTTTTTACCAACATCCAAACCATAGTCTCCCTGAAATTCAACCTCATCCTGAACTTCTGCTTCCATTGGTTGAGACGAAGGGGTTCTAACCCTCTTTTTGCGTCTCTCCTTCCTAAGATGAGCGATAGGAATGTCCTCTTGATCATTACCGCCATAAGCGGTATTAACTACATGTTTAGCTCACGGCATGTTTCCTAAAAGAATGCATGTATATATATGTATCAACATAAGGAGTTTTATAAAAAACGACACACTCATTAGATTGGAGAATTATAAGAGGAATGACATCAAGACAAATAGATCTTAAGCTTCATATATTACGAAAGTTTTAATAAAACAAATAAATTGCGAGGTTTTAATAAAACCGGGCTCTGATACCACCTTTGTCACGACCCGAATCCTGGGTCCATGACCGGCAACGTAGGAGTAGTGTCGAAAGGACACCCCACTTACGCTAAGCCTTAAAATAAACATATCAAAAGAATAAGATATTCAAAAATACACAACATTTCATAATCTTTAGAAATATTATATTACTCAAAGCTGATGAAATCAAAGAATAGTTCAAAACTCTTTATCGGTAATTAAAACAAAAATAATAATTCATAATACTCATTACATTGTCAAAATCCAAACTTAATTAAAACAGAGTAATAGTGGAGCGTCTAAGACATCGAATCAAAACAACCTTGAACAATAAGTAAGGCATAGCGACCCAAAATTGAAGAAGCAGGAACACTCAACAAAGTCCAACTGCTATCAGAAACTAAGAACCTGAAATAATATTAAGAATGAGGGGTGAATTCAATCAACTCAGTGAGGAAATAATATTTAATATACATTTTAGATTATTTTTCATATTAATAGTTTATCAGATGATTTATCTTGATATACATATACATATACATACTAAACATATTATCATAACATAGTGGAATACATGTCAGAGATCAGATGACACCCGAAGGTGACCACAGTGGGATGATCAGTCACCATAGGCTAATGCCTCTCTCACCAGCTAGGTATACAGAATACTATGTGCACATAGGCTAACTACTCTCCATTAGCATGGAGTTATTGACAAGTCCTATATCAAGGCATAATAGATATTCACAGAATCATTAAATAAACGTATATCATATCAGATAGAATTTAGCTCGATAGAATGCGAATACAATTTCAAGAATAGATGAGTACTCGGAAAATAAAGCAAAATATATAAATATAAATATTCAAGAGATTAACTAATCATACTCATCATATAATCAAAATACATATTTACTTATATTATATGCATATTAAAGATTATCCCACTCACCCGGAAAATATAGAACTAAAGGAACGTCAGACGAAAGACCCGAAAATCCTATTGAGCATCGTTAGGAGAACCTACAATAATATATGAAATATACTAAAAAAAACTCAAACAAAATATCCCAATGCATAAAATAAAACCACATTTACTCTCCTAGGTTTAGGGACTAAAAAGACAATTATCTAAAATAGGGACCAAAATGTAATTTTACCAAAACTGGACCAAACTGTAAATATATAACCATGCTGAAATTTCACCCATAAACCATCCTTAATTCTGTCCAGAATTAACTAGGGAACTAACAGTAATTTTTATAAAGTTTAGGGACTAAAATGTAAATTCCTAAAATTTAGGGACCAAACTGAAAATATTCCAAATCAATTATCAAACTGAGATTTATCGTCCTTAACCTCATAATAACACTGTCCAGAATCTCAAAATACCATTAGGAGTCAAATTATATTTTTCCCAAAGTTTAGGGACTAAAATGTAAATTCTTAAAATTTAGGGACCAAACTGAAAATATTCTAAATTAATTATCAAACTGAGATTCATCATCCTTAACCTCATAATAACACTGTCCAGAATCTCAAAATACCATTTGGGGTCAAATTATAATTTTCCTGAAGTTTAGGGAGTAAATTGTAATTTTCACAAATTGAGGGACCAAATTGAATTTTTGTCATCTTCAACCTTAAACCCAGAATTTTTCACAGATTAACTACTGTTCTTTCCAGACTTCCAACTCAAAATTCACAGTTTACACAAATTATAACTCAACATCATCATCTTTACTAACAATCTCTCAAAATCAAATAATTAATCAATTAGCCACAATAATCAACCATATAACATTCAAATTAATTCATCAATTAACCCAAAACATAAATTTTTAAAACCCTAATATTTATCAAAACATAAATTTAAATTTCAAACAACACATTTATACATTTAACAACCTAAATCTTACCTTTAAAGTTATTTTCTCTCAATATTTTCTCTTTCCTTTCTCTTTCCCTCTTTTCTCTTCTTCTTCTTCCTTCTCCCTTCTCTCTTACGGTTTGCTTTCAAAAACATAGCTTTCTCTTTTTGTTCTTTTGTTTTTTTCTTTCTATTTATATTTATCAACTATTATTGAATTACCACAATACTCCTTATTCATTTTACTCATTTCTAAGCCTTTAAAGGCTTTATTGCCTTTTCCTATTCCTTTTTATTTTTTAAAACATTACAATATGAATCAAGCAAATGGTAAGGCAAATCTAATTAGATAGAAAGAGAGCCGTGTAAATGAGAAGAGTTTCCATCTCAAGATCCCAATAGATTTCATTCATCAGCTGCTAGCTTCTACATAAGCCAACTAGGATTTTTTGAGATAAGGTGGTGTTATTTTCTTATTTGTTTTTTTATGTTTTAAAAGTGAATTTTAAAAAAATTAATTTTTTTACTTTAAATTAATTTTTTTTGTTTTTAAATTATTTTGATATGCTGATGTTAAAAATAATTTTTTAAAAAATAAAAAACTTTTATTTTAATATATTTCTAAATAAAACATATATTAAAAATTCTGGTGTTTATATTATATTCTAAGATAAAAATTAAAGAGAGATGTAGAGTGTACTGTAGACCTCTAACTTGAGTAGGATAAGGGTAATAATTATATGGAATTACAATTTGATTGCACTGTTTATCTTAATATTAATATCATTAATTTTCTTTTATTTGCAAATGATGGTATTTTAAAATCAGATTTCATTTATTAAAATTAAATTTACTTTTTTATTTTATTTTTGTTAGAAACAGATTACTCGTATCAAAATAATAAAATTTGTAAAAAATTTATTTCTTACATTATAAATTTTGTATCAAAATGATCTTCATGGTAGAGAGGATATGAGTTTCATGAGAAGCCAAAAACAAAGTTGTTAATTCTAACCTAACCTGTTCATGTAAAAATTAATTTAAGACCTCATTAGCATGGTTTTTTTCTTCATCTAAGCTAGGTTTTAAACAAAATCAATTCAAAATTGATATAGTTTAATGTTTTTATTTATCCTATGATATATCAAGTTAATTTACAAGTTAATTAGTTAATTCATGCAAAACTTAATTTAAATTTTTAAAAAAATTATTGAGAAAAATATATTTTAATTTATCTTTTTTAATCTTAAAATTAAATTAACCTGAATTAACCTATTAAAACCATAAAAATATCCATAGACAAGTACCATATGATTATTATAAGATAAATTTTCATTTGTTTTGTTTTATGCAATTAGATGAAGTTTCTTCATCTTACCTTATAACTAAACCTAATATGTTAAATTAGAATACATTATATATTGTTAGGAAAAGATTTGTACAATTTTGGTGTATACATAATATTTGAGTTATTCTATAATATCACAACTTAAACATTACTTTTTTATTTTTTTAATCTTTCCAAACCCTTTCTCATGATGTTTATAAAAGGCAACGAGGGTAATTGCATTACTTGTCCTAGTTTGTCATTATACTATTTCTGCCCTAAACTTTTTCTTTAAAAAAATAATCAAATATATCCCTAAATTATTGATCAATTTTATTTCTAAACTAATTTTTGTATCAATTTTATCTAGAAATTATTTTGATTTCTCAATTAAATATTTTGCTAGAATTATTCAACAAAAACCATTAAGTTTTTATATAATAATATAATTACTTTTCTCAAAATAAAAATAAATTTTGAATGAAAATATAGATGAAAAAAATTTAAAAATGGATGAAAATCCCTAGTTAATCATTTTTTAAAATTTAAGAATAAAATTGAAAAAAATATTTAATAAAAATATTGAAAATACCTGTATGATCATGTAATTGAAGATATTGTTGAGATTTCCGTTTGTTTTCTAGTTTCAACTTATTTTTTCTTTTTTAAAAAAAAATAGGTTAAAATTGAATCCTCACATTTTTTTTATTTTTTGTTTCTTTAAAAATTGCATTAACTACGTATGTATCATTGATAGAGAAAAGGACACAAGGAGGAGGTTGAGGGCATATTTTCCTAGGAAGGGATGGGCCTGGCACTAATCTGATGGGCTTAGGCCCGTAGTGACCAAGGAAGCAAAAGGAAGCTTCATGGCTCCTCTTGAAAGAAACTAGTGGACAAATTTGGCAGAGAACATAACTGCACAATTTTGCCACCATTAAAAGAAGTTTCTCTGTCGCAGGCAACCAAACATATTTTAAAGTTAAAAAAACTTTAATTCAACAAGGTACATAATTTTTGGTTATTAAATCCAATTTTATCCGGTAATTGATATAAAATTAGAATTAAATGTCAAAATAAACAAGAAAAATTGATTATATATAATTTAATTAAAAACCCGAATTACCTGATAAGTTTTATCTAAGTCAAACCCACATAAAAAAATTTTAATTTGAAAAAATGAAAAATTTATTTTTATAAATTAAATGATACCATTTTAATTTTTTTTTAAATTAAAATAGTCAAAACTGGTCCATCCAACTTGTTACTCAAACTTTGTATAATGTCAATTTTTGAATTTTTGAGCTGGATTAATTGCTAATTAAACAAGTTGAGAAGCATACAAATATAATTAATGTAATAATATGAAAAAAAATTCCAAATTAATTATAATTACCTTCTTATTAATATAGTGATTTTTATATATCTTACGTTGAACATTTAATTAATTAGATTTTACAACTCGATGGAGTTGAATTATAAACCATAATCAATATAGAATATCTTTGTGAATAAAATCTTAGAGGATTAACCCAAATCAATATATCTATGTCTCTATTATATGGTCCCAGGAAAACTTTAATCATAAAAAATATGTGCTTGGGACAGTTGTGACAAGCTTACAGTCCACCTCTTGTGTGAGCAATGAGCCCTCAAGTAAATAATTATTATCTGTGGCCTTCTGGTGAAATCAAAAGCTTGTTTGGTATTTGGTTTTCAATACTATTTTTATTTTTATCTTGAAAAAATATTACATTAATATTTTATGTTAATATTTTTTATAACTATGGTATAGTGACATGGATTATATATTTAATTTCGTGGTAACAAACAAACCCTAGTGAATACACATAGCAAAGCATTGGGGGCTATGAATTGTGAGAAGATGCCACCTGCTCTTTTTGCATGATGAACCCTAATGCTATGAAGCCACGCATTTCTTTTGCCATACCTTACCTCCAATATACTTCAATATTTCTCTCCCTTCCTCCCTCCCCTAACCACCTATATATCCAGCCCCACCATTTGTTTCCTTCTCCCTCAACATCTTCTCCTTGTTCCCCTTCGATCCTCTCTTAATTTCATCACCCTCTTAATTCGATATTAGATCACTAACTATTATACCCTTTAGCTTGTACTTAATTAGCCACGAGATGAGCACCATTTGTGCCGAGCAACACAAGCCCTACACTCCTCACCAACTTCTTTCTCCCAAGAGACCCTTCAGAGATCTTGAGATTCTACCAAGAAAACTCCTTACAAAGAAAACCCATCAGGAAAGCCTAGACATGTCTCCATATGAGACTAATCTTCAAAGATTCCTTCCTTATAATGACTACAGCAATGAGAAGGTTGTTGATGGTGAGCTAGATCCGTACTCTTCTGACCATTTCCGCATGTATGAGTTCAAAGTTCGTCGCTGTACACGCAGCCGTAGCCATGACTGGACCGACTGCCCCTTTGCTCATCCTGGCGAAAAGGCTCGTAGGAGAGACCCTCGTAGGTTTCATTACTCTGGATCTGTTTGCCCTGAGTTTAAGCGTGGAGGTTGTAGCCGTGGAGAGAATTGTGAGTTTTCTCATGGTGTTTTTGAGTGTTGGCTGCACCCTTCTCGTTATCGAACCGAGGCTTGCAAAGATGGCAAGAATTGTAAGCGAAAGGTTTGTTTCTTCGCTCACTTCCCTCGCCAACTTCGCATTTTGCCTGAGGTTTCTTCACGCAATAAGAGCTTGGCCTCACCATGTCCATCTCTCAATCATAGTCGTTGTTGCGTTGTTTGCCATTCTATGACTTCCTCTCCGACCTCTACTCTCCTTGGTATGTCCCACATGTCACCGCCATTGTCACCATCATTATCACCACCTCTATCACCGGTGAAACACCAATCCTTATCCGGGTTTTCGCCAATCTCCCGATATAATGAAACACTGAGCAAGTTTAGGGCTGGAGTTGTGAGTTACAAAGATGTGCTCACTGAGGTAATGAGTTCTTTAGAAGCCATGAATTTCAACGAAGGGGCGAGTGTTTCTTCACCTATGTCCTCATCTACTAATCACAACAGGAATGTCAACAGCACCACTCCATGGAATATTGATGTCTCTTTCAGTGGAGAAGATCAGCCACAATTCATTCTTTCACCTTCAACTCCAACCCCCTCATCAAATTTTTTCAATGGAGATTGTTCAAGCAATAAGGGCCTGTTCGTTGATGACAAGATTAATGATCATAATAATATTGGTGATGGTGGTTTGGCTTGTACTTCTGATCCTGACCTTGGATGGGTTAATGAGCTCTTAATGTAGAGCAGATGGAGCTGCTGATGATGGGAATGGATCAGATGGAGATGATTGGATGGAGCTGCTGATGATGGGAATGGATCAGATGGGGATGATTGGATCATGTGTACATGCAAGTCAGGCCAGCAGCACCAGCTGTACATATGGAGCTTTATATGTGTGTGTGTGTGTGTGTGGATTTGGTGTAAATTGCTGTTATTATTGCTTTCTCTTTTAAGTTTTTGATTAATTTCCTTTTGATGATGATCATGTTATTATTAATTTAGTTTGTATTTTGCGGAAGTACTTATGTTCTCCAAGTTCTTCAATCTTCGAGTTCTTTTCAAGAAGTGTTAATTAATGTTTGATGAATATATATGTATTGAAATTTAATTAAATGTTCAATTGGAATGGCTGTGTTTTGTTAATTATTTCTTAATTCATTTTCACTCTTTTCAACTTTATTTTAATACTCTCTTCTTTTTTTTTAATTCTTGGATAATTAAGTTCTTAATTTATTTCAAAATTAAATGAAAGTAAAAAATAAAATAAAATCATTTACCATTTATTACCAATCAAGCTAGAGCTGAATCTTGAAGGCTTTTATAGGGTTCATGAATTCTTCTTCTATATTTCATAGCAACACACACACACACACATATATATATATTACATGTAGAGGTATAACATTTAATTAATGTTTTGTTTTATGCAATTTTCAAGAAGTGTTAATTAATGTTTGATGAATATATACGTATTGAAATTTAATTAAATGTTCAATTTGAATGGCTATCTTTTGTTAATTATTTCTTAATTCATTTTCACTCTCTTCAACTTTATTTTAATACTCTTCTTTTTTCTTGGATAATTAAGTTCTCAATTTATATCAAAATTAAGTGAAAGGAAAAAAAAGTTCATTTACCATTTATTACCATTCAAGCTAGAGCTAAATCTTGAAGGGTTTTATAGGGTTCATGAATTCTTCTATATTTCATAGCAACACACACACAGATATATATATATATATTGCATGTAAAGAGGTATAACATTTAATAAATTTGGTGATTATATAAAATGCTTAGGTGGCATAGTGAATAATGGATACGTGGCAAATATGCATGCAGGG
Source organism: Populus pruinosa (assembly GCA_026413675.1). NCBI lineage: Eukaryota > Viridiplantae > Streptophyta > Magnoliopsida > Malpighiales > Salicaceae > Populus > Populus pruinosa. The sequence continues at coordinate 18,618,732 of CM048608.1, read as the reverse complement.
AAGGTGAGAATTTTTAGGCTAAGCCAAAGTGGTCTAATCTTATCATCAGATATTTTTTTGGCTTTTTGTACGTGTCTGAAGATGCTTGTCCATGGCGATGAATGATTCCTTCAAGTTCTATTTCTTAGCTACCAAAAAAATAAAAAAAATAAACTTAAATAGTGGTAATTAACATTAAATAGGTTTCTTCAAACTTATATTACTTATTTTCTTTGTTGTTATAGATCTCGAGTTTACAATTTTTTATCCTAGATTTCCATTTTGAATTTTGTATTGCTAATAATGATTTTTTTTCAGTGAATTTCTCATTAACTTTTTTTTTTAAGTTCTTTGTAGTGTAATTATTAGATATTTATAGTATATGAGAGAAAAACAATGAAAAAAGAAAAATACATGAGAGAATTAAAAATAATTTTAAAATAGGTGAGAGTTTTGAAAAAAATTATAACACTCGGGAGTAATTAATAACATCATATTAATTATTTTTCAGACCATTAAAAAAAAACAAACAAAAAAAAGCCCATGAACCATGAACCACAAAAAATAATGAGAATATATTTATATAGATATCGCTTTTCTATGATTTTTTTTAAAAAAACAGGTTAATTAAACTAATTAATAGAATGTTACTAGTTTATTAACTGAATATCATAAAATTTCTCGGGAATTCTTTCTAATTCTTATGGGTTTGAATGTTATTTTTTCTTATTATTTTTTTTTATTTTTATTCTATATTAATAAATATTAATGTTTAATAATTACAGTTCAAGCACTATAAAAAAAATCCCAGTTGGAGAAGCAATTTTCTTTTTGCAAGGTTGAAAGCTTAAAAGGGAAAGTTTTAGTCTTTTTGGGTTTGTAGACATAAATAGAGCTCAAATAATGCAATTAATTTTAGGGTCTTGAGTAAGTAGAGACAATAAATTAGGGAGAGCATACATTATGACTTCTTCATAAATTCATTCACCAACCATTAATTAACCTAAATTTTATTAGAAGCATAAATTAATTGGAGAGCTTACATTATATCATGACTATTGTAATGTTTCCTACAATGGCAAAAACAAGCATAATGTATGCACCAACCATTAATTAATTAATTTTTATTTTCGGTGCTGGTTTATTTTTCCATTGTAGGGAATGTTGTAAGATTGGTTACATCTTCACCTTTATTGCATCTCGGGTTTGAAATTTTTAATGCAAAATTGAAATGTTGGGCTACATGCATATATATATTTCATGTAATTTAGTCTTTAAATTGAGATTTAATTAAGATGATAAATTGATTTTATTTTTTTTATAAACAAATGATTCAGAATATTTTTCAAGCAATGGAACTCATTTTCAATACACAGAGGCTGGCAGGAGTCCGGGTCTCTATAAAAAAAAACATTAATATTATAGAAATAATAAATTTTATAACTACAATTAATAAATTTTAATTTTTTATAATCTTGGCCCTAAGAAATTTTCATGACTGCGGCCCCCTGTCAATATATCTCACAATCAAATACCTACAGTATATCATCTTCTAACAAAACCAACATGGGATTTAAGTTCGTTTTACTCTCTCAAGCAATAGACTTTTCAAACATTTTCGAAGATTAATCTACTTATTATCTTAGATTAATAACTAAAAAAAACATCATAGGTTCAATATCTTGTTATGTCTTGATAATTAGTAGGTGTTATATATATATGATTTAATTTATGCTATATGTCGGTAGATAATATGGTGCCCTTGGAGATAGGATGCTTGGACTGAAGGTACACTACGATTTAAAATCCCAACCACCATGAAGTGGAGCTAGCTAGGCCCTCTACAGAACATAGAAACCGGTCTCCTTTCATCAAAAATGGCTACTCTATTTAATGCCACTGATCATAATCCTAGTTAACGACAATATTTACCATTGGCTTTATTGCAGCCACCTACATTTTTCAGCCATTTAATTATCGGTGGATTACTGCATAAATAATGCATGAAATAATTGGAAACCATGCTCAAAACCAACCTTATATAGTTAATTCACAACATCTTAGTTATAAAATATAAATTAATTTTTATTCAGGTTTTCATCGATTCACCAAGTCAAATCTTAAATATAAAACATGAACTATAATTCAAGTTTAATTATTATCTACGAGTTAATTCAGATCATCTTAGTTATAAAAATGGATCGATTTTCACTTGGGTTTTTGATCATTGAGTAATGAGTTGACCCATCAGGTTAAATCTTGAACTAATCTAATTTAAAACTTGACCCGAAGAAGGTCCTGTGACTCAATCAATGGCTGAAGATGCACGGACCTAGATTGATGTGGCCTCAACGATGGCATATTATTTGTTTCCTAGGAGGAGTACTCATATGAAAAGACAGCTATGATGGTGGGGGAAGGACCATAAGGGAGTGTTTGGAATGATTCTTACTTTAGAGGGTAGGGTTTGTTGTCTCGGTGCAGTGTTGGGGTTAGGTGGTGAAGGTTTTCGACTCACAGGAAGTGATGTGTGGAGGTGAGGGAGCAGCCCATGCTAAAATGGCTATGGACGGTGTGTCAGGGTCCCACCAACTCCCCTGAGCTTCGGGATCACAAGTTTCATTTCATTAATGGAGGAATGAAAAGGGACAAGAAGAAGCCCATACTCTGTAATGCCTGCCTGCGACTCCTCCACTTCACGCCAGGTATGGCTGACACCTGTGGAAGTGAGTTCGTTTTTGGATACTCGTTCCTGCAGATCTATTTCTGCATGGTCAGTCCCTATGTCCATTATTTTCCCTGCAGTGATAAATTGATTGTTGGAGCTTTGGAGGGAGTACTATCCTTTTTTAGGTTTGGCTTAGCTGGTGGTGGCTGAATGTTGTATTAATTATACTTGATTTATAACACAGATTGATGACGATAAGATTAAAAATTTAAAATCCAAATTTACTCAACCTAGCCCACCGAGAAATTTAATATCCAAAACCAAATTTAAACTAAATAAAACCAAATTGATTTAGTTGGGTTTTTAAATGATTCATCTAAACCATATGATTTATCAATCCAGATCATTATTATCAACTCAAATTATTATTTTCAAACAGGAAGGCATTTGAAAATGATAATTTTAAAAAAATATTTGTTACTTGTAGATATACTAAAATAATATATATTTATTTTTAAAAAATTCTTTTTAACATCACATATAAAATTATCAAAAGAATATTAATTTATAAAAATATCTTGTATTTATTAGACCCTAGAAGCCTCCTAGTTAGTCGAACATGACAGCATTAACTACCAATAACTATGGACATTCGACCGTGGCTAGACCGCCCTCATTAATATCCGGCGAGAGCAGCACAGATCTAGCCGTGCTTCCAGGGATTTTTGAATTTTAAGAACACTGAAGGAAATGAACCCAACATAATTACAAACGTGGCCAATCACTGCAATCTAATTGATTGAACTCAAGAGGAGCAGATCCACGTGATAATTTCTCGAACTTTACTACAGCTTGAATTTTAGTTCATTTAACGTAAAATTTGCTCAATGCGAGTTTTAACATTTACTGAGGATGAATTGATATCCGATGCAAAAATTTGGGGAAGTGCGCAACAGAATCGGGTAAGGAGGGGGGAATGTATCCTTTACAATCTAAAGACTACAAGTAATGTATAAATAAGCTTCGCTTACAGCTCGACTATGTCATCTATACGCTGGTTATCACAGCGAAGAAGAAGAACCCGTAAAACTCAATTGTCCTTGCAGTTTCTTGTGTAGTTTGAAGATAATCTGGATTGTGATTGAAAGAAATCAAAAGGAGTTCCTGGCCCGAAGGACCTTCTGGTGCTAGGAGAATCGGAAAGAAGAGGTTCGTAAACCGGGTTTCTGTTCTTCGGTTGAGTAATTGATAATGGAGCAACTTCTTTCTCAATCAATCGTTGCTGGGGCTCGATATTACCGAGAGACAAAATTGGCCCACCCAGACGTTCTGCCTGCTGAAGGGTGTTGATTTTGCTGGGTCTGTATGTATAACGGAAGTACTTTATAGCTAGAATGGGGCCCATCCCCGCCACAACGATGAGCTGCAAAAAATAAGCTAACATTCAGTGCAAATATTAAGATTTTCCTAAAGTACAGCAGCGGCATCCATACCACGGTGCGTCATGATGTAATCAGTCACATGTAAGTGAGAGAGGGGGAACAAGAGAGGAGCTGCTAGTCTAGCTCATCAAATGACACAGTTGTTGCTAAGATTTCTAACAATTTTCATTCGATCAAAACTCATTTTCATCTGGATTTGTGATCTGTTAGGGAATAAATAAGGGCCTAGGGCTTTTCGATGACCTATATCTAGTGGACCAAAGGGGGAGTAAAGGCGCAAGAATAAAGCAAACGATGGAGGAGACACTAACCAGAATAGTTAGCCAATAAGATGGTTGTCTACATAACCGGAACATTATTGTGTACATTCCTGATGATGGAATGGCACTGACAATCCAGTTGATGACATAAAATGCAATCAAGTTCCCCCATATGGCAAGATGTTGCAAGATTGTGAAGGAGCTGCACATAAGCAAAATTCAAGAGAGTTAAAACAAATTTATACAGCCATTGACTTCAATTTTGGAAAGTTTCGTGAGAAATGACAGGTCTCTCAGTAATTTCTTGGGATGACTTGAGGGTTTTCCTCCTCGATGAGGGATGAAATATTGTGATCCGCCACTTCACTAGAATTCAGAAGATTCATATGGTAGATCTTCTATTCCCTAGAAACACCAAATAGATTCATATGCTCAAAGAAATATAAGAACCTAACACAAGCATGCACATCTTCCACTATCAAATCACATAGCACAGCAGGGCATTCAGGAGACACAGCCTGTGCTCACTTGGTCATACTTATTTTCATACTTATTTCGCTTCTCTGAAAATCAAAAGAAAAGTTTCAAACATTACAAAAGACAGAGGAGAGATGGATGCTCACTTGGTCTCTAATGTTACAACGAAAGCCTGTAACCATATACATCCGGAGAGTGCCACCATCCCAACCTCCTCCATTTCGCTTTTTTCAAATGCATAGGCATGTATGCTGATTACAAATACAACAATCGCCTGCAAATCATCCCAGTATCAATATACAGGTCACAAGATGAACAAATATTTTATAGAAAATCTTCATATCGCTTTGGGATTTCTTTCATAAAGTAAACTTTCAAGAACATTTTTTAAGATAAAATAACAAAAAAGAGAAAATTTTAATTGTGTAATCACATGATCTAACACACACTCTTGTACAAGCTCGATATTTTGGAACTTCTACAGTTGAAAAATCTGAAAATGAAGTATATGCAAGCAAAACCTTAAACACCCAAGAAGCAATTATTTGAGCCATCAGAAAAGGCAATTATTTGAGCATTTAGAAGATCCATAAACCACATCTCGTAGAAAGTTGTGCTTTCAGTTTCACAACTAAACATTCTCAACCATGAAATCTCACTATATCAACTAGTTCATTTTCCATTAAAATTTGCCAAGGAATCAGTTGTCCCCATCACTGATATCAAGTTTCATCTGCGTCATTTGACATTTCTTCAAATCTCAGTTGCAAGCATTGATTATCCACTAGTCACTTAATATTTGCAGAACGAAAACAAAAGGAATGAAAATGGCACTCACATGAAAAAGAGACCGCCCAAACCATCCTGCAAATGTGCTTGGGTTAAGAAGCCTGCATCCAGAATGATCATAACTTAGTTTAATGATTATGTACTAACAAGAACTGTAGTTACCTATAGATTTGTCAACCTATCTCGTTTAAACCAGAGAGAAGGTGTACCTCCCAGCTTGACAGTAAAACAGAATTTGTGGATGCTGCATTACAGTTTCTTCACTGAGATCTTTGTCAAGGACACTAACTAGAACAGGTATGCTGGTGTAAAAAACGTTATAAGCCATCAAACTAACAGAATTGAAAAGACTGGTCCCAGAGACACCTGAAATAAAAGAGAAGCTGAAAATGCACTCATGTCAGCAATGGGAAAACAAAGGCCATAAAGTGCATCCCACCAAAATTAATGTGCTAACTGTCTACTACCAAGATGGGGAAAGCAACAAAAGAAGGCATTGGATGTGGAAAAAACTCACAAGATTTGGATGAAACATATCAGCAGGGATTTATAGAAAGAATACTGGGACAGGAATGCAGTTCGGTTATATGAATACCGGCCATGGACAAGTATCAATCTTTTTAGAAACCTGAATCCTGAAACCAATAGTGTAGGTCAGGAAAGGCCAAACATGAACTAATTGAAAAGAAAATCAAACTTCAACAACAAAACATACTAAACATAACTTCCTCTTTCATTGGTGGTTTGCATGTCACAAATAAATAACATTAAACAATATTTGCACAAAAATAATCAACTGATCTTGCCAAATATACAAGACAAGAAGAGTTGGTGGAAATTCCCCACTTTATGTAATTGATTATAATTTTCAAAAAAATTGTCTTGGGTGATGTCATACATTAAAACAGTTGAAATATTTAAGCTGTCATGGTTAAAATTTTACAGTTTCTTCCTCCAGCAAACAAGGAAAAGGAAGGGGGGTGGAACAGGCCCCATGAATACATTGGTCAAGAAAATTTGCATATCACACAGTGGCTAACAATATCTCTCATCTAGGCTTTGGTATAGTAATGTTCTAGTAAACCTTGTTTCCAGAAACCATGTGCAAATTTTTGATCATGTCTTCAAGAAGATCACTGTTTCACAATTACAAATCTGAAGTGCACTAGTAAAATCATGTATCTTAAACTATTAGGTAGTAAACATTAACCAGCACTTAGTTTATTTAATGCTTTCAAGTTTTTAATAAAAATATTAATGTTCCTAAAATCTAAACAAGTGTCATCAACGCCAACAGCTTGAGAACAGTTATTTTGAAACCATTAGCATCCAAACATGGTAGAGGATTTGATTCTAACTGTTGATGCCCAGAAGTATGAGAGTCGTTCCTTAATAGAAACAAGAAGCAACAGCGTAAGCAGCTAGCAGCAAGTTTTCTAAATCAAGTCAGTACATTAAGCATCTAACTTATAATAGTTATATCATGTGATGCAAACCTTGTAAAACTGAGACATGAGTCACATTAAAAAAGAAAGGAAAAAACTTACTTCCAATGCTATAATCAGCTGCCCTGGCTGCCTGCAGTCCTTCTCTCCCACTAATGCCAACCCCAATGTCAGCTTGTTGAATCATTCTCACATCATTCCCACCATCGCCAATTGCCAAAGTCCGGTAATCACATGATTTTAAGATCTGTACAAGCTGCAAAAACAAGTTTCCATGAGTCATTGAATTATCTTTTCTACAGTGATTTGGAGAAAGACACAAATAAACATATTACTTGGACATCCATCGTATTTTAGAGAGAAAATTAACCATGATGCTGTTTTGTCAAAAGTAAGAGAAATGAAGAACTGGCCTAAATCTAGGAGTTCCAACCTATACAAGACGAACAGAATACAAGCTTGCAATTTTGGTCACACCAATGACAGCAAATGATGTTTTGTTTGTTTCAAAAGCTGGCCAATTTTTTCAAACTAAAATTCTGCCATTCAAAGGTAGGGGGCCCTTGAGAATGATATCCCTGTGTAATAAAAGATAGAGAAGCAAGATAGGAGTGCCATGTGATCATAAAATTCCTACTAGGTTGATGGAAAGACTTGAGGGAAAGGCAATGAAAGGAAATTGGTTGTAGGTGGGAGTACTTTTATCAGAGAGGGAAGGATTTTGGGCATTCAGAAGAGGTTCCTTACTCCTATCAAACCCACTTTAATTTCCCCATGTTGAGAGAATTTAAACGGATAAGACATTGATGAATTGTATTTGTGATTCCTACAATACACCGTTTCCATTCCATATATATACATCATTTAGAACAGACAGGAGCAAGACTATCAACAAGGTAGAGAGGATAACTATTTGTTCTCCTTTAAGCCTTATCCCCTCTTCTTCCTCCCTTCAAACTCCCAAACGAAGTGTTCATCTACCCATCTTCATCTTTTTCTGTCCTCCTTTGGTACTGCATGGCTACTGTCTCTTGAAAAAGTGAGATTCATTCAACAGCTCTTGAGCCCTTCAAAGGTAGAAGCAGGACCAGACTAGATCTAGTTATGCCATCAACATCCACCATGATTAATAGACAGACAACTCATCCGCATAATCATATTTACCTTCACTAAAGATTTTAACAATTCTTTCTTCTTTTTTTCCAAATGAATGAAGCCTGCATCCTTCTTCGCAATAGAGCTTAGGATGCTATTCAATAGACCTAATTTTTCTTATGTTGATGGTGACATCAAACTTTAATACATAAAAATTAAAGGATCAAAATAAAAAGGGACTTAATTGAGTAACATTCACAGTCTCAGTTTAATTTTAAAGTCCAAGTGAGGCATGCAAAGAAATGCCAGCATTACTGAAACCTGCCAAAGATCACCTGTGCTTTTTGAGATGGTGTCACACGGCAACATATAGCAGTTCTTGATAATATTGCTAATTCAGTGAATGCTTTCCAGTAATGCTTCAGTGCAATTTCAAGAGCCCAGCCATCAACAACAAATGCAACATCCTGTAAAGAAAAGTATGTGTCATAAAAATTACCCAAAGCATGCACCATTGAGGATAATGTAAAATGTAATTCTGCAGTTCATCTGTCTAGTCTCTCTAGAAATTCAGCATACCAAAATCATCATAATATTTATGGCCAAACAAGGCTCTTTGACTATTATATCCACTGAGTGCATATGCAAATGTAAATGGTAGATGAGTGCATTGTTCTATCGACAATGACAATAATTAATACCGCAGCTACCAAGGGGCTATAGCTCCTGGTTAGCTAACATTCCTGAAGACAATCTTTAGTACGAACAGAGTGAGCTGCTAATGTGAAATCTACCTAACTAAACCTAATATGTTAGATGGAGGGATCAACATAAATAAGTCTATAAGGGACTATTGAATTTGAGGACAAGTGATGGAAAAGGAACTCATCAATGAATTGAAAATGAAAATGGAGTGTGTTGGATGTACCTTTGGTTCTGAAGCTGTTGTCCTCATTGTAAGTAAAACTCTCTCTAAACTTCTACCAACTTCCTCTTCAGTTTTTCCATCAATTAATAGAAGCTGACCTTTTGGCTCTGTTAAGAAATTAGACAAAAGAAATGCAAGATATAGGATTACTTATATTTTGATTGTGGAAAAAAATGTCATGTGGATTGAGGAAATGTAGAAATAAAGAACCAACATTGGAAGCATAGAGAGTTCTAGGTTGCCAACGGATTTATAGCAGAATGAAAGAGGGGACATCTTATATGTCTCTTGTATGTCTCAGCTTTTTGGAACGAATGCATCTACCTTGACAATTATTACTATTGAGAAAAATTAAAATAAATGACTTCCATGTGACAAGAAAAAGGACTGCAAAGAATTTCAATCAACCTGGTGAAATGAAGTTGCATGAGAGCAATTTGTATGCCTCTAACTTGACAATTATTACTATTGAGAAAATTAAAACGAATGACTTCCACATGACAAGAAAATGGACGACAAAGAATTTCAATCAACCTGGTGAAATGAAGTTGCATGAGAGAGCAATTTGTATGGCTGTATTTTGCTTGTCTCCAGTAAGCATCCAAAAATGTATTCCTGCTTTTCTTAAAGTGTAAATTGTTTCTGGGACACCATCCTGAAATATTTTTGTCAGAAATAGAGACGAAAAATGTCTGCATCTAAAAGCAAAAGGTTGGATCTCAGTGTCATAACTCTGAAAATACTCACCTGTAGACGATCCTCTATGGCAGTAACTCCAAGAACTTCAAGATCACGTTCTAATCTTTGGCAGACCTCAGCTATTCTCCACTGAAGGAAATAGTAACATATAAGACCCAGATCATGTGTATTCATTATTGAATTAGTACTCCTTTAAGAAAATTAAGTATGAACAGAGAGATAAGAGAGATGTATCCTTTACCTCCCTATCAACCAAAGTACTACTGGCCTCTCTAAACATAAAAGACCACTCCTCATATTCATCTTCTTTTAATTCCCGCCAAGCCAAGCATAATGTGCGCAGCCCCAATTGAGAATATTGTTCCACAGCCTCATTAAATATCCTTGTTTGTTGTCCTGAAATTGATTTGAGATTATCAAATTAAAAATCAAGCAATGACAAATTGAAATATGGGTTCTACACCCACAACTATGACAAATTGAAATAGCTGCCTAGCAACCACCACTAATAACGTTCTCCAACTACTAAAGCAAACTTCTTTCTGTATAGGTAATAGCATCATCCCTGGGGTCATAACCCCAGAACAACCACAGTGATATGGATGAACGCAATCCTATTGATGATAACTATTAGCAAATATACTACAAGCACAACAAAGCTTTCAAGATGAGAGAAGGCAGCTCATGTGCCTTAAAATAATCCTAAACAATTAATGAACAATATCCAAAATAAAATAGGCAATCCTTCAATCTGAAAGGTAGGAAGATGCCAACTGATTGCCTGAAAAAATGGGCCAAAACTTAAGAATGACAAGAAAGCAGTCATGTAATCAGAAAACATTTCAAAGTCCTAGTGCAAGGAGTTAGGAAGCTGTGAGGTTCTCAGTTTGAATGAGATCTGAACATGGATCTTAAAAAAAAAAAAAAGGAGAGAGAGGTGCTTGAGTTTTATGGGGAAGCTGGTCCCAAAGTTTTAAATTCCGGCCCTTATCTTTGAATGTAGAGTAGACACTTTAAAGACCTTTTTCTAAGACAAAGAACAATAAACTCCACAAAGACACATGACTCAAGGTCCCAGACATCCAAGTAAACAAAAAAAATCCACTTGGACCACATTATAGAGCAGTTGCACCTAACAAGACATGATATGGTGCCGGATTACCGTTAGCACCCTAAAGCAAAAATTCAATTGCTCAAAGATAATATGGTTCAAGAAGAACAAGAGGAGTAAAGACTGTAGAAGGTTCATGCTTATAAGTGCAGTGTAGGAGCAAGTTGATTTCTGGATTACCTACATGATATAATATAGACAATCAAGAGGATCTAAATTCACGGAGAATATTATGTGGATGGAAAGGCATCATAATCCATCAAGCTGAGAACATGTACGTGGAAGAATAATTTTATCCGTGCAACTTAAAATGTTTTCTTGCTATCCTACAACAATCAATTAGCAGCTCCTATATATAAATTTACCAGGAGAAGCATAAGGAAGAATTGCTTCATCAGCTCCCTTTGACAAAAGCAAAATCTTTCCATTTTGGCAATCTCTCACCACTACTGACATTCTTTTCCTATCAGATGTGAACTCCAGAGTTTCCAGTACTTCATACTGAATTGCTGAAGTATTGAATCTAAGCTCTGCAAAACATTAAAATAATTAAACTTATCTTATCATATCCAGTTTTGGAGCCATCTCAACAGCCAGATGAAAATGAGTTTTACCAAGAATATTTCCATTTTTACAGATGAGGACCATGTTTAACTTAGCAGCAGCATGGACAAGTGCGTCCTCATCCTGGGATTGCGCTTTGTACAAGATAGCTCCAGTTTTGCTACAAACCGAAAAGCCCAGAAGGAATATTTTAGAATGACAAGACGATGTTGCTATCAAGCACATTGATGGGTTTGCATTTGAGGATAAAACCTCAATACAAGGAAAAGAACTTTAAAGAATATAAGGAAAAAAATTTAATCATTAAAAGAATGTGAGTCACCTTTGGACAGGTATAACAGTATTACATATTGCCATGACTGTGAGAAACCGAACAACATCAGGAGATCCACTAGAAATGGCATTTAACAGTTGCTTATCTGCGCAAAAAGAATGGGAACAGTTAGAACCAAAAATCCAAGAATATCCATGTCAGAAAAGTACTTTTGATGCAAGAAAACATGCATGAATTAAAAATAAAATAAAAAATTAGAAACACAAATCTAAATATCTGTTGTTCTTTATGAGTCATGGCAACATAAGTTCAGAATTCAAAATTAAGAATATTCATCCAGAAAAGTAAGCAATAAATAACCATATATTCCCATGCAAGCTAAATGATTTCCAAGAAAATAGAGGAATAAATTTAAATTCTGATCATTCAAAATTTAACAGGCTATGAGTTGAAGCAAGCAAGAAATTAATGAATCTAATGATGATGGGGCACTGGTAATGCACTTCAGCATGACAGAACCTGGATGGATTACAGCAGAAATCTAATGTCAAAAAATTCAAACTTAAATTAGTGTGATATGGTCAAGGATGGGAAGTAAAAGGCATTCCCCATCGGATCTAAAATGCAAAATACTCGGAATTTTTGTTCAAAGCATGAGTTACTGAAACAGATGCCAGCATGATGACAATTGTATAGGCCTTTGTGCCTTTTTCTATTTCAAAGATTTTCACTTCTCATAAAAAAAAATAAAAGCATAAAACACAGTAAATTCAAAACAACAGAAGGCATTCAAACTGCAGCAACTACAAGTGAAGAAAATGTATTAATTTGATTAAGTCTGAATTTGAGGAAAAGAGATGAGCTTGAAAAATCAAGTGAGAGTGTGAGGGAGGGGGGAAAGAAACCTTTTGAAGCATCCCCATCCTCATTCCCATAAAAATTGCCACTGATGCAACATATTCTGAAAACCATTTTATTTTCAGTGAGGGTTCCAGTTTTGTCAGTCAAAATGTACTCAACTTGCCCAAGATCCTCACTTATTGCTGTGCTGCCACATAAAACAAATGATACTTCAATTACGCGTTCGAATATCTGGATTTCCATATCTAGTTCAAAACAAGTGCTTTACTTTCATTCTATAACTTACTTTGTCGCGTGGGATGGAGTATCGGTTTCAAGGTCAATCATCTCTCTATCCCAATCAATGAACTTTGCATATAAGCTCTTAACAAGATCCAGAGATACCTGTTGCAGAAAGAAGTTCGGATTTTACACACTGGCCTAGATGGTGATCATAAAAAATCAATAAACTCATCATCACATTGCACCAGAAAAATGAGATAGTTTGCAGTGTCAACACATAACAGGGCAAAATTTGTAACTTTAAAATTAAGCAGAAAGTATCATTGTAATTTCTTCAGGATTTTAAATCTCATTAGTGATTGGAAATTTAGACTGAGATGGCATGAGTACAAAAATAAACCCTCCCTTCACAATTTTCCAACAGTTATTCAAGATCAATTACCAAAGGCCTCCTAATAATCAAAATCTTTTTCATGAATAAAAATAAATCTGCCATAACAATTTATAGCTTCTCTAGAGTTCATACATGGGATAATACAGAAATCTTCAGCTTCTAGCTGAAAGGAGCAGAAAAATCAGTTTGTGTTTTTTTTTAGTTTTTTTCCTCTAAGATCTCATCCATCCTTTTACAGGGAAGTGAAAAGGCCCGCAGTGTCCTTAGTTGCTCAAACTGGACTATGATTCTTCCAACATTCATGAGGCATGAGTGAAATCAAAGCCAATCCATCAAAACAACAATAATATGGATGCTCTAAAATAGTTACCACATTATGTGAACTTACCTTAATTGATATCGGAATCATGATGGAACAGAGAAGCTCGAACCGTAGAGGGATCACTAGTAGCTCATACCAAGGACCCTCATCTGGATATAAAACATACCATTGCTGTAAAGGATGCAAAATCAAAACTTGAGTATGTGTTTGAAAGCAAACATATTCATACACAAAAAACATAGAAAAAACAATTCACTACAAGATAAAACTTCCACTTTATGGGATGGAAATAAGAGGCAAATTGAGCTACCATTATGAAACCAGTATGTTTCCTGGTTAACATGACTAGTTTCGGTGTTCTTTTCTATTACGGTAATGTTATTCAAAATCAACATTCTTAAAAGGTGCCAACGACTGAACAAAGACCTCAAGTTCAGCTCAATAATTATACAGCGTATATTAATTATTAGGCTATGGTGGTGAAATGAAGTATTTGCAAGTACAATGGCTGATTGTATGCTGATCTCGTTTGGTATTTGAGAGAAGGATTTGAGGTTTTAGAACAATGTGCAACCAGTGCAATTTTTGGTGCTTTTGATTAGAGAGAAATGCAAGCGTTTTTTAGAACCAGTATACTTCTAGAAATTTGATATGGTATCTTTATGGCACCATGCTTCCTGTCACTTCTAAGGGTTATCCATGGTTGAAATTTTATGGAATAGTAGTGCCCAATTTATAAGTTTTCTGTTTTGTTATTGTGCTTCCATGGAGAATGACTTGACTTCATTTGTCTTTCTATTCTTTTACATTTTCATTAATATAGCATTTTCTTCTATCTGAAAAATAATAATACAGCATCATAGTCTGGCAAGCACAACAACATTACCTTTCTAGCTTCAGTGTCCTTCCAGACATTCCCGGCTATCCCTAGAACCATAACAACCACTATTTGAAAAACAAATATAGCTCCAGTTAACTTGTCAATCATGGCATCCATAGCTGTCAGCTTTGGTTCAGGTATACCCCTACTCATACCCAGCTTAGTTTCATTACCTGAAAAGGAAGTGTCAAATACAGAAATTGCATAATTTAACTCTGCTGCAATTGATATTGAATACATTTACTGAGACAATTGGAAATGCATCAATAATCTAATCCATACCAAGGCACTGTGCATAAAAGGTTATGCAAGTTGAGAATAATAAACTAATAACACAAAATAGTTAAGCTCACTGCATTTCAATAAGTAGGAAATTGCCTGTGTAGACAGCAACTCCACAAGCCCACTCAGTGTTACGCAAGTAGCATGACTGAAGAATTGTGTTTTTTATGGTCAATGGGCATACATCATTATCAATAAATGGAGGAAACAAGCGTAAATTTGCATCAAGTCGTCGGATGTCTTTATCTGGATTGGGGCATTCAATAACACCCTAAGGATAAACAAGGAAACAATGAATGATTGACCAATGGAATACAAACAAAAGACTTTTACATGAAATCTTAATTAAAAAAAAAAAAACTTGCCTTAATTTTGTGCAATAATTCAAAATCTATCCCCATGCAGGCAGAGGGTGTTACCCTCGTCTTCAAATCAGTTTCACCATCTAGAGCGGCTGTCTGCAAAGTATGTTATATAATCAGGATCCTGAAATGTTTGGAAAAAGAACACTTCAAAAGTCATACTACAATCTTTCACCATATTGAACATTACAGTTACCATTTGGACAAGGGAAGGGGTAATTTTGAGTTTCTAATCAAGGGTCAGGTCTAGATATTTGAGAGGGGGGGTAGAATATGCTATAGGAAATTGGATCCCAGTCCACAGGTATAGCTAGAACGTACAAGGATATTTATACAAAAAAGTGGAAGCTTACACTTTAGATGAATTAAGGCATACATATACATTAAAAAAAATCTAACAATGGGTCTGAAAGAAGCTTCATGCAGAAAAAGATATCTCTCCAACAATGGAGCTTCCACCCATCACTCCAATATAAACAAAAGAAGCTTTAACATATATGTTAACAATAATGTCAAAGGAAAGCAAGAAATCAATTCAAGAAAAGTGACAAACAAAGAACTTTGGTAAGTTGTAGCTCCTACAAAGGGAGAAAGATGGTTTCATGACTCGAGAACATCCATCCCACAGCTGCTTAGAAGGCTTCATCACAGGAATGTTCTAAAATACTTCATTGAAATTAAGAAACCATTTGTATGACACCTTGTTATTGTTGTTGTTGTTTTTGTTATAGCCTAATTCATCTTCCTTAACCTTACACAGTCAAACTATTTCAATCTTGAAAGAGACCAATAATTGTATGAAATCTAATAAACAGGAAGTCATATCCCAGCTAGAAAATGTAGATGATAAATTATCAACACAGCTCTAAAGCTGTGAATATCCCCACATTTGTTAACATATGTTATCCATACTTCCCTGCAGATGCAACAATGAAACAACAATCACTACAAAATTTTAACAACACTGATCAATATAAACAACCATTTACCTCTATATAACAAAGCCCTTGAGGATCTGATGTACCAATCAAAACAAGATCGCACGGCACTTCATCATTCTCACGAAGCCACACTAAATTACCGACACATATATCCTGCGCTTGAATCTACAAGTCACACACAACAAACACATCAAAAAATCAACAACCACATCAATCCTAAAGCCCAAAGCATCCAAAAGTAAGTAGCATTTCCATACATGTTTCTTGATCCCCTTCCTAACAATCCAAACTTGTTTCTCATTCGCCTTCTTATCAGACAAATATCTATTATAATCATCCCAAGCCTCTTTCGTCGCAGACACAGCAAATATAAAAATCAATGGCCCCCAAGTGCTCGCCGGATTCACCGGGGTAATAAGCGACCATAATTGAAGACACGCAATCAACAAGAAGTACTGGTTCATAAACCGACTGCAAAATCAAACCCTAATCAATTCAATACCATCTCCTCACAAAATTGCATAGATAACCCTAATTTTAGGTGAAATTACAAAATTAGCAATCATAATTTTCATTTCTGATTCTTCTGAAAAATAATATTATAAAAAAAGGATCAAATTGTATCGATCAGATACGTAAAGGCCTATGTAGCTAACGTGGAACTACAAATTGAGATTTAAAGAAGAGAGAGAACCTGAACTGCTCCATGAGATTTTTAGGGAGGAAATTGAGGAGAGTGTATTTCCGATTGGAAATGCGGTTGTCGCAGTAAAGATCATGTGTAGGCGATGACTCATCATCGTTGATGTAGACGAACCGCTTCATTTTCTCTGATCGACTTTGATTGATTGATTGATTGATTGATTTACATCATCAACGACAGACGACTACGCATTCGTTCTTTCGGATATGAGGAGGAGGAGGAGAGAGGAGAGGTGGGGGAGGAGGAGGAGAGGGGAGAGGTGTTTGGGTGTGTGCGTTAGCAGTGTTTGACTTGTGAGGGAGAAGAAATAGCCGTTGGATAACATGAGGAAGTTTCCAGTTTGGTAAACGCTGCTTCGTATGAAAAGAAAAGAAAATGTTAACCCACCCTGGACCGGGTTTGGTTATTGGGCCTGATAGGCCCGCTAAAGGGAATGGGTATGCCAGATTTGACAGAAGACTGCACGTGGTCTTATGGCTCGAGATGGAAATGGTCATTAGTATGAAAAATTTGTTTGTCTTTTCTTCATCTCTATATATCTATCGCCGTGAAAAAGAAACTCTTGTTTCTCTTCAAAAATGGATTCTCTCTGACAACAGTAATTGATCCCTAGCTTCCTCCGCTAAAACTTTCTCCCTCTCTAGCCTCCTTCACTCCGAAGAACCATCGCTTTCTCTGTCTTCATCTTCGCCAACGACCACTATGGACAGCAAGAGCAGTGGTAGATTAGTGGTCCCGGCACCGAGTGAGCCTGGGAAGAAGATCGAGATGTACTAACCTGCTTTCTATGCTGCTTGCAATGCTCGTGCTTAAGTTACTGTGTTTGTGCGTGATTTTGATATTTGAATCTTTAATTACAGTTAACGAATAAGGATCCAAGCAACTAAGCAAGGTTGTTTCCCTATTATGGGCTGCTATCAATGCTGGGGATCGGGTTAATAGTTCCTTGAAAGACATGACAGTGGTGATGAAGCAATTGGATAGAGCTGATGAGGCAAATGAGGCGATCAAATCTTTTCGTCATCTCTACCCCTATGATTCTCGGGAATCTACTGAGAATGTGCTAGTTGAACTCTACAAGGTGAAATGGTACTATTTCTATCTTAGCAAACTGTAGTGTTTTGGCAATAATTGACTCTGATGATTTGGTGGTGTGATTTGTCCATTAGCATATTGACATTTCATGAGGAAAATCTACGTAAAGAACCATCGTGTAGATCATTCATGAGTTGTTGAAGGAATCATCTGTTGCGGTGGTGCTTTTTTAAACAAAATGGGACTCATTCAGTTTGAAATGTAGCTAAAGTCTGAAAATTAGCTAGAGTTAGAAATGTGCTTTTTTTAAATGACATCATTTATTTTTTCTATCATAAGATTGAATCTGGTTTTGTATGATCTCAATCTTCAGGGCTTCAGGGGAACATGAATCATCTCGAAGGGTCAAATCTGAACTTCTGGTTCAGGTAGATGGTGTAACAATAGTTCCACTTGTGAAGATGGCCATTGGAAAATAGTGGTGGTTTTGGCAGCTACAAACTTTTCTTGGGACATAGATGAGGCACTAAGATCGGTTCGTTGTCTTCTGGTAAATATTTTTGAGATTTTTTTGCCTTCTGGAATTCTTAGATCCATCCTAAAAGGCAATCTATCCACTACGTAATAAAGCATCCTCATTGCTCTGGCTCTATCTTATGTGATATAAATGCAATGCAGGAGGAGGTTGGAAAAGCATATTTATATTCCATTTCCAAATTTTGAGAGTCGTAAGGAGCTTATTAGGATCAATTTGAAAACTATTGAGGTAAATTGACTATACCAACTGATATTATATCTAGCAGTATTGTTGGATTAAGGTCTTTCTCCATTTTGATTCATGGTATATATTACAGATCTTGGATCAAATCAAATCAAATCATTCTTTGAGTTGTTATTCGCCTTGTCGCCTAGCGCCTAGCGGTATTGATCTATGATACCTTTGTTCTGTTCCTCTTTTTTGTTAAGACTAAAGACTATTGTGAATATAATTCTTTTAAACAACATTACTTAACTTAATAATAAACCATGTAATTGAGCATGTAGTAAAAATCTGTATGATGGTTTGAAGGAAATCCCTTCACGTAATAAGAAACTATGTAATTGAGCATTGGGGTTAAATTGCCATGCTAAGCAGCGTAAGGTGGCAAACGGAAACTGAAAGTGGACAATTGCTAAGAAGGGTTCTGCATAATTTCAATTTGAATTATTCACAAGTGACAGTTTTTAGTTTCAAGGTTGTTTTTTTGGAAGGAAAGAATAGAATATAAGTAAAATCACAATCTTACGAATAGTTTGCCTGATTCACTTGTCTATGGTACCAACTCCGGTCAATTGTTGTGGATAACAAAGAGTTGAATGAAAGGGCTGCAATTCTAATGATCCACATAAAGGTTTCATAATTTATTTATTTATTAATTTGCCTTTGCTAAGAATCTCAAGCCACCATTATCTGTCATTTGTAAATTTTGTGAGGCCTTTTGTTACCTAACCTAGGTAGCCAGACAGTGGGATGTTTGGAAAGAGAGTAACGCGCCAGAGGTGCAAGTTGAATAGCCATAGTAGATTTATTGCAAGACCTTCCGACCAATTTCTGTAGGCTAATCATTTGAATACCTCTTAGCTTTGAGGTCATAACGCGTGTGACAATATCATATCTAGACATGGATTTGGCAATTTAGAACATAAATGTACACATTCACTGGAGCATATTTGATATATCTTCATAATTCCATACTACCACATCGATACTATGAAGCCATTGTGATGATTTTCAATAATTCCTCGGTTATGAAATGGCTTAATATAGCATTTCTTGATCATATGATCTGCACTCCTATACTTGGCTGCATGACAAACTTATTCTGCCAGTGTGACTACTATCCTTTAATTCAAGATACATGAAGTTTTATTTCCAGGAATAAGATCTTTGATTTATGTAGAGCTCAAGTTGTTTGGGGGTTTGCTTCCATTCCCTTATTTTGCCATCTGATGTTGTTGTTACAAAGGTTCCCTGTAAATAGCAATCTCAACCATGCTAGTCCATTTGATTCCATAGAGAGTACATGTTGATTATCATTGTTATTATACAGGTGGCCACTGATGTAGATATTGATGAAGTTGCTCGCAGGACGGAGGGATACAGTGAAGATGCTCTAACTAATGTTTCCAGAGATGCTTCTTTGAATGGCATGAGGTGAAAGATAACAAGCAAGCCACAAGATGATATTAAGAACATGCCTGAGGATGAGATTTCAAATGATCCTGTTGCAATGTATGATTTTGAAGAAGCCTTGTGGAAGGTTCAGCTCAGTATTTCCCAATCAGATATGGAGAAGCATGAGGAGTGGTTCCCGGAATTTGGATCAGCCTAAGGGAGATGAGACCCATCTTATGATGAAGACTACTGCTGATTGGTATTTTCTTTGCATGTTTTTCACTAAGCACCTGGCTTTTTTATTGTAACTTACACATACCATTCCATTCATGGCTGAGAATCTAACCATGCTGATCCATATATTGAATTGCGTGTTTGGATATTTCCAGCACGCTTGTAGCGAAAGTTGGGTGAATAAGAACTGTTTGCCAAGATGATATCCAATCCCTTCTTTCTTTCTTATAGAGAAAAGTTTTTATTTCTTCTTAAATTGTCTTGAAAACTCGATGTCAATCAGGTTTTTGATAGCTATCATTATTTCAACACAATCTGTGTTTTTCATAAGTTTATGAGACATACAAGACATTATTGGCTATATTTCATTACAGGTATAAATAAGTAATGGCTTGATATTAAAAATAAAAAATAAATCAAAGAATTGAAATTTTTCACTTGGAGTTGTTTCGAAAATGCAAATATAAGATAATTTTAAGCAGTTACAAGTGCTTTCAAGTTAGCTGATTATTAAAAAAACGTGTTAATTAACAAAAAAAATTATAGATTTTGTTCAATATAAAGTAATACTTAAATAAATATTAATAATGATTTTTAAAAAAAATATTTATTTATTATATTAAAAACAGAATATTTTTTTATTAGAATATATAATCTACACTCCAAGCATTAAACAAAACAAATATATTATTATCATTACAGTATATTGTTCTATCTTGCTTTATGTTTACCAGACACAAAAGTATAAATATAAAATAAATTGTTCAATCCAGTCTACTATATACAAAACACAAAACAAGACATTTATTTGTCCAGTGTAGTCTTGTCTTGTCCAATCCAATCAATATTATTTAGTATATCAAATACTATTTAAAAAACAACTTATATCACGTAAACATAAACATAATATGTTTTTGAATTAGCTTGCATGTTGATTAAGAATAGATTTTACATATAACAAATTTTAAAGAATTTTAAAACAAGCATATCTTCTTAATCATCAGAACATGATTGATCGTTTATAGTTTTTAAAAATATATATTTTATTATGAAATTAAACATATCAAGTTTTTTTTGTAATAAACTAGTGTTATGTTGTTGATAAAATTACTTGAATTAAATAAATAATTTCTTTAAAAAATAAATTACAGAAGAAGTAATTTAGATTGTTTTAGTAAATAGAATGTATACATCTTAATCAAACACCGGCTGCACAGAAAATAAACCCAGGAGACTGAAGTCCCGGGGAGAGCTGGAGTTAATCAAATCCAACGGTTTAGCTTCTATACAGCACCGGATGATGACACGTCAACTGGAGCGGCTTGCCTGCAAAAATCAAGGGTTATAAACCTATTTATTTATAAGATGCACGATTCTATAAAATATATGGAAGATTTATGAATTGTTTTCTCACCGAGTATCAGATTGATCACCATTTTTTCTCTCATTTTATTCTGATAATTGAATTTTGTAATCAACCCAATTTTATTAATAAAAGTCATGCGAAATTCAGCCCTTGTCTTCAAATTCTATTTCTTTAGAGTGTGTTCAGCACAATTTCTACTTTTCTTTTTAGATATTTTTTTAAAAATATTTTTATTTAAAAAATATTAAATTAATAATTTATTAATATTTTTCAATGATTTTAAGTGCTAATATGGAAACAAATAAAAAAATTAAAAATAATTATTTTTATATATTTTCATCATATATATAATTATTTAAAAAATGCTTTATACTGCAATTTCAAACACTCTTCCGATGACCTTTCAAATTACAAATAAGTGTGCTTTATATATAGAATCATTAATGGTTGGTGTTGAGTTTTTTTTCTTTATCTCTTCTAGGAATAGGTTTGAATTTTTTTTCGATATCTGAATTTTTAAATAATTAAGAAATTAAGGTTATAGGATATGGAAAGAAAAATGTTTTTGTCAATAAAAATCTGAATAATAAATAGTCATCATGGATAATGGATTTTTAAAAAATGATAAAGATTTGAATTTGAATTTGGATAATTCATCCTGAAAGGATTTAAGTTATATTTTTAGAGATCAAATCTTGTATTCTTTTGAAAATTTATATATTTGTCATTAAAAGTTTAAATGAGTAAATATTCATGTACGGTGGATATCCTTTGATTAATTTTATAAGTTAATTTTAAAATATTTTAGCTTTTGAATGAAACAAGCTCTGTTTTTTTATAGCTCTAGATTTTATTAGTGGTGTGTGTGTATATATATATATATATATATATATATATATGATGGATGTTGATATGTTTATTATTGCGTTCTTCATGAAACTTGAGCGTCAAGATTCAAGATGGTAAGATTGAGATTGACGGAAAGGAGACAGGAGGGATTCTCGAGGGGGCAGAGATGGCCATCGTCATTACACCTTTGCAATTAGGCGAGCCAGAAACCAGCCATGGTCATAGGAAAACTACTTATGTCGTGACTGACAGGCCATCCCTGGGGCCCAGCATGATGTTTGGCTTAGAGGGAAAGAACCCGAGCGTGCTGGCAAGACGTGAGCTTGTGCGGTGGTAGGTCCCACCCCCGAACTTCAGATAAAAGTCCAAAACAGTGGCGGCAGGTAGGCAGGCGCCATGTAGATTTTTTAAATTAATTTTTTCATATTTGTTAAGATCTACTAATATAAAAATTAATTTTAAAAAACAAAAAATATTATTTAATATAAATAAAATATTAAAAAAAACAATCACCGTTTTTTTATCAAAAGCTTCAGCAAATTTTTAAAAAATTAAAATTATTTTTTTGTTTATTTATTATTTTGTTATTATAAAATTTTTAAAAATATTATTTTTATATAAAAATATTTTAAAAATTATTTCAACCGTAACACCTGTCTCTATGATCTCGACACGTCACATTACCTCGCGGCTTCTCTACGCTGTAAGTCACCGTTTCACGTGCTGTCATGGCTCCACCTTGTCCCCTCTCACCCGACTTCCAATTTCCCACCCGCCACTCCTAACTCTGTTGCCCGTCGCCGTTAGTGATGTTAAAGGGGGCTCCATCATATATATATATATATATATATATATATATATATATGCAATTCACGAGAAGATGAATATCAATATTTTTTATTTTATTTTTTTATTTTTATAGAAAATAGAGGTTCCGATCCAAGACGATAGAAAGAACATGGCATGGCATTTTGTAATTTAAAAATATTATTATTATTTACAGTGTAAATAATAAATCCACAATAAATTGCGTTCACGCCATTTTATTAATCTCTTTTTTATAAGCGTTATCTTTTTATCATAAACAGGGCTATATAATATAATCAACAATGATAAAATCAAAAGGTTATCGCAATTGTGATTAAATTAATAATCATTGTGATAGAATCAAGCTCCTTCCATCCATGGCTGCTGCATATTAATCAATGAATTAAAAAAGACTCGGAGCAAGCATGCAAGATACATAATGCATGAATTAAGCGAGATCCCCTCCACATATTCCGTTGGAGGCAGGTGTCTGGCCCCACCGGAAGCGACAGCGGCGGCAACAACGACCTCTAAAATTTCTTGGTAGGTCCGCCGTAACGAAAGTCTGTCCCCTCTCAGTCTCCTCCACGCCTCCCTCTCTTCGCCTGCAAAACTACTTTATAAATAAAGTTTCTTTAATAAAGGAGTGGCAATAAAAAAGATGTGGTATGTAAACTCCGTTTTGCCTCTTATATTTCCACAAGATTTCATTCTCATCCCACTCATAAAAGGATGAGATATTATCTGTGAAAGGGAATTGGGCATCCATTTCTTTTCGAGCGAGAATCACGATTGATTGTCACGTGCATGGAAAGATCATTTGCTTTTCTTTTATAATCTTGATTGTCGTCGTTTGCTTCATGAAATGCGTTTTATTAAAAACTATTTTTTTATTCTTTTCATTCTTATTTATTTTTTAAAAAATAATTAATAAAAAATACTTTTCAATTAAAAAAATATCTAGTTAGATTTTTTAAAGAAATGCTTTTGTTATATTTTATACGAAATGTATTTTTTAAAATTTATGAATAAAAATAAAATGATGTGGCTAAAATATCATTAAAAAAATTGTTAACATTTTTATTTTATTTTAATTTTATTTATTTATTTTTTTAATTTTATTTCTTAAAATTTAATTTAATTTTTATATCAACTTTAATTTTTATTCTTTTTATTATTTGTTGTCTCTTATCATTTTATTAATTGAGATTTATTTATATATTATATTTAATCCTCGTTTTTTATTTGGCTAAACTTTGAAAAACTTTTAAAAATAAATTATTTTTAACTTTTTTTTCTATTACATGGTTAAATATTAAAAATATTTTCTAACTTATTTTTTATAATATTATCTAACATTAAAAAATAATTTTTAAAAAAATTACTTTTCAATAAATAAATAAGACTTTAATTTGTAGCAACCAGTTAGAAAAAGGGTATACAAATTCCTCCCAATCTCTTACTTGTTCCATAAAATAAGACTCGATGATATTGTTTGAATCTAATATTAGCCACCAAACCCTACAAGGTTTAATGAATATGATTATAATATTGCAATGTACAACACAGTAAAACATTAGAAACTTCAGATTAATACACAGAGAAACTAAAAAAAAACGTAAGGATTGAAGTGAGGAGTTGGTAAATTATAGGGACCAAATAGGGTAGCTTGCTCCAAAAGATTTGACATTGATTTGTCATTGAAATTGGACGGCGAAAGTACGCGCGTCGTCCGATAATCAAGACATTTACATTATACCTCCCGTCAACACGGAATTCCTGGCCGGGCCCCACCGGTATCCGTCGGTGCTGCTGCCCGCTGCCGCCGCTAACAATTAGGTATTTTAAAACTAAGCCATCCCCTAAATCTTATCAATTTTTTCCTCCTTGAGAATAAATTTAAGTCAATCCTCCGACGCCTATATATCCCATAAAAAGTAATATTTATCATTTTTTTTTAAGAAAAGCTTTGCTGGAGTGGTCAATTACTTAGTTGTTGTGATGCACTAACCTTACATCTGCCGAGTAAGGCAGTTTAGCTAATTTAAGAGTCCAAGTTGAGAGGGTTTCTTTATGATTAAGGGAGTCTTTCCTCTTAATCATCATGATTGATTTAAATTATTCTAATTGATTTTTTAACCTAAAAATAAATAACTTATTTTTGTATGTTTTTAACATACATACAGGGTTAATAAAAAAATTTATAGTTATTAAATTTGATTATTTCTCCACCTTTAGTAATTTACCAAATCTCATTTTGATTAGTATAAAATATTAAAAAATCAAGCTAGTTAATTCATTGTATTTAAATAATAAAACTAGTTAATTCGAGTCTCACTTCGAATGGTTTAAGATACTAGCTTAGTCGTATTTAAATAATCAGATCAAAAAAATCAATGTTTTAATTAATATCTAATATTAAATACTCAAGCTAGTTAATCCATCGTATTTAAATAATCAGGCTAGTTAATTTGAGTCTCACTTTGAATAGTTTAGGATACCAGTTTGAGTGTATTTAAATAATTAGATTAGAAAAATCAATGTTTTAATTAACATGGAATATTAAATAATCAAGCTGGTTAATTCGTTATTATCAAACTAGTTAAATCGAGTCTCATTTTCTATAGTTTAGAATACTAACTTCATCGTTATTAAATAATTAAATTAGGAAAATCTTAATTGATCTGATTAAGTAAAACTTGAATAAATGAAATTTTATAAAAAATTAAAATATTATTTTAGATTAAACAATTGAGATTTTGAGATTTGATTGTACTCTAACTAAACGGGATCTGATCTCACTTGCAAAGGGATTGATATTTCTAGTAGTTTTCCTTTCAATTTTGTTTATTTATTGAAAAAACTGTAGAGTTTTAAGCATCGAAATGATAATGATAATGATAATTAGCCCTCTCTTAATACATTAATGAAGATCTGTAGAGTTTTCCTTTCCATATTTTGATCTAAAAAATTAAGAAAAACAAAGGGATATCTGCGATTGAGAAATTCTCCAGTAACTAATCTTGAATAACGTATTTACATTAGGTTACGATTGACCAATAAGCAAAACCATCGCTTTTTTCCGCCTTTAAAATTAACTACAACAACAACAATAATAATAGGAAGTCATTCCCCTGAATAATCTAAAAAAACAAAATAATAATCATCAAGCATCCAGCGGTGGAGGCAGGTTAAGATCAAGATCAAGAGCTGATCTCCTTGGCTGACAATCAACCATGGATGATGAATCCGAGTCACTCTGGGTCCCACCAGCAATCTCAAGACCCACCTGGTCAAACCGGACAGGGAATCGCTGAGTCACAAACTCAGGCTTCACACTATCAAAAAACCAGACAGGAGCAACAACGTTAACATCCTGCTGCTGCTGCTGGTACACAAAAGGAAACGCTCCCATCCCCACAACCCCGCCCGCTCCTCCACCGCCAACCTGGCGGGTCACCGCAGCAGAAACAACCGGAGAGCTCGACGACTCCACGGTGCTGCTCTGGCTAGAACTCTGCTTATCATCGTCATAATTAACCACCTCCCCGGAAAAAGGAAAGTTGGTCTTCGCCTTAGCACCCCGATACTCACGCGCCGCTTTATCATAGGCTTTAGCAGCCTCCTCCGCCGTATCAAAAGTGCCCAGCCAGACCCGGCTTTTCTTCCCGGGATCCCTTATCTCAGCAGCATACCTCCCCCACGGCCTCTTCCTCACTCCCCTGTAATGTATCTCTTTCTTGTCATGATCCCCACTTGCTTTCTTGAAACAGCTAGTGTTGCTGGCATTAAGCTTCTTGGGTGCCATTTTCTTGAATGCCCACCAGGAAATAATCAAGAGTTACAATACGTTAGAGCTAGTGAAACATGTGAATTGTAAAGATTCTCGAGAAATTAAGTGTACAGTGAAGGTTAGGGTTAAGCATCGATGGTGATGATGGTGTTGTGTATTCTGGGAGGAAGGGGAGGAAGGGGGTGTGATTTTATAGAGTCTGGTCAATGAAGAATTTGACTCAAGGGGTGGCGCCGCCTAACACAGAGAGAGAGAGAGGAAGGGAGGAGACAGGAATAAAAAAAGGAGAGATAATATTGGTAAGATGAGGGGGCGATTTGTGAGTGCTTTGACGGCTTTTGATAACGGGGGCCGTTATCACGGCTTGAATTTTGGGGGCGTGTGGGTGTGGATTGTTTCACGCTTGGTTTTAAGGGCGTGCGCGGGTTTAAAATACTATGCATCCTTTATTTTTGGGTTTACAGATAATCAATATCTTTGTAAATAAATAAATGCACGCTTTATTTTAGATAAATGGGTAATAATTAATTAAGTTAATGAAGCTCAAAAGTTAGTGATCCTTCACTTTCTGCAATGAAGAGAAAATCTGGATTGCATATTATTTTATAAAATAAGTATGCAAAATATATTAGCTAAATAAACATTAATTAATAGCTGTATATCTTTTTTTTCTTTTTATAAATCTTGATATTTAGCACTAAAAAAATGATGATGTAAATAATTGGGTCTTTTTATTGCTTTAAATATATTTAATAGTATAATTATAGTTTTTTTTAAAGTATTTTTTATGTAAAAATATATCAAAATAATATTTTTTTTATTTTTTTTTAAATTATTTCTGAGATTAATATATCAAAACAATTTAAAATATAAAAAATATTAATTTATAATAAAAAAATTAAATTTTAGAAAAACATGTATTAAAAGGGTTTCCAAATGCTCCTAAAATAAGTTTGGTAAATATTAATAATGGAAAGAATATTATAAACGAGTTTTTTAATTAATTAAAAGATTATAAAAGAGAGAACAGATAATAAACTGCGCGTGCACCACACTTTCTCCTTACAGGATTGAGCTACATCAGAAGGATTGGAAGTGGATTAGATAATGACCAAGTCCGAGACACTACCATCCACCGCATCGTCGTTTCGCACGGTAACAGCCTTTTGAATCGCTCTTTTGACCGACAGTTAAGTGAGAGTAAACACCAACCATTTATACGTCGACACGCGTCCTTCTCTAAAGCTTGACGCGTCCCTCGAATGACCCATCAAGAAAGGAGGCCGCGTTGTTGTCATCATTTGTTTTGGGTGCAAGTCACTTGTTTAAGGATATTTTTATAAAACAATTATCATACTTAATTGAAAATATAGATAAAAGAGCTTATTTAAATAAAATAAAATAAAAAATTTTATATATCATAATTATAATATAATTTTTATAAATCTTATTTATTGATGATAACAAAAATTATCATACTTAATTGAAAATATAGATAAAGTAACTAATTTTAAAAAAATAAAATAGACAATTTTTATATATCATAATTAAAATATAATTTTTATTACTTATACTTATCCAAAATAACTTCTTAAAAAAATATTAAAGAGATACAAGAGAATATATATATATATATATATATATATATATATATATATATATCCTTAAAAAAATATCAAAACTCTGATTATGAAACCACAAATATTTTCATAAAATTTTTAACTTAATAATGCAAAGGAAATGTTATTTATAATAATTCAAGAAGATGACACTTAACCCTAAATAATTATTATAATCCATTAGAGTCAATGTTAGTGATCTTCTTTAAAGTTAGGAGAGTAATCTTATTAATTTCTTTTGGTATAATATGTGGTGTAATAATTAATATTTTGATATGTTTTTAAGATTTTTTTTTATTTCTCATCTTTTATGTCTTATTTTTAAGAATATCACTATTTTTAATATATGAATATATATATAATTTAAAATTTAAAATTTAAAATTTAAAAAATACGCTAAAAATAAATAAATAAATAAAATATTATTGTTTTTACGTGACTGTATTGTCCGACTGCGATGCTTCCATATATTCCTTCACAAGCGCGTGTTTGTACCTTTCAAACATGACCCTCGTGCTGCTACCTCATTGGTAGTGGTGAAGAGTTTAATTCTTAACAAATACCTGGTTTACGTGACATGCAAGAGATGGCAACGAAAAATATCTTATCTTTACTGACGTCAACAGGAGGATTTGAACTCCTATATCTGGGAGTGTTTTAAAAATACTTGTTGTTTTTAAAAAATTAAACTGGTATTTATTTTAATTTTTTTTTAAATAATTTTAATATAATAATATAAAAAAATAAAAATAATTCTTCTAATATATTTCAAAATAAAAATCACTTTAAAAAATTATACCACATTATAATATCAAACACATATTATACAAAACTTTTATTGATTTTCACATTGATAACTAACTAAATTAATTAATTAAATTATCCAAAATATTTATAAAAAGAAACTTGAAATTAATCATACCAAAATTTTTATTTTAAAAAAACTTATTGAATAATTTCAATTATCAAAATTATGTTTTTATTTTAGATTTTAAAAACTAAAAAACTATCATGAATTCAATCAAATCATATAAAAAACAACATAGCTAAAAATCTATTAATTCAAATAAAACTTAACTTTAACAAATATATAATCAAACTAAATATAATAATTGATTTAGTTTTTATTCGGTTCATTTCTATAATTTTTTTAAATAGCTTAATTTTTTTTCAAAACAATGTTATTGTGGTATGTATTTTTTAAATGACTGAGGAAAGAGCATAAATTGTGTCGTTAGGGGAAAGAATACAAATTGCAAAAGGGATGTCCTTTTAATGGCTGGACAATAATCGAATCTAGAAGATTCTAGTAAACACGCCCCATTCATCCAAAATTGGGATTATAAATTAGAAAATTATGATCGGTCGTGTCCTGTGGGTCAGTTAGGGCCCTTCTTAAAAAGCAACAATTTCATGCTAATTCATCGTACCTAATGTAGGTGTAAAATCCGGCTCGATTAGTGTCCCGAATTAAAATTAAAATTATAAATTAAATAAATTAATTTAAATGTTAAAATAATATCATTTTAATTTTTGATTATAAAAAATCGAAGTAAACATTATCATAATTTTGATCAGGTCAACTTTTCATCATATCAACTTCTATTAAATTTAATATAAAACTAGACCTAAATTAGATATGAATTAAGGGATCATTCAATTAAATCAAGTAGAGTATGATTTAATAACAATTCATAAATAAAATATAATTTATTTAAAGTTTTAAGCATCTACTTATTTTTATTATTAAAAATATAAAACATCATTATTTATTCACATTACAACATACGAATTGATTTTTGAATAAATAAAATATACTAAATAAATGTTTTTTTATTCTATAAACATTTCATGAAAACAATATTATCAAACACGTATTCACTGCACAACAATTTCATAAGTTTAAAAATAAATTTGCTAGAAAATTGTAATAAAAAGTACAAACGCTTTGATATATTTGTAAGCTACTCATCAACAGAGATATTTTAAGGTAATCCAAGGGAAGATTCATCGCAGTCAGGATAATGAAAGACTACCTTTTTTTTTTAATAGGATAATTAATTTGATTTTTTTAATTTTTTAATCCAAACTGTGCACAGTAAATCCACAAAACCAAGCCCTGTTCCGAGACTACTGGGCTGCAACCTTGGAAAATCCTTCCTAGGAAATGGCCTCCAGTGAATTTCTTCTCTCATCATGGATTCTCCTTTGCTAAACTATGTCTATTTTTGTGGGTGGGTGCAAAACTTGATTTATATATATATATTTTTTAAAAATTAAATAAAAATTGACTTAAATAATAATTGATTTGATTTTTTTTCACAGTAACATTGTTATAACTTTTTTTATATTTAAAATAGCACCATTTTACTTCATCGGGATTAAGAAAATGTTTGGTACTGTCATTATAAAATGTTTTTTAAATTTTTTATTTAAAATTTATTTTAATATTGATGTTAAAAATATTTTTTAAATAAAAAAATATTTTTTTAATATATTTTAAATTTAAAAATATTTTAAAAAACAATTATGTTTAATTCAGTCAATTTGCAACTAGAACCTTAATCGTGTCACAGGTGATGACGTGTTTAATAGGTTTTCTAGAAAACACCAGTGGCGTAGCAGGTGTGGCCTCGTTTTCAAACCTGGGCTTTGGGATTTTAAATTGATAGATCCGCCAATAGGAGCCTAAAGTACACTTTTCTTAATTTTTTTAGTTGTAACTTAGTCCCTATAGTTTTTAAGATTTACCTTAGACTTCTGTTCAATTTCTTGTTTTTGTTTTTTCAACCTCCTTTTCTTTTTTTATGAAATACAAAGAAAATGGAAAAAAGGAAGCACTAAATTTGAGGATGAAACTGATCACCGATCAAGGCTAGTCAAAGGGTTATGTAGTGATTTTTGATCCCATAAGGACTACTCAATGAGTTTTAACAAATTACAAGGACTAAGTTGAAACTAAAAACATGTTTTGCATCACTTTTCTAACCCTATTTAGAAAAAAAAATAATTTTTATATATTTTTAAATCATTTGAATGTGTTAATATTATAAATATTTTTTTAAAAAATATTATTTTTAAATAAAAAATACTTCTTAAAACAATTATTATTATAATATTAAATACATTATAACTAATTACATGAAATTACATGGTATAATTTAATTAAAAATTCAAATGACTTGTAATTTAGTCCTTCATTTTTTCTATAATATCATTGTTTTGATATTCCTTTTTTTTTTTAAAAAATAAATCTAATTTAACCTACCTCGGTCATAATCAAAACCTTGCTTCGAAATAACCGGAGTGAAGAGTAGATGGTGTCTGTTAGCATTGCCATCGAAGCATAATTTGACTAAGGAAAGATTATAAATTGTCACATTAGGAAAAAAAATTGCTCTTTATTTCAAGGTCTTAGAAAGGCTGTCCTATAATACAGTGCATGAACAATAATTGAATCTAGAAGATTCTAACAAGAATGACCCATAGTTTTAATTTGGTCCAAGCAATTTAATTAGATTTAATTGGGTTAATTCTCACATTAAAAATATAATTGTAGATTGTGTTAGATTGATCAGAACTTTAAACTGGATCACATGTGGAAGGTTTAATTTGGTCCCTATAGGTTTTAAGATTTTACTTAGTCTTTCTTTAATTTCATGTTTTTAACATGTTTGTTCTAGAAGAAAATGGAAAAAAAGGAGCCCTAGATTTGAGGATGAGACTGGTCACTGATCAAGGCTAGTCAAAGGGTTACGTAATAATGTTTTATCCCGCAAGGATTACTCGATTTTTTTTTTTGACAAACAATTACAAACGTGATAAAACTCTCTTTTATTATGAAGCTTGTGCTGACGATGCATCCAACACGAGCAGCAACAAGAAGAACCAGCCACAGATTCTTCATCTGCACTGCAAACACAGATAGCATCGTGAGACATGGAGAATGGAACAAAGAAATGGGGTTTTCAGGCGAAGAAAGGCATGAACTCAACAGCATCAATATCAGTTCGTGGAGTTCTTAACCGCTTAGCTGAAAATCTGAACAAAGAAGACAAAAGAGAAGTTATACCACTAGCTCATGGTGACCCTTCTGCCTTCCCTTGCTTCAGGACTACACCTGTGGCTGATGAGGCTATTTTTGATGCTGTACGATCTGCTAAGAACAATCATTATGCTCCAACTGCTGGTCTCCTTCCTGCTAGGAGGTATCTACTTTGAATTATTTTGTGCGTGTAGATTTTTATGCTCTCTGTCTTGAAAATTTCTCCGTGTTGATAATTTCCACTGAAGCATCTTTGATTTGTGGTTTATGTTAAATTTGCATCAATATTGTGGTGATGAAGTTTTATTGAACATGAAGCGATTAAGCTTGGCATACATCCTGTTGGAACCTCAGAGACCGTGTCCTCAATCAATCAATCAATCAATCAATATACTCTCCTTAATTGTAGGCTAGAATATTCAAATATACTCTGAATTGAAAGTGATTTTGAATTCTTTATTATAGAGCTGCTGCAGATTACCTTAACCGTGACCTCCCATACAAGTTATCACCAGATGATGTTTTTCTCACACTTGGTTGCCTACAAGCAATTGAAATTGCAGTAACAGTCTTGGCTGCTATACCTGGTGCCAATGTTTTGCTTCCAAGACCAGGTTTCCCATACTATGAAGCTCGTGCTGCACATTGTTGTCTTGATGTCCGGCATTTTGATCTTCTCCCAGAAAAAGGATGGGAGGTTGATCTTGAAGCTGTTGAAGCTCTGGCAGATGAGAACACCGTTGCAATGGTTATTATAAATCCTGGCAATCCTTGTGGAAGTGTCTACAGCTATCAACACTTGGAAAGGGTATCATAAACTATATCTCTTCCTTCCCATCTTTTAATCTGCATTAGCTGGAGCGCGTGGTTATGCTAGCCCCCTTGGAGTAATGTTTTTTGTTCAATTTCAGGTTGCCGAGACAGCAAGAAAGCTTGGAATTATGGTGATTTCTGATGAAGTATATGGCCACTTGACATTTGGGGGTACTCCATTTGTGCCGATGGGAGTCTTTGCGTCAACTGTGCCTGTCCTTACACTTGGATCTATATCGAAAAGATGGATTGTTCCCGGCTGGCGATTGGGTTGGCTTGTCACAAATGATCCCAATGGCATCCTTCGAGATTCTGGGGTTGGCTCCCTGTCCCTCTCTCAAAGTAGATGCTTTGACGTTGGTTTTTTTTTTTTTTTTTAATTCTGTGGGAACTAACTTGTTATCCCATCATGGTTCCAAGCCTTCTGTTCTTTTTAATGATGACATCTATGTCTGCATTAATATGGACTTGTAATCTTGGCTTCTTAACATATTTATTTGTTCTTCCTAGATTGTTGCGTCAATCAAGGACTCCCTCAATATCTGTTCGGATCCTCCGACTTTCATTCAGGTTTGTAATTCATGATACTTTCCTGAAGAGCATAGTGTTGGTTTCCAGCTTAGAATCTCACTGATATAATGAATCCTTGATATGAGTCAGGCTGCAGTTCCTCAAATCATTGAAAATACAAAGGATGATTTCTTTTCGAAAATTAATAACATACTGGGAGAGGCTGCAGACATTTGCTATGGAAAAATACAGGACATCCCTTGCATCATTTGCCCTCATAAACCAGAAGGTTCTATGTTTGTAATGGTGAGCGCATCACATTTTCATCACATTTCTTTTCCTTTATATGATGAAGAAGATGGTGCTTTAATAATTAAAAACATTAACTCCTTTTCAGGTAAAATTGAATTTGACTCTGTTGGAAGGCATCGATGATGATGTGGACTTCTGTCTTAAGCTGGCTAAAGAGGAATCAGTCATGGTACTCCCAGGTAATCAAGGCCAATGACACAAAGTTTCTGATGTGGGGTGGGCTATATTGATGACATGTGAGCTTTATAGACTTTACAAGCTTAAAATGTGAACTCTAAATGTGTTCATTCTTGGTGTCCTTGTCGGATTCATGTGGCATTATCTAACAATTTAAGTTTTAATTTGAACATTGCAGTTCATTGATGATTGATCAATTCAACCATCGACACTCATCCTTACGACATTGTATTACATCTTGCAGGAATTACTGTAGGAATGAAGAATTGTCTTCGCATAACCTTCGCTGTTGAGCCTTCAGCACTTGAAGATGGCCTTGAGAGGCTGAAAGTCTTCTGCCAAAGGCATGCCAAGAAGCAGCAAGATTTCATCTAAAGTATCAAGCAGCGAAGAGAATCAATAGTTGCTCGTTGATTCCCATGCTCCAATGTTAGACTTACTAGCTATTCTGTCAACAAGAACAGGCTGTGGAGAAGTACAACTTCTCGTCGGATCTCCAAGGTGTAATGGCCTGTCAGAAAATTATCTCTTAAACTATACTGTGAAGTGATTTTCTTGCCTCTAAAAACCTTTCGACATTACTTTTACCTGTCTATTTGGGCCGAGACTAATCCCATTTCGAGCCGAGAGCGTGGAGGTGAAAGCCCTCCCAACAAGTACACTTTTAAAGGGGCAGTGGTAGTATTTGTGTGCCTAATACTTTGCTGCGTAATGCTTTGGTATTTTGCTCGGAAATAAATTAAAGTTTTTTTGTATTTTTAATATCAATACTTAAAAATTATCAAAAAAACATAAAAAATATTAATTTAATATTTTTAAAAATATCTAAAAATAAAATCAATCTCAATCTTGAACACACTTTAAACTCAAGAAAGAAAGATGTACATTTTTTTAAATCTTTCTATTTTTAAAAAATCAAGGTTTTTGATGAAGAACTTGATTTTACAAAATAACAAACCGGCTATATATTAAAAAATAAGAAGTAAAAACTGGTTATTATACAAATATTTTTTTTAATTTTTTTTTCCAAATAAGCTATAAGAATATATTTAATTTACATAAAAAAAAAAGAGAGTTGTTGTCCGTTTACTTTATATATAGGTTAGGAAAATAATTTTGGTTAGGCAAGAATGATGTAAACTCTTATGGTTTAGAAAGTCTTCGAATTAAACTTTGATTCTTTTCAATGGTATTTTAATCATAAAATAACATTTCTATGAGTTTGTATTTGTTTTTGCCACAAAGCCTTCCCAAGAACAAATTAACAATTCGGCGATTTCTTGAGAAATCTTCGGTCACGTTACGTTACGTTACTGCAAAAATCTTGTCAAAAACAAATATTCAACCATCTCCTTGCCCGTTGGTTTTGAACGCATAGAGGTTTATGCACATTAAATAATTAATGGAGAATGTCCTAAGTCTAATTGTTTTTAAAATATATTAAAATAATATTTTTTATTTTTTAAAAATTATTTTTGAGATCAAAATGATAAAAAAATAAAAAAATATATTATTTTTTTTAAATTTTTTTGATTTTTTTAAAAAATACAGGTTGATCCGTATGATTCTTCCATTGACACAGCCATGCTAGAGCAGGGGTCACGAGCTAATGAGTTGAAATGTCAAGCGGGATTTTACAACATTGCTTGTAGGTATAGTCTTGATTGGATTTATGATTTATTTTTCATTTAAATTAATCCATAATGTATTAATGATTATCAATTAGATTCTTTCATAATTTATAGGGTGCTCTGTAGGTATCAAAACATGAGATACCATGAACAAATACAACAATCCACTAAGTGTTAATTGAACGTGAAGTTTGACCAAATTAAGTCTGTGGGTATTTTTTTAAATGAATATTTTTATATATTTTTTTAAAAAATAAAATTAGTTTTATTTAAAATTTATTTTTAAGGATTGAAATTATAATGTTAATCTTGTAGGAAAAAAATAATATTTTAACCGTTAAATCAACAATTTATTTATTAATATTTGTGAATCTCTTCTATTTATATTTATTTTTTTTTAAAAAATAAATTTAAGAAAATAATTAATAACATGATACTTATTATTATTCTAAAAATATTATAAAATTTCTCAGTCACTAGATTAACTTACAGTTTTTTTTTTCTAACATACTAGATTTTACATGATCCAATCTAACAAGACTTGACAATAATACAAATTACAATAAATACAAAACTCAAATTATAAAGCCAACATGAATTTCTTCAAAAATAGAAAAATAAAAATA
Source organism: Populus pruinosa (assembly GCA_026413675.1). Lineage (NCBI taxonomy): Eukaryota > Viridiplantae > Streptophyta > Magnoliopsida > Malpighiales > Salicaceae > Populus > Populus pruinosa. The sequence continues at coordinate 18,582,062 of CM048608.1, read as the reverse complement.
AAAGCATAAAAAATAAATTTATCTATTACCTTATTAAAAAAAACCATATTCTATTAGGTTTTATTTGGTGCATAAATGGCATCAGAATTAATGAAAAAGAAAATAAATTGTGGGCTCCACTCATAGAATCCAATGAATATTACCACCCACATGCGTGCAGGCTATATATTAATACGACAGCAACGTCGGCAGCATCAGCCACCCCCTTGCCCGCTTCGAAGACAACCTCAAGAAACCCCACAGGCCGCAACAACATTTTTGTAAGAGATGGAAAACGGATCAAAGAAATGGGGTTTTCGAGCAAACAAGAGCCTCAGCACATCATCAGCAGTCACAGTCCGTGGAGTTCTTAATGTCTTACTGGACAATCTCAACAAAGAAGATACTAGACAACTCATACCATTAGCCCATGGCGACCCTTCTGCTTTTCCTTGTTTTCGTACAACAACTGTGGCCGACGAGGCTGTTGTTGACGCTGTGAGATCTGCCAAGTACAACCATTATGCCCCAACTGTTGGTCTTCTTCCTGCTAGGAGGTAACCCAATCACTTTGACAGATTCCTGTGGAGTCAGTTTCTTTTCTTTCTTTTTATTTTGTGGGGGATCTTTCAGGGTATTTTTATGCGGCCCAAAAGATCAATGAATTTTCATCATTTTTAATTTTTCATTGCTATGATAGGATCATGGAAATATAATTAATATTGCTATATTACAAGGTTCTGTTTTTGCTACATTTCCTTTTCCCGGCATTGATTGTTGAACATCTTTTACTACAGCTTCATTTGCCTTTTGCTAGATTATGTGGTGGTATGAATCTTAGTGTTTCTCTTGTGCTACTCATCATCTTGCTTTTGCTCATGGTTATAAAACCTTTCAGGCTATTCAGGATTTATGACCCGCTGACCTGAGATGGTCTCGGTATCATGTTAAACTTGATTTTTTTAAAGCCAAAACGACATTATTTCAATGTTAATTTAGTCATTTTTTATAAATAATGATATCGTTTTGTTAAAAATTATGTGGGGTCTGCTGTTACTGAGTCAATCACGTCTTTTGTATTGAATGTTTTTGAAAAGGACAATGGAGGATTCTCATTGAAATCGAGCTGCTAATTATTTATGTCAAAAATATCTTTAAGTTATTATTTTATTGCGGTGATGCTTGCTTCTAGGCTTTGAGTACTTGTTCATTGTCGTACTTCAGTCTTTTCTTTGTTTTTATGCATTGATTTTGTAGCAGATCGAGACATGAAGGTAAGAAGGCGCTTCACGGGGTTCTGGCAAACTTTAAATGAAAAAAAATGGAGAATCTTACTTTAATTATTTTTGTATTGCTGGCCTACCTAACATTTTTTCGTTTTTACATGGGAGTTTTGCTGCTCCATGCAACAATATGCTAGATCGTCTCTTTAGGCATCTGCAAAAGCTCTAGTACAGAGCAGGCAACCTCTACTATTTGACATGAATGCTTTGCCTACCATAAGCAGCACAACATTGGTTTGTGGCTTCAATTCCCTGTGAACTATAGAGGAAAAAAAGAGCAAGACCATCTAAGGACTTTTCAGTCATAGAAAACTAGTGGCCCCACATCCGGGACCCACCAGTTTGTGGGGGGGCCACCAACCAGGTTAGAAATGCTTAAGACCATTGTTGATGTGCATGCTTGCTAGAAGGAGGATCTTGAAGTCTTTATTAGCGTTTTGTCTTCTAAAACTATGATAAAACCAGGTGCACTATCCCGGTCACTTATAGTTAATTGGTGAGCTGACTAGCAGGAGGATAGGATATTAGGCCATTAGAGGACTTGCATTCTGCTCATCCTACGTAGCCTGACATTTTTATGGTCAACAAAGTAAAACCTGCCATTTTCCTTTTGTCTTCATGTTCCTTCAATAGTTTAATTGGTTCAAGAAAATTGATGAACAAATTTTATCAAAGTTCAATGGAATTGCAGTGTCCACTGTGGAGCTTTGATGGCTTTTCCGATTTGTATTTCTTAGTGTTTTTACATTTTCTATGCGTAGCAATATTTTTCATAGCTTTATCTTTGTTTTCTTTTAGACATGTAAATACTCCGATTTGTAACATAAATCACACAAGATGGAAACGTATTTTGTTAGCGGGAAGAGATAAAAACATAAAAATAATTTTTTTTTCGAAATAATTTTAAAATAATTTTATGTTCTTTCATAACAGGAAAGCAAAGAGACATGTCCACTCTGTTCCAACTATCTCCGTCTCTTTTGATGTTAGACAATAACCAAACATTATCCAAGGAAACAACCGCAAGTTTTTGTTCCAAGACTCAGTCGTATTACAAGCTTAAATTCTAACAACAATATCGTAATGCTATCTGTATTGTTTTGATAAATGTGTTTCTCTGGTAATACACTATCAAATTTTAACTTCCTCTTTTTAAACAATTTTCAATTTTGCATCTGATTCTGTCAAAGGCTTTTGTGAACGTGAAGCATATGTTGATCATTACCCGAAAATTGTTTGTCAGTCTAAAATATTATGTTTGGCCTTTTTCGTGAGCGCTGCAAACAAGTTGATACCATGTTCTTTATTATATTCTACTTGGAGTTTCCGAATTTACTGAAGAGGTTAGAAATGATGCTATTCATTGAATTATAATAGTGGCCTTCGTTTAATCAAGTGGTTGTAAAAGCAAACGGTTACTGAAATCCTAAGAAGCAAGACTCCTTGAAGGGCATTTCGTAATTGCCTGATTGAATGTAATTTTGTACTCTCTCACAGGAGTGTTGCAGATTACCTTAATCGTGATCTCCCATACAAGATATCACCAGATGATGTTTTTCTTACAATTGGTTGCACACAAGCAATTGAAATCACAATAACTGTACTTGCTCGACCTGGTGCCAACATTTTGCTTCCAAGACCTGGATTTCCATACTATGAAGCTCGGGCTGCACATAGTCATCTCGAAGCTCGCCATTTTGATCTTATCCCAGAAAAGGGCTGGGAGGTTGATCTTGATGCCGTTGAAGCTCTGGCAGATGAGAATACAGTTGCCATGGTTGTCATAAACCCCGGCAATCCTTGTGGAAGCGTCTACAGCTATCAACATTTACAGAAGGTGGGTAAAACTACTTTTCTGTTTTTCTTTTGCTTTATATTTCTCCCATTTGAAATGAAGCAAGGATACGATCCAATCCTGTTTTTTCTATGTAATAATTGAGAAACCTTAGCGGTTCGCAAGCTATGTTGCTGGTTTCTGCATTTTAGTCTCTTCGTGTCCATGCATTATATTGCGCGGTTACATGTAAATGTGGGGTTGCATTAATTGGAGCATGTGCTCACATTAGCTACATTTTGTGTTATTTTGTTAATTATACTAATAATATTTTCTTTTCGGCTACTAAATGAAGTTGTAATTGTGTCATTTTTATCATTTTTAGTTCTAGTAGTCATTTTGTTTTTTGTTTATTACTAGATCGCAGAGACAGCAAGAAAGCTTGGAATTATGGTGATTGCTGATGAAGTTTATGGCCATCTGACATTTGGGAATTCTCCATTTGTGCCAATGGGAGTCTTTGGATCAATTGTGCCTGTCCTTACACTAGGGTCTATCTCAAAGAGATGGATTGTTCCTGGCTGGCGGATTGGTTGGCTTGTCACAAGTGATCCTAATGGCATCCTTCAAGAATCTGGGGTTGGTTCTCTTTCTCTCTTCCCCATTTCTCAGTGTATATGAATTGGCATTGTTCCATTATGTGGGAATTGACTGGTTGTGCCACATGGTTGGAAGTTTCTTGTTCTTCTTAGTCAGAGAACCTCTGATGAATTCTGTATTTTTCGCCACGGCATTAACAATTTTGTTTGCTTTTCATAGGTTGTTGAATCAATCAAGGGATGTCTCAACATTTCCTCTGATCCTGTAACATTCATTCAGGTTTGTAATTCATGATGCTTTTCCGAAACAGTATATTCACAGTATTGGATTGATCTTTCAGCCGCTTCTATAATAATATTCATCCTGACTTAAGAGTGTAAACCTTCAATTTCAATCGATAAATTCTTTAACAGAGAAGTTGTCTTCCATCGTTCTTAGCACCCCATGTCTCTTCGACTGCTTGTTTTGGAATATGACAAAGGTTCGCTATTTCTTAGGGTGCAATTCCTCAAATCATTGACAACACTACAGAGGATTTCTTCACAAAAATCAATAACATACTGAGAGAGGCCGCAGACATATGCTATGAGAAAATCCAGGACATCCCTTGCATTACTTTGCCGCATAAACCAGAGGGTTCTATGTTTGTAATGGTGAGAGTATCATATACTATAGATATTTTTTTTTTCCTTTACAAATGAAGAAGATAATTGTAAATTAAAATTACTTTTACAGGTAAAACTAAACCTGTCTTCATTGGAAGGCATTGGTGATGATATGGACTTCTGTCTTAAGCTTGCTAAAGAGGAATCGGTCATGATACTCCCAGGTAAGGCATCTCATGGCACAAAGTTTCTCATCGTGGTGGGTTAAATTAGTGGTATCGCATTCTTAGAACTTCTCTTGCTACCAGTTTTTCATTTCATATGCTAAACGAATGGGGGAACACCAAGGAATGAAAGGAACGCTGGTATCGACAATCTTAGGCTTGTTAGGCAAATATGAGCTTAATTAATTTGGAAAATGATCTATAAACAAACTTTTCACACTAGAATTTATTGTTGATACCGGCGTAAAGTGTTGATATCATCAGTTTTTCATACAAACGATGTGTCAAGTAGAGTGTTACTCTCCTGTGAAAAATGCAACTGTTTGTATGAAAAACTTGTTATGATTTGTTTGTTTGCATAGCATTACATTAAATATTTGTGGGATCACATATGTATAATTTCTAAATGTGTTTATTGTTGGTGTTCAAAAGTTACTGAATTCAATATTGAAACTTGTACTGACAAACTTTACTTGCAGGGACTGCTGTGGGAATGAAGAATTTCCTTCGCGTAACTTTTGCCATTGAGCCTTCGGCGCTTGAAGTTGGCCTTGAGAGGCTAAAAGCCTTTTATGAAAGGCATGCCAAGATACAATAAGATTTTATCCAAGCATCGAGCAGTGAGAATTAATAGTTGCAAGTTGATTCTCAAGCTCCATTCTTAGATTTAGTGGTCAGTCCAGTCAAGAAATTAATAAAAATGCCCTGCCTCTGTAGTCAATAAGCAAGAAGGGTCTGGAGATCAGCAAGCTAGCTTCCTGCTAGGAACTGAAGTGTTACTAGTTTCTGAATGTCCTAATATAGTTGTTGTTCAATCAGGTATTGTGGTTAGTGAGATTTACCAAACATTAGAAAGGGCTTCAATTCCCATGTTTAAAACCGTGAAATATATGATCTGCAGAGTACATCTCTACTTGTTTGAGAATCCTTCTCAGTATGTTTATATTTTGCCACCAAGTGTTCTGACAAGGAGAAGAAAGCCCAGCTCATCGAAGCCTTCCACCAAGTAACCCCATTGATTTTCCAAATCTTCATGATCAAAGGCTTATGGCAAAGTAGAAAGCCCCCCCTGCCAGTCAGCACACCAGTAAAACACAGAAATTCCCAGGCTAATCGCATTCAATTTCATAATTTATAGAACGTCTGTCCAGTTAGTTAAAAATGATTAAAAATGGTTGGTTTGTGAATGATTCACAGGGACAAGATTTTATGGTTAAAATATCCTGCGGTAGAGGAACTCTCAATTCTTTCCCTTTCTTGGTCTACAAGTTTTAATTATCAAAGAATTTTCTCTAATTTAAGTTATTAGATAAAATTTTAAAATATTATTTATATTATTATTTTAATAACTATGATAAAAGAAGTCGCCCTTGCACATTACTAAATGCAGAAATCCCAAGCATTCAATTTCAGATTTTAAAAATGATAATAACAAAATTGATGGTTGGTGAATGTGTTTGATTACAGGTTGAGCAGTGGCCACATGTTATGCTCCACGTGGACTGGATTTTATGTTCAAAAGGCAAATGAGTTTTAAATTTTGTTTTCTTGGTCCGCAAGTTTATATCACCTCTTGAAGTCTCAGATGTGGGATTTCTGAGAAGTTTCCATTAACATGAAGAGAAAGAGAACTTCTCCATTCTATATTTGGTGGATAATAAGACAGCTATGATGCTGATATTCAAGGAATGATTTTGAATCAAAATGTTATAAAAACAAGAACAAAGATCATTTTTCTTTAATATATTAGCAAGAATAAAAATCATTTTTAATATATTAGAATAATAATAATTATAAGTGTGTGAAAATAACATAAATTATATATTTAAATTTTTATGTTGAGATGTTTCATTCAATTCACATAATATTAAATTTAAATGATTAAATAATCATAATTGTGTCCCCCAGCTTAAATTGTTGGCTGAAAGATTCTTTATAGTAAGAAGTCTTTGTAGTTTTTAACTGTATTTTGTTTGTTTTTATATTTTTAAAATATTTTAAAAAAATTAATTTTTTTATTTTAAATAAATAATTTTTTAGTGTTTTTAAATTATTTTAATATACTAATATTAAAAATAAATTTTAAAAAATAAAAAAATATTATTTTAATATATTTTAAAATAAAAAATACTTCAAAACATAACCTTCAATATACTTCCAAGCACGCTTTTTAATCACTGCTGTCACGATGCTAGATGGAGCTGTAATATATTAATGATTAAAAAATAATATAAATTATATTTTAAATTATATAGAAACAGATACCGAATTGTCTTTTTCCACCTGGGCGCTATTTTCACTGCATCTTCATGGAAAAAAAGAGCTTTTGTTTTATACAAGCTTTGTCTATATATTTGCTTCCCTTTTGCACTTTGTGTCACACACAACAAAGCAATGGAGGAGCATTCTGCAAAATGGATAATTAGAGGGAATGAGCTGTTGGATGAAACAGCAGCTACTAGTATCAGAGGTTATCTGAATATGCTGTATGATCATCTTGACAAAGATGATCAAAGGCCTGTAGTTCCCCTTTCCCATGGTGATCCCTCAGCATTTGCATGCTTTAGGACCAGTCCGGAAGCAATAGATGCTATTGTCCATGCTGTTCAATCAGCTGAGTTCAATTCTTATGCTCCTACTATTGGAATCCTTCCAGCAAGGAGGTATTTGCTTCGGGTTCTTTTCCAATGCTTATTATACATTAGATATTAGTATCGCTGAGCCAAACTGATGTTTCTACTTTGATTTTATGAAAGGGCTGTAGCAGAATATCTTTCTGCAGACCTTCCATACAATCTATCAGCAGATGACATTTATCTCACAGTTGGTTGTACACAGTCAATAGAAGTCATATTATCTGCTCTTGCTCGTCCCGGTGCCAATATTCTGCTTCCTAGACCAGGATATCCACTGTATGAATCACGGGCGAGTTTTAGCAAGCTTGAAGTACGCCATTTTGATCTTGTACCAGAAAAAGGTTGGGAGGTTGATCTTGAATCAGTTGAAGCCCTTGCAGATGAGAACACTGCTGCCATTGTTATTATAAGCCCTGGAAATCCCTGTGGAAATGTCTTCTCTTACCAACATTTGAAGAAGGTACAGGTCTATCCTAAATTTATCTTGGCTGCTGCTAAAATTTGCTAGCACTGGACTCTTATGTTTCACTCGCGTTACTAGGTTGCAGAGACTGCAAGAAAGCTTGGGATTTTTGTGATTGCTGATGAAGTTTATGGCCATATAGCATTTGGAAGCAATCCATATGTACCAATGGGGGAGTTCGGATCCATTGTTCCTGTTCTTTCTCTCGGGTCTATATCAAAAAGATGGATTGTTCCGGGTTGGCGATTTGGTTGGATTGCAACTAGTGATCCTAATGGCATCCTTAAGAAATATGGGGTTTGTTTCTCATCTTTTCTTACGGATGAATGTTGTTCTTGTTCATTCTGAAGCAAAACAACTTGTCTAATTAATACCTTCATATTCTTACCAGATAGTGGCCAGCATTAAGAGCTATTTCAACATCTCAAGTAACCCTGCAACCTTTGTCCAGGTTCCTTTGGATCCATTTGTCTGCCTTTTCTCTTTCAGTTCTGTTAGGGATCGAACTTTCTCTGACCTGTAGCATTGATACTTGATATCATTCTTTATCACTCCTGGAGGTTGAGATGCAAGATTTTCTATTGTTAGACAAGAACATGTGTTCTTGTTCATTTTATTAGTCTAAGCCTGCTTATGCATTATTGATATCTAATATCTTGCTCATACCATTCAGTCAATAATCCCGTGGTTTGTATATCAGGCTGCAATTCCTCAAATCTTTGAGAAAACCAAAGAAGATTTCTTTTCAAAAACTATTAACATAATGCGAGAAGCCGCGGATATATGTTATGAAAAAACCAAGGAGATCCCTTGTGTTACTTGCCCACACAAACCTGATGGATCCATGTTTGCTATGGTAAAAACAAAGCAATCCTGAACTCAATTCTGGCCTGAAAGAAAATTTAGCATGGAAGTGAGATTCCTGATGACTTACGTATATTACAGGTAAAACTAAATCTTTCCTTGCTGGAAGGCATTAGTGATGATATGGACTTCTGTCTCAAGCTGGCCAGAGAAGAATCTGTGATTATTCTGCCAGGTAAAGCATAAACAATTTAGAATCATCTGGTAGATGTTAATACAGCTGGCCGTGTTTAGAATCATCGTGTGCTTTGATGGTTGTTTCTCCAATGCCTAATATGTTGCACGAGCATAGAAGATTGATGCAAGCTTCCTGTCAAGTTGGCAGCAATAATGTTTTGATCACTGACGAATTTGGTGCAGGAGTGGCTGTGGGACTGAAGAATTGGCTCCGGATAACATTTTCCATTGAACCAGAGTCCCTTGAACAAGGTCTTGACAGGATGAAAGCATTCTGTCAAAGGCACAGCAGGAAGTGATAAGATATACCAAGTCTAAGATCAAGTGATGGTGCCGACAATCTCTCAAGATTCAAGGTGCCATCAAGTTTCTTAAATTCTACTCTACCTTATCTACTATGGAAAGTGTCTTGGAGGACAGCAAAAGTTGTCCCATCTAGTCAAGAAATAAAAACCCATCTGCCTGTAAGCAAATCAGAAGAGGGGGTGCTGGAAGAGATCAACAACTTCTCATGGTGTCACTGGAGTTCCTTCAAGTATCAAAAATCAAAGTGTTATTATTAGATGTTTGTGCTTGTAAAAAACCTGTCCATCAGAGTCTTGAATACTATGTAAGGGCAAGGAGCTGTCCTTCTTCAGTCATAGAATTACAAATTTGCAACTTTCCTTGATTTTTCCTGATGTTATAAATTCTTGGATTTTATACATCAGTCTGCAACCAAGACACCTGGCAACATCTAGGCTAATTGTTGCACTTAGGCCTTTCCTCTTTCACCAAGAATTTCTGGCAAAACTAGGGCCAGAGGAAGTTAAGATAAGAAGAACTCGAGGCCAAAATATTAACAGAGCTATAATTGTCTCCATCTGAACGTGAAATGTGACCAAGCAAATCTAGCACCCAAGAAGGGTAGCTAAAGAAGAACCCCTCGTCCTTGTGCCCGGTAAGGAACCTAACTGATACACCAATGGTTGCTTGAAAGATATCCCATGGAGACACTAATAAGCAACAACTCTTGCAGGGATTACTGGGGAGTTTAAGAATTAGATCCGAATAACTTTTATTAGAGTTGAATAATCATCTCCTGAAGATGGCCCTGGAAGGTTAAGGTCCTCCTGCCATAGACATGCCAAGAAACAATAGTTTCACACCATTACTAAACCTGACCTGACTTAATGGTTAATCTTAGTAACCAAGGTCAAGCTTTATCTCAAACTAGTTTGGATATTTATCCTGTAAAAATCGGGTTAATTTATTTAAACTTTATAAACTTAGTTGATTTAATCAAACTTGATGAGACCCTCATAGTTAATTTCAAGGATTTTTAAAAAGATAATATTTTGGTTTTTTTAAATTTTTTGGTCTAAAATTTGGATTCATTTTTTTTTTTAATGAGATATTAAAATCTGAATAACTAAATGGGGTTTAATTTCCATGCTTTCAACAAATGCAATCCCACCATGACAAAGCCACGAAACAAAGAGTAGATAGATAGAGAGGCCCATCACTTTCTTACCGTTGCACTTCACCTGGCCCTAGTGACCCCACAATTCCCACCCTAATCGAAAGGCAACAAAAGCCCTGTCTCTCCAACGGCTCCTTTCATTCCCACAAAACCCAACATCAAAAACCCTTTCCTTTCTCAATCAAAAACCTCAAGAACCCTCTCCAAATCTTCACATTTACCAAGCTTTGCTTCTTCTTCTATCTCGAATCTCTCCAAAAATCTGCTACTAAAGCATTCAAGAAATGGATACGACACCACCTTCTCGTAGATCAAACCCCAACTCTCAAGCAAAATCAGCCTCTCGTTTGTCAAGAATCATATACTCTATCGAACCAGAAACAAAGCCTCCACAGCTGTATCTAGACCTTATCCCTTCTTCGGAAAAGAAAACTCCATCAAGTCTTTCACTCAAATCCTCAACGAACTCTCTCCCTCTTCAAGAACAACTCCTCCTCTCACCTTCTCCTTTGAGAAAATCAAGAAACCGTCTTGTCGACCGGTATGAGATTCCGGAGGAGGGTGTTTTAGAGCGAAATGGGTCTAGAAGGAGATGCAAAGGTAGAGGATCTCAGATGGGTTCTTTAGGTTGTGCTTCACCAAGGAGTGATAGAAGGTTAAGGAGAAGATTGGAGGTGGAGAGTAGGGAAGAAAGGGACTTGATTGGTTTTGTGGATGAGGTTGGAAAATTGAGGAAGAGAAGACATAGCGGCCGGTCTAAGAAGGAGAAGGAGAAGCTCTCTTTAGTCCCTTCATTGCCTTCTTCTAGCACTACTCTAAGTACGTAGAAATGTGTTCTCTTTTTCATTTTTTTGTTGCCAAGTCCTTTAAATCTGGATTTTGTTGAATTGGTTTGTGCTATTTTGATGGTGATTTTTGGATTTTAGAAGTTGATGAAGGTGATGGAGGCAATTTGGAGAGGATTGGGATGGTTGTTTATGATCTGATAACGTGGAAAGATGTGGCAAAATCAAGTCTTTGGTTTGGTCTTGGATGCCTATGTTTCTTGTCTTCCTGCTTTGCTAAAGGGATTAGCTTCAGGTGGATATCTCTTAATCTACTCTTTCTGCTTTGAATTTTCAGTTTGAGGTGCTATTATGGTAGCTAAACTCTTCAATTTTACGTTTTTAAGCATTCTCTCTGCCATTTCACAACTCGGGCTTCTGTTTCTGGGTGTATCATTCCTCTCGAATTCGATATGTCAAAGGTACAAGTCTCCAATGTTATTGCAATAGCCAATAGATTATGGTTGTGTTCAAGTTCATCTAATTTGGGTTCTGAGTATTGAGATTCTGATAATGTAATCACAGAAACAGTGTTGAGAAGCTGAGAAAATTTAAGCTGACAGAAGAGGACATTTTGAGAGTCGGTAGATTGATACTTCCAGCTGCAAATCTTGCAATTTCAAAGACAAGAGAGTTATTCTCAGGAGAGCCATCCATGACCCTCAAAGTAATTACCCAATTTTTTTTTGCATAATACTCTTAAGAACCTTTCCAATTTGATCAAACAGGCATTTAAAGAGTCTTCTATTTCCTGATCACAGGTGATTCCTTTCTTGCTTCTTGGTGCGGAGTATGGTCATCTTGTAACTTTGAGGAGGCTTTGTGGAATTGGTATGTCAACTATAATAATAAATTGTTTACGAAATCTGCTTGAGATCAATGTTTTGATGATAATTTACTCCTTATTATCTTGGTCTTGTCTTTGTGAATTCGAGCAGGGTTTTTCATTAGCTTCACCATACCAAAACTATTTGCTTGCTATTCTAGTCAGATTAACCAGAAAGGTATACAAAGCCTCTCCATGTAAATGAAATGCTGTTAGCTTGTCTGGCCATTTATGGTTCCGTGGAAGTGAATTTTTTGTGGTGATACTGCAGCTGAGCACTTGAAATGCCGGATGATGGAAGCATGGAGAGCTTGTTCTCACAAAAAGATGGTGGCAGCATCAGCAGTCACAGCTTTCTGGAATCTGTCAAGTCTCAAAACCCGTATATTTACTGGTAATTGTGATGGATTTGCAGTATTTTTAAACTGTTAAAAGCTACATAGCACTTCAATTCTAGCTGATGATTCTTAACTTAGATTTGGTTTTATTTGCAGCATTTATATCTTTGGTAATACTACGATGCTGCCGGCAACAACAAATGCCAAGCCAGGAAGAAGGGGGGCTACCGCCAACACAAGTAGAAGGGGTAGCAGAAGGAGAACAAGAGCCACAACAGGCAGGAGTGGCAGTGGCCTCCCTAAATCAGTAGGCATCTTTGCCATTTCTAACAACAATAACTTGCACTTTAAGCAGAGATAAAACCAACACTTACTATGGACAAAGAACGATCCCGCCATTTTATTATGTACAAATAATAAGATATCGTATTTCAATCTTCTGGCAGGAGTGGCAGTGGCCTCCCTAAATCAGTAGGCATCTTTGCCATTTCTAACAACAATAACTTGCACTTTAAGCAGAGATAAAACCAACACTTACTATGGACAAAGAACGATCCCGCCATTTTATTATGTACAAATAATAAGATATCGTATTTCAATCTTCTGGCAGGAGTGGCAGTGGCCTCCCTAAATCAGTAGGCATCTTTGCCATTTCTAACAACAATAACTTGCACTTTAAGCAGAGATAAAACCAACACTTACTATGGACAAAGAACGATCCCGCCATTTTATTATGTACAAATAATAAGATATCGTATTTCAATCTTCTGGAAATAGAGTATATGAAAGAAGTTGATCGTATAAGAGATAATCATAAGAGTTTATGTTGGATATACACTTACACTTGGCCCATTTCCTCACAACCATAGGAATAATCAATTTATATACAATTATTGGCTAATCGAGCACACTTGATTTTGTTTTAGGTCAAGGCCAAAAGCTCCTACCAACAACTCCCCCTTCTTGTTCTCTATCTATTTTGAATTTGATGATATAAAAAATAATTTTAATATATTTTTAAATAAAAAATATTATTAAAAAAAATCTTATACCATGGATTCGGGTCATTATCCATTACTATCCGTACAGAAAGGGTCACTCTCAAATGCAAAAATATTTGTAGCTCTATTATTCTCGAAAGCAAAATAGATTGGAAGCTCACAACGAGCATAAGGCAAAAGCAAACCTTTTGACTTCAAGTCAACACAAAGCAATAAAAACACCACACGTGCATAAAGCCATAAACCCCACAAAACTTCTCCTAGAAGTTAAAACCCAATTAAAAACCCTAATTGCCCTTTCTTTTCCTTTCTCCCTTCAATTTATAAACAACCACAGCTGCTGAGGCTTATGCATACGAAAAAGAAACAGCCTTTCTCCCTCTCTGTGAAATCAACTGATATTCGATCGATCGATCAATCAAAAATGGCAACAACAGCTGAGAAAAGAAAGCCGGTGTTCATCAAAGTAGAAGAACTCAAGCCTGGCACAAATGGTCACAATCTCACTGTCAAAATTCTTGAATCTAAACCAGTCCCTGTCCCTAAGCCACGCCGTGCTCCTATGTCTCTCTCTCAACGCCCTCAACGCCCTTCTCGAATCAATGAATGTCTTGTTGGTGATGAAACTGGTTGTATTGTTTTCACTGCAAGAAATGAGCAAGGTGAAAGATTTTTCCTCCTTTATTGATAAAGACTATGCTTTTTTGTGCTATCTAGGATTCTTTATTGAGATTGTTTCTGGGTTTTGGGTTTTGATTATGGAGATCCAATAAAGGTGGCTACTTTGTTGGTTTTTTTGTTGGGGTTTTGATTTTTTTGCTCTGATGGTTTCTGGGTTCAGGGTTTTGAGACTTGATTTGTATGAATTTGTTATTTGGATCTTTTTTGTTTATGAGGTCTGGCTGATATGATGGTGTGTTGTTAAGGTGATTGATTGTTGGTTCTTGTTACTTTGTTATGGTTTGTTGACTTGAGAGAACAGTGTCTGGGTCACTGTTTTAATGGGGTGGAAGGAAAGAAAAGTTTTGGCATTGTTGGGCCTTTGAGCTTGTAGTTCAAGCTAGCTTGTGAAGTCTGCCTGTTTGTATTTTTTAGAATCCAAAATAGAGGTTTGAGTTTTAAGGTGTTTTTGGGAAGCGAAGCCTTTTAAGGGTGAGAATGGGTTTTGGGTTATATTGACACTTGGTTCCTAAGAGTATCTAGATCGTAGAATGGCCATTTTGAAAGTTAATGTTTTTTTGGTCCACTTTTATGTATTCATTTTGCTGATGTATCGTGTGAAAGTATCATTGTTCTGCTTAGTTATAATAAGGTTAACATATTGTGCTATAAGTAGTAGTGTTGTATGTTTCAAGACAACACATGTTGAACTAGGATATTATAGAGGCACCGACTTTACATTTTCCTTTAGTTTCTCTCAATGAATACTATGCTTATGATAGCGATTTTTGGATATATTAAATAGTTCTCGCAATTGTGGTTTCTTTGAAAATGAACTATTGATTTCCAGAAGGCATTGCATTAGATAGTTCTGAATTAAACAATTGCTTGAAGTTTAGAATTCACAATTCACTCTTAATTATTCATTCTTGATTGGTAGATATTTATTTGATGTGCAAAACTAATACTTTGAGCCAGTGGACTCTGAATGTCATTTATTGATTTTAAACCAGAATGCTGAGTTCAGGTGCCTAGGAAATTAGCTTGGTGTTACTTTTGTAACTTGCTTGAAATAAAATTTGGATGCTGTGGTCAGCGAGCCCACTCTTGGTAACTAATATGTGCCAAGTATGGGTCAAGACCACCTTGGTCTTGCTTGCATATCAATATAGGTTGAGGATTGTCCTCGTTTCTTTTTTATGTTCGTTCATTTCCTGGAGTGTAGCTTCATCTGTGCTTGTAGTTAGTAACAATGGGGAAAACATTTCCTGAACCCCCCCCCCCCCCCCCCACACACACACACAAAAAAAAAGGAAAAAGAAACTGCATGCTGGGGAGGCACGGAGGCTGTCTTGCTATCTATAATACATTGATCATGCTCTCCTTGATCTTGGGTAGAAATAAACACATTTAGGTTTCTTTTTTTTTAGTGATTGTAAAGGTTTTGGTTAATGCATTTTGATATCATGCTTAACAGTCATTTTAATCTTATGCAGTTGACATTATGAAGCCTGGTGCCACTGTCATCCTGCGCAATGCCAAGATTGACATGTTCAAGGGGTCTATGAGGCTTGCCGTAGACAAGTGGGGACGTGTTGAAGTTGCAGAACCTGCTAACTTTGCTGTTAGAGAGAATAACAATCTTTCTCTGGTGGAGTATGAATTGGTTACTGTTCAAGCATGATTAGCGTTTCTTATGGGAGTGAATATTTCAAATTTAGTAAAGACTTGATTATTGTTCCCCGGTTGTGAACTATAACTTATATATGAAGACTAAGATATGCTCAGAAGTTGTAAGTTTTAGCAGTATTGCGTTGTTAATGCCACGATTATCAGATTGAGAATGAAATACTAGTTAAATGTGATTAGCCAAATCCAGTCTCTTTATTTCCGGTTTACTTCTGGCAACAAGGTGCATGGATTTCGCATGGGTTGCGTTTGCATGCAGAGTAATGCTGGAGGCAATTGTCCTGTGTAAAACTCTTGGTATCATGTTCGTCAGGTTTCATTTTCCTGGTGCCCAAAAATATAAAACATGAATCTCCAAGAGAACAGCAGCCAAAATGTATATGAATCTAAACGAGAAGGGGAAGGGCTTTGGCAAATACGGATTTCTTTTAATATAGTTGATTTTCTGTGATTTCGATCAATAAATTGATAGGAAGGATCTGTCTTTAGCGTATCCAGTTCTCTGGATTTGCTGACTTGAATACCTGATTTGCAATGATTTACAGAATGGGTGCTTATTCAAAAACGAAAAAAACAGCAAGGTTGGAATCGTTCATTTGGATAGATATATCAAATTTATTTTATATGTTTAAAAATCAAACATCTTAAGAAATATTCAAATTTATTCATCTATAAATAATTCAAAGCAATTTATTAGAGAATAGGAAAAAAATACTCGAAAGTGTCAAGAAAACAAAGACTCTCAAAATGCTAAGTAGTTCATCTCTGAATTTTCATTTAGTTAGGGCTATGCAACAAAAAACAAACTCAAGCGGGCGAAGCCACTGTCAATTTCCAGGTAATAATTGCAACTGGCGTGTCATTATGCACACGCAACATCGGGGATGTAATGTGCCAAGAGAGAATTACAGCCCTGAAAAATATGAGTGCAGGCTGGAATTAAAGGGGAAAAAATGGTGCTACATAAGCAATGGAAGGAAAAACAAGGTGAGATCTACTGAGTCTTCCAGGCCAGATCAAGCAACAACAGATTACAACCCTAAACACACAAAAGATTAAGTCAGAATAGAAAAGCCAAAAACCCTCATGGTTGAGATGCGCAATTCCTCAATTCTACTACTAAATAAACCAATTCTGGGGCACAATGCATAATCTAGCTGACAAGAAATGATTTGATGCCATTGACTTGCAGTGGACAAAAGGGCTACTACCAGCAGAAAGCAATGCAAAACACATTTAGCATTCACTAAGAGCGAATGCCTCCCCAATTTAACATGCATGGTTTTTATGAGCTTAAGATGAAGCATGCCTAAGGAGGGTTTGATATGAGCTAAAAGTATCTCAAGCAACACTTTATCCAAAGTAGCCTGAAAGGGTAAGGATTTGCATTGATTCGTGATAGATATCAAGTTACGGTTCATAATTGTCACACATGTAATAAAAAACTTAAAACAACAAATGGAAACAGATAAACATCAATATACACAGAAATGCAAATATTTGAAACACCTTCACTTTGGTTCATGTCCATCAAAGTGAATAAAGCAGCTATTATAGGCTACATGACACTAATGGAAAGAGTGCAGTCCCAGAGTTTCTTACGTACAAATACTTAAAGTCTTGTCCTTACATAAAACATGAAAGGAAAGGGAAAAAACAATTTCAGGGTCAACTTTCCAATAGGCAGCTCATTCAACACTTCTAATCTAGCTGGCATCATTCTCTTAGATGCAAGAACTTTTGAACAAAACTTCACCGAACCGATTGCACATTCATCATACATCATCATTGCAAGCTGATTAAATAAAAGAAATTAGCGGGGTGCATAAAATCACCTTTCCAACACCAACATCACACAAGCTTCAGAAAGGGAAAAAAGTGAAAACTACAACTGAATGAATCTGCAATACATCTTTCAAATTACCGCACTGAGAACTAAATCTTGTGCATAAAAATATCAGACATACAAGTATTTTATTAGAGCTATAAAAGGATAAGAGTACTAATTCATCTAGGTTTTAGAAGCTCAGAAATCCAATCGGTCTCTTCAGCAGCTCATTCAAAACTTCTAAAGGCAGAATTTTGTACTAAAACTTGCTTGAATCTTCTGAGAATTCATCACACATCATCATTGCAAGCTGATTGAATAACAATAATCAGTATGCTCCCTTAATGGTCAGGTTAATTCTTTTTTGGAGAAATTAATCAAAGAAATGCTTAAGTGAACCATTTAAACTACAAGTAAGAAGTTGAACATTGACAACTACATATCATCACAATAAATTATCAAAAGGATTCTTGAGCATGTACTTTTATTGTAGGCAATAGTTCAAAGAAACATGAACAATATGAGTTCTTGAAACAACAAATATTTACATCCATCATCTTGCTAACGACCACCAATCCTAATTCACCCATTCCATCTGATACTGATACTACAGTTTAAAGAGTTAAATTCCTTTCTAAATAATTCTCAATATGGAGGGACTTTTATTTTATTTTTTAAAATACAATTACTCCTCTTCCATCTAACATACAACTACAGGAAACAGCCAGGCCACCACAGTAGCTGCCAAGCCCTCCATTTGTTTATTTGTCCAGCAAAACCAATTCAAGGTTGACAAGACATCCATATAATACATCCTCCATGTTTGGCCCTATTGGCTGAATCTATGTCAAGCTACCATTACGCTCCTGCACCATGCGGTTGTTACATTATTCATAGCTTCATAGAAATTCTTAATTAGCACAAATGATCTGTGTTTAAGTTCTGAAGCTCATTCAATATCTTAGGAAGACACTGGATTATTCCACAAGAAAAACTACAATTCAAACACACAAAAATGAAAGACTCTTAATAATAGGTTAGATGGCACTGAGGCAACAGAAAACTCTTTTCAGAATAATGTCAAAGATCATTTAATAAATACTAATCCATACAACATAATCCTTATCTAAAACAGCTGTGTTTTACGTCATGTTTCATCATTAGTTCGAATAAACTGTTTTGTCTAATCTAAACATGATGCCAACCCTCCTAGTTTAACAGCTTCAAAATAAAAACAAATCCAAGTCATTCCATCTTTGCTTCTCGATCTTCATCTAGTCTTGACTCGTCCTACAACATGAAAAGAGAGGAGTTTGCACCTCTTTATCAAAACAAAACACTAAAACGAGAGTATTTTCTTCTTCTTATTTATTTATTTTTTTGATGTGGTTATGCAAGATTGAGAGGGTTTGGCAAATAAACTTAAGCAATTTATCTTAACCACATGGCCTAGCATTCACTACTAGCCTAATCCAGAAAACACTAACTTACCAGAAAATTAAAAGGAAGAAAAGAACATCAAGGAGGATTACAAACGTTGTTAGATACCTAATTCAAGAATAAAACCCACTGGTTAGACAACGTATACCAAAACTAACCTAGAACACAAGAAAACGGAATGACCACACATGTCAGACACATAAAATTTACCATTACCCCATTTCTTAGTTACCTTTACCACTCCATCCCTTCATACCACAATTCCAATGTCCACAACAGTTTCTCAAAAGATTAACACAAAACTACCAAAAAAGTGTAGCATAATCATCAAGTAAAACAATTCAAACTTATGCAATATCATCAACATAAACGCAATCAAGAAACAATCAATCATAAAACAGAAACATATAAACCACAAAGATCAAATCTTTTCTATACCTTCAAGAAGCCAGCCACAACTGCAGCGAGAAATGGAGAGCATCGAAGTCATCAAAGCCGAGGCAGTCACTGTATGGTAAGGCATCATTGATTCTACAGCAAAGCTCATTTCCACTGGACTCCTCCTTCATTAACGAAAACAATAAACA
Source organism: Populus pruinosa (assembly GCA_026413675.1). NCBI lineage: Eukaryota > Viridiplantae > Streptophyta > Magnoliopsida > Malpighiales > Salicaceae > Populus > Populus pruinosa. The sequence goes on along the minus strand of CM048608.1, from coordinate 18,562,802 downwards.
AAAGAAAACATCCCATTAACACTTTCAGTCATTCAAAGCAAAACAGCTCATTAAAGTTTTAATCTTTCTAAATAAAAAAAAATCAATAGACACGCACACAAAAGGAGAGGTAATGGTGACCTGAGAATGGGTTTGCTCGTGGTGGAGTTGAGGCCAAAGGGGGAGGCTTTAGGCTTGGATTTGGACTGGGAAGCAAAGCGGGCCGCCGCGTTACGGACGGCGGATGACAGGATAACGGATCTGGCGGTTGCAAATGAGGCCATTTTTGTGATTTTGTTTTCCAGATGAAAGAAGGTTGTTGTTTTTGCTTTTGGTAGGGGTTTGTTAACGGGAAAGCTTAAACCCTATGGTAATTTCGGAATGTGTTGTTGTTTTTGTTTTCCTGTTAAAAAATATTTTTGAAAATTGTTAATTTTTTCACAATTTTAATTATTTTATTTGTAAATATTAAAAATAATATTTTAATATATTTTTAAATAAAAAATACTTTAAAAAATAACATTTTACGAATAAAACCCCTGTAACCAAACACAAAGAAAACCATTTCTGAATTCAACACCACCAATTACCAAACACCCCCCAATGAGGTAACAAACATCCCTCCCCTACAAAAGCCCGTAAAATCAAATTCCCAGGTTCCATTTTTCAAGATTTCAATTCCTCAACTCAGAAACAATGGCTTCCCTCTTCAAGGTAAATTCACTATAACACAAAAAAGTTTCAGTCTTTAGACTTTATTTCTTAGAAATAATCACCTCTTTTTTTTATCTTTTTCTTTTTTCAATTTCAGGATCTAACAAAGCTATCAGCTTATAGAGACAGGAGGTTTCCTGGTAATCAAGAAGAGTTTGAACAGGCACTTCAAACCTCAACAACTGTCTACATTGGTAACATGTCCTTTTATTCTACTGAAGAGCAAGTTTATGAGCTTTTCTCTCGAGCTGGAGAGATTAAGAAGATAATAATGGGTTTGGATAAGAACGGTAAAACCCCATGTGGGTTTTGTTTTGTCTTGTAAGTCTCTTGTTTGTTTCTTGTAAAGAGTTTCAATATTTTTGGTGCTATGTTTATGGAGATGAAAAGATAATCATGGGTTTAGACTGGAAGGCTGAAACCCCGTGTGGGTTTTGTTTTGTCCTTTAAATGTTTGGTTTGTTTCTTATACGAAGTTTCAATCTTTAAGTTCTATGTTTATAGAACTGAGAAGATTGTTGTAGGTTTAGACTGGAAGACTAAAACCTCATGCCGGTTTTACTTTGTCTAGTTCGCCTTTGGTCTACTTCGTTAAAAGGTATGAATTTTTAAGGACTTGGTTTGTGGAAGAAACTTGGAAGATAATTGTGTTTTTAGACAAGAACACAAAACCCTATGCGGGTTTTGTTTTGTTTTGTGGGTATATCCTGTATTATTCACAAGGAAATCTGAATTCTGAAGTATTTTGTTTGTTGACAAAATTAGAAAGATAAGAATGTCCCCATGTGGCTTTTCTTTTGTAAGACTCTGGATTTCTTTATGAGGAAGTCTTGAGGAATTGTTTTTGCTAAGGAAACCTATCTCCTTGTTCCTTTTTAGTGGTTTTTTATGATAAGTTGTTTTGATTTATAACTTTTACAAGTAGTTATTTCATGATTATCATTTTTAACTCATTTTTATGCATATTGATTAGATATTACTCTAGAGAAGACACAGAGGATGCAGTGAAGTTTATGAGTGGAACCATTCTTGACGATCGTCCAATTCGTGTGGATTTTGATTGGGGTTTTCAGGAAGGAAGGCAATGGGGTCGTGGTCGAAGTGGTGGACAGGTGAGCTTGCTGCATTGGCCATCAATTTGCTAAAAGCTTATCCTTCTTTTGGCATTAATTGTTTTTTGGTTTGAATTTGTTTTTACAGGTGCGAGATGAATATCGGACAGACTACGATCCTGATATCCTTTTAGCGTTGTCTGTGTGTGTTCGATCATGGATCAAATGGTTGCATATTTAAAAGCTTTTTCCTCTAGAAAAAGACAAGTACAGCCAACATGCTAATCAATTGATTTTTTTCCTCTCCTGATTTATCATTAGTGAAACAATAAGGCACCTTCACTTTCCTTAACTTGAGATACGCAGAGGTGGTTATGGAAAGTTAGTTCAGCAAGAGTTGGAAGCACAAAGACAGCTTGTAGATTATGGTACTGGGTCCTTGGGTTCTTTCCCTCCAGTTATGCCACCACCTCATTGTGAGTTGCTGAGGGTTATTTTATTTAAAAATCCTGTTCTTAAACTAGATCTGTTAATTCCAAAAATTTCCATTTGTTTTCTAGAATGATTCCAGTGTTTGTTTATATTCTTTGAGTTGTCTATTGAAGTGGAAAGATGGAGTTTGAAATTTATTAGCAATGCATTGCAACAAGCTCGGTATGTAACAGGGCAGTACTGCTGAAGCAAGAACTATAAGCACAGTTTAATTCCAACCTTGTATACAGATGTCATGATCTATTATGAACGATTAAATAATCAGTCTTCGAAAAATGCGGAACAACCTGTTTTTAGTGCAACCTTGAACTATGAGTTTAGAATCTAGTAATCTTTTACTGAGATTGTGCATGAATTGTCATTCATGTAAATTGCAACATGATTGCGACCACTTGCTTGAGTATGGAGAGAAAATGTTGTTTTGTAAGCAAGCCTTGCTAATTTACGGTTTTCTTTTGTTTTGTTATGTGTACTCCTTGTCATTTTCTTTTTCTATTTTTTTATTGTCTTTTTGAAAATTGTAGTTGAATATGTACTACCTGCACAATATAAATGGAAAATGAAATAAAGGATGACAATTGTTTCCTTATTTACAACTTAATATCCAATTCTATTTGTCATCTTGGATGATGCATGATCTTCTTGGTAATAACTGCATGTGTCCCATAGTTTAGAGTTTGCGGCGCACATCTAAGGTAAAAACCTTTTGTTGCCTCTTAAAACGTGAATAATTCTTGGCTAGAATATCCATCATAATCCACCCACCTTTTTTTCATATTGTTGCTCATTGATTGATTCTGTTGCTGCTTTCTTTTAATTTTTATTGAATGGTTCACTCAATTTGTTAACATGAGGTTGTCATGTCTATACCATTCGAATTACACCACAAAAGTTTTCTCTGACTTCCCTCACTATGCAATGAAATTTATGTTTCAACATCCACATTTTATCCCTGCAGATGGCAGACGTGGTGGAGGCCACAATCACAGTGGTTCTCATCGCCAGAGTGGAGGTATTTTTTCCTCTTTATGCACACGTTGATGGCTTGGAGTGTATTTTTCTTCTTACATTCCTTTTATTCAGTATGGCGTTTTATTTTATTCAAGAGTTTGGGCCTGGCCTGTATTTGATCCTTCTTGATGTTTTCATAATAATCTTTGCCTGATTGTCTTTCTGGAGAAGCAGATTATCATCACCGGAAGCGGCACAGAGAGGATGACCGACCTCCACGTGACTCTTCAAAGAGAACCTCAGATCATGAGTCCAGGAGGAACTTTGATCCTGACACGCGACCGGTAATCTTTGACTGCATAACAGTCTTATATGCCTGAGGGCATTCTTTGCAATTGTCAACATGTTGCCAACAGGGTGCCAGTCTTCCATGCCATTACGGGTTTATGTTTTTTACTGTAACGAGGGAGGTCTGATTTCCAGCTTGCTTTTAGCTGATTTTGACTCTGCAATGGCATTGATCATTATAGATTCTAGAGAACCCAAAATTCTCACATGCTCTCTGATTTCCTATGTTTTTGAATTATCTCTTTTCTGTTGTATAATCTGTTGTTGCTTTGATGTGACAGGAGAAGAATCCTCGATTCCGTGAAAGTGCCAACTCTGATGATGAAGAGGAAGATGATAGGCAGCAACGACCTTAATCAGCGCATATTGATGTGTTTTGTACTATGAAGTTTAGGGAATAGGAGCATTTTGCACTAGTGACCATGTTTTCAAGGACCAAATTGATCGTGTTAACTGTCTTGTCCTTAGTTTCTGAGTCATAACTTCATAGTTATAGACACCGTTGATCTTTGAATTACCATTCTTTTTACCTGGTGTATGCTTCATCCTGTTTTCTTTTCGATTCCCTCTTTGTTAATAACGAGGACTTCCCTAAACTCAAACAAAGCGATGAATCGCAAATGACCTAGCTTAGGTACCTGCTTTTGTCGAGGTTGGTATTTCGATAGAAACGAATCATTCTATCCGTCTCTGGGTGAATCTCTTTATTCCATGTACTTTGGGAGGGTGAGAAGGGGATGTAAAAACCCATAACAGTAACTAGAGAAAGCTAATATACTGAAGAAAAATTAGCCACAATCATGCTTACATTCAACTGTCGAAGAGGAAACAAAAATTTGATTATCATATGACAATTAACATGGCGGTAAATCGATTGGAACTGGGTCTCTCGAACCTCAACCTGACATTGTTTCTTCTCCCTTTGAATTGCAATGAAAGAATCGTCAAAATTTGGGATCACATAAAACAAACGTTAAGGTGCTAGCATTAAGCCGAGGAGCAAACTTGACTGTGTAAGATCCAACTGGAGATACTCTAGCCAACATACATGATTCAATCAACTTCTTTAATAATTCTTCTTTTTCGCATTGGTTCAGTTACAATACTTCCTGGGGCACTGTGAGCTTTCCTCCTTTGATCTTTCCTCCTTTCAGCTTCAATCATTACACGGCGAAGGACACCAGCCTTGTATATAGGTTTGGGCAAATGCCTATGCCTGCCATCAAAACACAGAAAAATCAGCAACCAACACTAGTTAATGTTGTAAAAAATATCCAACATGGATGGGCGGCAATGTTTTCCAAGTCTAATACTGACTAGTATCATTCTTGTGAATAGTTTTCCAGCCAAATACAAGTATTTTTAGAAGCTAAAATCCCCTTACCTCACAATGCGCTTGACCTCAGGAAGGTGCTTGTAGCGATTCTTCAGCGCTTCATTGTATTCATGCCTTTTCTGTTCCCTTGGTAGTAGCTGCAGAATAGAAAATGGAAGGGTTGTGATTGAGATATGGGACATTACTGCACAATTTTTTATAGAAAAATGTAGCTAATGAGGAAATTAAACTATACAACTAAATATTCATCTGTGCTTCAATAATAAAATCATCACTTTTTTAAAGGTTCAGTGCACCATCATATCTTGCGTTGCTTCAGGAGCTCAGTTAGCATCACCACACACAGTGCAATATAGAAATTGTGGTGGCAATGCTGAAAACTCAGCAGCACTGAGGAAAATATGCAAGAATTAACAAATAAGAAGCTTACAACTCCCAATTGTTCTGATGCTTTAGCTTTCCATAACCTCAGATTTGTGTCATCGCTTCCTGAAATAACATAGCTTGCGTCGCAGGTGAACTTGACACAGAATACCCTACATATTTCAGACAGAAAATGAGCACTATGAAAATTGAATCTTCTTTTGGACACCTCAAAAAAGTCAAAAAGAATCCTATGATCAATCAACAAGATACAAGACCAAAAGCATTAACAAGGACTACAAATTCAATCAAACCTTTGCATTCTCTTTGTGTGATAGATTTCCCGACTGTGACCTCCATTATACTGGAAGATTCTAACCTGCAAAAGAAGAAGCTTGATTAAACATAAAATCCAGCCTCATTAACTAAGCTAACTAAATGCAGCAGCATTTGCTCAAATGCAACTCACTGTTCTATCATAGGATCCAGTTACGAATTCCCGACCTGTTGGCGAGAAATCAATATCCATCCTGGAAGTGAATAATTGGTGTTAACAAACATAATCTCTTTGGTCACCGCTAAAATTGACAGAAAAATTGTAAGTTCAGAATTCAAACACCAGCCATCTTACACTGCAGAAACGTGATCTTTGTGCACACACTTGGCTTCTTCCAATTTTCTGGCATCATAGCTATAGCAGTTGCAATCCTCATTTGCCTGCAGTATTATGCAATATAATAGTAAATCCTAACAGAATGCAATGTATTCAACTCTATGAAGCAGATCACCCTATGAATAAGATTTAATTTGTAATCAAGTTAGTATCAGATAGCGCCAAAATATCAAAGATCATACAAACCACCCAATTATTCTAAAAAATGCTCAAATTAAAAATTTAAATTCTAAGGAATGCATCAGTTCACGTGCTTACAGCTGTGAAGTTCATGGGTTCCATTGGGTTCCAAGAAATAGAATTAGTTTTTGTCTGCAGGAAGAAAAAAGGAAGCACATTAGCATCAAACAATCACAGCATGATGAATCTTGAACTACGGACTGAATAAATTAGAAGTATTTAAGAGACATAATATCTCAGAAACCACCTGAACAGTGGAACACTTCGTAACAAAAATCAATAAAAAGATTTGCGAATTGCCAACTTAAATAATGCCCCCCATGTTTGCATGAAACTTAAGAGGAGAAAGATACCACATCTTTGGCTTTTGAACAAATTGTATGCCACTGGAACTAGGTCACTACTCCCTGAATTACAAACTTGACTGAATTCTTATTCTATCATATAACTTTTCAAACCTCGTCAAGAGTTGGTGAATTAAGAAGTGATAGAATGCATCTTTATGAAAAGTGAGGGTTTTTATTTATAAAAAAAATCACTTGTCTTATTTATTTCACTCAGACAAGAAAAAAAGTTAATAGCTCATCAAAAATTGCAAACAGGAGAACTAAGATCATAACCATGCATTGAAATTCATGCTGATAAATAGTTAAACTTACCCTCATAATAAGTTTCCTTGCTGGAGATGACACACGCAAGTCATACAACATTATGCTGCGATCACTACGAAAAGAAAATACACTTCAAATAAGCATATGTTTCGTTTAATGTTGTCAAGTGTGCAAGCTGTTTGAGTGACACATGCATGACTATGAAAAAACTATACAAGGTAAATAACCAATTAACATCCACATACAATGTACACTGTCCATCTTTTAAGGGTGAAAGGATCTGTCATCCTCAATGTCATCAAATATAAATGGTCACTAACAAGGGAAGAAAGTCAAAAGCACCATAGAATATGCAGCTTATGCACAAACACAAGAATATAAAGCATTCGCCCCAATAAGATATCAGGTTGGTATTGAAATGAAACAAGATCCTTGGGAATCCTTAAGACACAAGGGTCCATTAGTTTTGCATCATTAAACAAAAGCTAACAGTCCATACTTATAAATGCTATGTCCAATGACCAAAGATGAACATGGATAAAAACACTCTTCTTTAAGCACAAATATCTCGAACAAATCAATTATTTCTGTTTCCCAAACTTCATGAGGTGCTTAAGAACCTAAATGTGGCTGAATTCACACAACTGAAACATCGAAGCTAGTCACAAATCTTGAGACAGTCGAGGTTCTATTCACATTTGGGAGTGGGAAAGATGAGCCCAAGTTTGGGATCAAACTTTGCTGAGCTAGTTTCCATCTTAAAATCCCAAGTAGGCTCTCATGCGTTAAGCATATTGTACTCATAGTAGTTCATGTGCTTGTTGAGTTGTTTAGACCTTCCATATTATAGGTAAACAAGACAGACAGGATGAAAACATGCTCTGAGTCAAGTATCCACACTATCAAGTTCACAGTAACAGAACATAAAGGTTAGCTGTGTGTGCATACCTTGCTGATGTTACCAAGAGATTTGGTTCCCCTGGATTAAATCGGACAGAAATAACCGAGTCTGTTCCCCACTTAAAGCTGTTCACTGGTTGAGATCTAACTATGGTAGGTATGTTAGAGAATATAATTGAGATAGCTTGTGCACTTGATAGAAATAAAGAAATCAGTTGAGATCAAAACCTATTATGATTCCAAATATCTACTTGAGCACCAGCAGTGGCAAAGAGATCACCATTCCACTGGTGGTCAACAGCCCTGAAAATAGCAAGAAGAGTTCAGAATAGGAGAGATGCTCAAACAAACACACCTAAATTTGATATATATATATATATATAAGAGCAAATATCCCTGAAGTGAAGTTATATCATACCAAAATGCATTTTCCCCCATATAAACTGCCCGCGGCTGTAGATACAAGTAGAAATTTTCTCAGGGTAAGCAGAAAGAGGAGATAATTTGATCAATATATGATTAACCATATCAAAAAAGCATTACCTCAGTTGCACAGTCAGACGAGCTGTCTGAATCCATAATAGTAGCTATAGGAACATTCCAGAGCCTGACACTGAAACAACAAGTTCGCTAAAATGAGAGTTAAATTCTACGTTGAAATGAAAGATACATCAAGATACCATAAAGCATTCGGCTTCAAAAACTTATTTTTCATCTTAAATATATATATATATATATATATATATATATATATATATATCTTACGTGCAATCAGTTCCACAAGATACAAGAGTACTCCCATCTGTAGAGGCAGTCAATCCTCTTACAGCACCCTGGTGACCGGGAAATTGACAAACTGTTCTCCTGTTGATTCAAGTATCATAAGTCAAACATCATCACATGCATAATATCAATGTCTCAACAAGCAATCCACCAAAAGTATAACCAAAACATATAGCAGGACCTGATTCAGTTTTTTTTAAAAAAAAAATTGGGGATCTTTAAACATAGTATTCATAGAAAAATTACTCTATTATAATGATCAATCAATTGATAAACATAACAAGTTCCTCTGAAGCCTGATCATTTATAATAAGTTTCTGCCAATTTCAACCCCACAAAAGAGGCCACACGCAGTTAAACATTGAAATTGTATTATTATACTCATCTTAAAAAGCTAGCCTGCATAGTTATTACTCCCAAAGCTCGCTTATATTACAAGACTTTGTGACTAATAATGGTGCTAAGCAATAACTCATTGTTGTCCTTTTCCTTCCCTATTTTCAGCCCAGAGGAATAAAGATCAATCAACAGTCCAATTTGCCATAGATTGGCCTACAATTCATATGGAAACAAAAAGGAATAAAAAGCCTATAACAGCCTCACAGCTACCACCAGTTCTTTCCCCTTCCAATCAGGTTAAAATCCAACATGCGAGAAGCTTAGCTTGGCTTATAGTTAATCTAAGAAGAAAAAACTTTAAATTGAAAAATACAGCAGGAAGTTACCTATTAGCTATATCCCAAAGGCGAATATCTGCAAACATCCCAAAAACAAAGAAAAATGAGAAATATCATACTTATTTTTAGCAAAAACAATTTTTGAAACAAACTATTCTAAGAGTCAAATTTAAATGATAAATTAAATCACATAATAATCTTAGAAATACTAAATATTTCGAAATACCTCCATCCATAGAACCAGAAAATATCCCTTTCAAGTAATTCGGATTTTTTGCCATACACGAAACTGCATCAATATGACCGTCCATCGCTCCAATAAACGGCCTTGCAAATATCTATAAGAACAAATAAACACCAAATTAACCGGTTTGAACAAATAAAAAATACCAGATAAACAAAACAAATCCTATTCGATATAATAAACGAATCAACATTACCTTATCTAATTTGGCAGCATTAAGTGCCCTCTGGTACTCCACTGCCTTCTCTTGTGTTCTTAGATTCGGATCAAAATTGTGAAACACTCTCTAATCCAAATCCGAGCGAGGAAAAAAAAAGCACAAATGAGATTTTTAAAAGAGAAACAGAAAAAAAAGGTTGAAGAACGAGTAAAATCCCAGACAGAAAAATAAATGGTTACTTTCCGAAAGATCAATTAATACAAATTTGGGGATTTTTATACATGCCATTTGAGTTCAATCAACCGATTCAAAATTGGGGTTTTTTTTGTTAAATCAACTGATACAAAAGAAAAAAGGAATTTTTAAAAGCTGGGTTTCGAAAAATTTAAAGAATTGATACAAAAATTGGGGATTTTGAGAGAGAGAGAGAAAAGGAGTTTACTTGGAGATCTTGGCTGCGTTCTCGAGTGAATTCATCGGTAGAACGTGAAATTACTTTCACTTTCATTGAATTAGGGTTTCAATTTCACAGTTAAAGTATTAATGGAAGAGATGGAGAGATGTCTGGTTCAGCTGGGTTGTTAGAGAGAGAAAAACCCTAGTGAGAGAGAGAGACCGTGTGGTTTTAGATAAAACCCCGAAGCCAAGAGAGAGGGAGGTAAATAAAGGCTGTGGCCCGGGAAGTTTAACGGGCCTGAGCTCAAGTTAATAAGGTGATGGATTAAACACGGGCTTCTTATATTTAAATTTCATTTCTTTCTTTCCTCTTTTTCTCTTTTCATATGTTTCCTGATTTTTCAAATCAACCCCTACTTTTTTTTATTTAGTCCTTGTTTTTTTGTTTATTATTATTATTATTTTAAATAATTTATAAAATTGTATTTTTATTTAAATTTTATCCTCATTGAATTTTTATTTTATCAAATTTGAACTTTATTTTTTAATGCTAATTTTATAACATAAGATAATTTTTAGAATTGTATTTTTTTTCAATTTTACCTTTCATGATTTTTCCTTATTAGATTTTATCTTCATTATTTTTATTAATGGTTTTTTTGTTGCTTTTCAAAATTCTCTAGATTGGTTTTTTTTATTTTACTTGATTTTATTTTCAACTTTTAATTAATTTAAATTTAAGTTTTTTTTTAAACTCATATCTAAGATTTCATAAAATGCAAACTTAGAAATCAACCTTGATTTAGGAGGTTGGACCAAGATTTCTTCTATTTTTTTAATTATTTTTTAAAATTTTATCTTTCAATATTTTATTTATTTGGATATTAGACTATTTTTCTTTTTCTACTTTCTATGACTTTTGTTTTATCCTTTATTTTTTAAATTGGTTTATCTCATGTTTTTATTTGTCGTTCTTCATTACATTTAATTTTTAAAATAAATTTTATTATTGAATAAAATAAAATTGATTAAATATAATTATATTCTCACTTCATTTTATTTTGTTTGGTTTGTTTTTCTAAAACATTGCTATGACAATTTCTTTTGATGTTGTTGTCCAAACTTTTGCGATAAAATTTAATTTGTTTTAACAAACTATTTGTGTGATGGGTGATGTCTATAATGAAGTTATGGTGGATCTCTAATTATTATTTTTTTCCTTTTGATTATGATAATAATGACTTATTTTTTTAATTAATTATTATTAAATATTTTTATATATTATTATTATTATTATTTATAATTTAAATCAGATTATCAAACAACCTAATTTTATTGGATTTAGTGAAGTTAATAACTCAAATATCAATATTTTTTTATCTTTTTAAAATATTGTTGTCATCTAAGCATTGCTCAATGTTTTTTCACCGATACTATAACTAAAACTAATGAAAATGATATGAATAATCAATTTTAAAAACTAGTTTATTTATCCTTTTATTTTTTATTTTTTTAGCTAACAGAGAAACTTTCAAAATAGCCAAGATAAACTGTAGTTCAACAAAGGAATACTTTAAAATGGTGTTGCCAAGACATGAAACATCATATCTCAAGGGCGCATCGAATCAAGGATCTGACAACAATTCGAGCTTCCACAGCCATACACAACTTATAAGTTGGGAATATTTTGGACCAATTCTCTCCAGGCAATCGTGTCCAAATATCTTCAGAGATGGAATGTATGATCTTTATTCCATCAACAAATCTAATAAAACTAAAATTCCTCATTGTTTTTTTCACGTTAAAATAATTGATAAGTCTTTCAATAACAAAAAAAAATGAATATATATATATATATGGAGGTATAATTATATCATATTTACCGCATAGTGTAATTACTTACATGTTTTTTTTTTTAAAGATCTGAGAGGCGTTTTTAAATTTTTGTTTTTTATACACATGGTAATTACTCTATAACCAATGAGATCAACTTTCTTCTTCTAAGATTGATAAGATTAAGGGGTATTTTTAATTTTTTAACCTTGATTTTTTTATAATTATTATGTGGAGTCAAAATGTTATGATTTTTCTATAATTAAAAAAAAATTGATAGCATGTATAGAGCACATGTCATCTTATGAAAAATGCCTACAATTTTTAAACGATGCATACAAAATCTCTCAGTAATTGCTGGTAGTTTTTTAAAATAATGTTCAAAATAACATGTTATTTTTTATATGATGGGACGACATGTATCAGTATCAATTGCGCGAAGAAGCTTGGGCAACAAGTTTTCCTTTGCAATATGAGATATTGCAAATCAAAAGCAATTGCAAGATTATTACAACTAACATTTCATCATTAATTTTATTCGACCATTGAAGAACATTATAGTAGTTTTTAGGAAGCTTCTTGATCCTATACAGCAGTGAAATTGCTTTTATATAAATCCAGTTCTTATTTAGTTGATTTCCTGTATAAATTTTGAAGGCTCTAATTGTTGATAAATATTTTTGAGTTTCCTTCTTAGAAAGGTAGATTTTATATAAACTCGGTTTTTTTAACCAAAACAAGGCTGGTTTAATACTTTTTTAATAAAAAATTAAAATATTGGGTTGACTTTTACTTGTAAATTAACTCATTTGACATGTAACCTGATTGTTGGATTGAGTCGACTGATCGAATCTTGTAACTATGATCCGAAGTTTAGTGTACAATCCAATGAAATACAGGCGGTGTAATTCCACTGTGCTGCGTTCAAGAGATAAAGACAGGTTCTCTTGAAATTATTGGTGCCCAAATACTGAATTAAATTAAAAGATCAAGATCTTCAACCTGGGATTTAGAAAAACCACGACATTACAAGCTCAGCATGAAGGGAAAATTAAAGGGGCAGCAAAGGGAGGATCCCATAAAAAGATTGGAAAAAATTAATGTTGTTTTACCTCCATCAAGAGGTCAACATCTTCCACTATTGTGCTGCAAAATATTTTTTTTATTTTTTTAAAATTATTTTTTATATTAATATATCAAAATAATTAAAAATATATAAAAAATAAGTTTGGTCAGGAAACTAAAAAAGTATATTAGGGAAGAAGCAATGCTTGTTTGGTGTCCCTATTAGCTTAAGGTAGTGTTATTGTTTAAAAATATGGTTGAATTGTGTTTTTTAAAAAAATTAAAACATTTATTTTTATTTTTATTTAAAATTATTTTTATATATTTTTAGATTATTTTGATATGTTAATATTAAAAATAATTTTTAAAAAATAAAAAAAATATTATTTTAATATATTTTAAAATAAAAAACACTTTAAACATTAGCTCTACAACACTTCTAAATATCTCATTTTAAGTTCTGCATATTATAATCTACCAATATTATCATCCCTATAATTCCCTGTTAGATGCCCTTCTCTTTTCTTATTATTTACATATAGTGGGGGGTGTTTGGAGATCCTTTTAAACCAGAGCCCACCATAACGAGTTATGTTTGACCTGATACCAACACTGTTAAGGTAGGTCAACTTTTGGATGGACGAGGATTAACTCTTTGTTTTTCGAGTGTAGAAAAACTTCGAGGAAATAGCATCAACGAAATTTTCTTAAGCACATCGAAGTTACTGAGTCATCATCTAATAGCAAGTCCTGCAACCTCTAAACAACTCGTGTATATATAGAAGATTGGATATCATCTGCGTCTCTCTTAATTATCTCAACTATTGTTCTCAATATTTTTCTTTTAACTGTACTCCATTTCTAAAAAATTAAAAATTATTCGTGCTAATTATAATTTAAAAAGAGTGCAACCATGTCTGTGTTACTTTCCTGAATATTTTAATTGTGCTGTTTCTAAAAAATAAATTAACTGCTAAGGTCAACGTAAACTCTTAATTTGCCTCACCTACATCTTTTATCATCCTTCAGTTTTGAGGCAAAGGGCAGGAAAGGGGCCAACTACGAACTTAAACATCTTGCAACTGATCATCAATCCACCGACAAGGAAAGCTTAGATTTCAAGTTCGGTTCATGCTCTGTACATTGCCTTGAACAAAATGAGAGCATTGAATAACCAAGAATGAAGATCACGCTCCTAATAAATGCATTTGAGTCTTATCACAAACTTAATTAAAAAGCGAAGAGGAGAAAAATCCCTAACACTTTCATCCGGAGTAGTAAATTACTAGAACATCATCATTAGCCATAAAAAGCAACGGGGTGGGATGGAACCTAGCACGAGCATGATACCCCGCTTTCCATATATCAAGCAGATAGGTCAACAGTTCCGATGCATTTGGGTAAAATTCTCCCACTCAGAATGCGAAGTGTGAGTTTGTTTCCCGCTAATCTACAATGTTCGCTACATAAACCAGAGAAAGAGAGAGACGGGCCAAGTTGACGTGCAATGCGCATACAACTTCAAACCTTGCTGAAAATCCCAGGCTTGAAGTAATCAGGCAAGGTCTGCAATTTCGTATTTTGTCAAAGCAGCTCTATGAAAGTCCCAGTGCGCAACTACAGATCTTCTCTGTAATCTGGGTTCTCCTTCAATATGACAAACCCTTCAAGAATGGGTGAAAGAGGAATATACCTGCAGGAGAAGTAATCGTTAGAGTAGTATCAAACAATAACAGAAAAGCTAATGGTGATTTTGAAGAGAAAATCTCACTTCTCGGTAGCCAATTCAGCCCGATCACCAGCAGCCAGAAGAACTGGCGTTGAGTGGGTCTGGAAACCAGTAATGGTCTTGGGTCTTCCAGCTTGACCAACAACATCAACTGCTTGTCCCACTCGAACAGGTACGGATAAAGGCTTGAGATTCTCATCCACTGTCAACAACATTCTTGGCTGTGGCCACAAATAGAAATAAACTGGCAGTAAGAAGCCAGTGATTCAATAGGCAAGAAGGAAGCAAATACAATAGGTCCATGTGTCCAGACTTGAACAAACCTGCATTGCTAAAACAAGGAAGTAGAGGACATAGTGATATTTCCCCAAAATGATGGCCTTCATATCAAGACATGCATGAAGCATGGTTATTAGACCAGCAAGTGCGGTGCTGTTTGGAGAAAAAACCAATAACGCTCGTATTCAATCTCATCAGGTAATTCCAGGGAAGTCATTTTTCAATAAAAAGAGATTACTTACGGTGATAGTAAGAAGCGATCAGAGTGATATGGATTGATGGTCAGCAGGCCCTTCCCCAAGTGTACAAGACCTTGGGCAATTCGCACCTGCATAGGCCAAGTGAAATCAGTCAACCAATCTTTGATGAATCCCAACAGCAGAATTACAATACTGAAGACATGTTTAGAAGAAGCATTACGCAGAAAAGAAGGGTGGCATCTTTGTAATAATAGCTGGAAAGATTGCGAAGCATTCCAGCTATGCGAGCATTGTTAGTTCCAGCACCTATCAAACCTAAGGAAAAAACTGCAGCCTGCAGTATTTGAACAAATATAACAACTTTTAGAGGGTAAGCAACAGAATAAAACTTGTACCGTAAACCAAAGCTGGCTCTATCATACCATTGCAACTTCTGAATCTGTATCATGGCTGAGTCTACTTAATGTGTCCATTACATTAACCTGACACATAAATAGGCAACCAAAATGAAATAAACATCATCAGCAAAAAACACCCGTGTATCATTCTCAGAAGCAACTCAATGAGTAAGAATTTGGATCCGTAATCACAAGAAAAACTGTTTAAGAAAAAATATAGTACAAGAAAAACATGCCAACTTTTTATTTCCTCAAACTGTGGCAATATAGAAAGAAAGCCAAATGCCCAAGTAAAGAGGGATAAAAGTAACTGATTGATTATTATCTTGCTTTTTTTTTTTCATCATAGTAGATCTATTGCAAGAGCTTCACCATTTCATAACAGGAAATAAAAAAGAATTTATTTGGTTTGCTTACACAGCCCTCATAGTTATTTCAATAGTCAGTTAAAATCATCATAGTGTATCATGAAAAATAGGTCAACTTTCAAGTCAATTCAAAGAGATTTTTATACCTTAGGATTTGAAATACAGAGGAGTCCAAGGGCCAAAGGAACTGCTCTACGAATATTCTGCTCCCCATATTGCAACAGATGTTCCAACGAGCGAATTGCCATTTCAAGGCCCAATTCCTCAGCCATTGCTATCATAGCAATCCCAAGCACAGCAGGTCCCTGGTGAGTTTCACTTTTCTCAAGGTGTTCAGCACAATGACCCAGAAGGTTTTGAACCTGCAAGAAAGGCCAGTAGTGACTAACAAAAAAAAGACTTCATACAACAGCATCATTAAATGAATTAAATAAAATACCTTAAGAACATTCCCAGTCCCGGCATAGGCACAGGAAAGCAGTGTCATATCACAATACTTTCTTATTTTCTCATTAAATGTCTTCGACACTTCTGCAGTGGCATCCACTCTTTCCTGTTGAAAAAAAGAAAAACAATGGTAATTGAAATTACAAGAGTGCTCCACAGATTCATTGGAAGACAACATCAGATGCACAATAAATGAAACCCATACAAAATCAGGCAACAATACCAGATATAACAATACATGGAGTTGGGAAGTAATATTGGATTCTATAAGAGCCTCCACGAGTTGCGATTACCTGCTTCCCAAGATATAGGAGACCAAGGCCAAGAGGCAAAAATCGAATAAGGGGCTCCTGCAATTCTGAATCGCTCCTGTCCATTAATGCAAGTATAATAGCCTGTGCAACATCTTCATTGCACGAAGAAACACAAACCAAGCCCAGTGAGATTGCAGAAAATGCTATTACATCAAGTGGAGCTTTTGCATCACTAAGTATCCCGGATAATTTACTGCATATCTGTCAATAACATACACCAAAGAAATCAAATGACAACACACTTGTCAGCCTCTAATCATATGAGAACACATATTTCGCTCTAATACAACATTCACAGGCTCAAGGATAAATTTTAACTACACATGTTTTATACATGCCTAACCAAAATGATAATTTAGTGAATCAATAGCAGGTTTGATAAACTGAATACAAGATGGCTAATAAAATACGCAGCCAATATCAGGGAGCTACAATTTCAACATCACACCAAGGCAAAAGACAAAAATTATTAATCTACTAAAGATAATAACTGTCATGGACTCCATATTAATCAGCAAGAAAAAGAAAGCTCACCTGCTCATTCTGAGTACCAGCATATGCAATTCCCAACCCCATTATAGCACCAATTCGGATAGATGGATCTTCTTTATCAACAAAATCATCAAGAAGTGCCAGTGCCTGAGAAAAGAAATTAAGTCAGAGAGAGAGATAATTGATAGGTGACAAATTACACTTCTCTGGCATAGGAATTAGGAGAACTCACAGGATCACAGTCATTTCTGATACCACAGTTGACAATTCCAACCCCTAGTAGTGCACCGGCAATCACATGGTTGTCGTTGCTGTGGAAATACTTATCAAGTTGAGCGAGCCCAGAGTCCACATCCCACATTAAAATCATACCCTGTTACGGGTAACATTCATGAGAATTTTGCTGCAGGCAGGTTGAATTCTTAGTAAATCATATAAAGTACAAAAGCATACCAGGCTTGCTGCGGCGCTGGTCTTCCCGTGATCTTTATTCTTGAAAAGCCAATTTCCTGAACCACCACTTGAAGAGTCTGTTGGAGGTGTCATTAACTTATCCTGTTACAAATATAAGCAACAAATGTCAGCATAACTAACAACCTCAAGCATTTGCATGTGAAAATAAAAGATGTTTACCTGTCCAAATCCTGCATTTAAAAATGCATTAACAAATGTAGCAGCCAAATTCTGTCTGGCTGAATCGACACTAGCACCAGCACTAGCACGACCATCAAGCAAGTGTGCCTAATAGAAAGCAAGGGAGCAAATCATGAAGTTGGCATAGAAAAGACATACATGATTGAATTACATGTATAGTAATAGAAAACCATCAGAACCATTAGTTAAAATCTAATTCCAGCACCACATAGACCATCAAAAGTCCAAACCTTATAGATGTCTTCAGGAGATTTGGGCTCCATGACCTCAATGTCACGAGCAAGGGTAAGATAACCCTCAGTCAATTTGGTGTTGTTGATTATTTCCTCCAATACTTCCCTGTCCACATCATCTGCAGATATATCATCATCAAGCTCAAAAGCAGTGCCCTGAAATAATGAAATGCCAGTTAACCACCAAGCACAAAAATATCAATAATTGCCACAAAACTAATGTAATACACATTTATAAACTTACATGTCGAGCAAGGATGTAAGAAAATTGTTTCTTTTGCAGCAGATCATCACAAGATAAATAAACCTGCTTGATATACTGCCACCATACAGAGTCATTGGGAATTAAAGCGCAATTACTTTTTAAGCATAATCAACTCAATATGTATTTGCATTAGATATAAATGACTCGTACATAAGCTTACTTGAATCAATAAAATCAAAATATAAGCAAACCTGCGAGTTATCGAGGAATAATGCAATCTGAAGTGCACTAGCATATTCTCCAAATTTGAGATATATCTCATATGCTATTTTAAGAACTGCCAAATCATCTGGTCCAGGAAGGTATCTGCACAATATTGCAAAATGAAATGTCAACACAAGGCACACATGATCTGCTATTCAGCATAGAACATGGGTCAGGAGATTGACCTTTGAAAACCATTTTTTATTATATATAAATTTTTTTTCTACTCAAAGAAGAATTGGAAGTGAAAACTTCTCAAAAATTGTGTTTCACAAGATTCTCTCTTCTTTAATTCTTCACCGCTCAATATGATAACTGGTCTAAAGATGGGTTTACTTTCAAACATTTGTAGTAGTTAAAATACATATACATGAGCATTTACTTGAAAATTGATGCAATTAAATAATGATAAAATACTATGAGGCTTGTTTTGTGATAAGATTCTATAAAAACATAAGTCTAAAAAGATTTATCCTTTGAAACTATCGATCAACAAGCCTGAGTAAAATCATGACTGTCATTCACTCACTTTGCTGCACTGGTGAGGTAGAGACAAGTCCTCTTGAAATTTGTTTTATCCACATGCTTACTTAAAATATTAAGATCTTCAACCTGGATTTAGTCAAATCAAAAAATTCAAAGCTCAGTGGAAGAAAAGAAAATTCATAAAAGAATGCTACGATTGAAGAAATAATAGTGTTTTACCTCCATTAATAGGTCCACGGCTTCGGGTTCAGCATTGTGCTGCAAAACAGAAAAAAAATGGTTAAATATAAAACACACAATTATCCTCTCATAATGTGGGGCTATGGTTAATGGTAATTAGATATTTTCAGAACAAACTTGGTACTTATGTGTACATCAAGATTCAATATTGCATTCATGTTCCATTAAAGGGAACCAATCTCAAAAGCTGATTGTAAATAGTACCTTCATGTGAAAAGCAACAATCTGTTGTACAAGCTCAATCAAATCATGAACGGAGGCCTCTTCAGTCTGTAAGCAGCACAAATATAATTGGTATGAAAATGGGAACAAATACCAGAGTTCAGAGCAAGGTCTTCACAATTAAATACAAAACAGCTCTCAACATCATGACCTGAGGTATGGTACCAATCTATAAAAGAGCCACAGTGGAGGCAATGAAAAGCTTAATGCTAAAGGAACAAACACTAGAATATATGCATACTAATTATAATAGAGAGAAACATCAAGCTTTTTTAATGTGATTCTCCAGACAGCATAGTAATGCTTAAACTGTAAACCTACTTTTGAAGTATACTTTAAACTAAAAGTATACATCAAAGTGAATACCCTTATCATTGCCTGAAAACTCGGTAGATGTGTCATCATCACTATGAATTTGTTTCTTCTTTTTTGCTTAACTAGTCATTTCAATTTTCAAGAGCATCACTACATAATTAAATTCCAACCTGTCGCTTTGTATGCTCTTGAGCAATTTCTCCAGCCAAGTTCCTGCCGACCAAAAAAAAAAAATTCATGATGATAAGATTGATCCATATGCATCAAATATATGTATCTACTTGTGTGTCTTCACAACTATTAAATGCTAAATGAACTTCTCTGTCCAGTTACTCCAGTAGGTTGTTTAAAAAATATGAAAAAACAAAGAAAGATTAATAATATGTTGTGGGCATTGCAGATAGATACAAAATTCATTCAGGAAAATAAACAATACTAATAATTCACCAAAAAAAGAAAACTGGGTGACTGAGTCCTAAGAAAATGTTGCAACACAAAAATGCAAGCACAATTTTTAAAGCTGTTGAAGAAAAAAGAAAAGGTCAGTCATTATCAAGCTTTATTTCTTATGACCAAGGAATAAATTTTATTTGAAGAGACATCCTCTTGAAAAGAAAGAACATTCCAATTCTTGGAATTTACCATAACAAATATGCTTTAATAAAACTTGTAGCTGTGCTCAATATATTGCAGGCCCAAAAACTAATATACATGGCATCGGCCAGTTCAGTTTTTTCAGACATTTATGGATTGAGAAAACTTAAAATTTCAAGCTCAGGGAAAAAAAAAACATAATCACAGCAGCACATAAACCAAGCCTTGATCATCATTAGAAGCCCTAAAAGAGCATGTTCAACTTTATCCTGTAAGCTATGAAGAGTGTTCTCAGTGTGAAGATCTCACCTTACGTACTCATGTCCCCACGAACCAATATCACCCTCTGAACCTAGCAATCTGTATTTTAAGCTTTCCTGAAAGTCATCAAGTAAAAAATAGATATACATGAAGGTACTCCAAGAGCTTCAGATTAACATGTGCAGAAATAAACATTCATAATCATGCATCAAGTATGTTAAGCAAGAGAAAAATATGTGATAAACAAAACAAATATTTTCTTTTTGAGAATAATAAACAAAATACATTAATAGGAATCATGGGGGAAATATATGGGTGACAATAGCAAGGATGCAGACTGAGTACACCCCTGCATAGAAATCAAGCTGATCACCAGAAAATAAGATGGAACACATTAAAAACATCTAACATGTACGCATACCCGTTCTCCCTCGGCAGACATGGTGAGCGCCAAGACTGAGAGTATATCTGCCAGGTATTTCTGCAGAACAAAAAACAAGTTAATGCCTGAGCTTTTATGAGTGATATTAAGGGACAACATCCAATTTGACAATTCACCTTAAGATCAGACTCAGCCATTTGTTCATAATGTGCTTTTAAGGTTCCATAATGTGCTCGAAGAAACTTCAAGGGCTTTGGAACTGAAGTCATCGAGCTTGTTGAGCTTCGAATTTCTTGTCTGCAAAAAAAAAAAAAAAGATAAATGCATTGTCAATGCCAATACTCAATTAAGTCCTGCAACTAGATACTAACCAGTAATCATTTACTATTTTAACACAACACTGATGAAGCAATGCGAGATATTGTCAATCATTTGATACACAACTCAAGAAGCTGAAATTCATTTTCACCCTTGAATATCCCACGGAACAAGAAGAAACATATTGACAACCCATTACAGCATTTGTCCACACACAATTACCAAACACAGTCTTAACTCAGTACAACAATTAACAAAAAGAACAAACCAGACCACCCATTCATTAAGTGGCCATGAGCACACACATTCCCCTCCACCGATCTCATAAATATCCATGAAGTTACCAAACATATCCTAAACAACTTCGAGGTCGAACTCTACTTTTGCTAATACCAAAAAAAATATCCCTACATTCTAAGAGAAATCCCATAAGCTTGTACAATTACTAAAATTCCAATAAGAAAACCAATTGCACTCCTGTAAATTACCAAATTTCGATCTTACCCATAACGCAATACTTCAACCACAAAGCTCCAATCCCCCCTCCCCGAAAAAAAAAAACCTAATTCACATCCTTTAACATTTCGCACCCTTCACAACAGCTCCACAGTCTCAAACTGCTTCCAATTCATCATCATCAACAGATTAGAAGAAAATAGCCCTAAAGTTCAAAACTTTTAATGAATCAGTGATTACCTCAAGCTCTCGAGAGCGAGCTTTTGAATCCCAGGTTCAGGATCTTGAACTCTTTCCACATACAGCTCTAATTGCTGCTTCAATGCCAAGTCCTCCTCTGACTACAAAGCAAAACCCCAAATCGATTCAAAAAAGAACCGAAGTTTCAATAAATCTACGTCACTGTAAACCCTAGAGTAAGAGATTATAGTAATTACAACTTACCAAATCCTCATCTTTCTTCTCTTCTTTCTTCTTCGACTGAGGCGCCTTCACCGGCGCCTCGTTTTTGGATGCGCCGCTGCCGCCGCTCGCCTTGTTCAGGTCCGGAGCCATAGTTCTTCAATTGAATAGGGATTAAATTGAATTAATTTTAGATTAGGAGAACTGATAGAGCAAAACAGTAGACGAAGAGAGGCAGCACAATTTAATTGTGATTCAAGTGAAAGAAAGGTATATGTATCTCTCATACCGACTTAGAGAAGAAGAAACTTCATCAAGGGTAAACTATATTGTAGTCCTCACAGATGTTTTTAATGTCCACATCAATCCCTATATTTTTAGATTTTTAGTTTTAACTAAAGTTTTGAAATGCCAGAAATGACCTCTTTACACTGCAGGCTCAACATTTGAGAGATTTTATTGCATTCTTAGTATATTGGCGCAGGTGGGACCAATTTTTTTTTAAATATAAATAAAAACATTAATAACATATGAATTTTATAATAATGCTATTAAACCCAATAAGCTGATAAAAATTGGAATTCATCAAAAAATTGGAATTCATCAACCTGACTCTTGACTAATATAACTTTTTAATGCTAACTTAATGTAAAATGATTTGATTTAATGGGTTAAAAAAATATAAATGACCGAGAAAAATATAAATCAATTTATAAAAAAATAAAAAAGATTTTTTTATGAAGTATTGAAATAATAAAATATTAGACAATCCTGATCCTCCATAACTCAATTCATGAATTTAAATTAATTTAATAAATTTTTTAAAAATAAATTTTATTTAAATATATGATATAAAATAAAAACTCACAACTTCAAGCATGAACCATAAAATAAATATTTGTTTGAAATTGTGGTAATTCTAAGCAAAGCATGAAAAAAAATAATTCATGAAATTTATTCCACATCTAATTAAATATTAATAGATAAAATTAAAAAAAATAAATAAAATAGTTTTTTTAATTATTACCAACATTAAATAAAAGATTAAATTGCCTTTAAAATAACTATTAAACTTCTAAAGTCAAGTTTTAAAAGAGATTATTCTTTTTAAAAAAAAAAACTTATACCCAGGTTAAGTGTTGTTTTATATTTATAGGGCATTATAGCAACTTAACTTTGTAAAAAAGAATAACAAAAAACAGTAACCTTAATTGATTAAAAAATAGCTAATTGATAATTGAAGGGAGGCAAGTATGAAAGTCATTGTGGAAAAAAAATGATAAATTTACTATTTTAACCCATACTAATTGATCTGGATAAATATTTTAAACTTAAATTAATATCTTAAATTTATAACCCGTGAAATTAAAACCCCAAGTTCAATTAAAAATTTCAATTGCCATCTAGTTTAATGTTAAATTATAAAATATACAAAATAAAAAACTAACCAAAGAAAAAAATGAGTATCAAATATGAAAGGAGAAAAAAATAAAGGCATGAAATTGAAAAAGAAAAATAGATTCAAAAACTATCTTAAATAAATAAAATAAATAAAAGAATGAAGACCAAATCTAATAAATAAAAAATAAAAATAAACAAGGAAGCAATTGAAAAGAAAACAAGAATTGAGAAATGATTTAGAACATATCAAAAAATTATGGACAAAATCAAAAGAAAATGAACTTGAATGGCTACTATAAAAATATGGAGGAAAGAGAGAAAAAACAAAGTTAAAGAACAGTATGTCAACGATGCATCAAAGATCTGACGACTACATGTATCGTATAAGAAAGAAGATAAGTAAGACGGATTGAATGACACGACGGAATCAATTTTTTGACCATCATATGAAGTCACACCCATCGCTCAAAGGCAATGATGCAATTAATATATGCAATGCACGTATTAAAAAATTTTATATTTTTTTTTATAGAAACACCATCCTACCGTCAAAACCCAAACATTATTATAAAAAAAATGAAATTATGAATTAGCCTCTCAAGTCAAGCTTTTAAAAAATTGAATCTATGGATAATTAAATAATTTAATTATAGCAAAAATTATTAATTGCCAAAAAAGATTGTATACCATAGTTAACTAATTACTTGCTTTTAAGCACAACAAAGTCATTTGACTATATAAAAGAAAAATGAAAAGACAAAGACACTCCTTAATAGTTTAAGAATGACAAATAAATTACCAGTAGGGTTGTGGCTCAGTGGTTGTTGGGGCAGCTTTCCTTCCTTTGAATTTAGGTTCGAGTCCCAGTAGAAATGAGGTTGGAGGGTTCTTCCCTTCGTGTCTCTATTGGTTCCTCCCTGCACGGTATGCCTGTCACTTTCGCGGTGCCTTACCTGCTCACTAGGTTTGTAGGATGTTCAGTGGGCCGTGAGATTAGTCGTGGTATGCGCAAACTAGCCCAAACACCCACGTTAATAAATAAAAAAAGAATGACAAATAAATTAAAGGAAAAGATCACATTTTACCCCTAAAACAACAGCAACGTTAAAGTTTTTTCAATGAAAAAATTATCAATTTATTATTACAATCCATATTATATATATATATATATTGATTTTCATATATATTTTAGCTTTTTTATTTAATAAATTAATAAAGAACTTTTACAATAAAAAGAGTCATCTAAACCATCTAACATCAATAACTAGATCGATGAAGATTATTTGTTTTTATAATAAATTGTTAGATCAATCTAATTCATTTTCTAAATTTATGAATAATTAGATAATTTATTACAAATCATTAAATTTATCTAAATTATTAATTTAATAAATTATATTTAAAATGTGAATTTTTTTTAACATCACAATCACAATTATAAAATAAAATAATTAACAACAAATCGATCACAAAAATAACTTAGACAAATTTAATGAGATGTAAAATTTTTTATAAGATTTATTTATTATTTTAAATGATGAATTAAGTATGAGTTTGGTAATGTGATGCATAATATTTTTTTAAAATATAAAAAAATAATATTTTTTTTAGATTTTTTAGATTAGCATATTAAAACTATCATAAAACATTAATTTGATATCTTTTCAAGTGAAATTGTTTTTTAAAGTGCTTAAAAATAGATAAATCACAAAAACAAACACTATTTAAAATCATCTAATAATTTTTCATATTTTTATTTCTTTTTTTAAGAAGAAAACTCGGCTCTAGCATGACATAAAAAATGAAATTACATCATAAGATAAGTATCAAAATCAGGACTTTATTACGTCTTTGAAGAAATATTTATCGCTTATGTGAATACATATTTATGGATTGTAACTCCTAATTATTAAATGGCCCACAAAAATGAAAGGTTAGCCATTTTATTTTTAAACGCTTATTTTATGAAATTACTAAATATACTAAAACATTAAGTTTTTTCATGATAGTATTTTATAATGCCATAAAAAATTTTAATTTTTTTTTTCAATTACTGCCTTTTATGTCTACTTTAACGACCAAATTGTCAAAAATTATTAAAAAAAAGATAAAATCAACAGTAAAGGATCAACGTGTAAAACATAAAAAAAAATCATGGCAAATCTAAAATCCGGGAGAAAAGTCCTTTTACGTCTTCATACATTTTTTTTTTCTACAGTCTTATACTTTTTGAGATTTTCTTTTTGGTCAAAAACTTCATTTCTCTTAACATTTTAATCATTCAATTTAAGAAATAAGAGAGAAAATTGTTAGATTTTAATTGAATAAAAAGATAATTATTAATTAACATCAATTATAACCATAAAAAATATTAATTTTTATGTCAATAAATTCCATTTACATAGGAAAGTTTGATGATAGTTACTTTAAACCTTGAACTTGCTTGAAAAAATAGACCGAGGTTAAGCAAAAAAATGTTTACCTAGTAAACCTTCAAGTCTTCATGGCTGAGCATTATTTTTTCAAGTAAATCTTTTTTTTAATCTATTTTATAGGGTAGCGCATGTATTAACCTAGTGTTATTAGGAGAAGATAATAAAGAGGGAAAAAAAAGAAGGAAAGCATGACTACAAGCATTTGCTATTTTGTGAGATTTCTATCTTGTAAGTAATTATGGGTTATTTTTAACTTCTTTTTTTAAAAAATTCACATTACAGGAATTTAAACTACAAGTGTCAAACATAAAAAAGTTACTGAATTTAAAAGAGGTGAAAATAACTTGCCAATCCTGGTATGAACTTCAAAATTTTATTTTGTTATAAAGAGAGAATACAAAAAAATAAAAAATTGTTGGAAGAAAATCAAATATATATATTAGTGAGAAATTATACTAGAATGTTAAGGAAATTGTCAAAGACTTGTTGAGGAAAGTCAAATATACAAGATTAAAAAATTTAACAATGTATCCTATTAGAAAAGAAATTCAATTTGATGAGCAAAATTCAAAATTGGATGTTTAAAGATTCAATTAGTATTTTTCAAGGTTTATTTAAATTTATTGAGGTTAATTGCAAGAAAAAATTATTTTTAAAGTCAATTTTTGCTTTAATTGAAAGAAATTGAATTTTGGGGTCGATTGTAATTTTTATGAGTTAATTAGGTCAAATTAGGAGTTTAATTGCATAAATATTAAAGTTTGATAGACAATTAAGGATTTGATTATTGAAATTTAAAACCAAGAACCAAACTGAAATTGGTGAGTGAATATAAATGCTGAAATTGACCAAAGTAGGGGTGAAAATAAAAGTTTGTAAATTAAAATGAGTTTTGATTCTAAACCAAAACCTTAGAATTAGAAGTCATCTAAACTGAACATCATAATTAAATGTCAAATTGAGTTTCACTTCTAAACTGAAACATCATGATATTTCTCTTCCTTTCTTATCCTTTTTTTTCCCTCCTCCTTTGCCTTCAAGATTAAGGGTATTTTATAGGGTTTTGGGATGTTTTGAATCCATTTTTAACTTCTTAATCTGGATAAAAGTATTGTAAACTTCTGATAAGGACCTATTGAGAAGGCTTTTTGTGTGAAAACATGAAAAATAGGTTGGTTTTTGCATGATAGTTACTTTGTCATGGCTGACTAGGTTGCCAACTTTTCAAGGCTTCATCAAAGAAATTCTAATGTCATCATTGTTTAAGATTATATGAAGTTGGTAAAGGGGATGCATTCCTTCCATTTGAATTCAATCATGCTCAATTTGAAGGTTTGTAATTCCACATTCATGCGTTTAAAATTGCTAACTCGATTAGCCAAAACTATCAAGGCTGACTGGGTTGTCCACTTTTGAGGCTCCGTCAGAGAAATTTAAGACTACCTGAAGTTAGTAGATGAGATTAACATATTTCAATTGAATCCAACCTTATTCAATTTGAAAGTTTGTAGCTCCACATTCATGCATTTAAAGTTGCCAACTTTATCAACCAAAACTGTCAAAAACAAAGGCCAAGTGACCCAATGACATGTCACTCACATTCTCCTCTTTAATTCGAATGATGTGCCATTTAAGGTTTTTGATTTGGGATTGGAAAATTTCAATTGTGCCTCTATTCCTCAAATCTCTTTTAATTGCACCATAATCACCTTCAAACTTTTAATTTCATTGAATTTCACCCCATGGCAGACTTATTTTGATCATTGGTTTTGAATTTTTACATTTTCACCCTCATTGGCCAACAAACTTTAATTTAATTGTGATGTTTAGGTGAAATTCGAAGTGATTGAATGCTAGATTATTGATCCTTGCATGATTTTCAACATTTATGTGCCTATATATTGACCAAATATGGTATGATTTAGAACCCATATTGCTAGGTTCATGTTTGCTATTTTTTATTTTTTTGTGTTTGATCTGTTTTGTTGAATTTTTTTTGAGTTTTTGTATTTTTTTAGCGTGCAATCTATTTTTTTAATTTGGTTTTGTTTTTGGGTTGTTTTGAGGCCTAACCAAGATTTTTTGGTTGAATTTTTTTTTCAAGTCAACCCTCTCAAGTCAACTCGGCCTAGGTTAGCTAGATCCAGTCGATGTGAACAAAACAAATCTATGTCAAAGGGTTTTAATACCCTTCTTGATTTGTTATGTTTTTTTGTTAAAGGGTATTTCAATTTAAAGGGTGTGTTTGACAAACACCCATCAGGCTTATTTTGGGTATTTTTGTTACATGAAAAAAAAATTGTTTTTTTCCAAATAAAGATTCAAAAAATAAAAATAAAAAATATTTTTTCTTGCATATGACCAAATATCCAAAATTTATTTGAGCATCTTTTTTCAAAGAAAATTTAAAATATTTTTGCATGCTTTTTTTTTTAAATACATGGATTTCATAACAAGTTTGTAAAATTATTAAAATATTATTTTTGACAAGAAAATATTATTCACTTTTAATATAAGGATAAAAAATCTCAAAATGGTTAATATATAAAATATTATTCACTTTTAATATAAGGATAAAAAAACTAAAAGTGGTTAATATCCAAAATATTATTATGTATAATATTTTTATTACTCTCTTTAATATAAGGATAAAAAAACTTGTATAGGGTTAATATCTAAAATATTATTATGAATAGTACAACTCATTCACTTCTAATACAAGAATAAAATCCACAAGGAATTTCATCTGAAATATTATTTAGAATAACATGGTAGCAAAAATTCTAGTTTTACCTTAAAAGAAGCTTCAATGATAATTGAGTATATTTTACCTTTCGAGATCGAGTCTTTGACCTTAAAAACCAGGGTTTGATCATTATAGCAAACTCGTCAAAGTAGACCACTAGAAATAAACAATAATAGACCATAACAAACAATAAAAAAAATAATGCAGCTTACCTCATGTAAGGCGTACTAGGAGTGTTAATACCTTTTTTTTATATAACCAATCTCTTACCTAGAATATGTGAAAGAAAAAAAAACTAATTAGGATTTTTAGTAGCTATAATACTAGTTAGCGACTCTCCAACCAACCAAAAAGACATTCCAGACCCTTGTATGGGAAGAGTTGTTGTGATGTCATACCCCTACCTCGATATAAAGGTATGACATAGAGAAAGAAAATCATCATTGACACCTATTATAACAATCATATCAGTTAAAATTGGTGTCAATGAGTTTCATTCGATTATGAAAATCTTATAATGGTTGTTTTAAGCCTTAATATTGGCTAAAAAAATCCAAGTCAAGGATGAGAAATTTTATTCGGTTTGGTTTTGTGATTTGGCTGTTTTTTGGGTTTATTAGGTTGATTATTTGGTATATAAATGTTTTAAGAGTTTTTATAGGGTTTCTGGGGTTAAAATTAGATGAAAAAGGGTTTTTTGGTAAAAAAACACATTGCCTTGGTTTTTTTAGCTACCAAAATGATGGTTGGAATTTGGGTTGGCAAAGTGACTTGTAGTATGCTTATTTTTTAACAAAAAAATAAAGGTGAATGACATGTCATTTACATATTTAAAAAAAATAAATAAATAAGCTCTGACGCCTTTGTTTAGGGCTTGAAGGCTCATGTGCCTGGGCTATTTTTTGATATTTTTTTTTTATATTTAGGTTAAATATAGATTTATGAAAAAAATAAATTTATTCAACCTAGTTGAGTCCATGACCTAGATCACAAGTTCGATGAGTTAAGTTATAACATCTAGGCTGCTATTATTATTATTATTATTATTATTATTATTATTATTATTATTATTATTATTATTATTAATCTATTTTTTATCCTTTGATTTTAAAAAAATACAATTTCACCCGTTGTTATAGATAATCTATTTTTTTTATTTAACTTAAAACTAAAAATATGCAATTTTACCACTTGTTATTTATTATCTACTTTTTCTATCTCAGTCTTATGTGCTTGCCTTGTTTTTTTTAAGGAAAATATTCCATATAAAAAAAAATCCTCATGCACTTTATTATCGTATAAATCTATTAATAAAAAATAATCTCTAAGATATAAAATTTATTGAATTTGATGACGTGCATGACTTGCATCGTGAATGTGGTTTGTTAATTTGAGTTCACTTGAGTTCACTTTAATACCAATATCAAAACAAATATGTATTTATAATATGTCATTGTCTTAATATCAAAACAAAAATATCATCTAATATGCATTGGATTCTTAGTTTATGATTAGTTTTTTTTATTAGAAAACACTTAGCAACACTTGTATAATTTTTTTTATCTTTAAAATAATATTTGATTTAACATGTAGAGTAACATGGAATAATGTTCTAGCAAAAAACTAAAGGGTGTGGGGAAATATTATCCCCCCATAACCATAAACAATGTGGATTACAAGAGTAATTTATAATGTTTTTTTTTATCCCTTTTTATACTAAGGTTATTGATGTTTTATTTTTTATTTAATTCTTATATTATTTGTTTATTGGGATTTAAGATTGATACTTTTTTTAATTTATATAGTTTTTGTGATATTAGAAAAATATCTCGGTATTGGGGTTGAACTCAATTTTGCAAGATATTGATTGAATTCTTCATTTTTCTAAAGATTGAGAGTCAAGGGACTAGAATTAAAAAATAGAAAAATAATGAGGTCTGGAAGGGAGAAATGAATAAGCCAAATATAAAAATCAAGGAAAGAAAAAAAGAGAAAAAAATGGAAAAAAGAATGAGTTGTTGGAGTCACACTAGAACTCCTATTGTAACACCACTTTATAGAGAAGAGGTCGTCTCGTCGACTGCAACAGAATCAATAAAGTCACCAATCAAAACATGGAGAAAGGCACACACATCACCCAAAGGTGTCAAGCTTTCCTCATGCCCTAACACGTGTGAAACATGCAATAGGAACTCTCATGTCCTTCTTTCAATTTAGTCCATTGATGCAACATTTTCATTTTTAGGATTTAAAAAAACAATCATATTACCAAAATTTATGGGTAATTTTTTTTGACAACTTATTTATGATTTATTGAAATTTTGACAGAGTCTTCCCTATATCGAGAGGGTCCCAAGTTAAAAAAATAAAACCATAAATGGGTTCTGAAATAGTACAATTGATGATCGACAAGGTGAGGCTGATCAAACAGAGAATAAAGGAAGCTCAAGATATACATAAAAGTTATTCAAACAATCGAAGGAGACCTCTGAAGTTCCAAACATGGGACATGGTATTCTTAAAGGTGGCATCATGAAAGGGCATCATTTGATTTGGAATGAAAGGGAAACTCGTCCCAAGATATATTGGCCCATTTGAAATTGTACAAAGGATCAGATTGGTTGTTATCGACTATAACTACCTCCATATTTGGATAAAATTCACAATATGTTTCATGTATACTTATTATAGAAGGCAGATATGGACCTTTCACGAGTACTACCTCTAGTTCTCGTTGAAGTAAAGGAGGATTTAACTCTAGAAATCAAGCCAATCATAATCATGGATTAGAGTGAAAAGGTGCTTAGAAATAAAAGAGCTTTATTGGTGAGAGTATTGTGGAGGAATTTGCAGATAGAAAAAGAGAGTGGGAGAGGGAATATGAGATTAAGGAGAAATACCCCCATCTATTCTCCAAAACATGTATGTCACATCAATTTTGAGGATGAAATTCTTGTTAGGAAGGGAGAATGTGAAACCCGAGAATAAAACTTTATAAAAAAAATAAAGAAAATTGGAAATAATTATATATATATATATATATATATATATTTGGGGGAGGGGAAATTAAAACCAATTTAAAATGGTTAGGAAGGATTCTTTCTATAAAAAAAGAAATAGGAAAAGAGTGACCAAATTATAAAAGAGAGGAAAGAAAAGGGGCTAAAGTAGAATTAAAATAAAATGGGACTATAAATACCTTTTTTTCTCTTTCCCATGGCTAGACATAAGAAGAAGAAAAAGGGAAGGAAAAATTTCAAATTTTTCCTTCATCAAACCTAAGAGAAAACACCTAAACTAGTATACATGCACAAGCCTTAAAATTACTAGGTGGGGAAAACACATTTGGGCAAAGGATTAACAAGAAGAAAAGTGAAGAATTTATAAAGAAAAAAAAGGGAGGGTTAGCTGCATGTGAAGAAAAAGGAGCTAAGAAATTTTAATCAAACTAGAAATTTAACTAAAATTTCTTCCAGGTATTTAGTTCTAAACTAATTGGGAAAACTAATTTAAATTCAATTAAGAATTGTGTACTAATTTGAAGTTCTTTAAAAATAGGATTCCTGAGTAAAAATTAGGGAAAATGCAGAAATGATTGGAATTAAGTGGATTAAAATAGCATACATTGCCTAAAAAGATGAAACTATGCATAGAAAATTAAGACAAGACCAATGGCCAATGGAGCATGAGTGGCCGACTATAGTGGGTTAGAGAGGGAAAGGAGAAATTCTGAGTTTTTTCCTTTGCAGCTTCATAAGAACATTAAAACATATTGTTATGGTATGAATAATGATGAAATGAATGTATAAAAAGAGGAAGGGGACCTTTAGTTTCCTTAGGCCATGTTTAGCCAAGAGCCAAATGAAATAGGGAAGAAGAATTCTGGTGTGTTATGTATTTTTATGCATGAATCAATTATAGTAAAAAGCTCGCTAATAGGAAAAAGTGTAAAAAATTTGATAATAAAAGACTTCGCGAGTTTGATGCATGTTGCATAAAGTAAAAACAAAATTATTAACCATGGGTATAACTCATAATTTCGATATGGGAAGAATCATGAGATGTTGGAAAACATAGAAAATAAATATTGTGGAAGAAAAAGAGAAGTGAGGTTGACAGGAAACTCATTTAGGAATTGCTAACAAAATTTGGATAGATTCATCACTCTTGTTTTAGGGGATATTCGAGCCCCAGAACGATAAAATTTGGAAAGATCTATTCATAGAAATTGTAGCATGATACATTAACTTTTCAATGAATCTGACCTTACTCCATTTGGAGCTCTAGAGCTCCAGATATAAGTACATTTATTAGGAAAGGTCGAATTGCCGCCCCTGCTGGTAGATTCAACGAGAATTGATAAAATGAGAAATTTTAGCCGTGGTAGGGGTAGAAATCAGTTTCCTTTCCACCAAAATTTTTGGAACATCGAATCTTGATACCGGAAAGGGATAAACCATATTTGAAAAGGGAAGTTGATAATGTGCGTAATGATTTAAAACAATGAAACATAAAGAGTAAATGCTGTTGTTGTTGCTGTGCTATTTGCAAAATAATAATTAGACATGAACTAATGTGGTGTATTTGTGAATTCAGAAGGAACCGCAGGGGGAGTACAACAACAATAAAGGGATGAAAATTGAACATCAATGGTAGGTAGCTGTTTCACACCTATACTCTCTTTAATTAATAGTGAAACTAGTATTTTATTTTATTTTGGAATTTAACACTTACGAATGAAGTTAAAGAAAGGAAAGATATGATAAAACAAACTTGGATTGAAATCTGATTTTGGTCATGGACTTATGGACTTTGATTTCAAATAACGAACTATAATGAGCAATCCAAAACAACCACCTCTAAACTTGATTAGTTGATCCCGAATATGAGTGACTAATGATGTTAGCAAGATTTGTGAACATTGGCATGATCTTGATGGAGATATAATAAATCTTCAACTTGATTAACTATTCGAGATAAGAATAGTTAATGCTATTGATAGATAATGTCAGTATCGAAAAACCTATGACAATATGATTAGCTTCCCAAGAAGGAAGCTAATGATGTCAAGAGAACTTGACATCGACATTACTGGAAAAATCTCCAAGATGAGGCAGAAAAGAATTGATTGACTATTTCGGGTTGGAAATAGTTAATGACACCAACCAGTAAGTTGGTGTCAGCATTACCAAGGATTTGATTAGTCGGTCTGGGTAAGAGCGACTAATGGCACTAATAAGAATTATTAGTGTTGGCAATAACCTCCTTAAATTTGGGACATGGTAGTAGGATGGGTGTACCCGGTGAAAAATGATGGATAATATTGAAAAAAAAATGAATATAAGAGCCATTATACTTGTGAATAATAATGATTGTAGTTGCGATGCAATATGAATATCTTATGACTATAGAATGAGCATAAAATATGTATAAGATAAATTGTTGATAACTTAGGATCCTCCCGGTATAGGGAAGACCTGCTAAAATTTCAGTAAACCATAAATAAGTCAGCAAAAAAAAACATTTATCCATAAATTTTGATTGTATAATTGTTTTTTCTATCCCATAAATGGAATGTTACAATTGATTTTTAAAATCTCTTCGATTATGTCCAATATATTTTTTTTCAAATTTGTCACTTTTTTATTGTTTTTTCAATTTAATCCTTTGATTTTTGAAACCTCTTTAAATCAGTCCTGAAGTTTTTGATTGATTTTTTTCTAGGTTTGTAATGTCCCTTATTTTAAGATAAGGTAAAAATATAGTATTAGTACTTAAAATCAATTGATACCCTACCAAAATTACAATAGAAGTTTCAGCACAGTTCCATAATATCTAGGACATCCATATACACATCCAAAACCATTTCTTAATTCTCGGTCCAACCATCCTGAATCATTTTTTTTACCACAATATAACAACCACTTTGTTGTTTTCATCATCAATTTATCATAATCAATCATCTGGATAATCCAAAATAATATTATATAAAGCTATAAAAATATTACACGTAACAATACATATTAAAAGTGTTTTTACTAATTAAATATATACATTCAAAACTGAATTATTTAGGATATATATCATCAAATGATAAGTTAGATTACATACAATTCAAATTACTTCACAGAACAAATCTAAAAAATTGTACAAAGTCAATTACTTAAGATTAAACAATAATAATACAACCCTAGGTTAGTACTCTGTGATGAACATGGAGTCCAACAATAAATGTTAAAATTAGGATATGGATTTTCTAGCTTTTAGAACCCCATATTCCAACATTTTTTTAGTAGCGAATATCATAGGAATCTCCACAACCTCACTCTCAATACTAAAACAGACTTTAATTAGTCTAAAACTCAAAATCATATTAAAACAAAACAAACTTTTTGGATTGTGATCTAATCTTTCACCATGATTAAATAATAAAACCATCTTCATTGAATTCTTCTCTTTAAAATGAACCCAATGACACTATTATCAATTTTATTTTTGACCATAACATGTTCATTGAATTCTTCTCTTTAAGGTTTTGTACACTTTGTAGACAATAATAGGTTGCACAAGCTATGTGAAATTTACTATAATGTGGAGCTTATATATCTCCAGTCTAAGCTGAACTTGCACAAACTATTGGATTGCCTTATTTGTTCTTGACATGATCAGTCTTTAGCTTTTAAATTATTAGTTGTTCGCTAATTGTTTATTAGTTGACACTGATGCATTATAGTTGCATTCAGTCTGTGCTTGAGCTGATAGGCACTCACTCTAAAGACAGCAATTCTTTCTGTCCAAGCATTACTCTCTGCTCCCGAACCTGATGACCCTCAAGATGCTGTTGTAGCGCAACAGGTCTAGTTCGTCGCCATTCTTTGTCACTGGTTATGTATTAAATACCTCTCTTGGGTTTGGTTTATTTGCTCATTGAAATGCGATATCTCAGAGGCTATTTTACTTTGGTTACTACTGCTATTCTTTTCAGTAGATTTTCTTTTTCCAGTTAAATATTTTCACATGTCAACTTGGTATCTATGGATATTGCAGTATCTTAGAGACTTCCAGACCTTTGTTGGCACAGCTCGCTACTGGACAGAAACTTTTGCCAAGACCTCATCGCTTGGGGCCGAGGAAAAGGTAAAGATGTTAATAGTTTGTTTACTTTTCTCTCCAATTCTACAATCTTCTGTTTAAGGGTTTAACTCTAGAGAACAAGCTAGTCAAAATCATGGATTGGAGGGAAAAGGTGCTTGGAAATAAAAGAGTTTCTTTAGTGAGAGTATTGTGGAGGAATTTGTAGATGAGAGAAGAGATGTGGGAGAGGGAATCCGAGATTATGGACAAATACCTTTATTTATTCTCCGAAACAGGTATGACACATCAATTTCGAGGATAAAATTCTCACGTGTTCGGATCAGCTTGCACGCACCACGATTAATTTTTATAACTCATTAAATACCCTGTAAACCCAGTAGACATGTAAGGCACTGTAGGGATAACAGGCATGCACGTCAGGACTCGAATCCAGGTGCAGTAGAAGGAGACAAGCCCCTTCCACCACTAAGCCAAACCCTGAAATAATTATATACATGTTCGGGGGACAGGGATTAAAATCAATTTAAAATGAATATGTTTTTTTTTAAAAAAAATATTTTTAATATTAACATATTAAAAATATTTAAAAAAATAACTTGAAAAAAATAATTTTTTTTTAAAAAAAACATCATTAAACTGCAATTTCAAATAATATCATACTTAGCTAATCATGTTTCCATGAGAAGCAAAAGATTCTATACAAGTTAATATCTGTAGCTTGTGACGGTAGGGTCTTTTATCAAACGAGCACAGTTTGATAAAAGGTTTCAGTATATAACATAAAATAGAAAAGTATTAGGTAAATTACTTTTACTCAACCACTTATGAAAAACACAATTTTATTAAAAACTACTAATAAAAATAACAATTTTATTAAATAAATATTATTATTGTTTGTGTCTGTATTAAACAACCGTTAATGACAATAACAACAGTATAATAAATAGACCCATTTCAATTTTAAATAATCATTAATAAAAATAGTAATTATATTAAATAATCATTATTAATGTTAGCATCTGTATTAAATAATCGTTATTAATTAAAAAAATCAAAAAGTTAATTTGAAATAAAATAATAAAATAATTTTTTTTAAAAAATCACTTTTAAACCAAAAAAAAACCAACTATTCCACCAAGACCATTATTCAAATCCTACAATAGTTTCTTTCTTTAATACATGTAGCATTTTTCATTCCCTGCTTTGCTTCACCAACAATTTGATTTTCCTCTGTTTGCTGCATGAACATCGACAATGAAATCACTTTAATGGAAGGTAGCGGGCGATATAGAGCAGCATGGCATCTATCCTCGAATCAAAGAAAGGACAGGTAAAAGAATAAAAAAAAAGTTCAGTAAGAGATTGGATGGATAGATTCGTGAGTGGTGTAATCATAGAAGATAAGGTGACGGGATCGGTAATCTACTCTTCATGGGTACCGGAGATCGATCGTCTCCTCGGCTGTTAGGTTCAGTGTTCATCGTCGCCTGAGTCAAACTCCTCCTTTGCTAATGTTATTTTACACATTAAAGAATGGAACTTTTGCAGGCTTTGAACAATGGGTTTTGGTTAAAAAAGGGACTCATTTCAATTTGGTGAGGACATTTTTGCTTTAAAATTGAAATAACCGCTATTGTCGTTTTAAATAAATCTGTTATAAAATGATATATATTTTTTTTAAAAAAATTATTTTTTATACACTATTGTCGCTAAAATTATAAAATCATTTTATAATTTATCATTATTTTCTATACATTATTGTTGCTTCTTTTTTTTTCCATATATGTGTGTGTGTATTACAAATTTTCACTTGAAAGAGCAAAACTATAAAATCCTCAATCTGAAATTCTGAAAGAGGTAGCGGCTGCTAAAAGCAACAACATTTTAGCTAAATAAACGAATTTTGATGCCTTAATCATGGTGATAAAAAAGACTACCACATTGATGTCTTTTATTATGTATGTTTGTTGTCTTTATGCAATTCATTGGATTCTACTTTCTACGGCCTTCTCTCTCACACCTTCCGCGAAGATCCACCATGGCTATGGAGTTGAGTGGAGGTCAATTATCTGGGCTCTCCCGAGGTTCTAGGCTTTTTCAAAAGGCACAAGCTCAATCAATGGAAAAGTTGAAGTTCATCTTTAAATTATTCTCCTTTTTTGAGTTTTTTTTACAAGTATTTAACCGTTCAATTTGTAAGAACATCAGTCTTTTTTATAAGCCAACAATTACACTTTTTAAATTTGCTATTATTATACTATACTTGGACACTGTGTATATATTGTGGATATAAACTTATTATATCATAAATAACACCATAAACGATATCGTAAATATAGAGTATTTACATTGAAGTGCTTGTAGAGAGTATTGTTTTTTTTGTATTTAGTTAAAAATTATTGTTGAATCTAGCTAGTTAATCAAATTTAAAAACATTAGGTCTGATTTGCGGCTAAATCCAAGTTTAGGTTTGACACCCAACATAGTCCAATAACATCGATTGAGTTTGTTTAATTCAAATTCTAGACCTACAATTTGTTTGGAGTAAACCGGTCGAT
Source organism: Populus pruinosa (assembly GCA_026413675.1). NCBI lineage: Eukaryota > Viridiplantae > Streptophyta > Magnoliopsida > Malpighiales > Salicaceae > Populus > Populus pruinosa. The sequence goes on along the minus strand of CM048608.1, from coordinate 18,524,551 downwards.
TCACTGAGTCAACCTGGAACTCGGGTAACCCAGCAAAAATATAGTAGGAATCTTTATATATATATATATATTTAGCTGGTTATTAACTCCTTTTAAAGTTCACTATATAAATAATATTTTAAACTTAATTATTTAATAGCCTATATTAACATGAATTGTTTCTTAATTTTTTTATATAAAATAATAAAACATCAAATATTTTTTTTAAAATTTTTTTAAGTGACCCGGGGCCTTGGCTAAGTCTGCTTCATTCAATATTTGGGTCTGTAATTGGCACGGAGTAAGGGTCAACCTAAAAGTCGAGTGACCTGACAAAAACTCAATAAAAACCTTTTTTTTTCCTTTCTCAAATGTGGTTTTTTTCCTATTTAGAGACCCTTTTTTTCATATTTTTCCTTTAGTTACTAACTTATTTTAAAGTTCACTATATAGATATTAAAAGAATATTTTATTTTTACAATATGAGATTTGAAGCCTTTTAATATAAATACTTTATGTTTACAAGAAACAAATTATGTTTTTTCAATGTAGAATAATTTTTTTATTTAAATACTTCAACTTAAAATAATAAGATAATATTTTTTCAATATAGCATAAAAAAATATTTTGAAATAATTTTTTAAACTTAATTGTTTACAACATGTATAGTATATATACAAATGGATTATTTCTTAATTTTTTCAAAAAAAATATTAAAACCTCAAATATATTTTTTTTAAATTTTTTCATGTTGACCCAAGTCCACCTATGTAACGTAGGATTTGACCTCTTAGTTGGGTCAACTCCCACACTTGGTTTGATAACTATGATTGCCATGAAAATATAACTTTAAATAATGCAATTGAAATGAAATAAAGTGATGTGAATGGTTAAAAAACTAAAAATAAAAAAAATAGACAAAACCTTCTTTCTTTTATTTTGTTCTAGGGACCTCTTTTAAAAAATATTAATTTTTTGTTATGTGTTTAATTTTTCAAAGTGGTTTTTTTTGTTCATCTTTGGTTTTTTTTTATCTTTTATATAGATAAACTATATTTTTTAAAATAAAAAATATTTATTGTTAGGTAATATTTTTAATAGCTGTAGCTTTACATGTTATTTTTTCCTTTTATTTTATTTAATCAATTTAATATCTTTTTTTTTCAAGATTCAATATCTTGATTTACATTTATCTCTTGATTTTTCAAGTTTTATTTTTAGGTATTATTAATATTTTTTTATTGATTTATTAACTAACATAATTTTTAGTTTATTTGATTACATAATTTTTGTGTTTTGGTCCCTTTTTATACTAAGGTTATTGATTTTTTTTTATTTTTTTATTTAATTCTTAGATTATATGTTTATTGGGATTTATGATTGATAATTGATTTTAATTTATATTTTATATAGTTTTCATGATATTAGAAAAATATCTCGGCATCAGGGTTGTACTTAATTTTGTAAGATATTGATTGAATTCTTCATTTTTCTAAAGATTGAGAGTTAAGAGACTATAATTGAAAAATAGAAAAACATTGAAGCTCGAAAGGAAGAAATGAATAAGCCAAACATAAAAATTAAAAAAAGAAAAAAGAAAAAGAGAATGAGTTGTTGGAGTCACACTAGAGCTCCTATTGTAACACCACCTTATAGAGAAGAGGCCACTTCATCGACTGCAATGAAATCAATAAAGCCACCAATCAAAGCACGGAGAAAGACACACACATCACCTTGAGGTGTCAGGCTTTTCTCATGCCTTAACATGTGTGAAACATGCAATAAGAACTCTCTCATCCTTCTTTAAATTTATTCCATCAATATAATATTTCTATTTTCAGGATTTTAAAAAACAATCATACTATCAAAATTTTAATGTAATTTTTTTTCAAACTTATTTATTTTTTACTGAAATTTCAATAGAGTCTCCCCTATATCAAGAGGGCTCCAAGTTAAAAATAAAAATAAAACCACAAGTAGATCCCAAAATAGTATAATTGATGACTGATAAGGCAAGACTAATTAAACAAAAAAAATGAAGGAAGCTCAAAATAGACAAAAAAAAGCATTTAGACAATTGAAGGAGACGTTTAAAGTTTCAAACATAGGACATAATATTCTTAAAGGTGGCATCGTGGGAGGGCGTCATTCGATTTGGAATGAAAGAGAAACTCGCCTCAAGATATATTGGCCCCTTTGAAATTGTAGAAAGGATCAAACCGGTTATTTATCGACTGTAACTACTTATATATTTGGATAAAATTCACAATATATTTCATGTATCCTTATTACTAAAAGCAAAGGTGGACCCTTCACAAGTACTACCTCCAATTCCCATTAAAGTAAGAGAGGATTTAACTCTAGAAACCAAGCCAAGTAAAATCATGGATTAGAGTGAAAAGGTGCTTAGAAATAAAAGAGCTTTATTGTGAGAGTATTATGGAGGAATTTGCAGATAGAAGAAGAGATGTAAGAGATAAAATTTGAGATTAAGGAGAAATACTCTCATCTATTCTCCAAAACATGTATATCACATCAATGTTGAGGATAAAATTCTCATTAAGAGGGGAGAGTGTGAAACTTGAAATAAAACTTTACAAAAAAAAGAGAAGAAAATTGGATATATATATATATATATATATATATATATATATATATATATATATATTCAAGGGAGGGGAAATTAAAATCAATTTAAAATGTTTAGGAATGATTCTTTCTATAAAAGAAGAAATAGGAATAAGAATAAGAAAAGAGTGACCAAATTGTAAAAGAGAGGAATAAGAATAAGAATAAGTTATGTTTTTTCAATCTAAGATAATTTTTTTTATTTAAAAACTTTAACTTAAAAGAATAAAATATAATATCCTTTTAATGTGGGATAAAAAAATCTTTTGGAATAATCTTTTAAACTTAAATGTTTACAACATGTATAACGTGTATTTACATGGATTATTTTTTAATTTTTTCATATAAAATATTAAAACCTCAAATAAATCTTTTTAATTTTTCTGAGTGGACTAGAGTCAACCCATGTAACGTGGGACCCGGCCTCTTAGTTGGGTCAACCTCCAGGCCGAGTTTGATAACTATGGTTGTCATAAAAATATAACTTTAAAGAATGCAATTGAAATGAAATAAAATGACATGATTGATTAAAAAACTAAAAACCAAAAAAATAGACAAAACCTCCTCTCTTTTATTTTGTTTAAGGGTCTATTTTATAAAAAATATTAAATTTTTTGTTATGTGTTTAATTTTTGGAGTGATTTTTTTTGTTCATCTTGGGTTTTGTTTTTATCTTTTATATAGATAAACTATATTTTTAAAAATAAAAAATATTTATTGTTAGATGATATTCTTAATATATGCAACTTTACATGTTATTTTGTTTAAGGGTCTATTTTAAAAAAATATTAAATTTTTTGTTATGTGTTTAATTTTAAGAGTATTTTTTTGTTCATCTTTGGTTTTGTTTTTATCTTTTATATAGATAAACTATATTTTTGAAAATAAAAAAATATTTATTGTTAGATGATATTCTTAATATGTGCAGCTTTACATGTTATTTTTTTTATTCAATTAATTTAAAGTTTTTTTTTTAAGATTCAATATCTTGATTTACATTTGTCTCTTGATTTTTCAAGTTTGATTTTCAGGTGTCATTAATATTTTTTATTGATTTATTGACAAACATAATTCTTAGTTTATTGAATTACATATGTGCATAAACTTTTTAATTTGTTATGTTTTTTAACTATCAAAATGCATTGAAAAAACTTGCATAGATAACTTTTTATAAAAAATAAAAAATCATTACAAGTCACATAACTAGTAATAATTATTATTTATGTGATAATTTTACCAATGTTTGTTAGCCTTATACCAAATACTTTCTAAAATAAATACCAAATGAAGTTTTTTTTGTGAAAAAAATATTTTTGAATCTCGTAGTTTTATAAGTTTACATTTTAGCCATTAACTTCATTTCCCACACATTCACTCTTTGAATATTGAGTTTTGATCCTTGCAATTCTCCTAAAAGTTCATTTGGTTCCTAAAGTTTTTATTTTATCCTTGTAGGTTGAGCTATTTATATTTAATTCTAATACTTTATTTTCCTCACATTTCAATTGCTTAATGTTACGAGTATAGAGATAAAGTCAGTAGAAAAAAGAGAAGTATTTTGGTGAGTTGTATTTCAAGAACAAAAAATGTTGATTTTAGTGTTAATAGATTTGTTTTTAGAAAAGAAGTTCAATGAATATAGTTTTGCCTTTTAACCATGCTGTAAAAGTTAGATTGGTGTTTATAAAGTTTTTTTTATGATTTTATTTTTTGTAAGGTGCCCACCATATTTTTATTTAGTTGGATTTCAATTTTATAGTACACAATAACATGTCATATGCCAAAGTGAATAACATATTGTTTATTCTACTTAAAAAAACCTTAGATAAATGACATGTTATATATTTTTTTTAATAAAAAACCACACAAGCTTAGCTTTCCAGGTCCAATGTAGCCTGATCATTTTTGAAAATCAAGCCTTTGAGCCTAACCTTTCAAGCATAGGTGTGCATGAGCTTCATTCACTTGGCTTTTAAATATTACATACGCATGAATCTTTACAAAAGAATAAAATATATATTTTGTTATTGTGAATTTTTATTTTGTTTCTATGAATTGATTATTCTTTTATTTTTCCTTACAAGGGCATAAAAAATTATCAAGACATGATTTTTTTTAACTGAAACTTTCTTTTAAAATCATGAAGAGTTTTTATTTAGAAAAATGCTTCTAATAAAAAAAATGTTTTCTTCAAAATAAAAAACAAATGAATAAGGAGAAGGGGATTTTGACCAACGAAATATTTTTTTTCCTATGAATTCAAATTATTAAGATTCTTAAGATTATTGATTTTAATTACCTTAAGTTTTAATTGAAAAAATCATGTTATTAATAAAAACCATGTTTAGTCAAAATAGGAAAAAAAAAATAGAAGATGAAGATTTTGACAAAAATATTTTTTTTATATAAAATTTAAATCACTCAAACTCTTTCAAATATTTATTTTAATTTCCATAGAATTAAATAAAAAATAACTGTGAAAATGGTCTCGCTGTCGGTGTTATTTCCTCTATTATAAATATTTAATGCATCCATATTATCGTCGACTAACATGACTCTTAATTTTCAATATGTACTTAACATATATTTTCATATGTACTTATCTTTTACTTTTTATTAGAAAAATCAACTTCTTAATTTAATCTTAAAATTATTGTATTAAACACATATATTATCTTTTTATTCTTCAATTAACAAATTTATTAATGCTATAAAACACAACAATAATGCAATTTAATATAATTAATATAATTTTCTTGCCTCTTCATTTCCTTTAAAATCTACGTATTCCCTTCATGCAATCCAGTGGCTTATTAGCTTTCTACTACCATCATTCTCTCTCACAGAATCACACTCTCACCCTTTCGCAAAAATCCACCAAGGCTCCTGCTTTCAATTTCTCCTTTTCTCTCACTTATTCCCACCCTCACCCTTTCTGCAAAAATCCACCATGGCTCTGGAGTTGATCGGAGGATCAATTCTCTCTGCTCTCGTTGAGGTTCTGGTCGACAGGTTGGCCTCTCGTGAGGTTCTGGGCTGCTTCAAAAGCCACGAACTCGACGATGGTCTTCTGGAAAAGCTGAATGAAACACTGAATACAGTCAACGGACTACTCGACGATGCGGAGGAGAAGCAGATTACAAAGCGTGCTGTGAAGAACTGGCTTAATGATGTTAAACATGCTGTCTATGAAGCTGAGGACATATTGGATGAGATTAATTATGAATATCTACGATCCAAGGACATTGATGCCCCTCGACCTGACAGCAATTGGGTAAGCATAAGTTTTTGCACCTATAGACCTTGCTTCCTCACAAAATGTTTTTATTGATCCCTCTATTGTTTGTTTTTTACTTTCATGTATAATTAATTTTAGGCATGGTTTTTTGTCTTTCTGTGAGTTTTAATTAAAGAGTATTCATTGTTATATAAGCAACTAATATTATTGGCTTTTGGTGTCTGTGGTGAAATTATGCTGGAAAATTCTCATTTATTAACTAGTTTTCTAAACATGCGCTTTGGATTTTTAAAATCTGAATTATTTGTATAAATCATGTCAATTTTAATTAAATTATATATTTTTTATAAGAACATAAATAAATTTTAATTGTTCTGAAAAAATAAGGGATATAAAATTGAATTGTCTTTCAATATTTTTAGTGATCATGAATAATTAGGACTTACGAGACTCAAAACCCATTATTAAAATGTTAAATTTCTTAGTAATTATATACATAATAATCACCAAGAATTATGCACTGATTTTTTATTAGCACAATAATAAATTAAAATGATATTTTAAATATTAAAAATAAATACTTTACTTTTTAATTGCTAAACAATTATTTTTTAAAATAAAATTATTTTTCCATTTTTATTTTAGAAAAAAAATTAATTTCATTATATATATAAAAATAATATGATATAGTAAGGGCTATGAAAATCACTTGTGGCATTTAATCAATATCTTTTTAAAACTTGAGTTTTACTGTTTAATTACATTAAGTTAGCATCAACAATTGTAAATTCTTGACAAAGACCTGTAGAAAAAAAAAATGTTTACATTAAGTTAGCGTCAACAATTTAATGGCATTAACTTATTAATTCACTAGATGTAAAAATCTTAATGTTTTTGTTTTGATATTATAAAATTATAATGTTTTCCTGAATTCTATCTCATATATTTAGTCCACCGTTGCAGGTAAGGAATCTGGTTCCATTTCTAAATCCAGCTAATAGAAGAATGAAAGAGATGGAAGCAGAGTTACAAAAGATCCTTGAGAAGCTTGAACGTTTACTTGAACACAAGGGTGATCTGCGCCACATAGAATGTTCTGGTGGATGGAGACCATTGTCAGAGAAAACAACTCCACTGGTTAATGAACCTGATGTATATGGAAGGGACTCTGATAAGGAAGCCATAATGGAGTCCTTGTTGACACAACACAAGACAGATGGCTCAAATTTAGTTGTGGTTCCTATTGTGGGCATGGGCGGGATTGGTAAAACCACTCTTGCTCAGCTTATCTACAACGACGAAAGGGTAAAGCAGTGCTTCGAGCTCAAAGCCTGGGTCTGGGCTTCTCAACAATTTGACGTCACCAGGATTATTAAGGATATTCTTGATAAGATCAACGCAAGTACTTGCCGCACCAAAGAACCCGATGAATCTCTAATGGAGGCAGTGAAAGGGAAAAAACTTCTTCTTGTTCTAGATGACGCGTGGAACATCGAGTACAATGAATGGGATAAACTACTGCTACCTTTGCGGTATGTGGAGCTAGGAAGTAAGGTTGTCGTGACAACACGGGATGAAGATGTAGCCAAAGTCACGCAAACTGTCATCCCTTCTCACCGCTTGAATGTAATAAGCGATGAAGATTGCTGGAAGTTGTTTGCAAGGGATGCATTTAGTGGTGTAAATTCTGGAGCAGTCTCACATTTGGAAGCATTTGGCAGAGAAATAGTGAGAAAGTGCAAAGGTTTACCGCTGGCAGCGAAAACTCTTGGGGGTCTTTTGCACTCCGTAGGAGATTTCAAGCAATGGGAGAAGATATCCAATAGCAGGATGTGGGGTTCGTCGAATGAAAACATCCCTCCAGCTCTAACATTGAGCTATTATTATCTCCCGTCGCACCTGAAACGTTGTTTTGCTTATTGTGCAATATTTCCCAAGGGTTATTTATTCGGGAAGGATGGATTAATCACTTCATGGATGGCACATGGTTTTCTAGTCCAGCCCAGAGGCGTTGAGGAGATGGAAGATATAGGTGAAAAATACTTTGATGATCTTGTCTCCAGGTCACTTTTCCAGCAATCACGAGCTCCATCACATTTCAGCATGCATGACATCATAAGTGATTTAGCTGAATACGTGTCAGGAGAATTTTGCTTTAAGCTTGGTATTAATGAATCGCGCTCTAGGTTGGAGGGTGAACATTCATGCTCGCTTCCAGAAAGGACTCGTTATTTATCAATCACTTCAGCGGCAGCATACGGCGAAGGACTTCGGATATTTCGTAGCATTCATGGATTCCAACATTGGCGCACCTTGTTTCCACTTTATATTTCAAGAGAAGTTGATATTGAGACGCTGAATGAAATCTTGCCAAATTTAAAGCGCTTGCGAATGCTATCTATATGTCATCCAAAAGATAATTCTTCTCAGTTGCTCAATTCCATTGGCAACTTAAAACATTTGCATATTTCTTCTCAGATGCTCAATTCCATTGGTAACTTAAAACATTTGCGGCACTTGGACCTTTCTTGCACCGCAATTGAAAAGTTACCTAAAAGTGTGTGCACCTTGTACTATTTACAAAGCTTATTGTTAAACGAGTGCCGACATCTCATGGAGTTGCCATCCAACCTTTCCAACTTGGTCGACTTACAACATCTTGATATTGAAGGAACAAATTTGAAAGAGATGCCACCAAAAATGGGGAAACTCACGAAGCTTCGAATTTTGGAATCTTACATCGTGGGAAAAGATAGCGGGTCTAGCATGAAAGAGTTGGGGAAGCTCTCACATATAAGGAAAAAACTTTCTATTCGGAATCTCAGAGATGTTGCAAATGCTCAAGATGCTTTGGATGCCAATTTGAAGGGTAAGAAGAAGATTGAGGAGTTGGGGTTGAGGTGGGATGGCAGTACGGATGACACACCACACGAGAGAGATGTACTTGAGAAATTGGAGCCTTATGAAGATGTGAATGAGCTTGCCATTATTGGTTACGGGGGTACAACGTTTCCCGGCTGGGTTGGAAACTCTTCTTTCTCAAATATGGTAGCGTTGCTTCTTTATGGATGTAAGAACTGCATCCTCTTACCACCATTGGGGCAGCTGCCATCTCTTGAAGAGCTCCATATTGAAGGATTTGATGATGTCGTCGCAGTTAGTTCTGAGTTCTATGGAAGTGACCCTTTGATTGTGAAGCCATTTAAATCCCTCAAAATTTTAGAGTTTGCGGGGATGAAAAAATGGCAGGAATGGAAAACGGATGTAGATGGTGCTTTTCCTCATCTTGAAAAGCTCTTGATAGCAGGTTGTCCCGAGTTAGCAAATGCCTTGCCTAGTCACCTTCCTTGTTTATGGAGTCTTTATATTCAAGAATGTCCGCAGCTTGTGGTTTCAATTCCAGAGGCTCCCATGCTCGACGTAATCAATGTATCTGAGGGCGATGAAAGCCGTATATCTGGGGCATCAGATCTATCGTGCCTTCATTTTAGACGAGATCCCCAGCTAAAGGGAATGGAGCAAATGAGTCATTTGGATCCCTCTTCTTTCACTGAAATCAAAATCGAGGAATGTAGTTCATTTAAGTGCTGCCAGCTAGACCTTTTACCCCAGGTATCCACACTTACCATTGAACGTTGTCCCAATCTCGAATCCCTCTGTATAGGCGAGAGATCTCTCCCTGCTCTCTGTCGCCTGACAATCAGTCACTGTCCTAGTTTGGTGTCTTTCCCCAAAGGAGGACTAGCTGCCCAAGATTTGACAAGCCTTGTGTTAGAGGGTTGCTTATATTTGAAGTCGTTGCCGGAAAACATGCGTTCCCTCCTACCTTCCCTACAGGATTTGCAATTGATCTCACTTCCACAAGTTGATTCGTTTCCTGAAGGAGGTTTACCCTCCAAATTAAACACATTTTGGATTGTGGATTGTATCCAACTCAAGGTATGTGGTTTGCAAGCACTCCCTTCTCTTTCATACTTCATGTTTAGTGGGAACGATGTGGAGTCTTTTGACGAGGAGACGTTTCCCTCTACTCTTACAACCCTTAAAATCTATTGTCTGGAAAACCTGAAATCTATTGACTATAAGGAGCTTCATCACCTCACATCTCTTCAGGGATTGTGTATCGTGGGCTGCCCTAAGCTTGAGTCCATATCAGAGCTGGCGCTTCCTTCCTCCCTTAAATACCTTTATCTCAGAAATCTAGAATCTCTGAACTACAAGGGGCTTCATCACCTCACCTCTCTTGACACATTGAAGATCAAGAGTTGCCCTAAAGTTGAGTTCATATCAGAACAGGTGCTGCCCTCCTGCCTTGAATATCACGGGCTTCATCACCTTACTTCTCTTACAAATTTGAGTATCAAGAGTTACCCTAAACTTGAGTCCATATCAGAACGGGCGCTGCCCTCCTCCCTTGAATACCTTCATCTCTGTAAACTGGAATCTCTGGACTACATTGGGCTTCAGCACCTTACCTCTCTTCACACATTGAAGATCGGGAATTGTCCTAAACTTGAATCGTTGCAGGGGCTGCCTTCCTCCCTTGAATTCCTTCAGTTATGGGATCAGCAAGACCGGGACTACAAGGAGCTTCGGCACCTCACCTCTCTTCGCAAAATGAAGATAAGGAGGAGCCTTAAGCTTGAGTCCTTTCAAGAAGGCACACTTCCCTCCTCCCTTGAAGACCTTGAAATCTGGGATTTGGAAGATCTGGAATATAAGGGGTTTCGGCACCTCACCTCTCTTCGTAAATTACATATCTGTAGTTCTCCTAAGCTCGAGTCTGTGCCAGGAGAGAAGCTGCCCTCCTCCCTTGAATCTCTTCAAATATCAGCTCTGATAAATCTGAAATCTGTAATGGGGCTTCAGCACCTCACCTCTCTTCGCAGATTGATTATCTCGGATTGTCCTCAGCTCGAGTCCGTGCCAAGAGAATGGCTAACCGTTTTCCGATATTGGGATATTAGACGTTGCCCTTTACTTAGAATGTGGTTGCCCTTTACTTAGAATGTGTTTGTAATTGTGTTAAGATTGATTTTTTTTAGAAATATATTAAAATAATTTTTTTTATTTTTTAAAAAATATTTTTAATATTAATATATCAAAATAATTTAAAAATATAAAAAATTTTATTTTAAATAAAAATATATTTTTAAAAAAATTTAAGGGAACGCGGTTTACACCGCATTCCCAAATGCACCATTTCGTTACAAGAGGCGGTCTGACTATATCGTGTAACTAGTTTTGTACTCGGGCTTTACGGCTGAGCGGTTATTTTTTTAAGTAAAATTAATAAATAGGTTTTACAATGCATTTTTTAATATATATTTTTTTAATTATAAATAGAAATGTTTATACATATATTTAGTAATTAGATCAATATTTGATAAAGAAATAATTAAGATTAAAATAATTTAATCTTGTAACATGAATCATGTATTTAATTGTGTTTAACAACTATATTTTTTCATCAAACAACTATATGCGCCGATAAAAAGTAAAAAAAGTCAAACCTAATGTAGAATGAAGAAACTTAAAAAAAAAAACCTCGGTCAAACTATATAAATATGGTAACCCCATGACAATAGACACATGATTGAGATAATTTTATAGAAAAAAGTAAAAAAAATAAAAAAATACCAATTCCAAAAAAAAATTATATGTTGAAGGATAAAATTTTAAAAAAAACACAAAGATACTTGATTTCGCAACATGTTCATGCACTAAGTTGTGTTTGATAACTTTATTTTTTATTTAATCAAACAATTATCTATGCAAATAAAAGGTAAAAAAATCACAAATGAAAGCAAATTAAATCAAATCATGAAACTCAATTATAAAATAACTCAATATTAAATGATGAATTTTTTAAAAAAATAATTAAGAAAAACAAAAAAATATGGGTCAAGCCTCGTTAACCCGCTAACGTTGCGACCATTGGCATATAATTGTGATAACCCCATAGAAAAGAAAGTGAAAGAAAAAAATATGAAGACCAACTCTCAGAAAAATTAAATGTTGAAGGATGAAATTAAAAAATTTATATATTGAAAAATGACTTAAAAAAATACTAGAGTCAACTCATGTTAATATTTGAAACTCATAATTGTGATCATGAGATCAAGACTACTCATATATGAGTCACACCTAATGTCATAACCCAATTCTAGGTTATTCTCTAAAATTTACTTTTTAAAAATAAAAAATAAAAAATAAAATAGTTGGCAATGCGGAAAAAGCTGATCTCGAAAGACTACAAAAATAAGCAAAAATCAAGCTGCAATTTTCGGAGAAATTTCAAGGACTAATTGTACCCTATTATGTCTAAAAATAGAAAAATACAAATTCAAAAGTCAAATTAAATGAGCATTGGACGAATTTGCATAAAAATTAAGTCCAATGATATAATTAAATTTTTAATGGGTCAATTTAATTTAATTATGGGCCAAATTGAATTTTAATTATGTTTAAGAATTAATTTAGGTTCAATTGAAGGATTTAATTAAGTGCAAGGACTTAATTATACTTTAAGCAGGTCAAATTAATTTGAGGACTTAATTGGTGAAAAATTAAGTTCGGGAGCCTAACTTAAATTTAATTAAAAAATTAAAATTTTAAAAAATCAAATTTATTTTTTATCAAATGAATTAATTAAAATTAAGGACCAAACACAAAAATTGAAAGATCAATTTTAAGGCTCGAAAAACATTCTCCCTGTAAATAGCAACCTTGAATCCAAAACAAAAAAAAGAGTAAATTTCGACAAATAAAAAAAGGGGGAAAGAGAAACCCTAAACCATTTTTTTCTCCCTAAGCTGCCACTTACTCTCCACCCTAACCGTTTCCTTCTCCCCTCGCACAAGAGCTAAACCTTCAGCTCTTCTAGTTTTTTTTTTCCTTTGAAGACCAGAGAAAGCCAAAGCAGCAACACCCCCACCTCTGGTCATTTTTTTTCTCTTCATCTTTTTTGGTCGTCCTTCATTTTCTTCCTCTCCTTTTCCATTCTTCTCCTATTTGCCCAGCCAAGACCAGCCCTCTACATAGAAGTCCCCCATTTCCTTCTCATGGTTTCTAGCTCCACCCGACAGAGGCCGGTCGGTGCTCCTTCTCACCCAAACCAGCACCATTTACACGCCCGACCATCTTCCTTCTCCCTTTGAAACCTGAAGACCAATCCCTAGAGTCGCCCCTCTCTTCTCCATTTTTCAGGCCACCGAACACCAGCAGCGAGGAAAGACCATCAACGCCGGCCTCCAGCAAAAACCATAACTGATCTTCCCTACCTTCATCACAGCAGCCCTCTCACTCTGCTCTCTTAGTGATCCTTCCCTCTCCTCTCTCGACCGACCCAGCCTTCTCCCACCGAAGGACCCTGCGGCGGCCGACAGCAGTAGCACCCGCAGATCGGCCTCCACAAAAGCCAACCGCCACCAGATTTGCTATTGGTAGAGAAACGGAGCAGACCAGAAACGAAGAAGAAAGAAGACCGGGAGCAGATCCGTGAAGAAGAGAAGTAGAAACCAGATCTGCTAAAAAGGAGAAAAAACCGAAGCAGATTGAGAAAAAAAGAACAAAATTACATCAATTGCCTCTTGTGTTTTCGTTTGTCTTGCAGGTCATTGCCGGCGCTAGGAGGCAGAGGAGATGAAAACGCCCTCGATCAGTCGGATTCTACATCTTCATCGGCGGCAGCGCGCCGCCTCTACTCACGAGCACTGTTATGGAGTTTTAAGGAGTTATTTTGTAATTTTCAAACTGTTTAATGTAATATTTATTTAGTTTGAATTTTTATTTGTATTTTGTAAATATATAAAAAAAGAAAAATACAGGGAAAGTGCATGTGTGTGTGCGCTTATATTTGTCTTATGAATGTTTGTTTTTTATTTATGATAAAATTATAGAGAATAAAGAAGGATTTAATATTTTGATTGAATCATGGTATAGAAGTACAAACTTGTACGGAAGTTGTATTTCTAAAATTCGATGAAAAGATAAAATTTTTAAAACTTCTTTAACACATCAAGTCCACGAAGCAGCTTATCTCAGGTAGGGTGTGTTAGGGGTGCTAATACCTTTTTTAATCACAATCAGTCCCTTACCCATGAATATCTGACAAGACCAGTATAACCGGGTTTCCTAGTAACATTCAATTAAATATAGGTGGCGACTCCTAACGAATCCAACAAGATTAAATCAAACATAACAGAGAGAAAAAGCGTCAAGCTGGACACCGCGCGAAGTTTTTGACATGAGACACCTAAAAAAACAACAAAGAAGATTTCTCAATTAAAGAATGTCGAGGCATGAAACTTTCAATAAAAGAAAACATGAAAAATGAAACTTTCAATAAAAGAAAACATGAAAAAAAATATGAATCAACTACGGTTAACTCACTAACCCTACAACTATGGAAACATGATCGGGATAATTTTATTGAAAGGAAAGTGATAGAGAAAAGCATAAAGAACAATTATAAAAAAATAAACATTGAAGGGTGAAATTAAAAAAAAAAGACCAAAATCAACTATTATTAACCTTTAAAACTCATGATCATGATGTTGGGACTAACCACGTAGAAGGAAAATCCCAAAAAAACAATATAGCAAAACCTTTCGAACTCATGATCATGATGTTGGGACTAACCACATACAAGGCAAATCCCAGAAAAACAACATAGCAAAATTCTCAGTATAAAAAAGTTGAGGCATTAAACTTAGGAAAAAAAACAACAAAAAATATCTGAGTCAACCACGTGACCATGGACATGCAATTTAAATAATCTTATAGAAAGAAAAACAAAAAAAAACACAAAAACCAATTCTATAAAAATTAAATATTAAAGAATAAAATTGAAAAAAATAATAATTTCTATCATGAAGAAACAAAAATCAACCCGTGTAAACCTTTAAAAGTCATGACTCAATAAAAAAATCAAGCTAAGTGATGAAATCTTAAAAAAACTAATAAAAAATGATTCAAAACAGAATAAACATAAGTAAAAAAAAATAGTAATCAAATTCAACACTAAAAGATAAAAATCAAATAATGAGGAATAAAATCAAAACAATATTTAATTAGTTGAAGGATTTAAAAATATAAAAGAATAGTGTCAAATTTTATATAAAAATAAAATAATTAGGGATTAATAGCAACAAATACTATTTAAAAAAAAACTGAAGATTTGCCCTATCCATTCTAGAGCTTTAGATTCTTATATTTTATAGTGAATTTGAGTCTAGTTTTTGAACGATTCATAAACCTCGATCCATCATGCAATTTCTTAAGATAATGTTGTTATAATTTCAAAAAAACTATTTACAGAAGATTTATCTTTAAGGACAAGAGTTGAGTCTTTAATAGTAACGTTTATATTCCCTACTTTTCATCCAAATTTCGTTAACAAGTCATATTTACTTTGTTATTATATTTACTTCATCTAGAATAATACTAGTTAAATGGTCTGCATTATGCCATAGATCAATATTTTATTTTCATAAAAAAATATATAAAAAATATAAGACCCAAGAAAGTTGGATTTGACTACAACACCGAATCTAAAAACGTCAAGCCTGGCTGAAATGCCAAACCCAACAATAATATTTAACTTGTTTGTCTAAATTCTTATATTTTATAATCTTTTAAAAAAATTATGGTTTTTCTTTAATAGTAATAATAGTATTTTTTTTTAAATTTATTAATGATAATAATAACAATAATGATAATAATAATTTTAAATTTTATCCTTAAAATCAAATCTATGGTTTTTTTTTCAATATTGATAATATTTTTTTTCAAATCTATTAATAATATTAATTATAATAAAAATAATAACACATATAATACAAATAATAATATTTTCAATTATAATAAAAATAATAACACATATAATACAAATAATAATATTTTCAATTATAATAAAAATAATAATATTTATAACACAAATATTAATATTTAGAAACCTAAAACCTTTTAGTATTGGGACCCAACAGAATTGGATCTTATTGCAGGTCCCAAGAGAATTGGGGTCTGAAACAGGACTCATTACCCTTAGGTTCTAATGCTGGACCTCAGAAAATTGAATCCTGACACTGGACCTAAGTAAGTTGAGTCCTAATACAAGACCCGTCAGCCTTGAGTTCTAAAGCCAAACTCAAGATAATTAGGTCCCAATACAAGTCCCAAAAGAATTGGGTCTTAATGCAAGATCCAATTAAAATCAAATCTTGATTTTTTCCTTTTAAAATCAAATCTATGTTTTTTTTATAGTAATAATATTAATGAAATGAATAATATTTATAATATTAATAATAATATTTAACTTGTTTGCCCAAGTTATACTTTTTAATCTCTTTAAAAAATAAATTTTGGTTTTCCTTCTATGGTATTAATATTTTTTAAAATTTACTAATGATAATAACAACAACAATAGTAGTGACAGTAGTACTAATAATAATAATAATAATAATAATAATAATAATAATAATTAACTTTACCCTTCAAATCAAATATATTATTTCAATATTAATAATATTTTTTTATAAATTTATAAATTATTATATTAATTACAATCAAAATAATAATATCTAAGGTGTGAGGGTCTGCATCCATCATGTGGTTCTGCAGACCCAAACGAGCGAACCTGCAGACTCGCTCTCTTGGGTCTATATTTAGTGTGCAAGTTTGACCCTAGCTTCCAAGACAGGCAGACAACCCCAACACTAGGTGTCTGAAGCCCCACCATACTCTATCAAAATTTGCACTGATTATTTTCTCTTAAATCATTCTTTTAATGTCAAATGCATCCTAATGAAAAGACAACCCCACTCTCTCCTGCAATCTTTGTAATTCTTTGTTGTAATTATAATTTTATTATTACAGTGTTTCAATTTATAGTGCTTTGTATTTAGATAAACAGTAACAAAAATACTGAATCCTTTTAACATATTTAACATATTGTATAATAATTTTATTGTCAATTCTATTTATGTGCTTGATAAAGTTAATTAATTTAGTTATATAATTATTTTTATCCTATATATTTATTAGTTTATATACATAAAATATATTTTGATCCTGTTACATTAAATAAAACATTAGCATTTATATGCTAACAATTGCAGCTCAAAAAGAGAAGCCGTGAATGATAAAGTTGTGCTTGGTTTTTCTCAATATATGGGAGTCCATTTTGGTTCTTCCATGAAACAATACTAGTTGTCCACTTTCTCTTCATTTTTTTTTCTCTTAAAATACACATCAATCATTAAATTATTTTTCTCTCTTTCTAAAAACATTTAATTAACCATTTAATTTATATATAAACACACCAAACATGTTTAAAACCCAACTTCTACACCCTAAAATCAGCTCTTGTAATCATTACTTCTATAATAGTTCATCCCTATCTTTTAATTTCATACTAATGCTACCTAAGGTTAATATTAGAGATGCTATATGTTTGATAATGTAGCCCATAAGCTTTTGCAAAATAACATTTAGGTTGGAGAATGCTTTATTTATATGTAAAAACCAGATATTAATTTAAATTAAAAAAACATTAATTCGAAGCTTTTACTTATAAAATATACTTTATAAATTACTTTATAAATCTTATGATGTGGAAAGGCATCCTAATAATTATATACAAATAATAATAAATTAATATATTAAAAAATAATATAAATTAGATTTTAGAATCTTTCATAATAATTTAAATTATTAAGTTAAGATGATTTTTTGATATGATATTATAATCTTAATAATCAAGTGGTTACGAGTTCAAATCTCATTATTTTTATTTACTTCATAAAAATTAAATATATGTATTATAAACCTGTGCAAGTTTTAAATATAAAAAGTTTTTATCCAAGAGAAATGGTTTTTTTACATATTATGATAATGTTTATAAATCTCATAATGGTATACCATTAATAGTGAAAGATCTACTCAACCATGATTTTAAAAGTTTTCCCTGACGAACATGCCACGTTGCTTAGCCAAGAAAATTAATACGATGTTGTAGGGCAATTTTTAAAACTTATTTTTATTTAATTACGTGGTAATTAAGATAAATACTTGTAGGAATTCTAAAAGTTTAAATTATGGAGAATAAACTTATTCATTGTTCAATAAACACTGTGATTTGTTAGTGTATGCACAGTGTTTTTTATGTACAGAAAGAAAAGGGAGCCATGTTTTAGTTTAGTGTTAGTGTTATAATTTCACGAGAAGCTTAATCACTGTATTAGTTTTTGGTCTTCAGAAAACAATGTGATTTACTTAGCTAATCCATTTCCATTAGAAGCAAAAGATTCTGTATAAATGTTTCTATAAATACATTCTGTATTTTAATTTTTTGTTTTAAAATTGTTTTTTTTTAATAATTTTTTATATTTTTTGAATATGTCGATTTTAAAAATAAAAAAATATTATTTAAATATATTTTGGAAAAACAACAGTATTTTTGCAGAAAAACCAGCTATAAATTAACATCTTTAGCCCGTGACGGTAACAGGCAGCTCCACCCATGACGGTGGCGGGCAGTCCTGCCAATTGTACGTGTCTGATCCTTCTTGCCCGTGACGGTGACGGGCAATCCTGCTGGTCATTTCAGTGTGGCCCCCAGGTGAAAACATTTGAAGCCCACGTGCTCTCTTATTCTCTCCTTTATGCAATTCATTGGCTTATGCTTTCTATTACATTTTTTTTCTCTCTCACGTATTCACGAGTTTTTTTTTTTTTTTGGGTTTCAAGCATAGTAAAAAAAACTGTATCATAACATAGCCTAATGCAAAAAATCTTTAAAAAGTAGTATATTTTAAATAATAATGGATGTTATTTATTGTGTTATATGAAAAACACTTTATTCAAAATAAAAAAATAAAAAAAATCTTGAAAATATATTAAAATTTTAAAAATATTAAAAAAATCACGACAAAATAAATCCAATAATATAAAAAAATCATTAATAATAGTTAGAAAAAATCATATAAAAGAGTTTGAAAACAAGCTTATTTGATCAATTTCATTTTATTCACTATTTATAATTTTTTTAATGTTGTTACGCTCGTTTCATTGATAAGTTTTAATATTATAATTAAAGTTTTGTTTTTTTAATTATTGTTTTCTTTCTTTTTAATAATTTGTGAAGAAAGAACATTGAAAAAAAAAAAAATTCTCTCTGCTATCAGTAGACAGGGGTGCCTCTCCCGAAGTTCTAGGCCCACAACCCCACTGTGGTAAAATAATCCTCTTACCACCGACATTTAATCAGTTTTCAATTTATAAATATACAAAACACTTTAAATACTATTTTTTACACCTTTAATATATGCTCTTGTTATAATTATTACTGTATTAATGCACCCCCTATTTTCTTAACGGTACACCAAATGCCACGTGCTAGAAATGTCATTTATTTAATAATTTTGTCCCCGTATTTTTGCAAGAATATATTTAGGCTGGAAAAGTTATTTTTTTATGATTTTAAAATATATCAAAACTATTCAAAAACACTTAAAAAAATATTAATTTTATAATTTTCAACTAAAACACATTTTAAAATTAGTTTCAAACACATCACTAGATGCACATTAATAATAATAATAATAATAATAATAATTCATTGATGTGATATAGGTTTATATAAATTCAATAATTAAAATATATTGCATAATAAAATTAGGATTAATTTTACTAGTGGCCACTACATCAGTGGAAAAAATATTTGAATTATATATAAAAAATAATTTCATGAAGTACTTTTTTTATAACATATGTAGATTTTTTAACTTTATATTAGAAACTTATAATTTTTGGATTTTTTAGATATTAATTAATTAATGGAAAATTTGAAGTTAATCATTAAATTATTCTCTCTCTTTATTCACAAGTATTTAACCATTTAATTTGTAAATACACCAGTCATTTTTAAAAACCAACATTTACACTTTTTAAATTTGCTTTTATAATAATAATTATTATTTATGTGATAATTTCACCCATTTTTTTAGCCTTATACCAAATACGTAATTCTAAGAGCAATACTAAATGAAGGTTTTTTTTTTTTAAAAAAAATATTTAGTTTTGTGTGTTTACATTTTAGCTAAATTTCCTTTCCCACACCTTTCAACATTGAGTTTTGGTCCTTGAAATTATCATAAAAGTTCATTTTGGTTCTTAAAATTTTTTATTTTTATTTTTTATCCTTGTAGTTTTAGCTGTTTATATTTAATTTTAAAACTTCATTTTCCTCACATTTTAATTCCTTGATGTTACGAGTTTAAAGAGAAAGTTGTTATAAAAAAGAAAAGGAAAGATAAGTATTTTGGTCAGTTGTATTTCAAAAACAAAAATTATTGTCTGTATATTTATCTTTAAAAAGAAATTCAATGAACATATGTAATTTTGCCCTTTAACCATGTTGGAAAAGATAAATTGGTGTTTATGATTTTTTTTTTATGGCAAGATTCCCAATATTTTGTTTCCATGAATTAATTATTTTATTTTTATTTTTTCTTACAAGCCCAAAAAAAATTATCAAGACATAATTTTTTTTCTTTCTTAATGAAACTTTCTTTTCAAATCATGATAGGATTTTATTTTAAAAAAATGCTTCTAATTTAAAAGGCATGTTTTCTTCAAAATAAAAAAAAATGAATAAGGAAAAAGGGATTTTGACCAAAGAAATATATATTTTCCTCGTGAATTTGAATGATTAGAATTCTTGAGAATATTGATTTTAATTACTTTAAGTTTTATTTGAAAAAAACGTGCTATTAATAAAAAAAGATATATTTCGTCAAAATAGGAAAAAAAAATAAGAGATGAAGATTTTGACAAAAAAATATTTTTTAATAAAATTTAAATCATTCAAACTCTTTTAAATATTTATTTTAATTATTATATAATTATATAAAAATTAATTAAAAAAACGGTCGAGCCGCCTTTGTCTCTTTTCTCTATTCTAATATTTAATGCATCCATATTATCGTTAATTTAAATAACTCTTAATTTTCAGCATGCATTTAACACATTTCTATATGCATTTATCTTCTTTTTTTATTAGAAAAACCAACTTTTTAATTTTAACATCCATAATAATTTTATCGGTTTAACTGTTTTATATTTTTAACTTTATTGTATTAAACACAAAAATTATCTTTTTTATTAATGATTAACAAATTTATTTATACATATCGGTTCCTTAATCGTGGAGCGCTGATTACAATATAATTAATATAATATTGTTATGAAGCCAGCTTCCATGAGTTTTCATGCAATTCAGTGGCTTATTAGCTTTCTACTACCATCATTCTCTCTCACAGAATCACACTCACCCCCTCGCAAAAATCCACCGAGGCTCCTGCTTTCCACTTCTCCTTTTCTCTCACGTATTCCCACCCTCAACCTTTCTGCAAAAATCCACCATGGCTCTGGAGTTGATCGGAGGATCAATTCTCTCTCCTGTCATTCAGGTTGTTTTCGACAGGTTGGCCTCTCGTCAGGTCCTGGGTCTCTTCAAAAGCCACAAACTCGATGATGGCCGTCTTCTGGAAAAGCTGAATGAAACACTGAATACAGTCAACGGACTACTCGACGATGCGGAGGAGAAGCAGATTACAAGTTCTGCTGTGAAGAACTGGCTTAATAATGTTAAACATGCTGTCTTTGAAGCTGAGGACATAGCGGAGGAGATTATGAATGTCTACGATCCTTGATGCCCCTCGACCTGACAGCAATTGGGTAAGCATAAGTTTTTGCACCTTTAGACCTTGCTTCCTCATAAAATATTTGTATTGATCCCTCTATTTGATTTTTAAATCCAAAATGCTGTATTTTTAAAATCTGAATTATTTATATAAATTTTGTCCACCTTTATTTATTTAAATATTAAAAATAAATACTTTGCTTTTTAATTGCTAAACAATTATCTTTTAAAATAAAGTTATTTTTCCATTTTTATTTTAGAAAAACAATTAATTTCATTATATATATAAAAATAATATGATATAGTAAGGGCTATGAAAATAACTAATGGCATTTAATCAATATCTTTTTAAAACTTAAGTTTTACTGCTTAATTACATTAAATTAGCATCAACAATCGTAAATTCTTGAAAAAGTAGAAAGAAAATGTTTACATTATGTTAGCATCAACAATTTAATTGCATTAACTTATTAATTCACTAGATGTAAAATCTTAATGTTGATGTTTTGATATTATAAAATTATGTATATGGAAGGGAAGCTGATAAGGAAGCTATAATGGAGTACTTGTTGACAAGAAACAATACAAATGGCGCAAATGTAGGTGTGATTCCTATTGTGGGCATGGGAGGGGTTGGTAAAACCACTCTTGCTCAGCTTATCTACAAAGACAGAAGGGTAGATGAGTGTTTCGAGCTCAAAGGCTAGGTCTGGGCTTCTCATCAATTTGACGTCACCAGGATAGATGATGATATTCTTAAGAAGATCAACGCAGGTACTTGCGGCACCAAAGAACCAGATGAATCTCTAATGGAGGCATTGAAAGGGAAAAAACTTCTACTTGTTCTAGATGATGCGTGGAACATTGAGAACACTGAATGGGTTAAATTACTGCTGCCTTTTTGCAGTATGCGGAGCCTGGAAGTAAGATTGTCGTGACAACACGGAATGAAGATGTAGCAAAAGTCACGCAAACTGTCATCCCCTCTCACTATTTGAAGGGAATATGCGATGAAGATTGCTGGCAGATGTTTGCAAGGCATGCATTTCGCGGTGCAAGTTCTGGAGCAGTCTCGCACTTGGAAACATTTGGCAGAGAAATAGCGAGAAAGTGCAAAGGTTTACAGCTGGCAGCGAAAACTCTTGGGGGTCTTTTGCATTCCGAAGGAGATGTCAAGGAATGGGAGCAGATATCCAAGAGCAGGATGTGGGGTTTATCGAATGAAAACATCCCTCCAGCACTAACAATGAGCTATTATTATCTCCCTTCACACCTGAAAACGTTGTTTTGCTTATTGTGCAATATTTCCCAGGGATTATGTATTTGAGAAGAATCGAGTAATCACTTCATGGATGGCACAAGGTTTTCTAGTCCAGTCCAGGGGCGATGAGGAGATGGAAGAAATAGGTGACAAATACTTCAATGACCTTGTCTCGAGGTCATTGCTTCAGCAATCACTTTACGCCCCATCATATTTCAGCATGCACGACCTCACAAGTGATCTAGCTGAATACATGTCAGGAGAATTCTGCTTTAAGTTTGTTATGGATGGAGAATCAAGCTCTGGGTTGGAGGGTGAAAATTCAGGCAGGCTTCCAGAAAGGACTCGTCATTTATCAATCACTTCAACACTATATGATGGGGTCTCTAAGATATTTCCTCGCATTCATGGAGTCCAACATTTGCGCACCTTGTCTCCACTAACTTACGTGGGGGGGATTGATAGTGAGGTGCTGAATGACATGTTGACAAATCTTAAGCGCTTGCGAACGCTATCTTTATATCGGTGGAGCTATAAATCTTCTCAGTTGCCCAATGCCGTTGGCGACTTGAAACATTTGCGGCACTTGGACCTTTCTCAGACATTAATTAAACGGTTGCCGGAAAGTGTGAGCACCTTGTACTATTTGCAAACTCTATTGTTAAGAGAGTGTCGACATCTCATGGAGTTGCCATCCAACATCTCCAACTTGGTCGACTTACAACATCTTGATATTGAAGGGACAAATTTGAAAGAGATGCCACCAAAAATGGGGAAACTCACAAAGCTTCGAACTTTGCAATATTACGTTGTGGGAAAAGAGAGCGGGCCTAGCATGAAAGAGTTGGGGAAGCTCTCACATATAAGGAAAAAACTTTCTCTTCGGAATCTCAGAGATGTTGCAAATGCTCAAGATGCTTTGGATGCCAATTTGAAGGGTAAGAAGAAGATTGAGAAGCTGAGGTTGATATGGGTTGGTAATACGGATGACACCCAACATGAGAGAGACGTGCTTGAGAAATTGGAGCCTTCTGAAAATGTGAAACAGCTTGTCATTACTGGTTATGGGGGTACGATGTTTCCAGGTTGGTTTGGAAACTCTTTCTTCTCAAATATGGTAGCGTTGACACTTTCTGGATGTAAGAACTGCGTCTCCTTACCACCACTGGGGCAGCTTTCATCTCTAGAAGAGCTCCAAATTAAAGGATTTGATGAAGTCGTGGCAGTTGGCTCTGAGTTCTATGGAAGTGACTCTTCGATGGAGAAGCCATTTAAATCCCTCAAAATATTAAAGTTCGAGCGGATGAAAAAATGGCAGGAATGGAATACAGATGTAGCTGGTGCTTTCCCTCATCTTGCAAAGCTCTTGATAGCAGGTTGTCCCGAGTTAACAAATGGCTTGCCTAATCACCTTCCTTCTTTATTGATACTTGAGATTAGAGCGTGTCCACAGCTCGTGGTTTCAATTCCAGAGGCTCCCCTGCTCACCGAAATCAATGTATTTGATGGTTCTAGTGGTCGTATAAATGCATCGGTATTATATGGCGGTGGGCGTTGCCTTCAATTTAGAGAATATCCCCAGCTAAAGGGAATGGAGCAAATGAGTCATGTGGATCCCTCTTCTTTCACAGATGTTGAAATCGATAGATGTAGTTCATTTAACTCCTGTCGGCTAGACCTTTTACCCCAGGTATCCACACTTACAGTCAAACAATGTCTCAATCTCGAATCTCTTTGTATAGGCGAAAGATCTCTTCCTGCTCTCCGTCATTTGACTGTCAGACATTGTCCTAATATGGTGTCTTTCCCCAGAGGCGGACTAGCTGCCCCAGATTTGACAAACCTTGTGTTAGAGGGTTGCTTATATTTGAAGTCCTTGCCAGAAAACATGCGTTCCCTCCTCCCTTCCCTACAGGATTTGCAATTGAGATCACTTCCAGAAGTTGATTCGTTTCCTGAAGGAGGTTTACCCTCCAAATTGCGCACACTTTGCATTGTGGATTGTATCAAGCTCAAGGTATGCGGTTTGCAAGCACTCCCTTCTCTTTCATGCTTCAGATTTACTGGGAACAATGTGGAGTCTTTTGACGAGGAGACATTGCCCTCTACTCTCACAACCCTTAAAATCAAACGTCTGGGAAATCTGAAGTCTCTGGACTATAAGGGGTTTCATCACCTCACCTCTCTTAGGAAATTGAGTATCCAGGGTTGCCCTAAGCTTGAGTCCATATCAGAGCAGGCGCTTCCCTCCTCCCTTGAATACCTTCATCTCATGACACTGGAATCTCTGGACTATATGGGGCTTCAGCACATCACCTCTCTTCGCAAATTGAAGATCTGGAGTTGTCCAGAGCTTGCATCGTTGCAGGGGCTGCCTTCTTCCCTTGAATGCCTTCAATTATGGGATCAGCGAGGTCGGGACTGCAAGGAGCTTCAGCACCTCACCTCTCTTCGCACATTGATTCTCAAGAGTCCTAAGCTGGAGTCCCTTCCAGAAGACATGCTTCCCTCCTCCCTTGAAAACCTTGAAATCTTGAATCTTGAGGATCTGGAATATAAGGGGCTTCGGCACCTCACCTCCCTTCGTAAATTACGTGTCGCTAGTTGTCCCATGCTTGAGTCCGTGCCAGGTGAGGGGCTGCCCTCCTCCCTTGTATCTCTTCAAATCTCAGATCTCAGAAATCTTAAATCTCTGAACTATATGGGGCTTCAACACTTAACATCTCTTCGCAAATTGTTGATCTCGCATTCTCCTAAGCTTGAGTTCATGCCAGAAGAAGGGCTGCCCTCCTCCCTTGAATATCTTAAGATTATCGATTGTCCTTTGCTGGCCACAAGGTGTGAAAGGGAGACAGGGGAAGATTGGCCCAAAATTTCTCACATCCGCAGTATAAAAATTTCTAATTAGAGGATGAAGAATTATGCAATAACAGTCTCCTGTCATTTGTCCAACGTGCTCAGGTATTTACTAAATTCTCAGCCTTGCACCTGTTTTGTTTTAAATTCTATTTTTGGAGCATGGCATTTTCACAACAACAGATCTTCACCGCACAGCCCATCACCACATTAGGTAGAGATAGGTTCCCAACAATTTGTTCAAAAACAAAGGCAGGCATAAACAGATCCCATCTTAAGCCTTGCATGATTTACAGTGAATCAGCAAATGCCAGCCCAAGATCATAATTCCTGTTTTCTTATTCTTTTCTGTTGAGGTTTAAAGTAATTTGAGATTCTGTATTAAAAGCAGAGTTATTAAGAAATGAAAACAAGAAGAATAATAGTGATCTTGCGAACACTGTATATCAGTGATTACTCGATAATTCACTGGGATTTTATGAGATATTTAAAAGAAAAACTTTGATCAGAATATTTAACAGATGCTTAATACTAATAGCATTATATTCTTGATGGCTCTATGTTCAGGATTAAACTCGATAGATGGTTACATGCCCAGGATGAAATGAGGATGATGGCAAAGTGAAAAGAAAAGGTAAGACCTGAAAGAGATAACTGCTGGCCAACGATGCAGCATTTCCGTAATCAGGACATCCAAAATGACATATTTGATCCCAGTGCAAGCAACAGATCGAGAGATCTTGACAGAGTCGGGTGTTTGCTTGCATGTGTTGTTATACCTGGAACTCTGTATTGCGAACAAGTTTGCCACCTTTTCGCAAACTTTTTGCCAATAATATAAGGAAATTAAGAAAAAAATTATCTAAATTATTTTCAACGAGTTCTATTAAGATTTGTATTTTGCATCTAATTTAGTCTTTAACAACTTGATTGCCGAGAAGAAGCTCAAGCAGACTTGATTTGTAATGCTCCTATTTCTACTTCCCATCAATTAGCTGACTTGTTCGCTAAGGTCACAATTTTATACTTTGAAGGACAAGTTTGGTGTTTCTAACATGCACCCTCCAGGGGCATATTAAGATTTAATTACGCCAATCAAGCAATGGTCACTTAACACAATTGATGTAGTCGGGCCTAAGATGATAATAGGTGATTTTGGATGGATAATTTTGGATAATTTAATGTGAGTTTGTTATAATTAAATTAAAATACATTATATATAAATAATCAAATAGATTTATTTATAGATCAATAAGATAAGTTTATATCTAAAATGATGTTTGATACTAAAAAACATTATTATTTTTATTTGATTATAGAATTATATTTAAGATTTTATAGGAGTTTCTGAAAGATTTTTTTCTTATAATAATTATAGAATCATTACTTCAATTATTATATGTTTAGATTTTAAAAATCTCGTTCTAGGATCCTGAATTTGAAAATTTTTATGATTTTTCTTATTGCTTTTGGTTTCCTACTTATTTCAGATTTTATTTTTTTATTTGTAATTTTAATTTTTTTTTCTAGTTGAGATATTATCTATTTAAGGCTTTGTAAATCTTTTAAGAAGAACAACTTTATTATTTTAGAGAGAATAAACTTATGAATTTAGGTTAAAAATATATTCCTACATGTTATATTTATTTTTCCTTGCTGTGTTCTTGTATAGTTTTATTTAGAACACTTTAAAATCCAATTTCATATATTTATTATGTGGAGGAGTAAACGAAAGACATAAGCTAAGCCAATATTTCCATTTCCATTTGGCCAGGAGTAATGATCTCCATTAATGTGATTGTCTCTGCAGATATGAGTTCTTGGTTGAACATGGATTTGCACACAAGCAAGAAGACGCTGCAGTTTCAAAAGACGCTTCTCAGGCCATTTGGCCACCTTGTCTATACTGTGCAAATGACGCATAACGCAGCTGATGGATTTGGATGGCGAACAAGAATGTGGTAAGTTAACTGAAATATCCGATCAATGAAAATAAACCAAGCAAGAAAAATAAATAAAATCATATAAAATAAATAAAATCATATCTTTCAAGTTGATCAGTTGACTAGATATAATTCTGATTATTCTGAAAAAAAAAAAAAAAGGAAACATATTTAAGAGTTACTCCACATATTGCTTGATTCTCTTACACATCTTGCTTTTATTACTATATGAAGAGTTACTCCATGTATTGCTTGATGTAAAATAAATAACTGATTTATTCATCCTTATAAAATTTTAAAAGAGAATTTTTTAGAACAAAATAATAAATGTTATATGTGATTGATCCTCTAACCGTGATGTTGAATTATCTTTTCGACAGGCCATAAAAGGAAAGAAAAAGAAGGTTGCTATGATTGGTGGAAATGTTTTGGTAATGATGTGAAATATATCATTGGTATTGAATGCTTGGGTATTTTTTTTATATATAAAAATAAAAATGAAATCTTGAATTATTTTAGGTAATAAAAAGGAGTTTATAGATGAATTGAACAAATTACAGGGGAAATAGCTATATATGTGATGTATCCACCAAAGCTATCATGAAAAAGAGTGCATAAAAGGATTCAACAAAATCTAGGTAAACAAGGTATGTAATATATCCGCCAAAACTACCATTTAGTGCTTAATTAACCCTTTTTATTTATTTATTTTCCATTAAAGTCATGCGATCCCTCCTGTGTATATATATAATACAGCATCAAGAAGAGCCTGAGAAATATTTACAGATAGAAACACAAGCAATTGGCATTTGCAATCTAAAACATTTTCGCAGAAACATCCCAAAAGATACGGGGAAGTCTTCATTCACGTTGGCTTTTTTGGTCGTGCTATTGCTGGCTGCATCTTCTTACTCTCTCTGTCTCTCTCTCTTACACGCACGTACACACAGAGACAAATAGCACGTATGTTTTATTTTATACTAGATTGGCGGCCCAATATATACCATGAGTCAAGATCAAATTTTTTTAATCTAAAACAATATTAAAAAATTAAAAAAAATTAAAACTAACATCTAATATAATATTAGTTAATTTAATAGTATAATTAAAAAACAACAATAATAAATAAATAAAATAAAATAATAATAATAATTAATTATATAAAATACCGTGTGAGTATTATAAAATTATACCCTTCAAGGTACTCTCAAAAAGGGTTTTATATATGATTTTATTTGATAACAAAGTAAAAATAAAATAGAATATAATAATTTTATAGAAAGTGAAATATATATATAAAATTTAATTTTAACAAATTAAATGTTGAAAAATAAAATTAAATTTTTTAAAAAACAAAAAAAAACCTGCAAATTTATGATTTTGTTCATAACATCAAAATAACCCTATAGAAAATAAATTGAATAAAATACAAAGCTTGATATTGTCAAACCAATCCAATATTAAAGAGTGAAATTTAAAATAAATTTATTTTAAAAAATAGAATCAATCAGGATTAATCTATCAAATCTCGATCTGGCATATGAGATCAAAATAATTTCATAAAAAAAAATTAAAAAAATAATGAAACTAAATCCCCAACAAACCTAATATTAAAATATACATTAAAAAATCCTAAAAAAAATTAAGTCAATTTATATTAACTTTTTGAACCTGCAATTAAGGTCCTGAGATCAAGATTATCTCATAGATGTTATATTTTATTGTATGTATTGCTTGTTTGTTGTGGAGCGGTGGTCATGCTAACACGTGTTATACATGTGCCAACCAATTTTATTTTTTAAATTTTAATTTATATTTATTAAATTACCAAATTTCTCCTTATTAAATTTAATTATAACTAAAAAACCATAATGTAAATATGAAAAAGCCCATGAATACCAATTAAACAAAAAAAAATGTTTTCAAGATAATTTAGTTATTTTATAGTATTTTTAAAATATAAAAAATCTATTCACCCTAAATTAATTTAAAAATAACTAATAAACCTCATAGATATACCGTATTAACTTATTAGCTAATTATCATTTTTTTTAATGATAAAATGACCATTACATAATTAAAATAAACAGCGAAATAAACAGTGTTTTTCCCTCTTCAATGAGCTCTTGTTAGTGAATCTTTTTTTTTTTTCTAGAAGAATACCATGAACATATTGCACTTCTATTATGAACAGATGCACTTGCAGTGCTTGATCAAGCTTCCTTCAACGAGCTCGTGATTGAGAGGTCCGTGTTAATGCTTCAATAAAGCTCAAGCTTCTAAGAATTTGAAGAGAATAATATGGGAAATGATTCTTTTTTCTTGAAGAACTAAGCCATACATTAATTTTCGAATTATATTTTATTTTCATTTTAATTCCCTTTTATTAGTTTAATTATCATATTTTTCGAAGTAATCGAGGATCTCCTCTTAAACTATGAAAAATCGAATTCCATGAATTCACTTTAAATATTTTCAAAATTAATAAAAGTATTGAATGTTTGTAAACACATCTTATATTAAATAAAATAATTCTAAAAGATTAATATGGAGAGTTGAGAATGAACCACCCATCATGAAATTTTAGGGTTTATATATATATATATATATATATATATAAAATCCTAATTTATTTATGATATTATATAATACAAAAGCCTGTGCTGCTTAGATTATGTTTGAGGACCAAAATGAATAAAATTATGAACAATAAATCTGAATTATTTATGCCAATATTATTTCCATGTAGATCTTTTGATGTTTATATATGTTGACTGAATTATATGACAAGACACGTAACATTTTTAATTCCTTATTGATTAAAATTTAGATTTCAAAATGAATTGATCTAGTAAAATCAAAAGGAATTGTAGAAGTTAAAATTTTATAATTGAATTGAAGAGTTGTTGAAGAATTGAAGATTAATGTCTTGGGAATATGTACAATAGTAGGTTCACACACCTGGGAGAAGCAAGAGGCTCGATGCCTGTTTTCAGCTGAGGAGCACCTCAAGACTGTGTAGGCAAAAATCTCCAAAGTAGATACATTGTACATGTAGTGTTAATCAACCCTACTTCAACGAGTTCAAGTAGAAGAAATCGGGAAATTGAGAGGTCATTGGATCGATGTCTCAATCTCGAATGTTTCTTCCATTAAAGTCATTCGTTCCCACCCATGTATAATATATAGCATCAAGAAGGGAGAGCCTGGGCAATATTCAGAGCAGAAAACGCAAGCATTTGGCAGTAAACTGACCATGGAAGCATAAAAATAAAAACCTGCGAAGCACTTCTCGGGCAGAAGAGAGGCTGTCCTCATCCCTTGAGTATCTTCAAATTATTGATTATCCTTTGCTGGGAAAAAAGGTGTGAAGCTGAGAGAGGAGAAGATTGGGCCATGATCTCTCTCATCTGCAGAATCTAGATTAAAGGCAAGATTATAGAAAAGATTAAGCAAGAACACACTTCTGCCATTAGTCCAACATGCTTAGGTTTTTACTAATTTCTCAGTCTCGCACCTCTGTTTTTATAAATTACATTTGGGATTCCTTCTGCTACTAGCGGAGACCATTTTATTTTCATCAGAACAGGATTTGTCATATAATCATGTTGTTATTATTGTTAGTCCATTTCATATTCTTGTCGTAAACTATCTGTGAGTTCCAAAGTTTTCCAAGATAATCATGCATCAAGAGAATTTTTTTGAATGTTAACCTTAAAGAATATGAAGCACAGATTGGTCCTAAAATAAGCGTTTACAGTGCTCAAGTGGCACAAGGTTTGTCTGCAAGGTTTACAGATGACCACACACTACTGGTTAGTCAATTATTTTATCGACATTTTAGTTCAAATTTTCTTCCTTCTGCTGGAAATACAGAAGCATACTTGATTGGTAGTGTTATGAAGTCTGAACTGCTACAAGACATCCTTTCTCGTTTGATTGCTTCGCAGCTAGGCCATTCCAGCTAGGTATTGCTGCTTGTCTAAAGGAAAAGGCATAATCTGTAAGCTAATTTTCGTCATAAATCTATCACTCTGCTATTACCTGAGCACCACCAGTCATTTTCTTTATATTTCTGTACTTGAACAATGCTTTCCATAGCACGGTGGCCATCATGTTTTGGTCTAAGTTACAATGTAGATCCTGTGTAAGCTATGCTTGATGTCAGATTTTCTACACTTTCTCTTTTTTTTCAACATACCTCCATGAGAATTTGAGTAGAATAGAAATGAAAACAGGAGATTACTTTTCTTGGTGATTCCATGTTCAGGATTAAACTCGAGATATTGCCTATGCCTGAAAGAGACAACTGCACTGCCGGCCAAAGATGCAGCAGGTTAGAAACCAAGATATCCAAAATGCTATGTTTTGTCCTCTGTCCAAGCAACAGAGTCAGATGTTCGCTTGCCTGTGTTGTTGTATCTGGAATTTGGAACTCTGTACAGCCAACAGTTGAAATATATTTTGTTCTGTAAGTTGTGATGAAGCAGTTGCCAGTGATCAGGGGCCTCATCACTCGATAAAGTGCATTTCAAGAATTAAGGCCTAATTTCCACTGCATTTTGGTGAATTTGGCATTGTCCGGCTTGCAACGCCACTACTGTTTTTGGTGCTTTTAGGTACCGCTGGCAGAAACTAATGCAATTTAGTGTACCTAATCCTGTTTCCATGAGAAGATCAAGATACTTGGCACAAATTTCCATTGAAATTAACATCTTAGCTTGGTAAGAGATGTTGGGAGGCTCAACTTGTAGGCAGGGAGGGGGTTTTCAGCTTCTTGGGCTAACTTATATACTTTTTTACTAGTCACCAAAGAGTTATTACGACTCCAGCCATATATTGTAAGACTCTCCAACATTAATGAGATTTGAGTGAAAAATTTACACTACAACAAAATAATTTAACCACACCGAACTTCATTTCATGCATTCATGTGCTATATTTTTGAAGAACTCAATGGATGCTCAAATTAAAGATCCTTGATAGTACAATGTTTCACTTGAAAGTGAAAAACTGTGGAATCCACCATCCCTTCTGAGTCACAAACCATGAAAAATATTGCCAAGACCCAAAACCAAATAAGAAAATGAAACATGAAATGGGAAATTGATAATTTGACCTCACAACTTAGCCTTGCTCTCAAATATATATCAAAGGCTCTCCCTCTGTAATTCTTTAACTTTTCTTTCTCTACAAATTAACAACAATAATAGTATTCAAGGTAAAGACTCCTCCTGGCTTTCTTCATATCCCTCCTGGCTCTCGTACTCCTCCATGGTGTTGAATTCATGTGGGTTCTCATCATTTCCATATGAACCTTGATTTTGAGTGCTTACCTTCCCTGACACGTACTCGTTAGCAGGATAATAATTCTCATTCTTCACATTGCTATAGTACTTACCACCCTCCATGAACCTTGTGTCACTCATTCCTTGTCTCTCAGTATTCTTCACAGGGTAATAATACTTACCACCATTCATGAACCTTGTGTCACTCATTCCTTGTCTCTCAGTATTCTTCACAGGGTAATAATACTTACCACCCTCCATGAATCTTGTGTCACTCATCCCTTGTCTCTCGGTCTCATAGCCATTGTTATTATAGTTTGTGGTATAGCCATTGTTGTTGTAGTTGTTGTTGTTGGTGTTGCCATTGTTGTTGTAGTTGTTGGTGTAGCCATTCTCACTATTTTTATTCTCTGTTTCGTAGCTTTCACTAGCTAGTTTGTAGCCACTGTTGTAATAGTTGTTGGTGTAGCCATTGTTGTTTTGATTGCCTGACTCATATCTAGCACTGCCAACTTTGTAGCCATTGTTGTTGTAGTTGCTACTGTAGCCATTGTTGTTTAGATTGCCTGTCTCATATCTAGCACTGCCAACTTTGTAGCCGTTGTTGTTGTAGTTGCTAGTGTAGCCATTGTTGTTGTAGTTGCTATTTTCGTACTTCTTGTCAAAGGGCACACCATCTAGTTCTTCATTCAAAAGCTCATTTTCATCAACGGCAGTGGTGGTGGTGGTGGTTGAAGTCTCCTTACGAGGGGAAGTTCCTGATCCCTCACCGAAAAGGCCATAGCCCTCCTCAATCTCGCCGAGGACCGGTGCTGGTGCTGGTGCTAGTAATGGCACATCTGGTAGAAAGTCTATTGCTGGAGCTGGTGCTAATGTAGGTGCTTGAATTGGTACTGAAGAAATGGTGGATTCTTTCCTACCATTGTTTTTTGTGATGCTATAATGTGTGAACTTACTAAAGAACGTGCTCTCTCTAGCTTGGATAGAGGAGAAAATCACTAGAAAAAAGAAGAAAAACACCTGCTTACCAAAAGAAGCCATTAGAGAAAGGACTAACAAGAGATCAAGAAAATTTTAATTAGGTTTCTCTTGCTATGTTTGAAGCTTCATTTCCCGTAGTCTTTTATAGACTATCGAGCATCGTATTTTTAGTAGCCCGCACAATTATGCGTGGATTGAGGGAAGGGAAAATTGTGGGGTAGAAAATAATGGCATGTAGTGCCATGCTGCATGTGCTTTCATTGAGACTGTCTGGCACAAGACGGCACCAAATCTTTATTGGAAAACAATATACCCACAGAGTTCCTGGTCAAAAAGCACTTCCTAATGCTTCTCTAGCAAACACAAAACTTAAAGCACTTCCTTTTGCTTCCAAGGAAGGGCCAGTGTGTTCTAAAATCTGGGGTCCTCGATCGCTTCGTAGCAGTTGAGTTAGTTAGGCCTCAACAAGAAAAGCGAGAAGCGAAAGAGGGATGGTAGGGCATATTTCATCATCATCATTATTACTTTGGTTTGGTCTGCCTTCTCTACCAGGACTGTTAGCACATTATGGCTTAGGGCATATAAAGCGAGAAGCTAAAGAGGGATGGTAGGGCATATTTCATCATCATTATTATTACTTTGGTTTGGTCTGCCTTCTCTACTAGGACTCTTAGCACTTTATGGCTTTGTGCAGATAGTAACTCTTCATGGCCTGCGGGCTTCTCAGCACCAATTTTCTCAATTTCAAGAAAGTGGCACAAGATTATGAATTTTAGCCCTGGGTCCCTCAATTTTGTTTTTAAAAAATATATTTAAAATTAATATTTTTTTATATATTTTCAAATCATTTTAACGTGTTAATATTAAAAATATTTTTTAAAAAATAAAAAATTTATTTTAATATATTTCTAAATATAAAAACTTTAAACCATAATCTCTTTCACAATAAAAAACAAGCAAAATAAAAGGTATTTTATTTATTAATATTAAAAAAATTATCACAAACAATATATTTTATTTATAATTATTAAATTTAGATTGACATGGTAAATTAATCTGAAAATCTATAATTTTATATTGATTTGAATAAATTATAATTTAGATTAAAAAAATGTTGATTCATCCTCTCCAAGCTGGATTGACTGAATTTTTTTTAAAATTATCTGAATTTTTTATTTTGAAGAATCAAAATAATATGAGTATGTTTTGAAACAGTGAATCTGTGTTGAATTTTTACTCTATGTAGCATACTGTATGTGTATTAGATATATATATTAGCTCACAGGATTATGTTAAAACAAGTAAACATGAGGATTATGCTTCGTGTGGCCCAGGTGACCAAATATAATTATTGATTAGTTACAGACATGTTTCACACCGCTCTTTGATTCGGTCTCAAGCAAAGTGAAGAACATATGATGATCGAGGCGTGATGATCGGAGCTCAAGTTCGAAGTTTCTGACTTCTTGTCTCTTTTTTTGACTGTGAAGGAATAAATTGACCCATTGATTTGAACTTTGGAAGTCTGCTCCTGAAATTGAGGCAGTGTGAAATCGAGGCAGTGTCAAGTTATGTGTCTCACTTGATGAAAATAGGGCCACAGCTGTGAATGATAATTTAATCCGACTAATACCTGCCCGATCCGACTTAAATATGAAAGTTTCTTTATATATATATATATATATATATATATATACATACATACATACATACATATGCATGTGTAGCACTTTTATATTTTTTTTAACACAATATAATATATATCTAATATAATAGAGCATATTATATCATTGGCTCATTTTATGCCGCGCTATTCAAATTGTTTTAACATAAAAACAAGATTTTTAGTTAATGATAGTATTTAAAAAAAAACCTTGATACTCAAATTATTAATTTATCTGGATCTAATAAAATCAAATAATATGATTTAAAAGGTAGTCAACGACCACATATAAATTATACAAATTATATTTAAAAATAATTATTTTAAAAAATAAATTGTTAATATCATAAAAAAATAAATAAATAAAAAATTTATTAAACACTCATCGTGGACATCTCTTACTACCAAAAGAGTTCACCAATACAATACAAACCCTGAAAGCTATATGATGACCATCAAAAGAAACCATATGCTAAAGTAACAATTTAATATCAAAATAAAAAAATTAATCTTAAAAATTTATTAAAACAAAAAAAATAATAATCACAAAAATAAAAATAAAATCTAATAGGAAAAAAATAGAGTGGGAAATCATTAAAAAAATTTAAAAATTATATTATATTTTATAAATAACAATTAAAAGAATAGAGATCAATTTAATAAATAAATAAATTAAAGAAGAATAAAATTAAAATAAAATTATATTTTTATTAATAATTTCGAATAAAATAAATAGTAAAAAAGAATATGAACTAAATCAAAAGAAAGAAAAGTTAAGAGGTTAATTTGAATAATTGGTGGACAGGCCCAAAAAAACAAGAAGAAGGAAAGAAAAATGGCTGACAATGCTAAATAGAAGGTTCATTTGGTGCACGCGCCGTCAGGTCATGGAAGCACCACCGATACAAATCAACCATCCTAGAAAAACACTTTTGACCACCAAAACTAACAATAGAAAGCAAAATGCTTGTCCTATCCTTCGTCAAGTTTAAAATGCCCAGAAAGACAATCTCACCGTCAACAATCAGCCTATTAGGTTTTTTAGAGAGCAAAATAGTACAACCATTGTGACTGCAGTCACAGTGCAATATATACAGAATAACAATTCATGTTTGTACCTCCCCTTCCAGTTTTCTTTTTGTAATAGGATCCCATTTTTTCTCCATGGCCAGGGTTTGGACTTTGGAGTCGTCATGTGTGGGTATCACTCAGAACTCCATAGTTCATATCTAAACTATTAATACAATACTGAGCTGATGTAAATCCATTGGCATGACTTGTATCAGGCAAGGGAGCAGCACGGGCTGGGTTCTGATTTCATATTGATTGTGCTGGATCAATACAAGAAGATATGGAATTTGTCTCCAAGAACCAAATGGGCTCCTCCTACAATCACCCCTCCAAGTTGTGCGTCTACTCAGAAGAAGTTTCTTTAGATGATGGGCCCTTTTCAAGTCTATTGAAAATTCTATAAATATTTAATTTTTTTATTATAGATAATAAATAGGATATGAATGTAATAAAAACTAACTTGGAAGTTTTGTTGTCTCCTCGTTTACTGAATATAAATTACGAAAAATAGAGAACAATGGTTCATTATTCTCATTTTTTTCATATTTTTTTTGACGTTATAATGCAATTTATATCTTTATGTATATATATAAAAAACCAATCTACTCATCAATTTCTCATGCTTTGTAAGCTCAGAGACAACATGACGTTTAGAAGGCCATGTGGGACTGCTATGCCATGTCATCTTTCTCTTTAATGTTTGACTTTTCTCCTTCTGACTCTAGTCGAATACCACCGCGCGATACTCTTATACTCTCATGGCTATTATATTTTCAAGGCTAAAATTGTTGATAATAATTAATTGTTGATTTAGAGAAAAATTAAAAATTAGAAACAAGTTTAGAAAAAAAAATTATATATTTTTATTCTTAGTTTTCCATCTTTAAAAAAATTTATTGTATGTACAAATTTTGTACAATAAAAAAATAACATAATGAATTGATACAAACAATTAACTCTAGTCTATCTAAACACTGTTGACATGGTATCATAGTAGACAGGGTGAAATCAAACATCAATACTTACCGACCCAACATACAATAAATGAAGAATAAAAAATTTAATTGTTAAAGGTTGGATTATCAATTCCCTAATCCCAGATTTAATTGAGAATTTTATTAGGTGTTCTATAGATAAAGGTGTTTGGGATGTTATTGCCACAATCTACTTTGATGAAGAAGATAATATCCAGATATATAACCTAAAATGAAAAGTCAGTCAAACCATAAAAAAAAAAAATTCTTTAAAAAACTACTACTTACAATTTCTTTGGCAAGAGATTGACTACAAACGCTCAAATCCCATGACATTTAGAAGGCCATGATGTGGTGCTTTTACATGGGACTTCCATACCATATCACCTTCCTCTTCAATGTTTGATTTTTTTTATTTTTGACTTTTGTTAGAACATAATTGTGTGATATTCTTATGGTTGTTAAGTTTTTAAGGCTAAAACATTATTTTAGTTCTTATAGTTTTAATAACATTATATTTTGGTCTCTAGTTTTTAAATTTATACAATATTATCATCTCTTATTGATCCTAGAAAAAGATAGCAAGAAAAAGTTATTGTTAATTCATTAGATTAGTATAGATATCTAATCTAACTTATTGTTAGGAAGAGATTTAATCATGATTTATAAAAAGCACTTCAATAATGTCTTGATTGTTTAAAAATAAAGTTATATTTACTCCATGAAAGTTGTAAAAATTTTAAACAGATGGGAATTTTTAATGTTCATCCATACTTTTGCTTTATCTTGATTGAACCAATTTCATATATATTCCTTTGATTCATGATAAATTGTATGACTGATTTTTTTTAGGTATGGAACTAATCAGAGTGTTTTTATTTTTTTTTAGTAAATTTATACACTTTTTCATTCTTATAAATAAAAGTGTTTGGAGGTTTTTTTTAAACAAAATATAAAATATAAATCTTGATTGTGAATTGAAAACTTAGCAAAGAATTGAATGGATAAATATATATTTAAAATCCTGAATTAGTTTCAAATAAACCTTATCCTCTCATTAATATACCAATATAAATTACATCATGGAAATTTTTTCATTTAGAACTAGAAAAAAAGGTCATATTTTAGTATATGAAAGTAATTTCACTTAATTCTTTTGTGTTCTCATGACTTATCAAAGGTCCGGTGGAAATTATTATACCTTCGTTTTATTGATTTTTCTTCAAGTTACATTTTTTATTTATAATTTTATTACTGTTTATTAGGCTTCATGATTTATTTTAATGTTTGCTAATTATAATTTGACTTATAGAAAATAAGAAATAAAAAGATTTACTTTAAAGATTGTTATATATATATATATATATATATATATATATATATATATATATATCATCATCATCATCATTATCATCATCATCATCATAAGCTTTGGGAGATTCATCCAGCAAGACTCAATTTAGAACTTTTTTTC
This sequence comes from Populus pruinosa, assembly GCA_026413675.1. NCBI lineage: Eukaryota > Viridiplantae > Streptophyta > Magnoliopsida > Malpighiales > Salicaceae > Populus > Populus pruinosa. The sequence continues at coordinate 18,485,489 of CM048608.1, read as the reverse complement.
CTTTAAGATATAACAGTGAATTTAGTGATAATGTGGGAATAAATTTATACTTTTCCCTTTCATTTTAACACTAGTAATATGAAACTCAAAAGATTTGGAATTTATTTTCCATAACCAGAAAAAAAATTATGGCAATACACAGCTTCATCTACTAGCCTAAACAAAATGGTTAATCCAAAACTTCCCCTATAATTATTGTTAGATTATCAATCAACCTCTAAAACTAATTTCTTGTATCAATCACCCATTTATGTTTCAACTAACTCTTAACCACTCTATAATGAATATTGTTTTTCATATTTTTTTTTAAGATAAAATAACCCTTTAAGATTCGAAGACAATAGTTTGAAGCTTAAAAAAAAGATCATTTGTGGTTGTTTCTCTCTAAAAATTAGTATAGTAATTAAAAATTACATTGATTATATTCTAGAATCCAATACACCTAGGGATAGAGTTTTTAAGTGTTTGATGATGAGTAATCACACATGCATATTAAAATTTCATTTTTAGGAACTGATAGATCAGAGAATTGAGGATTGATGGTAAAAGCCTCAGTTCTATAAAACAATCTTTTTAGATAAAGTTTTGAGATTCTCAAATGATTTAGTCAGTGACTTTTTAGTAAGAGATTATAATAAATGAGAAGATAAACATTAAATTCTAAAAACAATAATATTTGTTCTTAGTTTTAGTGTGATAAATGCTCTAAGAATATATGATAAGAGAACATAGATCATAAACTTTTTATCTAGATAGTTCAAAGAAAATTTATAACTCTTGTATCTTAAACCTTATTGTTTTGTTTAAGAGTTAAAAGTATTTTTCTTTAGAATATATTAGTGAGGGAAAAGATCTTTTATATCAATATTTATATTAATGAGAAGTACTCTTTCACAATATTAATACTGATAGAAAAATAACAGACCTAAAGAAAACTTCCACACATCTTTTTATATACAATATTAATATTGATTGAAATATAAGTAGATTTTAAAGAATTTTTACACATACATGAGGGAGTTGAGTATGATATATTGTCATATTCACGTGTACTTTGACTTGGTATTTCACTAAACTCATGTATATTGGACTAATATTATACCTTTGACACTTCTAACCATGGACATTTTAAACAAATGAATTAAGTACAAATAAATTGTGTATAAAATAAGTTGATTTATCACACATCAAGAACATCAAAAAATACTTTGACATTTAGATTTATTTTATGATATTTGGATAAAAATAACTAATATTATCGGTTCCTCTCAAGCTCCAAACTAATACTCTAGAATTTAAATGGGTAACTTTCCTTGAAAGTTATGGTGATAATTGTTTTGTTTTGAGTGGTTGATTGATATGAATCTGAAAATATAATGGTGACAATTGATATAAAAATTGGTTTTAGGGGTTGATTTGATAATTTATTTATTTATTTAGGTAAATGTTTTGGGATTATTTGAGTTGGTATCAAGAGAATTGAGTGAAGTGCATTGGCAAGAATAGATTATTTGATTATATATATTTCAAAAACTATAATTAATTTCCAAGTCGATTAATGAACAAAGTTTGTTCTTGCAAGAACAAGAACAAGAAAGCAATACCCAGTTTAATTTAGTCAAGAACTAATGAAGGGAGGGGGTGAGTTATGAAGAAAAACTCGCTCATTAGATGTATATGAGCATCTAATATAGGAAATGTCGTCGAATTTGGGGTTTTTTTGGTGGTCTTGAAGCCTGCTGATGAAGAAACTGCCTTGGAATTCGGGATGTTCTCTAGGGTTCAAGCTCACGTTGGTGGTATCTTTGGAACTCCTTGCTTTTGCAGCTCCACTAGAACACTATCAGTAGCTGGAGGTTTCAGTCCAAGAGGAAGTGGCAGCCATGGCTTCGATAAAACATCACCAATAGCTGCATCGACGCTCTCTTTTGTCTGTTGCAAAACATGTTGCCATGAATCATTAGACAGTCAGTAAGTTCACTAACACACAGATGCTTTTTTATTCAAATCTATAATTAACTGAAAGTAATATAGGAAAAATGGATTTGGGTCACCTGGTTCAACCCCATCCACATTAATACTGTTTATATTAATAATGTGTAATATACGAGATATATAATGATGAAGCCTAACTCTTCACTGCCAAAGGTTGTGATGTTATAACTCTCTATCCTCGTAAATATATGTCTATTAACAATAGCAGATAAAAATAACAAGAAGAAAGAAAAAAAAGAAAGAAAAGGGAACGAAGAAAATATTAAAGAGAGAAAGGGAATATGAAGAAAGCTCTTTGTCAATTGTTAAAACAATATTGTTTTTATAAATAATTTGTATTTTAAAGTGTTTTTTATTTATAAATATATCAAAATAGTATTATTTTTATTTTTTAAAATTTATTTTAATATCAACAAGTTAAAACAATACAAAAATAAAAAAAATTATAGATATTCATTTGCCCGTACTCTTAACCAAGGCATGGATAGTTAATAAGAAACATAATTTATTATTATTTAAGACTAGTTACAAAATAAAACTTGTTTATATTGTTTTCTTCCCACCGCTATTTTCTTCTTGTTCTTTTTTCCAACAATATTAAATATAAATATACATAACATATTAAATTCATTTTATCTGGTCTCTACGATAAGAGGTACGCTCGGATCAGTTTTCACACATCAAAATTAAGTTTCTCGGATTTTAAGTCATCAATCTGAGCTGACACGTTCACCGGAAATTATTTTCTTCGGCCTTTCTTTTGAAATTGAACCCAAGATATTAAGGTAAGGAGCATAAACTGAAACGTATAAAATGGGAAAAAACAAGAATGCTGAGAAGAAGTGGGAGGCTCACCGGATGAAGGTCTAAGAAAGGTTCGGGGCCTGAATTGTGTCTGGTTGGGACGCCAGTGCCGGGATCTACTTTGTACATGGCATGGGGTGGGATTCCTGGGACATGAAATCTCTGCAATAGATGATCATTTGTAGATTATCCAAAACTGCTTATATATATATATATATGTATACACACGCTATTAATTGCAACATATGCTGGTGTTCTATATGGATCCAAAAAGATACAGACAACTTTAAAGACTCCAAAAGAGTAGCAATATCGATGCTTACAGTTGCTGGTGGCTGTGGATAGCATGGTGTCCCCGGGTTTAGTGCATTTGGAACCTACTCAAAAAGTAACATAACTAAATTAGAAAAGGCTAGCTATCCCATTTCTTTTCCTTCCTTTTCTATCCTTTGACTGATAAAGTAGAAAGAAGGAGCTAATTAGGGCATACCTTTTGGTGGGCGTGGTGGTGCCAATATGAAGCGTCTGGTTGGTGCCATGTAGGTGGCGGCGGCAGCAGCGGTGAATAAGTAGAATGAACTAGATGTTTAGGCCACATATGCATTGGGAACTGGTCCATGGAGGGATGTCCCCATACATGTAATGGTCTAAAGTGGTGGTGCATGGGGATTATAGGAGGGAACCCCATGGTGGGTGCATGCCATGCACTTATATCCGTCTTGCCACCTCCACCAGACGCGGCAGCGGTTCCATACATTTGCCGTCTTTGACTCCAGCTTGCTGCTTCGGCCTGACGCGCTAGCAAATGTTTCTGGTGCGATCGGTATTTCTGCACACAACAGTCATCAAACCCCTTTAATCATATTTATCAAAATTAATCATCCAATATAAGAAAATAATCCCAAAACGAAACTTTATATATAAATTCCTTCAAATTTATTTCCAAATGTTTATTTTCTCAGCTATCAATAAAGTATATGCTTATTCAAATCATGCAAAATCAAGAAAGTAATTATATGTAGACAAAGTTTCTATTGGCCTGCAGTGCTTAGAAATTTCTTATGTTTTGAAAGTAAACGAATCTCAAATAGAGTACAGTCAGGGAGTCAATTTGTGGGCTAATGAAAGGAAATGTTGAAGTATAAGCATGTGAAAAATGTAAGAAAGAATTAAGCACTTAGAGCAGAAGAATTTTCCAGTGTGTAGTATATACTTGAAGATGGCTGGCAATATTATGGCGAGTGAGACAGTCAATTCCCATTAGTTCTAAAATCCTCGAAGGCACTGCCTTATCCACCCCTAGCTGCTCCACTGCTTGCACGAACCTCCTGTGCAGCTCTGGTGTCCAATCCACCTACACACAATTCAAGAAAATTAACCTTTTTCACTAAACATAAAAACAAAAATTAATAAAATAACAAAAAAGAAAACCAAAGAGATTTTTTTTCAACCAAAACAGATAGCACTTTTGAATCTTATGGATAATTCTCAGTTTCCCATGCATCTCGTGATCTCTTTGGCCCCCATGGAGTTTGCTGAGCAGCCATATTGGTTGAGAACGACTAATGTATTTAGTACTTAGCACCTAATCTAAATATGTCAACCCCACAAAATTAATCTAATTATTTTTTGTTTATTAAGAATATTAGTTTTTTTTCCCCTTCAAAAAATCTAAGTTCTTTGTTTTATATCGATGACTGAAACAAACCCTAATAAAATTAAATAATAAAAAAAGAGCACAATCAATTTGTTTACCTTCATTTTCCTCTTCCTTTGATTATTGTTGTTCTTCCCTTGTGTTGTTGGCTTTCTTCCCTTTTCACCATCTTCGCTGGGCACCGGATTAACAACCACGGACTCGTCTTTCTTACTCACAATCTCCTCTCCTCTACTACTCAAACTCGAGTCCAAACCTGAACCTGAAAACTTATCTTCCTCATCTTTCCATCGAATACTATTATCCTCCACTTTCTCATTCGACATAGATGTGTTCACATCCGATTCCTCGCCTCCGCTACCACTAACTGAGAATTCAGCAAGAATTTCAGGATCCATCTCCAAATTTGGCAACACATCCTTTTCATTAATACTGACAAAAAGATCATCGAAATCGATGCTTTCGAGCAAGTCCCCGTCGCAGAAGTCCGGGAACTCTCCATTGACAATAGTAGAATAACTCTCCATCTGTTCTTGGCTCTCATCCTTGATGGTTGTAGTGTTTCTGGAGGGTGACACAGCTAGCATTAATCCCAAAAAAGAACTCAAAAGGAACCTTGAAAAAAAGTTAACAAGTCTGCACGCTATATAGCTATATCAAATATTCTATGACTATGGTGCAACTATATTGGTATAAATATTTACTGCATGAAGAAATTGAGAGGAGAAATGGACGCTTCTTCTCCTTTTTTTCGAGTGACTTGGAGCTATGGGGATGAAGAGGAGGGAGACATTAAGTAGTATTTGATATGTTAATGTGGATTTAATTTGTTTTCTTTTGCAGTGCAAGTGGAGAGATTGGATATCAACCACAACTTGAATTGAGATCTATATATGGGCGTTTGTTTGTTTTTATGTTTTTGTTTGTCTGGGCATGCTACGCATAATAATATAATGTTTTTGGCTTTTTTTTTAGATTTGAAAATCTGTAAAGTGCTCGTGAGCTTTATGGATGTCTTGTAATATAAGAGAGAGGAAGAGAATTGGGAGAGGAAGGAGGAGGAGGAGGAGGAGGAGGAGAGGAGAGGAGAGGAGAGGAGAGAAGGGAGAGAGGATATATAACATTAATTGCAACATGGATAGTTTTATTAGCTGGTCAAACTAAAGGAATTTGTATTTGTTGGTACAATGAAAAACAGAATGTCAATTGATATATATTCAAGGGTATTTAAAGGTTTAAAAAATTTAGATATTAATAATTTTATTTTTTTAAGTTTTGAGTATTTCGTGACTTCTATTTATTATAATAAAAGATGAAATTATATTTATTATTATATATATATAAATTAAAAGATGAAATTATATTTATTATATATATAAATATACATGATACTAATACATATATGATCAATCGAGTTTTATATTAGATTTGATAATATCTATATCTTATATATTACTCATATTAGATTTGATAATATCTATATCTTATATATTACTCATAAAAGATAATTTTCTAAAAAAAATTAACTTGTTCATTCATGTTAGTATGGATTATGTTAGTATTGATTGATATTCATAACATTCAAGAATTCTTAATGAAAAAGATAATAATATTTCGAATTAATGGGAAAGAAATTGACCTTTATATGTTTTGCTAAATTAATGATAGATAATAAATTCATTTAGTTTCTTTCATGGTTCTATTACTCAAACTAGCAATTGTTATTTGGTCCACTTTACAGCACTTGTTATTTGGATTATTAGAGAGGGCAGCTATTGTTGGGGAAAAACAATTTATACCTAGTTCATTTATTTGGGGTTTTTTTCCTTTAAAATTTTATATCCATTCTTTGTCATATTGGATATTGTGTATATTGATTGCTGGCAACATTTTGTGGTCATATCCTTTGTAAAATAGGAAGAACTATTACATATCTCAAATTATATATATATATATATATATATATATATATATATATATAATAGGATGTACATTCACAATAGAAATATCATTCATGTAATTTGCTTAAACTTTTTATGTCTTTTGTGTGTTGTTTCTAACCTTTTAATGGCATTTCTAACCTTGATCAGTTTTGAAAATTTTTTAAATTTCTCATAGAATTTATAGTGTTTTTAACATTTTGACACGTGAGGTTTTTTAGAAAAATAGATATTTTGATTAATTAATTTTTATTTTTATTTTTTTATTCTATGTTAATTTTCTCGTAACCAGTTTTGCTCAGCCTATACTTTGACTTAATGGTAAGCACCAATGCAACAAACAATAATCTGTTGTAATTTATACACTTATCTCATAATGGTTCGACAAAGTTTTTTAAAAGATTAAAAAACTTGATCATAAGAATGCTAACAAGCTGAGTATTGGGTGGCCGGATTTACGGTGATGAAAGTTAAATTTGTGATAAAATAAAGGGATTTTGTTATTATTTATAGAAAAAAATGAAAGAAAAAGATGAAATGAGGCAGGAGAGAGAGAATAGTTACTCGCTAGATTATAACTTAAATATTAACTATAGATATTAGCAACGGGTTTATTTCATCTACAATACCGTTTATAAACATAACACATCATTTTTTATTTTTATTGCAATTCAAGTTATTTTAGTCATTTTCTATGATATTTAGATGGCATTTTTGTGACTTCCTTAAACTTTTGTTGTTTGTGATATTCTGCATGTATTTTGTGTAAATATTTTAACTCATGGCCTTTTTTCTTTTCTTTTTTCTTTTTTTCTTTTGCACATGTTGCACAATTGTTGGATTGGTTTAGGTTTCTTCCATGTAATTTTGGTTTTTACTTGTTTTGAGAGATAATGACCCATTTTATGAAAAGTAATAAAATTCTTTCCTATTAAAAAAATACATTTTTTAATCATCTCTTTCCATTTCTCTCTTCTTCCGTTTTTGTTTTCATCTGTCTCATATTATAAATACCCATTAGTTGTAGTTACAACGTGAGCATCATAATTTTTTTCCTCCAAAGTGATTCAATATATTTTTAATTCTCCTATAGTTCATCAATCCATTAGAATACAGGGTCACCATTAATGTTCTGTAGACTGTAATTTAGAGAAAAAATCACTTTGAATAATTTGGCCACCCTTAGTTGATATTCAACAATGCAAGCAAATACCCTTCTAATTTACGATCATGGACACATCGCTTTCTATCAAGTCTCGCCCTTCTTGTCCTTTTCTATGACGGAAGTTACATCGTTTCACTCAATTGCTAATCCGATGCTTTGAGGAAACTTTATACACATGATTATCATCCTATTAAATTCTAACATAATAGAATACGACATCGTAATCATGGATAAGTTTTCAAGTATAATGAAATATTTTAGTTTAGAAACACAAAGATATTATTTACATTTAAATATATAAATTAATAAATTAAGAATAATTGTTAACACTAATTAATATAAAAATAAAATAAAAAACAGAGAGAGAGTAAAGAATAGATTAAAATACAAATATTTTAGCCCCTCTTTCATTTTTATTTTCTACATTTTCATTTGGTTTATTTTAAAATTCCTAGTTACTTAATATAGGTTTAAAAAGTTTAATAAATTGGTTTAGTAATTAAAAAATTTGTTCATTTTCTTTATCTATTAAATTCAAATTTTAAGATTAGTATCCATATATAAACAAGTATGTGTGGAGATTATAATTTTAAGAATCAATTAGGGGGAAAAAAACTTAATCTTGTTTTACATTAAATATATCTTTTAGTATCATAATAGAAAAAACGATAAGTTTAAAACAAATATAATTCTAATATGTGAAAACTACGCTTAAAAACCACTTAATATGATATAGTATGTTTTAATAAAAATATTTTTTATTAAAATAATAATTTTCATTTGATTTTAATATTAAAATCATTGAGAAGTATCTAATGAGTATTAATTTGAAATATTTTTTAAGTAAAAAACAATTTTAAAAAACGTTTTTAAAAAATAGGTTAAATAATAGTATTATTAAACCAAGAGGGGAAGAAAGTTACAAGTAGCATTTCACATAGAATATGTGATAATAAGCTTCAAATAAATTGGATTAAACCCTACCGAATTCGGTCTCATAATTAGTCTGCATCGTGGTGGGGTCATGCATATATCCAAACGTTATTGGATAAGACCATAGCCTTAATTTTTGACTTCACAAAAATCTTTGATTATATATATATATATATATATATATATATAAAAACATTAATGCATTGGTACATAATTAGACTATAGTAAGTCTATTTTCCATGTGTTGTGCCTCTTTATGATGTCCATGAGTTCAATCCCGTGACTGACCCAGCTCACAGCATCCACGACAGAAACCCTGTGAGAATATGCTTAAATGGCTTGATCGGACTGATTGGTCCCCATGGATTTAACTCATTCAATTGATTGTTGAATTCTTCGTTACTTATCACAGTGGAGACCCATATATATATTTGCACGATAGACGTGTCATGGGGTTAAATTTTTTACAATAAAATTTAATTTAATATAGTAGTTTAATCCCAACTAAACTCAGTCTTGTCTTCTCTTTTCGCTCGTATTTTCTATAACTATGTATTTTCCTCACTCAAAAAGATTTTTACAATTACCAAGTCGTAAACAAAGAACAAACACAAGTAAGGACACCGAACTTTACAAAAATACCTCTCAACTTGTATTTATCTCATTAATAAAGGATTACACAATAACAATATGTGTGCTATGCACATAAATCACATGCTCTACAACAAAGGCTTTTCAGCTTATTTATAAACAAATATGAGCTGCTACGCTCACCTATAATCCCTATTTTTCAGGGCATAATGGGGCACTCACTCCCATAATCTCTATAATCCCTCATTTTCAGGGCATAGTGGTGCACCTACTCCCCCATGATCTTTGTGGCTTACCTGTGATCCCTAATTTTTGTGGGGCACTTCTTCCTCCATTATACTGCCACTTCACCACATTTTGCCCCTGTGATGCACAATTGCCTATTCTACTGTGTCAGCTGCTGACTTAGAAGGTCCATTATCTAAGTCTCAACATTCATGCCAAGTCGTAAGCTCAAAGACTTGCATAAACCATTGCACACTGCCTGTCGAATTCATCTTTACCTATGCAAGGTTGTCACTGTCCATCGTTACCGAATTCTAGGCAGTGTGCTTTAGTTGGCGCATCCCCACGCCTACAGCCCTAACAAACCACCCCTACTAAAAAAGTATAACATCCTCATCGAAATAGATGTGAGATAGTTTTGCACTTGATCCTCAAATTGCCACAAATATGTATCTTTCTCCCACGAAACCTCTTCATTTTTCTTTCATTTTACTAAAAATTCTGTCTATAGATTCCTTTTGTGTTGGCCAAGTCGACAATGATCCATAATCTTGGCAACACCATCGTCAAATTGCTTGTGAATCGTAGGAGGAGCTTTTTGCGACTTACTTCTTTTCAGATCCTCATTATCTTCATAAAATGGTCATAAGTAACTTACATGAAAAGTGGGATGAAGCTTCAGCTGTTCGGGTAGTTTCAACCTATAGGTAACAACCCATACCTTTTCAATGACATCAAAAGGTCCATCATACCTTGGCACCAACCTTTAGTGCTTCATTGTTCCCACAATTTTCTTTCAAATTTGCGAAGTTAACTTGAGCAACACCTTGTTACCCATACTGAATTCCAGCAACCTTCGCTTTTGATTGACATATTTGAGCATCCTCTTTCTTGTCTTACGTAAATTATCTTGAGCTTACTCAAACAGCTCTTGTCGCTCTATCATAAACCTATACACCGCTGGACTCTTCCCACTAGATATCTGCACTGCAATCTCGGCATGAATTTGGGGTTGTGCTCCCAAAACCAACTCAAATGGACTTGCTTCCGTTGTCAAAGATTTTTGAAGATTATAACAAAACTGTGCACTATTCAACAACTCCAACTAGTTTTGTTGTATTGTTGTCACATAGTGTCTCAAATATTCCTCTAACAAAGCATTTATCCTTTCCGTCTACCCATCAATCTATGGATGGTTGGCGGTCAAAAACTTCAGCCTTGTTCCCATCATGTTGAACAATGTTGTCCAGAATCTACCCGTGAATCGTACATCACAATCACTTATAATGTATGAGGGTACTCCGAAGTATTTCACCACATTGCGGTAGAATAATTCAGCAGCCATTTCAGTTGTACACACCGTAGAGGCAGCCACAAACACCGCATACTTAGTGAATCTATCCACAATAATCATGATCATGTTCATGCCATCCATCTTTGGAAAACCAACAATGAAGTCCATCGAAATTGACACCCAAAGCTTCTCTAGAATCTACAGCGGCTGTAACAAGCCTACTTCTCGCTGTCGTAAAGTCTTGTCTTACTGGCACACTAGACAAGTCCTGACATAAAGCTCTACATCGTCTTCCATCTTCGGCCAATAATAAGTCTGTGATAAAAAAGCAACCACCCTTTCTCTTTCTTGCCCACTACGGATCATGAGTCTCCATCAATAAATATTTATGTTGCTCTCCTTTTGGCATAAAGATTCTCACCAATACCTTCTTATTGTCCCTTCTTGTATAAGCTAAACCATTTTCTTGTATGCTACATCTTCCCTAGTAGCTTGACAAAGTTGACCCAACATGTCTGACTCCACCTAAACAATAGCAAAAACAGTACCAATTACCTTGCGTCTGCTGAGTGCATCCATGACCTGATTATGGCTCCCCAGTTTGTGCTCTCATACAAAATCATATTCGGCCAAGAATTCCTGCCACCGAGCCTGTCGCTATGATAATTTCTGCTACATCCTGAAAAATGTGTTAGCAACATTATCGGTCTTGACCACAAATTTCAGCTATAACAGATATACTCTCCATATGCCAAGGCAATGCACTACTATCGTCATCTCTTTCTCATGCATCGAGTAATTCTGTTCCGTATCAGTTAGCTTTTGACTCTCCCAATGGCCCTATCCGAGGCATCAGTATACACTTCGAATGGCTTCTCAAAATCAGGTGGCCCTAAAACTAGAGCTGACGCTACAACTATTTTCAGCTTCTCAAAAGCTTGTTAACAATCAACCGTCCATTCTCAACTCCGATTCTTCTTGAGAAGATCCAAGAGAGGAGTTGTTTTCTTGTTATAGCTCTCAATGAATCGTCTGTAGTAGTTTGTTAGCCCAAAAAATAACCTTAATTACGGGACTGATTTTGGAGTTGTCCATTCAACAATGGCTTGAATCTTCTATGAATCCATCTTCACCTATCTTTCTCCAATTAAATGGACTAAGAACATAATTTCATCTTTTACAAACTCATATTTTTACCTCTTCACATGCAATTCATATTCTCTCAATCTACTTAACACTTTAGAGAGATAAGTTACATGTTCTTCAATGCCTCTACTATAGATTACAATGTCATCGAAGTAGACTACAACGAAATTATCTAAGAAATTATATAGCACATCATTCATTAGATTGTAAAATATTGCTAGAGCATTTGTTAGGTCAAATGACACAACTAGAAACTCGTATAAGCCATACCTTGTCACATAAGTAATTTTATGCTTGTCACCATCAGTAACCTGCACTTGCCAATACCCCGATCGCAAGTCCAATTTTGTAAAGATAGAGTCTCCATATAATTTTTCCATCAAATCCTTAATTAAAGGGACATGATATTTATTTTTTAGTGTTACCTTGTTAAGTGCTCGATAGTCCACACACATACGAAGGCTTCCATCCACCTTCTTTTGAAACAACACGGGAGCACCATATAGAGCCTTGGAAGGGCAGATGAATCCCGAGTCAATTAGCTTTTCAAATTGTTTCCTCAATTCTGTCAATTCTATTGGCGATATTCTGTAAGGGGCTTGAGATGGTGGCTTTGTCCCTAGTACTAACTCAATTCGATGGTCGATGGTCCTCCTAGATGGGAGTTTTTTCAATAGTTGAGGCGGCATCATATCCTCGAATTACTGCAGCATGCTAGCAATTTCATTTGGCACCTCTCCATAATAGTCTGCCTTTTCATCTACTATTGTCGCAAGAAACATTTTCCCTCCTTTCCGCAATGCTTTGTAAATAGCAATTGCCAAGACCAAGCTTTTCCTTCCTTTTATTACTTTCACAATTGTGATATTGCAACATGGGACGAAACATGGGCACCCCTCACTCGTAATCATAACCTCATTGAGATACATCATCAAAACAATCTTGGCTTTTGTAAGAAATCAAGACCAAGAATAATATCATAATCATCAAGATTTATGACCAACACATCCTACTTACCTCTCCATTAATCCAGCATTATCGACACATCATAAGATATCCCAACACTTCTCTGTGCCTACAAGTTTACTGCCTTCATAAATGTATGGTTATCACTTAGCCGCAAGCCAAGTTCCTTCACCAGCCGATCTACCACAAATATATGGTTTGCACCTGAATCTAGCATAGCATTCATATTTTTTCCATTTATCCCAATCTTCACATACATCAGATTGTCCGTAGCCCCTAACTTCCCTTTTCGCAGTGCAATAATCCTCACCAAGTCTTAATCAACAGGGCGGGTTTTGGCAATTGTATCCCCTGACTCAGCTACCAAGTAGTTTATCACACGCATAGGATTGACATGCGTAACCACCCCCTCATCCTCATCGCTACCCCCAGCCCGAATAGTATTCAACTTCTCCCTCTTCGAACACTCCCTTGCCAAGTGATGACCATCACTAATGAAGCAAGTAAAGTTCGGTTTTTAACTCTTACCTTGTGCACCCATAAACTTAGCATTGCCTTTATTCGTGGCAGCAACCATCGATGCACCCCAACCAAATTTCTTCTTCATCTTATCCTTCTTATTTCTTCCTTTAGACTTGAAGGAGGTTAATGTATAGCCCTCTCTAGTAGTTGATTTGAAATCAACCAAATTATCCTCAGCAACAATAACGGAGGACAGATCTTTTACATTCTGTCGTCTTAGTTCCGTTTGCGCCTAAGTTTGCAATCCAGACATGAAGTTGAACAACCTATCCTCCTCGAATATATTCTCGATGTCAAGAATCAAAGAACTGAACGATTTAACATACTCATAAATTGACCTTTCATATTTAAGTCTTTTCACCCCACCAAAACACTTCGGTTCAGGCAACTTAAGCGTAGATGTACTTACCCCAATAAGAGCGTTTCTCACTGCCCCTTTTAAAATAACAATCATCTCTTCAGTAGCTTTCAATCTTTCGCTTGATTCTGCCGCAAGAGATATGTACAAACTCTCAGCCCTTTTAGCGCTTTCTATAGCTTCCTTCAAGCGATCAATAATAAAACATTCTTCGCCTTTCTTATTTGACCCTATCAAGGTCTCAAGACATATCAATTGTTCCCGAATAGCTTTTATAACTTCAGCTGCATATTTTTATAATTAAACCAAGCTCTGATACCAATTGTCATGGGGTTAAATTTTTCACAACAAAATTCAACCCAATGCGGAAATTTAGTCCTAACTAGACTCAGTCTTACCTCCCCTTTTCACTCGTGTTTCCTACAACTATGTATTTCGCTCACCCAAAGAGGTTCTCATAATTGCCAAGTCGTAAACAAAGAACAAACATAGGCAAGCACACCAAACTTTACAAGAATACCTCTCAATCTTTATTTATCTCATCAATAAAGGATTACACAATAAGAGTGTGTGTGTTATGCATATAAATCGCATGCTTCACAGCAAAGGCTTTACAGCCTATTTATAGACAAATATGAGCTGTTAGGCTCTCACCCATGATCCCTATTTTTCAGGGCATAGTGGGGCACTTACTCCCCATAATCTCTATGATTCCTCATCTTAAGGTTATAGTGGAGCACTTAGTCCCCCATGATCTTAGTAGCTTACCCATGATCCCTAATTTTTAGGGCATAGTGGGGCATTTTCTCCCCTATGATGCAGCCACATTCTGTCTGCCCACATGACAGTCCCAACTGCCTATTTTGCTATATTAGCTGCTGACTTAGAAGGTCCATCATCTAAGTCCCTACGTCCATGCCAAGTCACAAGCTCAAAGACTTATATAGACCATTGTACACTGCCTGCCGAATTTGTCTTTGTCTATACAAGGCTACCGTTATCCATCGTTGTTGAATTATAGGCAGTGTGCTTTCGTTGGCGCATCCCTGAGTCTAGAGCCCTAACAGATGGTTCTTATAAAAATTAGTTTGATTACATAATGAATTTCATTATTTTGTTGCTTGATAGCTAGCTTTTGAGCTTATAGATGACACATCAATGACCACAACACAAATAATATATTATCTATTTTTTAATAAAAATAAGTTATTTAACCTTTAAAAAATATAAAAAAATTATAAGCCAAGACATGCGAACTTGGACTTAAAGTTCACATCTTTAGATTCTTTCTTCCATAGGCTCAAGGTTTTGAGTAGTGCGCCCACACTTCAAGGTTGTTTTTCAACTTTTTTTTGTATATTTAGGTTAATTATATATTTATGAAAAAAAATATTGAACTTCATTGAGTCCATGATATTAATCATAAACTTAACGAGTTAGGCCACAATGTATGATCTATTATAATACTTGATCTTTTTTCTGGACTCAAATAAATTCAAACGGTCATTAACATTTCCTTTCAATTAATAAACCTAGTATATAATTATAATTATTAACCATTACAAATTTGTTTTAATGAAATTAAGTATTATGAGACATACGAATTATTAAGTAGTGCTTACATGTGTTCTAAATAACATTATAAATTGTTTATTTTGTAATTAGAAAATTTAAGATTCAGTAAGATGTGGATTTTGAGATAGTAAAAATTAACTATGTTGTTTATGATGAATTTTTTAATCCATTAATCTTTAAGAGTATAGAAGAAAAATTATTTAAAAATAACAACATATTAATAATGTATGTACTGAATAAAAAGTTCAATTCATTGTAATTAAATAGCATATAATTATATACATGTTTAAATTTGATTTCTATCAAGTATCTTCCCCTTATTGTATTTTTCACTAATGGTCATTTAGGATGAGAAACTATTGATAAATTTTCACTTAAAGGCAATTCCATATTGACATCATCATGTCATGGAACATGGTTTATTCTTGTTATCAAGTGATGCTCAAAATAGTAAGAGATAAATATTAAAATTTCTTCCATAAAATAAGTCTCACATATCGAAACTTTAACATGCATCTTATTTTTTAATTTTTTTTTCTTTAGATTGAACAAGTATTTGAATGGAATTAAATTAATGTTTTTAATATATAATAATAATAATAATAATAATAATAATAAAAGATAATAGAAATTTAATTAAGATGAATATGTAATCTTTAACATCTCGAATAGATACATCCATCTATATTGGACAAGTAATCTCGTTAGCTCAAATGGTTACCATGAGTATTTCTTAATTTTTTTTGGAAAAAAAAAATAATGCCTACAATAGAAGGTCTAATTAGTTATTTCTTTCATCGCCTCCAATGTTTTTCTTAAACATTAGATGTATAAGTAGATACTTCATTAAATCAAAGAAAGATAGAGAGAATATCATCATAGGTTTGCGGATTGTCTACAAGATATTCATTTCAAACTCCTTCATGTGTTAGGTATGCAACTTATTAGAGCATTTATCTCTAATAAAATAACTAATCTTTGTGAGTGCATCACATATTCCTTTTAGCAAGAAATCCTTATGAGCAGGTGGAATGAGTGTTTGTATAAACACATGACAATAATGACTCTTTATTTTATACAAATTCATTAATCTATATATGTTTGAAGCATATCCATTGGGAAAACATATACTCTTAAGTCATTGGTAAATAAGTAACTATGCATTATTGTCTATAATGAAACTAGTTTTAGGTTTTGCAACCCATGACCCATCATAAATCAACTTCATATTGTTATGGTGACAAAATAGAAAAAGGTATATCTATTATAGCATTCATTATGTCATTTGTCTTCCTTTTCATGTTCATCATCATGTTAAAAATATTCTCAAACATGTTTTTTTTTAATATGTATGACATTCATACTATGAAGGAGAAGATTAGTCTTCTAATAGGGAAGCTCCCAAAAAATACTTTATTTTACCTAATTGGAGGTCACACCAAAATCAGGAAACCTCTGTAAGAAAATCATTGATAGTTGACATCAAAACTATCTTCATTTGAAAAAATTTTCTCCTTGAGTTATCATAGTAGGAGAATCATTGATAATCGACATTAAAACTACCTTCATCTAAAACTTTTGTTTTCTTGAGACAATATATGTCAAAGTCTGGAATGACTATAACTGTTTCAACTCATCAATCAAATACAAGCATCTATATTTCTACCTTGATTATTAAGACTATGTATGACCATAGATAAGAATATGAGTTTTGGTCTCATATATATTTCTAGTAGTAAGTTGTAAACCGTAACTATCACCAGTTAACAAAAATATGGTGCAACAAATTACTTATATGGATTAAATCCATTTGTACATAACCCAACACATATGTTATATGGTTCCATTAAAAAGTAAGGATACACCCTATTGAAATGTTTTTAGGCTTCACCATCAAAAAGATGAATCATGATTCCATTCATCGCATTATGTGAATGATATCATGTCATATGCTTAACAATCTTTGTAGCATGAGTAAACATTGCAGTTTAGAAGTGATTGGAAAGTATTTTAGTTTTCTATACATGACAAGTCATTTCCCTTCTAAGTTTGGGTTTATATTGAGAATGCCCACATATTTTGCACCAGGTAAAATCTGTATTTTCTAAACAGTAAACATGCAAAAATTTGAAAATATGTCAGTTCATTGTAATTTGTGCATTCATCCTATAAATAGTTCCTTGAAGTTTTTTAAAATATAAAAAAATTTAGTTGCATCTGCATTTGGTTCTTCATCTATAATTAAACATTCATCTACATCATTTTAATTCATTCTCATAAAATTTATATACATATTTTCTATAATGATTGTTATTAGTATTACCTATTCAAAAAAAAATAACATTTGAACCTATATCTCTATTGATATGGTTTATGAATGTAAGTATTAGACATTTCACATAAAATTTTCTTTAGGGTATAATGTTGGGTTTTTTTTTTTTCCCACACCAAGTAGCACGTACAATACGCTATGGTATGCAATATCAGCCATGAAATCTCTAGGAAAACCTTGAACCATAAAATGCATAAATAAATAAATAAATAAAATTCAGAAACAAAAGAACAAGATATCCGACAACAACGTTTCCAGAAGTGATATGAGATAATGTTGAATTTTCTTTCTGTCAAATGGTTCAAACCATCAAGAGTACTAATTACTGGGCAATTTTATTCACTTATTTGAAGAAAATCCGTGGCAACATTTATAAGATATTCTTTAAAAGTTGATTTCTCCACATCACTACAATTTCACTTTCATTCACGAACAGTTTGTCACAATCTTCATATTCAAGGACTTAAATACCAAATGCTTGAGCCCATATCTCTATTTTCTTTTGTTGTTACGTATTTTAGCAGAGCAATTCAAGGTTTGAGCCCGGAATATTTCTGATGTCACACTTTTTTTTTCTAATAACTAAAGAATTTTTTAACTAGTTTTCAAGTAATTAGTTTAAGTTTTTATTTCATATAATTTTTAGTAATTTATTTTTGAAAATCTCTATTTTTTTTATCTTAACAGCTATAACATTAAGTAATTATTTGATATTGTAATGGTTTTTACAGTTGCTAATTGAAAATATAGATTAAAAAGAACTATAATTACAACTTTTTTTAATTAAGGTATCAATTAATAGTTTGAGATAAAACTGTGAGATGTGTTGATTAACTAGGTATTTTTAGATTCATGATCAAAACAAAATGTAAACCGCAACATAATATACCACAAAAAATAAATAGAGCTTAACAGACTATTTGAAAATATGTTTTTGAAATTTAAAATTATTTTATATTTTTAATCATTTTGTTTTTTTGGTGTTAAAAATAATTTAAAAAATATATATTATTTTAATATATTTTTAATAAAAAATACTTCATATACACTTCCACCAAAAATTTTCAATTCGATGCAGCTTCCATTCATGAATATGGAGCAAACAGTATAAACATTAATGAAGAAAACAACTTTTTCGCTTGAGGTGATAGTATTCCTGCTGGCTACTAAAAAGGACATTGATGTCCTCCTGGGAATGGTCATATCATAAATAAGGACAAATATGTTACAAATGGGTCCCTAAAATAGCAATAATAGCAGCTGCTGAAGATTATGTTGCAGAGAGGAATCTAACTTTCTCTATCAAAGGGCCTTAGAGGTCCCCAATTTTCATCAAACTCTCTAAAACAGTCCAAAACCCTACTCCTGCTTGAGGCCCCCATCCCCCAGCTTCTTCAACCCAAAGTCTCCATTAAAACTCTCCCCCTCCCCCACATGCATTTTATGTTTAAAAAAATTAAAATTAAAATTAAAGTTGTTAAAAACTTTTCTTCTTATTTATCATTTTGACTTTCATGAATTGCTTTTAGAAAAGTTTAACTGCATTGACAATTATTATTATTATTATTATATATACTGAAATAAATTGATATTTTACTGTAAAGAATAGTTATATTTTTTAAAAAAAATTATTGATACACTACAGTAGTAGTGGTGGCAAGTTTATAATTTTTTTAGAAAAGAGTTCCTGCTCATATCTTTTTCTATTATTTTTTTATATATTTTTCATTTCATACTTCGTCTATTTATCACCGTTTTTTAGTTTTTATCTTCATTTTTTATAATATTTTTCTTTTATTTTTCTCTTTTCTTTTTCTTTAGAAGTTTTTGGGAATGGAGTCGATCGATTACTTAACGCTGTCCCTTATGAAGTGAGAGCTCGAGGAAGAAATGGTTTGCATCTTCAATCATGCACATAAATATAAATAATATAAGTAATTTTGCATGTCCTGTGGTCTTTTCCTTCCATGCATAGCCTGTAACCAGAGGAAAAATACAAGGGTCAAGTTGCCGATGCACGCTTGCAACAAGAACGTGTAGCCATGGATGCCCACATATTAAAATATTTGTGTAAACTCGTTTTATATTCATGAACTCATCTATCTAGAGGAATCGAATATTAATTCTATCCTCTGCCCCTTTTTCTATAAATTTGGGAATGGATATTTTGAGAAATTTAATATAATTTAAGTTTAGATTAATTTTGGGAATGAAGCATGGAAAATATATATGATCACACTAGGTCCATTACTGTTTTTTGTTTTTATCTTCATTTTTTTTGTAATATTTTTCTTTTAGTTTTCTCTTTTCTTCTTTAGAATTTTTTTGGAAAAAAATAAAATGCATGCATAGAATTTTCAATTTATAATTATGATTTTGTTAAGTTAAAAAATACATTGGAAAAGCTTGTGTGTTTATTTTTTTACTAAAAAATTATTTGATCTACAATGAAAAATAGATCAAATAATTAACAAGTATTTAATAATCACAATAATTATTCTTAAATTTAATTATGAAAAAAAATTAAACATGTCATAGTTATTACTAAAATTATTTTATTTATACTTTAAGATGTAATGTGTGTGCATGCGGCGTAGAATGATGTGAGGGTTAAGAGATCGTCATCTAATTGTGTAAAAGACTGGTTGTGAATAGAGAATGAATTTTTTCTTTTTTTATATATAAATAAAATGCAATTTGTTTTGTAAAAAGTGGGTCATTAGATATCATTTTTTAAAAGGCAATGTTTGACAAAAAAAACAAAAAAATATTTGCCTCTAAAATCAAAATTATCAAAATAGGCTTGGTAGATGTTTGTTAAACACACCTTAAAGCCAAAGAAAATTTCTAATAAAAATATTGTCAACCAAACAGGATCTTAATTTTTTATCTAATTTTGACCCAAATCTTTTGATTTGACCATCAAAACCAAATCAAATTTCACTAATTAGATTCGAGAAACAAATCAAACCCTAAATTAGAATTCAAAATGAAATCAAATTTAAAAAAATTAAAAAAAAAACTTTCTATTAAAATAGATCAAAACCTAGAAAATCAAAAAAGTACGACGAACATTCAACAAGAACCCAATAATGTAAATTTTAAACCAGACTAGATATTGACAAACCAATGACATAGACATGCTAGAAATCATAGAAGGATTAATGATCTAATATTCATGCACAATTTTCATTCAAAAACCATGATTTTGTCGAAATAGATTTTGGTTTAAAATAAAAATCTTAGGATCAACGCCTACTAAAATCATGTTATTGATACAAAATAAAACCTAAATTATTGACTAATAAAGTCACCTGAAGGGTTCTATGCAAAGAATTGGACCAAAATTGGTTTAAATCATGGGGATAATGCAATGGTTTTTTCCAAGAACACGAAGAACACTATTTTAGAACCTAGAAGATATCCAGATATAAAACCAGCCACTATTAAATCTAGAGTTAACATTTTAGGCCATTAAAATGTGTTTTTTTAGTTCCAACAAATCACATTACCATAATCAATATATTTGAATCAAAAGAACCAATAAACAACATCAAAACATCGAGATTATATAAGTTGTTCCAAATCTAAAAACTATCAACTTAAAACAACATATATATTCATATAATAGAAGTTTAAAATTGATTTTTCTAGACTCATTTTATTCATGAACACACCTAGAAAATTTAGGATGAACATTATTGTTTCAATATGCATTGTTTAAATTAAACTAAAACATCATTATTTTATACATAAAAAATAATTTAAATAGAAGATTTTTACATCTAAAATATCAAAAATATCCAAATGAACTTCAAAAAACATAATCAAACTATCATAGTAACAAATGGGGTAACCATCACACTACTTGTCATGTGTTCCAAACTCAAATAGACCATATAGACTTCACTTATAGATTAGAAAGTAATACCTCTAAACTCCTAGAATAGCTACAACTCTTTTACTTTTCTTTGTCAAGTCTTGCTTCCACAAGCTTATTGTCCTTTAGGCTTTTAAATTTTCACAATTAAAGTTTTTTTTTATCAATCTTTTCTCTCTTTTTTTCTCTTTTTTTATTTGATTTTTCATAAGAATATTTATAGAGTTTTCAATGGGTTCAAATATGAATTAATCAAAACTTAGCTCTTTGATCAAAATGAGAAAGTTTTAGAGGATATTTTAGAGTTGTGAGCTCTGGACTTATGTTGGCTTTTTAATGCAGGTTTTGTGACAAACTTGATTTTTAAAGGTTTTGGTGGCTTTCTTAAATTTAGAGACCAAGGAGCTTGTTTTTTGCCTTTTAATCTTGAGAGACACGTGCCTAGCTATTGATAAGAACCAATTGATAAGGCTTAAAATGTGAACACATAACAAAAAATTAATAGTTTTATGAAATGGTTATCATAGTTATTGATGACTGAGTTAACCACTTTCAATGTTTCATCAAAGTAACTCCAATGTCATCATTGTTAAAGATCATCTGATCTTTGTAGATGAGATATACATTTTTTATTTGAATTCAACCTTAATTAATATAGAGGTATGTAGTTAAATAGTGACATATCGTGTAGGTTAAACTCTAGAAATTAAAGTTTTTAATTTGATATTTGACTGATTTCATTTTAGTCTTTATTCTTCCTATTACTTTTAATTGTATTCATAATTGCCTCTCAAACTCATAATTTCATGTAATTTCACCATTGTCAAACTCAATTATTAGCCCTAAAGTTTAGCATTACTTTCATCTTGGTCCTTAGTTTTTAATTTGCACACCTGGTCCCTTAATTAACCATCAAAATTTTATTTTTTTTAATTTAGCCCTTGATTTTGTTACACGTTTGTTTCAATCTGATCCTTGGTTTTAAATTGATTCAATTGAATTTTTAATTGCCTATCAAACTTTAATATTTATACAATTAAACTCCTGATTTAATCAAATTAACTTTTTAAGATTGCAATTCAACCCTTATACTTTAATTTCTTCTAATTAAATCTTAAATTAACTTTAAAAATTAATTTTTTTTACAATTAAATCCTTTAAAAATTCTCATTGAGCCATTACCTATTCAAATTTATATTTGTTTACCCAAAATAAAAATATTTTTATCAATAGAGCCTTTTTTCATTCAGAATTGGGTTGTTAATTTTATACATTTTGATCCTCTTACATTTTTACTTGTCACTTTTGTGGTTCACCAATAATATTGAAAATTTTCTAGCTTTTATAATGTATATCTTTTATATTTTGAATTTCTTTTTCTATTTCTTTTTTTTATTATGTTTTTTGGTTCAGCAAAAAAACAAAAACTTAATCTTTTTACTATATGCTATCAATTTTGTCTGTACTATAAAAACAATTGAGCATCAAATTGATAAGATATGTACTTCATTTCAATAATTTTGAGCAAAGTCTAATGTGGGGTATTTTTCTTGGGGGGTGTACTTGTGGAAGGAGTCGATCGATTACTTAACGCTGTCCCTTATGAAGTGAGAGCTCGAGGAAGAAATGGTTTGCATCTTCAATCATGCACATAAATATAAATATTCTAAGTATTTTTGCATGTCTTGTAGTCTTTTCCTTCCATGCATAGCCTGTAACTAGAGGAAAAATACAAGGGCCAAGTTGCCGATGCACGCTTGCAACACCAACGTGTAGCCATGGATGCCCACATATTAAAATATTTGTGTAAACTCGTTTTATATTCATGAATTCATCTATATAGAGGAATCGAATATTAATTCTATCCTCTGCCCCTTTTTCTACAAATTTGGGAATGGATATTCTTAAGAAATTTAATCTAATATTGTATAAGTTTTGATTAATTTTGGGAATGGCCCATTATTGATCATATTAAAATACAATGGATGAGGAAAGCTTGTACGAACAACACTATTGACTAATTTCTCAACCCAGCCATTTTTTTCTTAGTATTAATTATCGTCTTGTCATCATTATTTTCTAATTATTTAATGGGTTGGTCTAAAAACTTGAATCAAATTTGTATTTTTAGCACATACTACTAGTCATTATCTACGCACATAAATCATCTATTGGTGAATTATCAATCATCAGAAGTCCTTTTCTATCCATTAATTGAGCTCTACTAATTAACTGAATCTAGCTAATGCATGTCAGAGGATGCATTAATTATCTACAGCAAATCATCTACATATATAATAATAATAATAATAACAATAATAATAATGAATCATGAATCATCCACAGCAAATTTAGAACTACTGTTGCAGACAACAAAACCTTAATTCATGCCATCCATCAATGCAATTTTTCTCCACTTTTATAAATAAAATGTATTTTCTTTTTAAGGATTATGTTACATGCAACAACCATAAAAAAAATTTAGATTATATTTGGTAAAAACTAATTTTTTATAATTCAAAACTGTTAAGATAGATTTAAAAAGTGTTTACCATATGCACTTTAAATTCAAAGTAAAACTTTAGTAAAAATATTGTCATCAAAATAGAATCTTAACCTTTGACATAATTTTATCCAGTTCATTTAATAGAACCAAAGTCTATTAATTAAATTTAAAAAACAAACTAAAATCCTAAACAAAATCAAACTAAAAATGAAACTCAATTTTTTTATCAAAACATAGAAAAATAAAAAAATGAACATTAAAAAACATTTAACATGAAGTCAATAACATAAATTTCAAATTAGATTACTTATCCACAAATCAAGAATACATATATTTTTAAAATCATGCAATGAGTAATAATCTTGTATTTATATACTTTGATTATTACTCAAAAATTATAATTTAATTAAAATAATTTTTAATTTAAAATTAAAATTCTAAAATTAAATTCTACTGAAAATATATTATTGATACAAAATAACCATAAATTTATACTTTATTTCAATAATTTCGAGCAAAGTCGGGATTGTTTTTGGGATGTACTCGTGAAAGGAGTCGATCAATTACTTAACGCTGTCACGTATGAAGTGAGAGCTCGTGGAAGAAGTGGTTTGCATCTTCAATCATGCACATAAATATAAATATTCTAAGTATTTTTGCATGCCCTGTGGTCTTTTCCTTCCATGCATAGCCTGTAACTAGAGGAAAAATACAAGGGCCAAGTTGCCGATGCATGTCTGCAACAAGAACGTGTAGCCATGGATGCCCACATATTAAAATATTTGTGTAAACTCATTTTATATTCATGAATTCATCTACATAGAGGAATAGAATATTAATTCTATCCTCTGCCCTTTTTCTATAAATTTGGGAATGAATATTTTTGAGAAATTTAATCTAGATTAAGTTTAGATTAATTTTGTGAATGAAGCATGGAAAATATGATCACTCTAGGCCCATTATTGATCTTATCAAAATACAATGGACGAGGAAAACTTATACAAACAACACTAATTACTAATGTCTTAGCCCAACCATCTTTTCCTTACTATTTTCTAATTGTTTGACGGCTTCATATAAAAAATATTCAAGATCTAACTTGAATATTACTCAAAAAAAGACAATCATATTATCATTTTATATATATAATTGGTTTTCAATTAAGATTAAATTTTTGAAAATTAAACTTTAAATACCAAAATAAATTACTAAAAAACACAAAGTTAGTTCACACTATTATATAATTTCATAAACAATTCTAGCTACAGTTAAAAGCTAACAAGATTTAATTTTTTCTCTTATATATATATATATATATATAACAAGAAATTCTAGCTACCGTAGGTTTAGTTTTTTATTTTAATATTTTAAAAAAATAAACGACAAAGTAATATATCACTTGTAAACTCAAATTTCAGCCGTCATTATATTAATCGGAAAGTCGAGGCAGTATTTCTGTTGGATTAAAAAACTTAATTTTTAAATTATATAAATCCAAAAATATCTCGAAACATTCATAAACAAATCTATCAGCTAAAGATATTCAGAAAATGATCCAAAAACTAAAATTAAATTAGTTTAGATTTATCTTTTCCTAATCTAGATTTATTTTTTCAGACAATATTAAAGCATTAAACAACCACTATTAAACTTTTTTTATTTCATGAAATTATTGGTAAAAAAATTATTTTAATGATTGAAAATAGCTTGAAGGGTGACTTTTCTTTTATTGTTGAAATCCAATAACCCATCACTCTCTTCTATTTATTTAGAAATTGAAAAATAATATAAATAAATTTTTATATCATAATTAATTTTTTTAAAAAAAGATCTAAATTGTATAAGTTATGTTATTTAAAAATTTTAAGCATCTAAGTGTGTTTCTTCTTAAATCTATAGCTAGCCATCCATATTTAATATCTTTTTTTCCTTATCCATCTTCCAATTCCAATGTCACATTAGATCATAAACAATACCAGCTACAGTTAAAAGCCAGCACGTTCTAGTTTCTTACTCGATAATAATTAACAGTAATGTCACAGGCAGCTACGATCGAGGAAGGAGGAGGGCCATATGACAGTAAGAGAGAACTTGTACTTTGGAATTGGCCACTCCAAATGAGGTTAAGGCCTAGACAATAGATCTTCAGTGCTACACCACTTGTTGAAAAAATTACCAGTTTCTAGAATCCTGAGATTGAATGACAGCAACTAAACATGCACCTTGAAAGACACAATTTGCCACTCCCCACACCCATATCGAATGAAAAAAAAAAAAAATCCTATACAGATTTGGTGCCTTGCTTCTTTTTTAGCTTTTTTTTAATTATTATTATTAATATAATTATCTATACCACTTTACAGATATTTTGATTTATTTTATGGATTTTAAAATTAATAATGATATAAATTTTTAATAATTTTAAAATTTAAACAGATAATCTCAAAAGAAAAAATATATAAACTCTACGGGGTTATATTATTTGAAATTAAATAATATTATTTTTTAAAATAAAAGATTGAACTGGATTTTAATTGATTTTTTGAGGTTTGTTCAATCAACTCTTACTTATGTTTTTTTTTTTTCTAAGTTGGATCTTACATGAAAAAGCAGACTCTTAATATCACTTACTTTTGGGCTTTATTAGCCTTATATTAAGCCCAGATTAAGACCCATATTTCTTTTGATTTTAGTTTGTTCAATGTCACAAATTGCCTATGAACAGATTCACTTAGAATCCAATCTTGGGCCTTACACAGTCCACTACAGCTTAAGCCCAATATAAGCCTTTAAGTTTTATTTTCATTTTTTCTTAGAAAGGTTGGTTTTTTTTTTCGCATTGAGGTACATTGTATCTTTAATAGAAATAATCCTCTTTAGTTACATAAAAATAAAAGAATTAAAGTTACAAAAAAATATTTTTGCATAAAATATTTCAAGGATGGAAAACACTGCATGAAATAGTTTTTTACATAGAAAAAAATTAAAATATTTAATAAACAATGATGTGAAAAACATAATATTAATAAATTGATTATGATATATTATGATTTAGATGAACTAGTATTAGTAATTATGATAATAATATTATGATAAAGGTGAGGCTAAAAACAAAAACAATAATAATAATTAAATATTGGTGGTAGAATGGTGGTTGTGATGATGACAATAACAACATCAATAATAATAATGATGGTGATATGAAGTGGTGATTGTAAAAAAAAAAATAGTTAAAATTATTGAAAGATATTATTATTTATAGAATTTTAGAATTAAAAATATATTTTAATAAATGAATTAACCTGCAACATTTGACCAAGTTTTTTTTTTTAAATCAAACACAACAAATACCTTCTAAAACTTAAATATATTTACATAAAACTCTTTAATATTAAAGATAAGTTTTTTCCTTTATACCAAATATTTTATCTGAAAGAGTATGTATTTTTATGGATTGCTAAAACAAAAAAGCAGAAAAATATATTTGTTTCTTGAAAATAATAGGCAAGTCTTTGACTCTTCTAATTGCAAAGTGAGTTGTAATTAAAAAGAAACAACAATGAAGATCCCATAAACACAATGCCCAAAATACCCTTCACATTGCAAAATAAAAAACTAATCCTAACATAACCAAATAAAAAATCCCAAACTCCACAAGGGTAATCTAGTTAATAAATAAAAACCACATGTGAAGGTAGTTATATTCTTGTTCCCTTCTCAATTAAGGAATCTCTTTATAGCACATACACATCACCTTGAACCACTTCATGTCCTTCTTGGATTAAAATTCAAGAACAAGAAGCAAGAATTCAGAGAGAAAGATAATGGGAGATTGCAGGCCATTAGGGTTTTTGTTAGGACTTCCTTTTTCCTTGCTTGCATTGATCTTGGCCCTTGTTGGTGCAGTAATATGGCTCATTGGGTGAGTCCATTTATTTCTTTTTGCTTTTCTTAATTCTTTTGCTAAAACATAAGAATTTGAAGAATTCTTGGGGAGAGTGTGTGGGCATATATTGATTTCATATAATATAATGTGATAATTAAAAAAAAAAATAGGATGGTTTGACTTATGATTGATTAACCCATATCATAATATTACATATTTTGATAATCTATGTAGTTTTTTCTTCTATAATTCTATTTTCTAATAAATTATTCTTTAGTTGATTGACTAAATTACGTTTTTCTTTTTTTAAAAAATTGTTTTGGTGATGGAATGCAGGACTACATTGAGCTGCTTGTGCCCATGTTGTGTGTGTTGTGCTGCCCTAGCCAATTTGGCCATGGATGTTGTGCAGCTTCCTGTTAGAATACTTGGATGGTTCATTGATGAGATCCCTTGTTGATACTGCTGATGATCTCTATGATCTCAGCTTGTTTGTTGATTGCACGTTCCCTCAATAATCTTCTGCAATTGGATTTTTTTGGTAATTTTTTTATGGCCTTGAAAACAATGATACTTGTAACTAGAGATGCCCAAACTTTGTAATCCTCTAGTGCTGTGAGAAATTTTTTGAAAAATAACATCTCAATGTCTTCTTGGCATTATTTATGAGGAAAAAAAAAATCCTAACCACATTGCTAGACAATAAAACGAGAAAGGAAGGGATAAGATATTGGAATATAATATTATTTCTTTTTTAATGAATTGATGAGTTTTAATGTAATATTTAGAATTAATTATTGCGTGTTTGATAATATGATATAATTTAATATAGTTTTTTTGTGAGAAGCATGAAAAATTAAAAAAAAATATAAAACTTATTTTTTTATAGTAGTATTTTGTATATTAAATGGATTATATATACAAAAATTATCACACATAATTACATAATATTCTCAAACATATTTTAACCCACTTAGATTTTATTTAAAAAAATTAGGTAAAAGTTGACTTCTATCAATCTATAATTCGGTTAATCTAATTAAAATTGATTTGATTTTTTGAGAACAAATTGTTTTTTAAAATAATATTATTTTAATGTTAAAAAAAACCTTGAAAGAATATTGTTTTAAATTAATTCAGGTTAATCCATTTAATTTATTATCTAAGCTATGAACAGGCAACAATCTGGGACTGGCTTAATGAATTCAGTATTCTCAGCTTCCATGCATCTCGCCCCTACCCGAATTTTGCTTGATTATGACGAAGGAGCTTCGCACTGATGGAATATGAGTTTCCTTGGAACGTAACTCTGAACTAACATAACCCTTCAATGCTCCTCAATCAAATTCAAATTGGTTATGGCATCTAATCTGAAACATTGACAGAAGATCAATGTTTCTTCTTCTTAATTCCTTAAAGATACCCTTATCTGCATTAAGATGAATTTAAAATCACGTCAACTTTTCCAATGTGCATGTTCTCCTTATGACGTTGAACACCCTCTATCAGTTTTCTTCCTTTCAAAATTAACCAGAGCTTGCAGGCAACCTTGCTTTCTGCATTTCTATGCACAGTTGCATGATCACATTTTCATACATTTTTATAAATGAAATCAGTCAATTAGATTAAGTCCAACAACTAAGTTAACTCAACTGGTAAGTGTTCCTTGTGTTATCATTTTGGATTTGAATATAAAAAGAAGATTGCTAGGAAAAAGAAATACTCAATCTTGATATTTGGAAGCTAAATCCCAGCATGACTATACATATATATATACACACACACACAGATAACCATGGGCCATAGTCTAAAGGTTATGTCAATTAGATCAACTAGGTTACCAGTGCCCAGATTGGAAGTCCTGTAAGAAAAAGTAAATGACAATCTTTAAATAATACGCTGTCCCTTCAATCTCTATTTCATTCTTCATTTCACATTCTGGAAAAGATTCGGATCAAAAGGTTGATCTCACAAGTTGATCTTATAATTTAAAAAAAGAATTAAAATAACATTGTTTTTTATTAAAATAAGTTGTTTTTAAGAAAAAAATCAATTGAATAAGAGCAAAGTTTTGATCCGTCCAATTGAATCAATATATCATTTTTTTTTTCAACTCAGACTAGTCCTAATCTTAAATTAGCTGTGTCCGAGACGAGCAACGATGTCAATTTCGATTTTATAACTATGCTTTAATGGAAATAAATTACAGAACCCACTTGTGCTTACACAGTTTAGCTCCTAATCTGCTGCCAAAAGATAGCCCACAACCCACTTGGCGAAAGAAAGGGGGAAAGGACTTGTAGATGCTCTAATGGTTGGATAGACTTGGCAATTTTAGGACACATCAAATTCAACACCTCTTTGTTCACACTTTACAGTCATTACAGTAATTTGCAAGTAAACTAGAAGAAGTTAAAAAGACAGTGGAGTCATTTCTGGAACCTTCTACATGTTTCTCGAATCATCAAAGACAAAAACTCCACAAACATGAAACTTCCATCATCACCTAACCAAAAAACCAAAGCAAGCAACCTTTTCTACTATTTTTTTTCAAGAAGAAAAACAAAGGTGAGCAAAGAGAAGAAAAGAAAGAGGGGGGAGAGGAGGAGGAGGTAGCCGCAACACCATGGGGGTGGATTACTACAAGATATTACAAGTTGATAAGACTGCAAAAGATGATGATTTGAAGAAGGCTTATAGGAAATTAGCAATGAAATGGCATCCTGATAAAAACCCAAATAACAAGAAAGAAGCTGAAGCCAAGTTCAAGAAAATTTCTGAAGCTTATGAGGTATGTACCTGCCATTTAACATTTAAGATTAAATTTTGTGATCTGGGTTTGCTGTAAGATTGGATAATCTTAATGAAATGTGTGGTTTTTGTTCGTGTTTAGAGAAAAAGAAATCTTTTTTGGGGGGATTTTGTGGTTAAAATTCTGGGACTTGTTGTTTGTTTTTTTTTTTTTTAACTGCTATGATGAGGAATTATCTGTTTGTTATCTGAAAATATATGAATTTGATGGCTTCTGTTCATGTTAGATGAAATAAAGTTTCTATCTTTATAGGGATTTAATGGCTAGATTACCGGGATTTGTAGTTTATTTTGTTAATTATTGTTATGATGAGGAATCCTCTGTTTCCTATCATAAGGGGTTCTTTTTTGAATTGATTTTGTTCATGTTAGATCGAAAGGGGTTCTTTTTTGTTGGGATTTGTAGTTCATTGTGTTTGTTACTGTTTTCATGAGGAATTCTCTGGTTCTTAATGAGTCAAATGACTTTTTAATTTTGTTTATCAACATAGAAACTTTGTTGCGTTAACTCTATGTTTCAGTCTTTAATGGCATAAGGAATTTTCTGTAGAACTGGATTTGATAGTCCTTTGATGGGTTTTGTGTTGAAATTCTATGTTTTGGATGCAGGTTCTCAGTGATCCACAGAAAAAAGCAGTATATGACCAATATGGTGAAGAGGGTCTAAAGGGGCAAGTACCACCGCCTGGTGCTGGTGGTGCTGGTCCAGGTGGAGCTTCATTCTTCTCCACGGGAGATGGGCCAACGACATTTCAGTTCAATCCTCGGAATGCTGATGACATTTTTACTGAATTTTTCGGGTTTTCGAGTCCATTTGGAGGGAGTCCATTTGGAGGGATGGGAGGTGGTGGTGGAGGCATGAGACGGACAAGGTTCCAAGGTGGGATATTCGGCGATGATATCTTTAGTTCTTACAGTGAGGGGGGTGGAGGGTCGATGCATCAGGGTTCTAGAAAAGCTCCTCCAATTGAGAAGAAGCTGCCTTGTAGTCTTGAAGAGCTTTATAAAGGGGCTACCAAAAGAATGAAGATTTCTAGAGATATCGCTGATGCAAGTGGGTAAGTATTGAGAACTTTGTTTTAGTATGTTAAGTAACTACTGTTCTGATTGTATGCTTCTGAAGGATAGCTCTTGTAGAACTTCTCTCTGAATTTATCTGACATCAACTTCTTCCTGTTTGATTTTCAACTAACCATTACCTAATAGAGCTAGATCTAACAATAGATGCTTTTATTTCTTGCGATTTCACATGCTGCTTATGCTTGTACATGGTGTTGCTTGCCAGATCATTTTACAATCTAGTAAAATCCTTCAAAGCTTTTTGGATGAATTTTTTGGCGCTTAGCATTAGTTGTTAAGACAATTTCACTGACTTTTACTTCCATCCTTCGCAGCAGGACCATGCAAGTTGAGGAGATTCTAACCATTGACATAAAACCAGGTTGGAAGAAAGGCACGAAGATTACCTTCCCTGAGAAAGGGAATGAACAGACAAATATTGTTCCAGCTGATCTAGTCTTCATTATTGATGAAAAATCCCACCCTGTATTCGCTCGTGATGGGAACGACTTGGTTGTCATACAGAAGATTTCTTTAGCTGAAGCCCTGACAGGTTACACTGTCCATCTCACAGCCTTAGATGGAAGGAACTTGACCATTCCAGTCAACACTCTGATTCATCCAAACTATGAGGAGGTTGTCCCAAGGGAAGGGATGCCAATCCAGAAAGACCCAACAAAGAGGGGAAATTTGAGAATCAAGTTTGACATCAAGTTTCCAAAAAGGCTAACTGCAGAGCAGAAAGCAGGAATCAAAAGACTCTTGGGTCCTTGAGATCATCAATGCCAGCATTTAATACACTACACCTCCACAGAAATGGAGAAGTTGTGTGAATACAAATTAGAAAGATTGTAGTAGTTGTATTGTTTCTTCTGAATCCACAACTTGTTATATATGTAATCACTTTTGAGAGTTTTTGTAGCAAGTATGCCATCTTTCTAAGGCATTGATGTGCGAAATTTTAAGATAATAAGCTTCTCTATTACAGTTGCAATAAAAACTGGCTCCAGTCGATTGATGGTGAATCCTTGTTTTCTTTTCTAGTTCTGAACACTGAATACAACCAAACTGTATGCGAAGATGGTAATGCAAGTGGATAACTACAAGAACAAGACATGGTTATTGGATAGCAATCCTAGAGGTGAAGGCTTGAGGTACACGGAAAAGCTCTTGCGATTATTTGAGCATGACATTGTCAGGTATTCCTAGTTATAGATAGCAAGATCTGTCTCGATTAGTTTTCTCTCAAGTTCAAGCAGAGCTCTGAGGTTTGGAGCTAGAGGTTGGTGCTCATAACTGCCTCTCCTGTCAACACACTGAGAGATATATAAGACTAGCATGTGTAATCCTAACATCCATCACCATTAAAAAAATGCAGGTGCTCGTGGAATCACTTGGACTAAGCAAATCATCTTACAAAAAATAAAACAATTATTATCATAATCTCAACCAGTACTAAAATTTCATGTAAACCAAACCCACACACCAACCTTGCTTTGGGAGGATCTGGATCCGACCGATGACATTGATATTATCATTAATATTTAACAAATTCAAAGAAATATTATCATTGAGAATTTAAACAGTTTCAGAAAATGATGTGATCCATTCCAACCATCAGAAGGTTGTACTGAACGAAGGGATGCCGATCCCAAGTAATCCAACAAAGAGAGGAAATTTGAGAATCAAGTTTGACATCAGGTTTCCATTCAGGGTTACTGCAGAGCAGAAGGAATCAATCAAGAGACTCGTTGGTCCTTGAGATCTTCATCTCCTTTGAGAAGGACTGGTGCCCTCTTGCTACAATCTGTGATACATGACTCTATGGTATTAGTGTTTGATAAGTACAGTTGTGACATCTTTCTAAGATATGACTAGTGCATGGTTTTGCCAACTTCTTAATTGTGGTTTCAATGCAATTTGATTTCCCTTGTTTGCTCTTGAATCCTTCCTAGCAATAGGATTTAGCTTGGAGGGGAAAACAATTTCTCACTTATAAATGATAGTTATTAAACCTGATCTAGAGTCTAGCCTTGTTCAGAATTTAAATTATTGAATTATTGAATCAACTTGGATTTCTCATTTATTCTAAACAAATCAGGTCAATTAAATTGTAGGTCAACGTGCAAATGTACTAGAAATATAATCAAATCAATGTCAAAATAATTTGAAATAAAACTCGGTTTGGGTTAGATTTCGTATCGACCCTTCAGACCAGGTGGGATTTAATAACTATACGGGAAACATTAATCACTTTCAGGATTTCCAAATTTCCATTACAAACCTCATGAGTGAATTAAACTATAAAGCACAGTTACTGATTCCTCTAAAGATCTTTCAACTGGTTACTTCTCCTGTCACAGAAATCACAAGATGAGATTATGTCCCCATTTTGCTTTTCATATCTGCCCTGATTCCACCCTACTTCATGACCCTTAGAGCTACAAAAGCTGTTGTTTGATGTAACCATGGAAGCACGGGAACTGTTTCTGCTTTGAAAAAATCATTAGCGACACATCTAAATACAGACAGTCTTCTCAGCGAAAACTTATCTCTTAAATTATTCCAGACAAAAAAAAAATTAAAGATGAAAAAACATATTTAATGAAAGAGATAGAAATATAGAATAGATTTGTTTTTTAGTTAGTTTTAAAATGATTTTTTTTTTGTTTTCAAAACACGTATATTTCCTTTATCCTTATTATCTCTCTTTGTATTTTAATTTCAAGGAAGTAACTAAATACTATTTGAAATACCTTAATTATACATCAACTTTCTCTTTGATCTAAAATCCAACTGTTCAAATCGTGCGCCGTGTGAAACGTGGATCATCTTCGTTCTTAACCGAGACTTTATGGAGTTAATGATCATGACATCCCCTCTTGCTTTTGTGTAATGATAATTGAAGGGCTAGCTTGACTTCATTTCCATTTTATTACATAAATTCACCATTAATATCACAAATGTTTCATCGGCTTAAAAAAATAAGAATGCGACTGTGCACATTTTAAAAATTAAATAACCAAACTGTATTGATGATTATATGCTTTTCTTTGAACTTTGAAGGAGGGGCAAATTTGTGGTCTGCTTAAGGACTCATTCGAAAACTTATAAATTTAGGGTTCAAGATGTAGGTTTGGTGTTTCCATGTTACTAGCACGTCCGTGCTACTTAACAAAGAGAAATGGGGTTAATTGTATATTTCATCCTTTATTATTTAACATTTGTTGATATAGTGCCTTAACGTTTTTTATTCATCCATTTTTTTTCTCCAAATGCACTACAGATATGGTCCCACTGTCGATTTTTGGTAAAAGGATGAACATGGCAAGATTAGAGATGAGAGGGCCTAAAGAATATATTGTAAGAAATATAACATTAACTCAACCCCAAAACTACAAGGCACAAACAAGCCCCAAAGATTACTCCATCATCATCACATCACTATGTACATATATAAAGAGAACAAAAGCAATCAGCTAAGCACCCCAAACTAGACAAAACAAAGATAAGCAAAGTGAAGAAGAGAAAGAGAGGAGGAGGAGGAGGAGGTAATAGCAACACCATGGGAGTGGATTACTACAAGATATTGCAAGTTGATAAGACTGCAAAAGATGATGATTTGAAGAAATCTTATAGGAAATTAGCCATGAAGTGGCATCCTGATAAGAACCCTAATAACAAAAAAGAAGCTGAGGCTAAGTTCAAGCAAATCTCTGAAGCCTATGATGTATGTACTTAAAATTTGACTCCAATTGCTTCAATATTATATTTTGTGATCTGGGTTTGTTGTGAAATTGGAAATCTCGCTGAAATTTGTGGTTTTTGATTGTTTTCTTTCTTGCGTAGATGTGTGTATGTATTGCATTGTAGATTTTGTGATCTGGGTTGTGTTAAATTTGATGATCTTACTGAAATTTGTGATCCTTTTATTGTATTCTTTTTAATGAATAGATCATATATATATATATATATATATATATATATATATATATATATTATTGGAGTTATTGTGATATTTTCCTGTGTTGGATTCTAGTAGTTTTAGGATTCTCTGTGTGTTTTTTGTCACAACTTCAAAGTTTCAATCTGTCATGGCTTGAATAATCATTAAACCTTGTGGGTTCTGTGTTCTGTGTGTTGGATCTGTAGACCATCCAGTTAGAAGCAATGCTGAAGATTCTCAATTCACCGAAATTTGTAGACTGATGGGTTTTTTTGTTCATCCTTAGATAAAAAAGAAGTTGCGATCTTTTTTGAATTTCTTGCGTAAAGTTCTAGAATTTTTAGTTTTGTTGTGTTTATTAGTGTTATTATGAGGAATTAACTGTTTCTTGTTGGTTAGATGTCCAAAGTTTCAGTCTTTAATGGGCACAAGGAATTCTCTGTAATGCAGTTCTAGACTGCTCAAAATTAAAATCAATAGTAAATATTTATTCTTTGATTGATTTTGTACCGAGTCAATGTTTTTTTATGCAGGTTCTTAGCGATCCACAGAAAAGAGCAGTGTATGACCAATATGGTGAAGAGGGTTTAAAGGGTCAAGTACCACCACCTGGTGCTGGTGGTGCTGGTCCTGGAGCTTCATTCTTTTCTACTGGAGATGGACCCACATCATTTCATTTCAATCCTCGAAATGCTGATGATATTTTTGCTGAATTTTTTGGGTTTTCTCATCCGTTTGGAGGGATGGGAGGAGGTGGTGGTGGTGGTGTTGGAGGCATGAGAGGGGCAAGGTTTCCTGGTGGGATGTTTGGTGAAGATATCTTCAAGTCCTATGGTGAAGGCGGAGGATCAATGCATCAAGGTGCTCCTAGAAAGGCTGCTCCAGTTGAGAATAAGCTGCGATGTAGTCTTGAAGAGCTTTATAAGGGAGCTAGCAAGAGAATGAAGATATCCAGGGAGATTGTTGATCCAAGTGGGTAAGTATTATTAAGAATTGCTTTTTATGTTTATTACCTTTCTCTTGGTTTGCATCTGACTTATGGTTCATTTTAGTTTTAATATCTCTAGGAGTTTATGCCATTTTTATCAAATTGAGCATCAACTTCTACCCATTTGATTTTCAATAAGTAATGGCATAATAGGATTTACCAGGTAGATCAAAAAATAAAATGCATGTTATTTATAAGATATGACATGCTGCTTTCTGCTTTAGATTGCTTTTTTCTGTTGTCAGAGATCTATTAGACTAATTGGCAGATCATTTTACTATTTAGTAAAAACCTTACTGAGTGTTTGTTTTTGAGGCTTGACATGCTTTTCAAACTACTTTTTGCATGAAAAAGCACTTAAAAAAATTCAATTTAATGTTTTTCTATGGTTTTGATATGCCAATGCCAAAAATGAAAAATGAAAAAAAAAAATCATTTTGATGCATTTTCAATTAAAAAGCACCATGCACTGCATTACCAAACACACACTAAAAGCTTTTTCAATGATGTTTTTGTGCAGAACTCTAGTTGCTAGATCATTTCACTGAACTTGTGCTTCTCTTCTTTTGTAGCAAGCCTGAGCAAGTGGAGGAGATTCTAACCATTGACATAAAACCAGGTTGGAAGAAAGGCACAAAGATCACCTTCCCTGAGAAAGGGAATGAAATGCCAAATGTTATACCAGCAGATGTAGTCTTCATTATTGATGAAAAACCCCACCCCATATTCAGTCGTGATGGAAATGACTTGATCCTCACACAGAAGATTTCCTTAGCTGAAGCATTGACAGGTTACACTATCAATCTCACAACCTTAGATGGAAGGAACTTGACCGTTCCTATCAACACCGTGATTCATCCAAACTATGAGGAGGTTGTTCCGAAGGAAGGGATGCCAATCCCAAAAGACCCCACAAAGAGAGGAAATTTGAGAATCAAGTTTAGCGTCAAGTTTCCAACAAGGCTAACTGCAGAGCAGAAGGCAGGAATCAAAACTCTCATGGGACCTTGAGATCAATATTAGAATGTGATGCACCTCCACAGAAATGGGGCACTTTTTGTGAATATGCATTTTAGGAAATTACCAACCAGAATGCGATGCACTTTTTGTGAATGTTGTTTATGGTATCTGCCTTGATAGTTTCAGTTTTGGAAAATTCTACAATGCCTTACCCTTTATGGGAGCACATCATGCTTTCTCTTTTCACATAATTCAGTGCTTTTATTTTTCAGTAAAACTTCCACTGAGTTCTACAAAACACTCGATGCATTATGTAATTCAGTAATTTTGTTACCAAATTCGGTGATATTGTTGCAGAAAGTGATTATACGAGGCACCAAGTGTGATGATGAATATATTATGGAATCTGGTGACCAATTTACTGAATTGCATAATACAATTGAGTTTTTTAGCAGAACACAGTGAAATTTTTGCCAAAAGCTCCCCGAATTATGCAAAATGCTCGCAAAAGTTTCCTGGAAAGGCATTGTGGAGGCAGCTTATTCTGTTTTGGAGTGCAGGATGCCTTCTCTTTGAGACAGAAGCGGTCGATGTCGAGGGTGTTAAATGATAGGGTGTACTGAACTTCTTTATTACACTAATAAAAATTTGCTCCAGTTTTTTTGTGGTGAATCCTTATTTTCTTTTCTAGTTCCCTGAGCATTCAATGTAATGAACTTTTTGCAAAGATGATGAACGGGAGTGGATTACTTCAAGAAAAGGATATGGTTAGTTGATAGGAATGCAGAAGATGAAGGTTTGGAGTATACAAAGCTTGTCATGGAATGGTCTGTACTCTAACCTTCTAAGAAGAGCATGAGAGGTTAAAAGGGCATCCCCAGTGTACAAGGCTCCCGGCTAGGCTAGGGGCAGAGAAGGATCGACTACGTATGCAGTCTGTTGCACTTGCGCGAAGTGACTGTTTCCATCACTCAAAGCCAGTGGCCTGCTCGTAAAAAATGAGCTCCCCTCGCACTGCGTCAAGGCTCGCTCTCAATACACAGGAGAGACTGGTAGATCTATATGATTGAGGCTCCCAATTTTATTTTTACTTTTTTCTGATTTCAACA
The DNA here is from genome assembly GCA_026413675.1 of Populus pruinosa. Taxonomy (NCBI): domain Eukaryota; kingdom Viridiplantae; phylum Streptophyta; class Magnoliopsida; order Malpighiales; family Salicaceae; genus Populus; species Populus pruinosa. The sequence goes on along the minus strand of CM048608.1, from coordinate 18,446,841 downwards.
TCTAAGCCATACAGTGTTATTCTTTAAACGGCATGTGAGTTGCAATTTATGATGTAGAGTAATAATACATGATAGTTTTCAGTTGTAAATATATGCCATCTTATCTTTCTTTCTGAGATATATGTTAAATGTAGGACTTGGTTAACTTCTTAATTGCGATTTTAATAACAATTGGTTTCCTTGGATTGGTGTTGTACACTACCATTCTTTGATAGCAAAAGGTCTAAACTTAGAGGAAGTTTTGCTTCCAGACTTCTGAAATAGTAATGATTTCTCCGTATATGACATCTTTAGTATCTGTAAAATGCCAGTTGTTGGTTTCCTCGGAATTTGTCGGCCACGTCCCTAATCTTTCAAGGCAGGTGACGAGAATTATTTCTATCTACGGGCATATGTTAAACTGACAATATAGCATGATTGGATATGAATGCTAAACCAAGCAAGATTCCCAGATTTCCAACCCAAAACATAACAATTCCAACGAAATCACAATATCGGAAGCACCAATCTACTAACAAGTGAGACCAGTTGCCGAGAAAGAGGGACAGCTAAAAAATTGGAGCTTTTGGATCATTGCAATTGCCAATGGACCGAAGTACTATCCATTGATATTCTGTTTCCAATACAGTAAAGGTGCCTAGCTATGCACAGTTGCTGCTTCCTCTATAAATAAATTCACTTCAGTTACAGAGTAGTCAGTAGATTTCACTAAAGAATACAAATTAAGGAATTGACTATTTCTCATGCATCAGCAATATTCTACAATCGTAAGGTTATTTCTCTAGTCAATGAAATCTGAAGATGAAGATTCGGTACCATCATCTGGGTCCCCGTTAATGTATTCCTCAACATCCAAATCCCCTAGCTCATCTTCATCTTCATTTACGGCATCATTATCATCTTCATTGCCATCCATAATATAATCACTTCCCTCCAGTAAGTCATCAGACTTGCCATTAAAACCACCAGCATAGTCATCAACTCCCATATCATCATATTCATCTCCTGATGCCGGAATATTTTCATTTTCAACACCAAACTCAGATCTTTCAGAACTACTGACATTTTCAGCATCCTCCAGGAACCTTGTTTCATCACCATTCCAGTCATCCCTTCCCAAGCAATTTGTTGACTGTTCACAAATAGTTTCTTGAGGGATCTTTCTCTCAGGAATAAAATCTGCGGCTTGCTTGACTGTTTTTTGCCTACTTCTCACACTGCGACGTCCACGCTTACACCCTCCACGGCCACGAGGTCGTCCTTTCCATGACAATGCCTTCCCTAATCTATCACTGCTCTTGGCCACACTTCTCTTGCTAGATACAGATCTGGACCCAATAATTCTTGTTTGTGATCTCCCACCACGAGTGCGACCTCGACCCCGGCCCCGGATTCCTTGTTCACGGCCCGGTCCTGCTAACCCAATCCCTACATCAACCCAATTATCTTCCTGAAATAACCCAGCTTTACGTGAACTTTCAGTGATTTCATGATCTGGGGTGTTCTTCATGGCAGCACACTTGGATGGAAGCTTCTAAGAAATGGTTAAGAATAAAGTCAGTAATATAGAGCTAGTAAACTTTCAATTTTGAAACGAGATTTTTGTTTTAGGAGTGAAAGTTGCTTGCATTAGAATGCTTCTTTGACAAAATGAAACCGTATAATTACCACCGTTCTATGTGTTTTACAACATGGGATGATTAATGATAGCTCTGCTCTGCCATCAAATTTATACCTTATTCTACATTTAAATTTATAACTACATTGTTTCAAGAAACATTAAGCACTGCAGACCTATATCCCTCAGTTATAGTATTAGCATTACTTACCTCTGGTTTCTACTACTTCAAAATGCACATTTAATGACATAGAGACATGTTAAGGGAAGCAGGACTTCATGACATCAGCCTAGTGTTGAAAAAGGCATTTGGTCTTTTCTTTTTCTTTTTCTCGAACTAACAACACATACCAGTGGTTTTTGTTTATCTCACATCATCCAGGACAAAACTTCTGATACAAAGACTACTCACAATGAAGCTCCTAGTGCTCCTGTCCTTATGAGCCTCCAGTTTTTGATGCAGCATGTATGAGATTGAAGCATCAAATTCAATGATCCTTAGAGCTACAGCAGCTGTTGTTTGTGGCAACCATGGAAGCACAGGAACTGTTTCTGTATTGAAAGATCCATAAGCAGCGCATGCAGATGGGTCAGATGATCTCAAAAGTTCACTGCTGGTTTCATAGTTCGAGGACAAATAGTCCCTCTTCATGCCACCCTCCAATAGTGTCAGAATCTGAGGAAGAGAAATGCACATTTACTTCTTAACAAACCCTCCAAATTAATTTCAATGAGGAGAATTGAAAAGGATAGACAATAAGCAAACAAGGAAAAGGGAGGAACGCAATACCCAGCATAACATTGTCAGACAATGACAAAAATGGTACAAGTTACACAACATTACCAAGTACATGTTATGTTCTGGCATTACATGCTTAACGGATGTAGATTAGGAATACTCTAAATGCAACAAACACAGTGGCTTCAGTTAACTTCCACTCAACATGTCACCTTCATTTTGATGCTAAATAAAGAGCCTATCCAACAAATTCATAAAAAATATATATTCCAGAAGATGCACAGAATAAATTTCAAACTCTTGCCCCTGTGATAGCAATGTTGTTTACTTTTCACTATTCATTATGCATTCCAGGATCGAGTTATGCACGGCTGTTTAATTGATCTATCAATAATATTCTGGAACCAATTCAAAATCTTGCACCTATAAAATAATGCGGTTCACTTTCATGGTACATTCCATGGAACCAATCATGTACTCAATAAGATGTGGTGAGATTGCTATATAATCAATCCATCAATGGTATTCTCAAACTGAAACAAAAAGCATATTGTTATAACCAGGCATTTATTCTTTCTGCGGATGTTTCTTATGGAATGCCACTTTCGTTGCTTTTAAATGTGTCATCTTTTGACACCCAATGGTATTTTCAGTAAGAAAAAAATGAAGTTCTCTATTGCGTTTTGGTTTCAACATGAAAACATAATCGTCATCATTGGATTTTAATATAATCTCAAATGCTAGGCAGTGGTTCCAATATCCCAGGCTCACATCTTCATAATCCAATTAGATAGGAGAGCACAGAAATTCATGTCACAAGCAAGGCCAAACATAAACCTGAAGTAGGTCTTCAACAGACGATGAGGACTGCAGCTTCATACCCCAGGATTTCCGGTAGTCATTGGTCCAAACAGGCTGGAGAGCTTCTGGCAGGACTGAAACCTGCCAACCAAAAGCACACAAAATTTAAGAAAACACAATGAGTGGCAACATGCTTGCCATGCTGTTATTCATTATAGTGATGGGGGCAAAAAGCATATATCTAAATAAAAAAAAACATTTAAGTACTTGCCTCAATCAAAGCTAGTAGCAATTTAAGCAATCTGATCCTCAGCGGAAAAGATGAGCTACACAAAGCACTGTCAGGGTCCACCTTTAGCTTCCTTTCACAATGAACCACGTGCTCAGAGAAATTCAAGCCAACCTGAGATGCATCATATGTCTTGTGGCAAGAAGGGCAATGGTTGTCTTCAGATAAATAAGTGTCACGACAGTAATCACAAACACCAAGCCGTTGAGTGCATCTTTTCTTCCCGTACTTCATGGCACACAATCCAGAAGACTTGAAGCATTCGTTCCACATCCACTTCTCAAAATCTTGAAATCTCTTCAAGGCATGATTTTTTTCAATTTCATTCCTTCCAAGCTCAATTGTGAAAGATGTTGAGGTCTCAGACATATCAGAATCTGGAATACAGACAGTGCTTTGTGGACTATCCATACCAGAGCCACATTCAATGCCAGCAGCTGTTTCAACAGCTTCAGCTTTGATTGGGCCTTTACTTTTCCCTTCAGTGCTAGCATGTAGCATTCTCTTCCTGAGAGTTTCCTTGAAAGGCACCTCAATCTTGTGCAGCATTGCATGCAAATGGGATTCCCTAACCCCACGTATATCCAAAGATGACAACAGAGCATTAAAACCCTGCATAAATACCATGCAAATGATGAAAAGAAACAATAGAATAACAAAAAATGGGTTTGTGGTCAGTTTAAAAAATACATAAAGATGACTAGCCATTGGTTCATGGTAAACAAAAGTTTACAATAACTTGAACAGGGAACTTATAAATTTTATTAGCTCAGCAGAACACAATTCTATATGTGGCGGCAGCCTTCATTTACTCTCTTTATCAACACCAATTTTAACAAACATAGAGCAAAACATCGCTCATACACAATCTTCAGTATAAATCATGCATACTGCACATGAATGATCAAAACAACATCATGTATACATGTGCACAAAGTAATCCAGTATCGTAAGACTCATACATAGAGACTTGTGAAGCCCATGAGGATGAAATTTCTACCTCTTCAGAATCAATAACCCTCCAGCGACCATCGTGTAACTCAACAAAGATCCTGCCACAGCCAGGATCATTGCGGGAAGCAGATGTAGTGAACTGCCAGTACCGATTACGCCTGCGATCCTGACCCAGGGGCAAAGATCTATATACATACATCTCTTCTGCCCTGTGACCAATAACAGATTTTAACTGTGAACGTGACTTTTCACTTGCATGTCCAGCTTGTTGATATGGCAGATTATCAGTATCAGCAGATAAATCTTGCATTTGCATGTTTCCTTCAGAAGACATGTTAGTCAGATAATTCATGTCACTCTGCTGGTCACTTGATCTGTCTTGCTGAAAAGAAGCATTCACAGACATCCCATTACTTCTGTCATCAACATTTACCATAGGGCTTTGTCTACCCTCTGATGCAGAAATTGTAAGGTTCAATTCCATCTTGTTCCCTGTAAAAGATGAATATTGTGTCCTCATGACAAACTCTTCCTTCATACGACGTTTATCAAGTTGTGCTTCTGCCCACATTTGCTTCTTTAAAGCATTTGCTGCTTCTAAGCGTTCCTGAACGATTCTCATCTGAGATTAGAGACAAGCATATTGCATTTTTTAAGATTTCACCAGAAGCAAAAAGAAATGGTACCTCAAGAATGACACGAATAGAGTTTCCTTCAATTGCCACACCAATCAATGCAACAAGTGCACTAAGACGCTCCTCAACACTCAGATCAGAGTATTCCCCATCTGCAAGTCCTTGAACCCATGGCTCACCAGGGTTGCTTTCATCAATATCTACATCTCCTTGCACAGGTGTAGTGCAGATTTCAGCAACATCTACAGATCGATCAATAGAAGAAGCAGCCCCCCTTACCTCATTAGTGCCTTCAGAATGCAGTGAAGTTAAACCCGCACCAACATTCACAAGGCTGACTTGTGGAGTTTTCAGAACATTACCACTTTCCTTCCCATTCATCAAGAGTGTTTTCCCATTAAATTCATTAACTTCAGGAGAATCGTGAGCCTCTTTCTTAGAATTTAATTCAGTACCTAAATCATCAATGTCAGGATCCTCTGCCACATCACTTTCAGAATCTTCATCTCTTTCAGCATCGTCAGCATCTTCTCCATCTACAATACCACTTTTAAATACCCGAATTCTTTCTCTGGCAGCAGAAAGTATTGCCTCAGCATCAGCTGGGTCCTTCCTATATGGAGGACGCACACAATATGTTGATGGAGCTGTTCTCTCAAAAAGTTTAGAATCCCTTGACAAAGCAGCAGCAATTGATGCTTCAGGTGTCTTGCTTGTTGTAAGATCCCTCAGACCAGATTTCTTTCCAAGATAAGAAGAGGCAAAGTGAACAGATAAGGCAAGTTTATGCGATGGTGAGACAAATACAAACAGCTAGCGCTATAAAATTACCTGAATCTTGTCTGCTACTTCTAATATAGTCAAACCCTTGCTCCCCTCAAGAGACAGAACATGAAACGAAGCAAATTTAACAGTACCAGGTGTCAAACGATGCCTAGATCTGCGTGGATTAGAAAATCCCCTTTCTTGCATTATGGCAAAAGCATTTTCAACAGCTGCTCCATTCCGTAAATTGGTGATAACATCTTCACCATCATTACCCTGAATTTTAATACCACACAGAGCAAAAACAAAAAAAAATCAAGGAAAATCACAGGAAAAAAATAACAATAGGAATGAAAAGTGAAATCTTGAAATGCATGCTATATCTTTTGGTATTATTTTAAGAAAGTTATTGCATAAAATTATCGTTTTCATTTTTATTCTGACAAAACGCTAATTCCTGAAAACAGAATCTGCAACTTAGCAATCCAAAGCATTATGAGATTGTGTTCTTCCAAGCTTCTGAAGTACATAAAATGAAATTCCTCAAGCTTGGGATAAAAATTGCAACTCATTCACACAGGCAACTACGCCACCATGACCATGCAGCATCAAATATCATTAGCACATGCTACATTTTTTGACATTTCTCAAACAATTGTCAACTTAATCAAAACAACAGCACATCTCAGACCATCAGTTGATAGATGTCAGTATCCCCTGTGGTCAAGCAAATAGATTTGATCAACAAGTCAAACAATAGAAGTTGAGATAACCAACCACAAACTTGAGAGAATTCAAAAACTAAAAAGAAATGAAAATAAGGCCAAGCGCCAGCATGTGCCCACAAATGAATAAAGAAAACTTAAGAACCACAACAAGCAATAAACTAAACCTATTTCACAATATAACAAATACTGAAGCAGAATTAAACCTTAGTATAAACTGTTGACAAAATAAGTCCACCTACATGGATTAAAGCATTCTGAAAAACAAGAAAACGGATAATCACCAGCCAGCCATCTAACTTGTATAAAACTATCATAAATGCTCATCTTTAGAATCAGCAAGAAATCAAAATTAGAAAACAGTCCAAGCTGTAATAACCCATCCCAGTCCCAGCAATGGATAACCAAACCTTGAACATGAGTAACTGAAGGAGAACAATTACTGCATTGAAAATGATAACCCAAAGAAAAAAGGAACCACCTCATTATCATCACGGAGATATGCCTGCTCAACATTCCTTTTCTTCAGTTGTGGCCCAAAACCTGCAGAAAGACCGAATTGCCGCAATATCTCAGGCCAAGTTAATGGATTTAAGTGCCGCTGCCAGCTACGTATATCAAAACCCCATGCATATGCCTGACACAGAAGCCAAAAATAATTTAAGATGAAAAAAAGGAGCATAATTGAGGAGATCATATTGCCACAGCAACACACAACAAAGAAGACTTGCCCCTTCAACAATATGAGGATGTCCACCACCAGGATTAGCTGCACTGTTCTGATTTGGCCCCAGACTAGTTGCCGGTGTCCTGGCAACATCTTCAATATCTTTAATGATGGATTTTAATAAAGAAATGTGTATCTCGCCTAATAGCCTTGGTTCCTGAAAGTAGAGGAAGCAGGAAAGACATCTGAATTCCACAAATGTAGGGCAACCCTATATCAGATACCAGTCAAGAAAAGATTCTCAGATACTTACATAATCATGAAAAGCTTGGACAAACTCATCGAGAGTGAATGGCCATATCCCAAGAACATCCACAAAAGTGATTAAGAACCTCCAAACCTATAAATTTACAGTTTCATTCAAAATCTTTGAGAGGAACAAAAACAAGAAAAGAAAGAAATGGAAGTGCATTTGGCATTCTAGAAGTGGTGGAATGATGAATTTTCCTTCCAAAAAATCAACTCCTCCAAGGATTTATTATTCCCAAGTCCAAAAAAAACCAAGAGAATGTGCCTAGAAACCCTCTATAGTGGGATTTATAGAAATAGGTGGCATAGATATTCTTGCTTGAGAAAAAGGACACCGTAACAATAGCAACCACAATAAACAATAAAATCAACCTTCAACTATATAAAGGAGAGGTGAGATTTTGGATTGACAAGAGGGATTTGTTTTAAAGATGACAAAATAAAACAATGCATTGATAATGAGACAATACATATTAACAAGTAATAAAAACTCATTTTATCTCAATTCATTAACACCACCTACTGCCCATATGGTATTTTCAAAATAATTACTTGAAAATTCATCACCCATCTGCCTACAGAAACCCTGTTATTCATATTATGATTCACAGCTATGCATGAGAAAGAGAGTGAAATGTCCCAACAAAATGAAGTTTATGCCTACTTGAAGCAAAATACAATGGCACGAGGAACACTGAAAGAGAGTAACATATGTCCTCAATGAAGCAGCAAAAAAACACAGGAAACAAAATGATTTTTTTAACCAACTTAAACCAAAATACAAATGACACACAAATGATCAATATCTGAAATAAAGGCATAAAATGATATTAAAATATGACTCAAAGAAAAACTAAAATTTCCAAATTCCTGCTGTTTTCTATAGAGCAGCCGTCCACAAAATAATGGCAAATATGAGATGAGATTATGCACCATGGATGCAACATAAGTGCGCAAAGAAGATCTGTAATCATTTACTTAAGAGAGTGTTCTGTTGCATACTTGCATTCCAGTCTTAACTACTACCATCCTTCCAGGACAGGTAGAGAGGAACAAGAAATAGGAAGAACTACAGAAACTCACCATAAGAAGATTTCCTATATTCTCCTCAGAACCATTCCAGGGTTGAATAAGAAAAGGCCTCTTTAAAAGCACAGATTTGGGAGGGAACTCAGTCAGCTTATCTGAAAAGCAATTTAACATGTCAAGCTCAAGTGCAATGAAAATTGACCAACAATATATCAAGATAAATGCATGAGCCTTGTAAAACATTTAAGGAAAAAATTGCACAGCAGTAAATCTTCCAAGGCTGTGACTTGATAGTTTGCAATGGTATCAGAACTGTTTCCTTGATCAAACTAGAATAACAAACCTCGAAATAAATCTAGATTTTGCAAAGTTTCAAAGTCCAATGGAATTATAGAAGGTAACCCCTTGCTGGAGGCAGCTAGCTCCATGAGTTCCAAGCGTTCATCCTCGACAAGCTCCAGTGATTCTTTAGCCATCCTACGTGCAATTGCCCTCTCACTAGCAGCTTTCTGCCTTGCTGCTTCCCTTTCTCTACGCAATTCTTCCTTTTGCCTCATTTTCTCAACCTGAGTACAAAAATGAAAAAAAAAAAAAAGTGCCCCATTTATCCTCAGAGGCAAAATATAAAAGGACGGTCTTAAATAGGGTATCTGAACCTACTCTGATAGACTCCTTCTGCAAGAATTTTTCCCTGCGCTCCAGTTCACGCCTTTGCTCCCTCTGGTATCTCTCTACTTCTCGCTGCTTTTCACGCAATAACCTTTCTTCTTCCTTCCGCCTTTCACGGTCATGTCTTTCCATTTCTTTCCTTATTTGCTCTTCTCTCTGAACATACAAGTGACATAACACTGTCAGTATGACCTTCTAGATTTGAAAAGGAAAGGCTTGTATGGTAAGACCCAGACCTTTCGGTTCAAAATATCTTGTTTTTCAAGCTCTTTTCGGATCCTTTTTTCATGGGCTTCAACTTCACGCGCTATTCTTGCCTCCTCACTCTACAAAAAGTCAAAAAGGTGCAATGTTTACCAGTCTACATTTTAAAAATTATGAAATGCTTCACATAATACCTTGCGTTTCCTCTCCATGCGCAAAGCATTCTCATCACGGGTCACTCTCTGATCAGATGACATAAAAGGATTGTCCAATGCAGTAATTGGGTGGGCACCAATTTGCACATCCATACCAACATTTGTAAAAGGGATTTTTTGTGAAGTATTTTCATACTCTCCTGTAGCAGATGGCAAGAGATGGCCCTGCCTGCCTTCTTGAGGCATAAGACTTAAACTAGGCATCTGACTTGAAAAACCATATCCAGAGGACACTTGTTCATTAGCATGCATGAATGATCGGGTAGCAGATAGTGATCCAGTCTTTGTATTATGACCATCCGCAGGTGAGCCATACTGAAAGGATGGGGCAGCTCTTTCATATGCCTCTGCTTTAACAGTTGGCTGCTGTGGGAGGAACTGGTATTCGTGCAGAGTCCTTGTAGCACCCTGAAGAATGAAACACATGATCATGCCATTTATTATCCATCAAAATTCCTGTGGTAAGAGGGGGCAGAATAAATTCCACAGCTTACAAAAGATGATATCACCAACTGAAAAATATCACCATCAAAATCCATGGGGCTAAAGTGGGTTGTGTGTAATTTCCACAGTTCACAAGAAGATGACATCACCGACAGATAAGCATCAAAACAAAAGAAACTGGGTGATATAAGCATTGCAAAAGCCAGGGAAAAAAAGAGCAGCAACAATGGGAGAAAAATAGTTTTAATTTTCAGAAGTAAAAGGATGGAGTAAGAGTGCATCTTCACCTTGATGGATTTTACATCAGATCGCTCATATAGGTTGGACTCGAAAATCCTTACAGGTTGCTTCTGCTGCCCTAGTGTTGCTGATCCTAGAATCATATAAAAAGCTCATCAGATGCTCAAACTTGACCATTCTCAGCAATGCTATCAGACAGCAGCACATAAAGCAGCAAAAAACTGCAGCAAGTAATTTAAAGTTCGAGCAAAATGAGAGAATGATTGATGTTCAACATGAAACAAGATGTAAAATTGAAATTGGAAGCACAAAAGCTGTGCTTTTAATATATATATATATATATATGAACATTTCACATACTATATATCCCACAAAATCAATGTCCTTATTCAAGGAAGCTGACAGAACAAATCTATCCATGTTTTGGCAACAGAACTTGTGATGCTACCAGGCACATACCAGGCATGGAGTGCATAAAAAAATAATGAACCAGAGATTGAAAGAAAAAATAAAAAGCAGGACCTTGTGGAATTGTCTATTAGTCTTTCTAATTTAAAAAATACTTTCAAAATTTTGCTATACAACCACTTCCACCATCATCTCTAATTAACACTTACTGCAAATTAAGATCTAATGTATTTATAACTTCGTCAGAGCCACTATATCTCACAATTATTCATAATTCAATAAGAGTTATTTAAAGGGCACAAATTCAATCAATTTGATAAGACTTATTTAGAAGGCTAAAATTCGATAATCACATAAGATGTGCAAACCCAAAACACTTTTAACCAGGGAAAACAATCTAAAATCTACTGATCAGAATTGTCAATTACAGCACATTCAGTAATTTCATAAATTTTGTCGCATAGCTGCAAATTTCAACATGTAGTCGTCAAATAAAGAAGTCAGAATCCAGGCAACAAAACTCGAAATCAACATTACCTATAGGTGCACCAAAAGCATCTGGTGGCAAGGGGTCAAACTCCATCCCAAGAATCGGACCATCCTCTCTCAGAGGCTCCCCCAACTGTGCTTCGACAAATGCTATCACTCTAAGCTCAGCTACAGATTGCTGTGGCTCATAATACCTCTTCAATGCTTGCACATCAGCACTAATTCTTGGAACAGCCACCCCCGTTGGCCTCCCAACAGCTCGCCTTGAATCCACGCCTAGCCCAGATAGACTTGCTGACCCTGACCCATGTTCATTTCCCACCTCAGTCCCTACTCCCATTTCCACTCCACCTGGCATCCCTGCTGGGGATGGTGACTCCTTATGTGGGCGCTTCACCAATGGCGCCTTCCTGTCCTTCAAACGCCTATGACAGAACCACATCTGCAGCTGCCGATCAGACAGTCCTAATTGCACTGAAAGCTCAGCCCTTACTGCTTCTGATGGGTATGTATCCGCTAGTAAAAGAAAACCACAAATTTACACCAAATCAGCAACAAAATTAATAAAATCACCATAAGCTAATAATATATATATATATATTAAAAAAAAAACTAACAAACCATATAAACAAGTCCAGCAAAAGTAATGAAACAAATTAAGTACAAAACTTAGCATTTTACAAACAAGCTTAACATTTCGGCTTCCCAACTCAAAATAACGCACAAAAATAGTTCAAAAAAAAAAACATTTGTTACAAAATCGCAGCAAAAAAATGAACCTAATCTGTGCAAATGAACTAAAAAAGCAGAATGAAGGAAACAAATTACACAAAACCCATTAAAAACCTCAACATTTCACAAGCTACCACAGCTTTTCAACTTCCAAAAAATCATAATAACCCAAACAAAATCACAAATTTACAACAAAATCGTAAACAAAAAATGCAAAAGTTCAAAACTTGAAATAAACAGACCTGCATAAGTTTTCTCCAAAATCTCAAGCTGTGAAGCAGTTTTCATTTTCCTCTTAGACTTACTTTCTCCTTCCCCTGGAGTCTTTTTCTTCCCATCCACCTCTACACCGCCGCTTCCACCACCACCACCACTACTAGCCTCCTCCATTACTCAAGATCACTACAAAGCTTCCAACTTCGACAAAAATACCAGATTCTTAAACAAACCCACTCCAGAAATCAACGAATAGATCCAAACCCACCAATTTAAACTTCAGAAAATCTCAAAAAATCAAACTTCACAGATTGATTCATGGATAAAGCTTCAAATTTTCTCTCTCTAAAAGAGGAGCTTTTAGGTAAAGTTTCTCTCTCCAAGAGAAGAATCAATGGTGGTGATGGTGTTTTTGGTTTTGGCGAGTCTTGTGATTTTGATGTGAGGGTAAGATTTAGATTTGATGAGAGAACAAAAGAGCAATTAATAATAAAAAAGATTGTTGTTTTTTGGTGGTGTTGAAAATGATAATAAAGTAGAAGTAGTAACAAAAAATAATGGTAAGAAGATTGATGTTTCGAGGTTTGATTTAATGTTTGAACAAGTGCTTCTATTGTTGTGTTTCTCTCTCTGGTTCCTTCCTTCATTTTGTTTTTTTTTTTTTTAAGAAATCTTTCGTTCTTTTTATTTGATTTTGAGGTTGTAATAATAATAAAATTGGGTATCTGTAGATGGATGATGCTAGAGACTACCTTTTGTTTTGTTTTGTTTTTTGAAATTCAAAGAAAAGAAAAGGGAGAGAGATTGGTTTTGTTGTGTGAGAGGAAGAGATAGAGAGGGGAATTTTTTTATGTCTCTCTCTTTCTAGCTTTTGTTGTTCATGTTTTATTAATGGATAAACTAATGTTTGGTCCTTGTAATTCTGGAATATTTCAATTCAGTGCTCATACATTTCCCTTTACAATATCAACTCCATGGGTTCTGAAGAGAGTTTAGGATAGGTATTACTTCTAATTTTTTTATCTTACATTTCCTTGTTAAATTGTTTTTCTTAACCTCTTCCTCATAAATATTTATAATTTTAATATAAGTAACTAAAATTTTAATCTTTTAAAAATAATATTTTTAATTTGTCCCTCTAATTTTTTGTTCTTGCTCCTCCTCTGATGGTAGGGTTTTTTAAAAAAAATATAATGAATTAATAAATTCCATTTAACCCATTTGAATCACTAAATTCAAGCTCAATTCTTTTGTATATTAACACCAGTATAGTAATAAAGCTATTACAAAATAAAATCCAAATTTAGAAATGGTATTTTGCTTTCATTAAAAGCTTCAAGAACTTTATCGTCAAATAGCTAAATGAAAATCACACATTTCTTCCCAACTTTTCTGATTTCTCGCTCAAGTTCCCCACAAATGGCCATAAAAAAGGATACTTTGGTGCTCTAATGCTGATAATGTAAAGCTTGAGAAATTACAAGGACCAATCAGACACTAGAAAATCTAGAAGGGCTAGAATATAAATTATCCATTTCTATGTACTGAAATGGGCGTTGTGTGTGTGTGTGTGGTGTGGTTGTTTGGGTTCTTGGATTCTTTGGGAAAGAGAGAGAAAGGCCTTTAATCCGAAAACCAGAGTTTTTCTTTGAAGTGGATTGCTTTCAACTTGTGTCTAAACTCTTTCAAGTACTTATTACCCAAGATATTGGTTGTGTCGATTGCTGTTATGCTACTCTACCCTTCGGAGCGCGTGCAAGGTACGCTTTGCTGAGATTATAATTTCACTCTCTTGGGCGGTTATAAAACCTAGATCGGCCGCTAAATCAGTCTAGGATTTGAGAACCGGCCACCTCATGACGTGGGGTCGAAGAAAAAATAAGATGAGAAGTTTACCTGCCTGATCTAATAAAAAATCAAGTCTATGTATGACTTCATCTATTGAAAGTAATGTTAAATTAAAATTTGTTGATTTTTTAAAATTTTTCTATGTCAATACAGTGATTTTTAGTAAAAAAATAAAATCAATTCGGTTTACCTTCTTGATGTAAAATATCTTAATTAGATATTTAATAGATTATTCATATATTTATATTAGAGTATTGATATTTTCTTTTAATATTTTAAAATAACAAATAATGAAATCAAAAATAAATATAACAAAGCTTGAGGGATTTAGATTAATTGATTAGATCTTAGATTTGTTTTTTATGAATCAATAATTCAAGTTCTACAAGTTTTAAAAATATTGAAAATTTATATAATTATTAAATTCAATATCTATAAGATTAATTGATATAAATTAACTGAAATATTCATATTAATTTTAAAAATAAAAAATAAATCATAACTATTAATTATAACCACCGTGGATAATAAATGTTGAGAAACTCACTTGATATTGTACTAATCTTATATTTCATGAATCTTTGCAATGGTAATTTATGTGTGTGATGAATATTGGTTTTTATTTTCATTGTAAAATATAACTTATAATTTTTTTATTCTAAAATTATGATTTAACATAGAGTTTTTGTAGGATTTTGTAATAAAAAGCTATTTAAGATTGAACTAAGCTACACAATTTTCTCCTAACCAAGAGCCAACCTTTTATATTTAAATAAACAACAATCAAGGAACTAAAATTAGGGTTAGGGCACGACAAAACCATGCTTTCTCATGGAACTTTTTAAGAGATTTCATTTAACGTGCTTGAAAGAACGAGTGGGTTAGTGCATTCTCTTCCTTAATATGGACCTACCTTTCATTATATAAAATTGAACATTGGACCCCACGTCATATTTCTTTCTTGTTTTTATTATTAGGGTCTCCGAACCAACTCATGTTGATGTGAATTTTACTTGGAGTTAATTTAAAAAAAAAATAGAATAATGGTTAACTTGTTATAATGTAATTGATATTATCAAAACCTAATTTTATATTAAAAATAAAATAATATTATCTTAATTAATTCTAATCAATATATAAAATTTATTACTTGATTTTCAAATCATGTCATGAATCGGTCAAGTAAAGTTTGGATGGAGGCAAGAATTTCTTAATTTTTTTTTTGTTTTTACAGTAAGAATTTCTTAACTTTTAAATGTGCAAGTCTTTTTCTTTCTTATTTTTTGTTTGATTAGAGATTTATTTTTTTTTTAAGATTAAATTTATCATTTTATATAGCTGGTGGATCTTGAATAAGCCTAAGTCTTGCACTTTTCCAATCCAGACTACCTCAACGCCCATGACTGCCATGAAATTTTCTTACAGGATTTTCTAGGTCAACTCTTAATGGCAGGACTTTCTTGTATGGGAGATTTGAATACTTAATTAATGGGTGAAAATGGTAGGCCAACTTTATGCCTACTTCAGGAGCCATGGAGCTGCGGTTGCTTTTTTATTTTTTATTTTTTATTTTTTATTTTTTATTTTTCTTCAATTTCTTCTGTTTAGGTGTGGACTGTTGAGATTTTTTAATGCAAGAAAAGTAACCTCCATTAATGTCAAAGCTTCTTTAATTATTTTTCTCCACTTTCAAAGTTGTTTTAATAGCATCATGGACAAATTTCACCAAGAGGGTTGGATTCTCTTCAGTAATTTAATTTGTTTTTGGTGGAAGCTACTACGATAATTTATCGTGGATAAAAATAAATTTAGTATTGTGTTCTTATTTGTTTTATAAAAATATTTTTAATTAAAATCATTTTTTTAGAATTTTTAATATTTAATAGAATAAATACATCAAAATAATGAAAACCGTCTTAAAAGGTATCAATTTAATTTTCTTGAAGTAACAAGTAATTTAAGAAATATTTAGAAAAATAAAAATATATATTTTAAAGTAATTTTTAAGCTATTATCATGCAAGCTCTAGAATTCCTAGTCAACTATCAAATCAAACAAAGACTTGTAAGGATTACTCTTTTCACGTCATAACGTGTTGTTTATAGTTTTTAAATTCAAAATAAGGCTTTGAAATGAAATAAAAACGTGGAAGACTTTTCTTTCTTTTCTCCGTTTGCTTGCATGTTATTGATAAAAAATAATATAAATTATATTATAAAATTTAATTTAATAATTTAAAATTATTAGATTAAGATAATTTTTTAATATAATATTAAAATTTTAAAAATCAGTTTGAATTTTACTATCTTTATTTATTTAAAAAGAATTAAATATAAAATAATATTAGTCTATATAAGTTTAAAGTTCAAAGAAACTTTCACTTAAGAGATTATATTAAAAAATAATATAAATTATATCTTAAAAGATTTTTTAAAAACTTAAATTTTTAGGTTAAAATAATTTTTTAATAGATGCATATAAAAAATTTCAAAAAAGAAGTATTTTATGTTTCCTTTTGTTTACAATATTAAAGGTTCTTTGAGTAAAATAAATAGATAAATTTGCCCTATGAATTAGGATGAAATTTTATAAATTTATTCTTTCTTTATTTTTTTTATAGTTAATTACTAGCTCAAGTATGAAATGATAAATTTATGATCCTACAAATATTAATTTATAAGAGTTTAAGTGTGTGTTTCATAAGTTTAAACAATATTAACATAATAGAATTTATCATGTGTTTTTCTCTCTCCTCAAGTGCAACCCAGATTTGAAAATATAATTAATATTATAAGCAATTGAAACAATTTTGAGTTTTATAATATATTATTTTTATAAAAAAATTATTAAAAAATAATATGAATTATACTTGAAATTTTATCTAATAATTAAAATTATTGAGTTTAAATAATTTTTTAATATAATATTAAAGTTTTAATTATTAAACGGTTATGAATTTAAGTTTCAAATTTAAAAGATTTTTACTTGAAATAGTATATCAGATAATAATATAAATTATATATTAGTATTTCATCTAACAATTTAAGCTATCGGATTTAAATAATTCTTTAACAAAAATATAGATGTATCCCACTATTCTCCTTTTCAAAAGTTTCTAAATTTTAATGTAATAAAATTAATATTTTTAAATAGTTTTTTTAAAAAATTATGAAAAGTTAATAATAAAAAACATAAAAAATATTAGTTTAATATATTTTTAATTGTAACCAAGCATAAAAGTATGTTGCATGAGTTCCTTTTTTATTTAATTTTTGCAATATATACTATATATTTATTTTTTTATTCAAACGTTACAAATGTATTTGTTTAAGAGATGCCCTGCATAATACACCTCATTAAATAGTAAAAAAACATGTATTATATGATTTTCGTGAAGTTTATTCATAAACAAACACTCTTTTGAGTCCATGAATGTTTATTCATATCCACAGAGTATATATATTAACAAAGATCATTATTTTGTTAGCAGAGCAATGAAATTCATGGCTGAATCATGTCAGAACTTTCAGTTTAATTACGTAATATTGGGTCCTCTCGAGTACAAAAGAGACTCCACGTATATTTACTCCCCCCATACCTGCACCCTATGCTACTGAGAGGTTCATGTTTTGCTTATTCAACCCGCTGGAGATCTAAGAACGAAGAAGAACGGCAAGGTTTTGGTTTCGTCCCTGTAGTCTTTAGAGAGTTCGATTCGAGCCCTTATAGTTTGAGGATATTTTATTCAATTAGGAATTAAATATTGGGGGGTTCATTATGAAACAAAAAACAAATCTTTTAGGTATGCCCAATTCAAAATAATTATACCAGTTTTTTTTTTATAGACCAACTTTCCAAAATTACTAGCTAGCTTAGCTTAAATTTCAAATTAAGATGATATTAAGAAACTAAACAAATTGAAGATTCTATCATCTTATCATAGTTGTTGTTCAATCTTGCAGGGTGATGAGTCAATGTTTGGAGTTTGGTTTAAATTAAATTTTTAATCAAATTTAAAAAATATTGATGTGACTAAAATTAATCAATTTGATCAAATTTTAATGAGTTAATTAATATATTCAAGCCTAATTTAAACTTGATTGAATCAACATTAAAAACTAAAATACAAAATATTTATATTTTAATAAAATAGTCCCTCAAATTGCTTCAATGACTCATAAGCTAAACTAGTTACCCAGGTTTTTTTTTTGGGATTAATTTGTGGGTTGGCCCAATAATCATGGAGATTTTATAATTTTACTCTTTAGAAGTCATAATTGATAGGTTTAAAATACCATATAAGTCATGCCACACACGGCCAGCAGCCTAGATTTGAAGCATCACATCCATAGCTTTGCCTGAGCTCATGGCTTGCCTGAGGTCCCGTCATGTATATCAGGAATTTGGACACTTAGATCACTTGTTTGAAAATAAAATAGACAAGAAGGGTAGCAGATAGGAAATAAATTTGTATTAAATATTTAAAAAATAAATCTTCTAACCCTCGAGATTGGTAGTAATCTCATGGTATTTGAAAGGGAACTCTTCTCCACATCATTAGTAATCCCATCTCCATTAGAAGCAAACTGGCCTGCTCCTTGCTTTCCATCTCTCAGTTCTCAATTTCTTTCTTATGATCATACTTGGAAGCTTGCATTCTTGTGTTATATGCAAGGACCATGCATGCATGCATTTCCTTTATTAAAATTCCTAATGTAATTGCAAATTGCTATAAATATATGCGATGTGATGCAAGTTGTAAAATTAATATATACTCTTATTTCTCTCGTGTAATGTAAAATAATTACTTCATTCTGCTATTTTTTTAATATCTTTTAATATTTATTCAATTATAAGTTAGGTTATATTTTTTTATTTGCTCTTTGTTGAATATTTTACTAATTTTGGAAAAGATTTTGGTTATTTCAAGTCTTTTTACTTATTGTTTTTTATTGGTTTGTTTTGACAAATTCTTTAAATTGGTTTTTTTTCTTGATTCTATCATTTAATATTTTAGATAATTTTTTTAAAATAATTTATAAAATTAGAATTTCTTTTGAATTTCATTCCCTTTAATTTTTTAATTTTTTTAATTTAGTTCTTATTCTTTTAATTGCTATTTGTTTTATTTGAGATAAAATTTTTAAATTTTATCATTTTTAATTTTTTTTACCAAATTTGATTTTTTTTTACCATTATTGTTTTCTTGTTTTGACAAATTTTTTAAATTGATATTTTTTTAATTTCATTATTCAATATTGGATTAGTTAGAAATTGAATTTCTTAGTGGAGCAAGTCTATGATTTCATGAATTTTAGTTTCATTCTTTAAAATTTATACAATTGGAGACTAAACTAGTTATTTTTATTTATTTACTTTATGTAGAAATTTTCATTAATTTTGAAAATGACCTGAGTTTTCTCGGGTCTTTTTATTTATTATTCTTTATTATATTTATTTTGGTCAATTAACATTAATTTGGTTGAAAATTGAATTTCTTGATTTAATTTGAGTTTATAATTAAATGAAATATGAATTTGAGATCTTAACATGGGTTTAAAATGTTTTTGTTTATTTTTTATCTTAACAATTAATATGAATTTGTTTATTTTTTTTTAAGTTAATATTTTTTTTTAATTTTATCATTTAATATTTATATCATTAGAAATTAGAATTAGACTTTATTTGTCTTTATTTACTTTCTATATATTTTTTTGTGAATTTTTTAAATAATCTGGATTTTCTTGAATCTTTTTATTTATTATTTTTTTTCTGAATTTACTTTGATAAATTTTTTAAATTAATATTTTTTACTTGTCCTCCAACATTACATCTTTAATATTAGGTTGATCTTTTATGCCCGATCTCATCATAATTTGGTTTGCTTTATTTTTGTTGTTATTTTTTTAATTGACCCTATGCAAGAGATCCCTTGTGTAAATTTTAGGTTTGTTACTCACAATGAAGTTTGAGCCTTATTTAAACACTAAACCCTGTAAAGTTCCATTAATACCCATCTTGAGATCTTTAAATTTTTTGGTGGGATACCATGTAGCTAGATCAACTGGATGATGAAAATAATAGAGTTGTTTATTGCATCCCATCGGGATACAACCCACTCAAATTATCATTTTCAATTGCATTATAATACATGGAAATCTCGAAGAGCATGATGGAGACAAGAAATTAATTGCAGGTCTTTAATTAAAAAGGAAAACGAAGGTGCTTTACGTGTCCAATTTTTTCTCCTTTTCTCTTTCACCATTGGTGAAAAACTTGGAAGAACACGCCTTCTGCAGAATGAGAGGCCTGATTTTACTCTTTCCAAGGCATAATGGATGTATTATATCATATGGAACTTTGAGCCAGTTTTTCAAGATATTGTTGGTTAATTAATGTAAATGGTATCTCAAATTTCTTTGAATCTGCTTAGAACAAGACTCACATTAAATTTTTCATGGGAATCCTGACAACAAATGAAGAGAAAGGAAGTGCTAATTACGCGACAGAGGGAAGCCAATTCCATGGCGTTTGCTAGGGAATGCAAGAAACAAGATGCTGCAGATGACGCCAATGGTAGCAGGCACAACAATGAGAAGGTCCTTCGCCTCATCTGTTGGCGCTGGAAAGAAGCACTTGACAACATTCTTGTCAAACAATGAAACTGCAGCAAAAACCAAGATAGACATGAAGGCATGCAAGACATCAATGAACTTCAGCTTGTATTTAGCGGCCTCTTCCGGCGAAAGTTCCACCGTTGCATCAATAATCCACAAGCCTTTGAAAGTCACCATTCCATACCGGACCTTGCCTCTTGCGTCCCTGAAGCTATCGGTGAAGCATAAGAGAAAGCAAGCTAGGCCACACACGGCTAAAAGACCTGATGTCAAAGTTTGGCTCGTAACGGAGCGACATTGGCCTTCATGTGTTAAGATTGGAGATAGAATCTGGAATGTGAGAACTGAACCCGTGGGGAGAAGCCTGGCTAAATGCGCTGTGCCTTTGAATGTCTTCCTTATGACCTTTTGCCCTGGTGTTTTTTCTGGTTTTTGCAGTACATTTTCTAAAAAGGGTTGTGCAATTTCTGCTCCTTCTTGCATCAATACCTTAATATCCATGGCCTAAATTCACCTCCAATTTCCCTCGCTCTTTCTGAATTGTTTGATCAGCACAGAGTTCCGTGGGGAATTGAGGGATTTATTGTGTTAACGAGATGGTTTTAATTCGCATGAAGACAGATAGAAACACAAAATTTTAGGAGGTGGTTTTCCAGTTTGTTGTTAGCCAGAATAATTTAGCTAGCTTATGTACAAGGTTGATGGGATAATTTCTTTTTTTTTTTCAAGTATTCAAACCTTTTCATAACTGTTGTCAAAGAAGTTAAGAGATGCAGTTACAATGAATGAGTTGGTAAAAAAATTAATTGTTGAGGGGTTTCCTTAAAATTACAACCTACTAATTTGACTACTCCTGCCCAAAGTTCATAAACCTGAATAATGTTAGGCTAGTTAATACAGAATGATCTAAATCAATTTTTTTAAAAAAAGTTAAAAATATAATGTTTTGAAGAATTTTTTTAAAACAGATTAACAGAGATTACAAGTTTATAGCTTAATTTGCTAGATTGATATCGGTTTAATTCTTAATTGATTTTTTTTAATTTAGTTTAGATTAAAATCAAGTTTATAGTTGGGGTTGGATTGTTTTTTATGAAATTCTCAATATTTTGTATTGAGTTAATATATTTGATTATAGAATATGATGTTGAATACCTTGTTGCTTAATGAGGCATAAACAGGTCATAAAGAAACTAATAACAAGAAGAAATTAACTACCAGCTGAGAAGACAGGGTAAGAGTAGAAAGTTAATTATTTTAAAAATGAAGTTTTTTTAATCAGATTTTGAAGATAAAGATAAATCATTTGGAATTTGTAAAAGAAAATGGTGATTTTGTTTTGAAAAAAAAAAAGTTTATTAAATTGAAAAATATGTTGAAAACCGAGGAATGTTTATATTTTTACTTAATATATTTTATGTTGAAAAAAGAGCTATTCTCTGAATCTCTCTCGGAGAGGTAGCACTATCCATCAGTGCCTGCCTTAAATATTATGCTCTTAATTTGTCCTTGGTAGTCGATCTTCCATCTTGTCCCTCGTTCTCCTCCTCCTTTTACTCTTCTTCTTCCTCCAAATCACCCCACGTTCCATGAGAACTCTAGCAGCAGGACTGTCATTGTAGATTCTGCCAGTTAGTGAAGGAAAAGTTGCCAAAGAAGTTTTTGCCTTTTCTGGCATCATCCAACTTTCCAGTTCCTTAATAGCCAATGTCCAAAAGTTTGCTCTATTATTTCATTTCTGGCATAAGCTTGCTCTTTAATGGTCTCTCTCTGCCAAAATACCATTTCATTCAATGCTCTATTATTTCTTCCCAGCCTTTTAAAAACAAGCTATATCTACTCACAAGAATCTTTTTCTTGGCTTCTACATCCCTTGTAGTCAAGGGAAGTTTCAACTTATTCGATCATGGTAAGCAGCCCCCCCCCCCCCCCCCCCCACTTCTTTTTTTTCAACATTTAATCTTCCTTTCCAAGGGGGGGTTTTGTTTGTTCTGGATCTTTTCTTCTGCATATGTGTTTTTCGTAAGAGGAGCTCAAGTAGTCTACGTACATGAGCTGTTTTTCAAGCTATTTTCCAGTGTTGCTTAATCGATAAGGTATGCACTCTTCCTTTGCTCCTGATCTCTTCTTCTTAGCATTGCTTATTTTCTGGTGTTGCTTTATCGATAAGGTGCCCACGTATGTTTTGCAGGAGAATCTCGAGTTTCCTGTTTTCGTTATCTATTCTTCAGGGTGTTTTCTTCTATTGCTTTATCCATCAGATACGCACTCTTCTTTTGCTGGAAAATTTTCTATTCAAGTTATTCCTCAAACGCTGTCATTAGCCATCAATTTCCCTACTCAAAAGTTCTTTCAGGCACAAAGCAAGGTTAGAGTTTCG
The DNA here is from genome assembly GCA_026413675.1 of Populus pruinosa. NCBI lineage: Eukaryota > Viridiplantae > Streptophyta > Magnoliopsida > Malpighiales > Salicaceae > Populus > Populus pruinosa. Next base: position 18,423,848 of record CM048608.1, on the reverse strand, counting down.
CAGCTTCGATCACGCACCTTTGAGTGCTTTATCTCTTCATCTATGTATTCATGCGTGGTTTGGACGGTGCTGCCATTGCTTATGAAATCTCAGGTTTGGTCATTGCTTTGGTCTGGGTAGCTTATGCAGTTGGTCGGTGCTAGGACAGACGGAAATGATTGTCTTGCTAGCCTTCGAGGACATTTGGGAATTTATACGGCCTCGAGATTTGGTATTTCATGATCATAATTGTTCTCACCTTGCCTCATTTTCTAGCCTCCCTTTGCATTAGGATTATCCATCTCCCTTTCATCTGATGTTGATTCCTCATGAACAGAAAATTATCCTTTATCTATCATCTTACTTCCTCTGCTGCGTGGCCAGTCTAGCTGTCCCGTTGGTTTCATAATCATAAAACAGTGACTAATGCTCTCATTAAACCATTTATAAGCCACCCAATCATGTTTCCATTTCAAATAAATCTTATTTTAAATTCATTTGCTACGGACATGCATCTCAACATTCTCTTTGATGAGATACTTCACCATGGCGGATATGATTCTCCAAAGAACTTGATTAATAGTATGCAAAAAAATGATCATGATTCTTAGGCTCTGGTGTGAGCTAAAGAATTAACAAAATATTGTTATTCCAGATGAAATTAAGCTGTACTGTAATTATTGATTGCAGGCATCAAGATTTCTTCCAAGGTTTTCAATACTCTTCGTGATCGAATCAACAACATCTTCAACTCCTTGACATGGAGGATTGAATTAGGTACATGAGAAAAATCTTGAATATTTGGATTACCAGCAACCACTGCTATGGTTTCTGCAAAAAAAAACCATTTGATTTCCATTATCACCATGCAAGTCCCAAGCAAATATTTGCGGAGCATTTTGTAAACTCGAAGCTGCAGTATTTTGCAACAACAGTTACCCATTATTCAGAAAAAAGGTATTGTCCCAGGCGAGGAGAATGTGCCTGCTCTGCGTTGCGTGGAGCCTCAGAAGAAACCACAGCTCCCTTGTAGCAGCATTGTAAGCCGGTCTGGAAGCTCTGGGGGAGGATCATGCGGTGGTGGGACACTGAATGGGCAATACCAGATTCAGTGGATAGTTTATTTGTAAGATGAAAATAAAAAAGCTCTTCCGATTGCCCTTGGAGGTTACAAAATGAGTTCATAGCATTTCAAATTTATGCAAAATGGAAATGCAAAAATATGAATTTTCACGGATTTGTTTTATGTTTTTGTTATTACCAGTTATATATATATATATATATATATATATATATATATATATATATATATATATATTAATTAAATGCTAGACAAACACAATCAGAACAAGTTTGCTCTGCTCTTGTTTGGTATCGTGTTTTAAATGAAAGTGAGTAAATTTTATTTTTTATTTAAAATAATTTTTTTAAATAAAATAAATATTATTTTAGTATATTTTTTAACGGTTATATATATCGTTTAAACATCAACGGTCGATTTCCTTTTCTTTTTTCTTTTTAATAATATATCCAGCCTCCCACTCTGTCTCAAAATCTCAACACTTTTCAATTTCAAAAGAAAACATCTCTCTCTCTCTGTCTCTCTCGCTCGCTCGCTCTGGTAAGAAGAAGAAAAGAATTTGTACACTTTTAGCCGTTCAAATTCTATGTAATAAGGTTTGATTCTTCTTGTAATCATATGGAATTTCAATTTCGATCAAAGAGAGAGTCTTTATCAGGTACCCATCTCTCAATCTCCTGCTTTAAATATAATTCTTCATCAGGTACCCATCTCTCCATCTCCTGCTATAAATATATAATTTGTTCTTCTTATCTGTGAATGTTGCTTTATCATGGTTAGTCTTTGATGGTTATTTAATTCTTTCTGATTTTTGTGATTGTGTTATTGTAATTTTTTTGTAAACTTTGCCATTTTTCCCAGTTTGACGTGTTTTTAATTTTATGTTCATTGTAAATCATGATTTCTTGAATTATTAAGGGATTGCATAATTTTCAGAGTTAAAGTTTGTTGTATCCTTTTGATTTCAAGGTGAGTGTTTTCTTTTATTTACTTTTTAAAGAATTAGGATTTAGAGAACAAGAAACCTTTTGATTGATTGGGTTTTATTTTGTGGTTTAAGATTTTACTTTCACTTTATATTTAATCGGTTATATATTTTTGAATTTGGTTTTTCCTATTCTTTCAAAAAAATCAAATTTGAATTTCTGTTAATTTTATATTAACATTTCCCTCTCGCTCTTGATGTAGGTTAAAAGACCTAAGCAGATCAATAAATACAGTCAATTGATTCAAAAGAGAGAGATCAAATTTAAAACTTGATTGAAGTGGTAAGATCACTTTGTTTCTTGATAGGTCTTCTTTGTTGTAGTGACTGTGTTTCAATTTTTAAGCATAAATACAAAATTGAGCTATTATTTTTGTTAATTGTAAAATCATGATTGCTCAGAATATTTTACAATTAATTGCAAAATTTTCAAAATTTTATTCCTGCATGTTGGCTTTCCTATATTAAAAGATACAGTGTTCAAAAAAATATTTAACTGTTCTCCTAATTTAGCAATGAAAAATCAGATTTTTGACAATAAAAATGATTTTTCTCTTTTGGATTCACTTAATGCAGTTGTAACTAGCCAATGTTAGTAAAACTATCACTCATAGTCTTTGTTATTGGACCAACATTTTTGTATTGCTGTTGGTGTGGCTTTAGAAAAGTATGCTTGTATGCATTTGTCTCTCTTTTGAATTCTGAATTTCTGCTCTGGGAATAAAGGGAATGAGAGAACGTTGTTGTATTGCTGTTGGTGTGGCTTTAGGGAATTATGCTTGTATGCATTTGCCTTTTTTTTTTTAATTCTGAATTTCTACTCTGGAAATAAAGGGAATGAGAGCTGATGCAGCTCCATTTCAATGCATTATTTTGCCGATGTAAACATAAAAAATGTACTAAAATAAATATCATATTTTAGTAAAATGATTTCATAAATCACTTCTGTAACACAATTCCTTCCTTTAAAGTTGATTGTTGCTTTGGCGTGGGCCGGGTTTTGGGGTCAGTTACTTTTCCTTTTGCTTTTCGATTTCGCTTTGAAGTCTTATGATATTATTTGAAGAAAACCCAGCTAAGCTAAAATTATCATGCTGTTTCTTTGAATTGTGGGATTCTTATTGGATTGGAATAGGCAGTTAGGTTGGGAGTGATTTCTACCTTGCCTAATTTTCTTAAAGAGTTGTCCTTAATTTCTCATAACTAAACATTGCTCTATCACTGCTATCTATCCAAAATCAATTTTGAATCTTCTGCCCATTTTCTTTTTCATGTATTTTTTGGGTTCTTTTCATATATTTTTTTTATATATAAACAATACTTTGCTTGGACAGTAAAATCATTGAGAAATTCGTAGAACTTAAGGAATGAAGAATCTAACAATTATCAATTTGCCATTCTCATAGGGCCAGGGATATGGTAAATTAATTTGCTGATGTGATATAATATTTCTCTTTTAGACTTGTATTTGTAATTGATTGTTTACAAATTCATGATTTTTTAGGTGATTGCATATACTGGTGAACTTGTCAAGCCTAGCTCTTTATATACAATTCATTGGTGTTGCGTTTCTGTTAAGAATGTTGCCGTTGTCCTTACTCTTTGTATGCATGTATCTGTCATCTATCACGACTGCAAATTATTTTCCTAAAACTAGTGTGATTATTTCTGAAAGAGTTAATTGCTTACTGTGTCGAAGTTCTTTACAAAGCTGTTGAGATCGAAGTTTACCTCTTCTTTCCTTGTTAATGCACGACGTGCTGAAACTTGTATGTTTAGATCAAACTTTATAGCAAGTGATTAATCACACGGACTGGAAGTATTGCTCATCTGATTTTTAATAGTCTTTAAAAATATGTATAAAAAAAATCTATGCCATATATGATTTATAGAAAAGCTTTATGATTAATTTATGACAGATATTTATCATCTAACTTTATAGCATTTTTTCCTTCTTCAAGTTCTCAAACTTGCTTGCTTGGAGTTGAAAGGTCACATGGATAACATGCTTCTAATATTATTATTTATAAATACATTGATGGGTATGGATGTAGGGAATTATGTTTGTTGGCTTTTTATCACTTCTTACTTTTGAATTCTTGCCCTAGGAATCATGAAAATGGGAGTTGATGTATCAACTCTTCAATGTGTTATTTTTCCATGCAAACATAAAAAATGATATTATTATAAATAATAGTTTTGTAGTAAAAATTATATTTTTTTTATTAAATTTATTTCATAAATTATTTTCAGGTTTTACTTTAAATCTTAAACTAACATAACTTCTAAACAAACCAACATTCTAAAAAATCCTAAACCCTGAAACAACTTAAACCCTAAAATATCCTTAAAACACTAAAATACCCTAACAAACCTTAAAGTATAAAACATCATAAACTCTTATACCCTAAATCATAAAAAAAATCTTAAAAAATCATAAATCAAAAAATCCTAAAACACCCTACACCCTAAAAACCCTCAATAATAAAATACCTCAAACCCTAAAATACCAAAATATCTTAAACCTCCAAAAAACTAATGATATTTTAAACTCTAACAAACCTTGAATCATAAAATATTTTAAACCCTAAAAAAATAAAAATAAAAATCCTTAACCACTAAATAACATAAATCTAAATATTCAAAAACCTTTAAATTCTAAACACTAAAAAATCTTAAACCCTAAAAAACCATACACCATAAAACCCTAAACAATAAAATATCTTAAACCCTAAAACACTATAAACACTAAAAAACCCTTAACTCTAAAATATCATAAACCCTAAACAACCCTAAAATACTCTAACCCTAAAAAAACAATAAACCCTAAACCCTCTAAATCCTAAAAAATCTTAAACTCTAAACATTAAAATACCCTAAACCGTAAAAAACCTAAACCTATCTATATCCTAAATACTAAGAATCCTAAACCCTAAAAAATAAAATACCATAAACCCTAAATCTACCATAAACTATAAACATTAAAAAACCCTACCCTAAAATACCCTAACCCTAAACCCTAAAAACCCCTAAATCCTAAATCTATCCTAAAAAACCCTAAATACTAAAAATTCAAAATCCTAAACACTAAAAATTCTAAATCTATCTATACCCTAAATGCTAAAATGCTAAAATTCTGAAACCCTAAAATATAAAATATCCTAAACTCTAAATTTACCCTAAACCTTAAAACTTAAACAACCCTAAATTACCCTAAACCCTAAACAATAAAATACTCTAAAACCTCAAAATACCATAAACCCTAAAAATACCCTAAATCCTAAAACACAAAATAAATACTAAAAATCCTAAACCCTAAACCCTAAAAATTCATAAATCCTAAACTCTAAATCTATCCTAAAAAACCCTAAATTCTAAACACTAAAAAACAATAAACTCTAAATATTAAAAATCCTAAACCCTAAAAACTAAAATACCCTAAACCTTAAAAAACCCTACCCTAAAATTCAATAACTATAAATCCTAAATCCTAAATCCTAAAATTTAAACAACCCTAAATTATCCTAAACAATAAAATACTCTAAATACCCTAAACTCTAAAACACAAAAATAAACACTAAAAATCATGAACTTACCCTAAAAAATTCCAAACCCTAAAAAACTCCTAAACTCTAAACACTAAAAAACCATAAATCCTAAATACAAAAAATTCAAAACCCTAAACACAAAAAATTCAAAACCCTAAACAATAACCCTAAACACTAAAAATCCTAAACCTATCTATACCTTAAATACTAAAAATTCTAAACCCTAAAAAATAAAATATCATAAACCCTAAATCTACCAGAAACCCTAAACACGAAAAAATCATACCCTAACCCTAAACCCTAAATTACCCTAAACTCTAAACAATAAAATACTCTAAAACCCCAAAATACCATAAACTAGTAAAAATACCTTAAACCCTAAAACACAAAAATAAACACTAAAAATCCTACACCTACCCTAAAAAACCTTAAACCTAAAAGTACCCTAAACCCTAAAAATACTCTAAAATATCATAAAAAACCCTAAACTCTAAAAATATCATAAAACCTAAAGAACCTTAAACTTTAAAACACCCCAAACCTTAAAAACCTTAAATCCTAAAATACCTTAAATTTCAAATCCTAAAATTCCCTAAACCTTATATCCTTAAAAAAAAACCCTAACTCCTAAAATATCTTAAACTAGACACAAAAAATTCTATATTAGCGCTATTTTATAATAGGATTGACAAAATTGTAAAATCTTAAAAAAATAATTAATAGTTTCTTGTTGTTGTTATTTTTAAGTAGAAATAATATATCACAAAATGATTAAATTTTTTGTTGTAGTTATGTTTCATTTTCTTAATTAAGTATACTTTATTGATGAAGTAATTAAAAATTGTAAAGTCTTGAAAGAAAAAGAAAAATAATTAATGGCTTGTTGTTGTTGTTTTTTTAAGTAAAAATAATATATCATAGAAGGATTTTTTTTTTCTTATAGTTATTTCTTCCATTTTCTTAATTAAGTATACTTTATAAATCAAGTAATTAAAATGTTTGTTTCCTCATTAGGTTTTCTAAGTGAGATCCAAGACCAACATTCATAAAAAATCAAGTATACAACCCTTGAACTATTTTTTTAAATATGCTCTATTGCGATAATTATTATTAGCTTACTTTATCATTTTGCTCTTTTATTTATCTCAATTACTAAAAAAATGTTTCCTCATTAAAAATTTATTTAACAACATTTTATATTTATAAATTTGGTTCAATTAAAACGAGTGGTTAGCTGTTATCCAATTGCTCCACTGATTGGGTAGGAATTTGGATAAAACAATTTCATATAAAATGACTTCTATCTAATGATTTCTATCTGTGCTAACGATTTTATAAAATTGTAAAAGGGTTTCTAATTGTTTTATAAAACAAAAATTAGGGTTTGGATTTTAAAATAAATATTTCAAAATTCCCTAAAATATCTATAATGTGTTTCCATTCTACATGAAAATTTCTGGTCCATGCCAAAGCCGGAGTTAGAGCAATTGGAGAGTTTGCCCCAGTCAAATTTATAATTTACAAATAGAGAGTACTGTTATGAAACAAATCCTTAACCCACGAGCAATTTGAATAATTGAAATGATAATTTAACATTGATATTTTTTTTTTGATTTATGTGGGATGTCCGGATCAGTTTGCGTGCATCATGATTAATTTTTACGGTCCACTAAATACTCTGTAAATCCAGTAGTCATGTAAGGTATCGCAAGGATAACAAACATACATGTTAGGATTCAAATCTATAAAAATAAAAATAAAAAATTTTTTTCTATAGCTAGACCAAGCACTAAATACAATTTAACAATGATATTATCTTGCCAGGAAATCAATGTCGAGCGTCTAAAAGTCATCTCGGTAGGAAAAGACGTAAAAAGCATCCCCATGAGCCTCAATCGACAAGATGCAACCTTCCATTTATTAGTGAAGAAAAACCACAGCAAGAGGGGGCCCTTCGTGCATGAGGCAAGCTAATTTAGGTGAAGAAAGGGTACCAAATAATGGAGCTAGTTTCTACTTGGTTGTTTTATTAATTTGACTGGGGACAACGTTGTGTTGTTATTCGCAAAACATACCAAAAGTAGTTAAATATTTAAATGTTCATCAGATCTTAAACAATTCATCTTTATTATATTGATACTAACACAAGTATGAGAACTTCATTCTTTCACATTAATAAAGTTACTGTATCCAACTCGGTTCAGGTTACGAGTGGAATGAATTAACTCTAATTAATTTAAAATCACATTATTTTATGTTAAAAAATTCGGACAAACTAAATTATATCAAACTAGTTCCTTCAATTTAGTTTAAAACTCGATTGGAGAGGTTAGGTGCCGGGTTGATATGCCGAAATACTAATCTAAATTTGAATCCGAGCTGATATATATGGAAAACCAAACCTCGACCCTTAATACTTGAGCCTGAGGTAACAGTGAAGTATTAAGTGAAGTCAACATCATTAATTTCAGTGAAGAAACATGAATGGTGCCTCTATGAAGAAAACGGAGCAAGTCTTCATCGGTTTTGAGTCTCAAGTTTCCAGATCGATGCATTGTGATGGAAGGAATCAGTACTTCAATCAGCATTTCTTTGCCGGCACGATTTTGTGAGCCTCCCTATGTAGAAATTTGATAAGAAACATGCTAGACTTTAATTAATCTTCCATGGGCCTGTGGCTCTGCATCTGGTTTGTTTTCTAGTTTAAAAAATATATTTGAAAAGGTTTGATTTTTATTTTTATTTTTAATTAATAATTTTTTAATGTTTTAAAATCATTTTAATATAAAAATAATTTATAAAAATAAAAAATATGTTAATAAAAAATAATTTGATTACTAGAAAGATATCTGTGAACATGTCTACTGCATCAACTAGTGTGCTTTGGTTTTTGTTAAGGTGGCTTTTCAAGGTTTTAAAAATTAAAATAGAAGGGCTTGATTTTCAAATGATATGATTTTACTGTCTTTATCAAAAACTCAACTCAAACAACCTTTTCTTCTCATGTCAAAAAGCACCACCAAAAGCACTTGTCTTTCTCGAAAACTCAAATAGAATCCAACAACTCAATTTGATCATCAATCGATTTGAAACTTAATTCGAGCAAGATTTTACATTAAATTAGATTAAAAAATAACACGATCAAATATGAATGATTTAACAAGTTAATTTACAATATGGTCAACTTGGTTCAAACTTAGTTGGGTTTTTTTTCAAAAAAAATAAAATGATATTTTAATTAAATTCATGTTATTTAAGGCAAGCCTTGCTGACTAACATGTGATCCAAACCTTGAAATTAGAATTATAACTATGTCTTTTTTACACGCTATTCCTTCCTCAAGCTGATAAGAAGCATGTTGTTGATTCCAAAATTAGAGATTTTATAATGATTTTACTATTTACCGTAAGACTTGAGATCCTGATTTTGTAATGACGACTCATAAAGAAGAATAGATCAATAATTAATTATTAGACTCGTGATTGATTGCTACACCATGCATGGTAACCAAAATTCAAAAGGTGTGTGGTATGCATTTACTAACAAAGAAAGTGATTGTCTGGTGGGGTTGCACTGAATTTCGTTGGGATATTTCATTTGAGAATTTTTGAGATCTTTTCATGAATTTAAACAAATTAAAGGATACTTCTTTAAACTCGAGTTTAGAGAATTAGGTTATTTTTCTCAAGGGTAGAATTCGACTTCAGGAGTAGGATCAAGGACCAACATGGAATTCATTGTACTTTTAAGCAAATTAATCATGTATCATAAATAATTAATATAAATCTTGAAGGAATGAAATATATATAAAACATATTATAGTTTTACACTAATTACATGAATCGCATGATATTGCAGGTTAAATTTTTGTTGTATAAAAAATAAAAAAAATTAAGATTTAAAAATGTTAAGTCTTTTTATAAAACTATATTCAAGAGTTTTAAGTTTAACCGCAACGCTTGACCTAAAAATAATATTTATAATATTAATAGTAACATTAAACTTGCATGATTTAAGTTTAAGTGAGTGTGGTTGTAACACTATATTCAATAGTTTTATATGTGGGTCTGGTTGCAAAGTCGTGTTATAAAAGTATGATAATTAAATAGATTAATAAAAAAGAAAAAAACATAAAAAACCAACAGAAAAAAAATTACTGAAGAAAAAAATTGAATTAATTAGATTAATCCTTCAAACCTTGGATTTGGGTCATGAAAATTTAATAACTAAATAAAAAAAAATTGACGAGTTAATTGGGTTAAACTGTTAAAGCAGGTTAACCTGTAAAGCTCAAGATACATATTATGAAAGTATGATAATTAACTAGAAATAAATATAACATTAAAAAACTAAATTAAATAAAAAAATTAATTAAAAAACAAAAAATTACGGTTAACCTGTCAAATCAGGTTAAATAAAAAATTTAACATTAACAAACTAATTTTTTTAAAAAATTATTCAAAGAAAAAAACACAAAAAAACCTGTAAAGGTATAAAAATAAAAAAACAGAAAAAAATAAAAAATAAAAAAACAGTTATATAATTATAATTATAATTATAATAATATAACTGTTTTTTTTTGTTTTTAATAATTCTAAAATATATGAGGAAAGTATTATAGTAAAGATGTGAAAAAAACTACATGCTTTCCCCCACGCATTTTAGAATTATTCATAATATACTGTATGTCGCTAAAAAACATACTTTTAAAAATACAAAAGCTAATAACGGCCCACATGGTTGAAGATGACAAAATCATATCCCAGTATGTGAGTTGCTGTATCCCAAAAACCCACGTTCATGAGCTATCATAGGCTTGAAGCATGGTACTTTGCTGCAAGGGAGACAGATTCCATTCCGAAATACAATTACTGGGCTCTTGCGAACATCATTTGTCAAAAAGGGGACGAGGAGACCTGGTATGTAATTGGCTCACGGCACCATTTAGTCACCCAGAATAATCATAAGTGCTCTGTACCAGAGGGAAAAAGAAGAGCTCGATCTGATTTTCAACAATGGCAGCCATTCCTTTTTGGAGCAAATCTATATCAAATTCACGTGTTCAAAGTTCTCTGTACTTATAACTATTCCCTCACTTTGCTTTTTTGACTAATCACTCCCACTAACCCAGCTACTTTTGTCACGAATCGATTATAATCAAGAGTCATCGGCAACTATTTTTGTCTCAACGTGTTCTCTCTTGAAGATCTTGTGTTGCCCTCACACAATTTCTTAAACTTTAAAATATGTTTTTATTCATGATTTAAAGTAGTTATTAAACTCAGTTTATTTCAATTTATGAACTTGGAGTGGTTAGGGTTCTTATTATTGCATTGTTTTACACATTAGCTTGGTTAAACCAATAATATGAACTCTTAATCAGGTCATACACCTAGCATAATCTAATGATTATGGTGTTAAGTAAGTTATCCTCGTTTTATATTAATGCACTCATATAATAATAATTTCTTGCTAAAATGAAACTGTAAATAACAGCATAGAAACTCAAAATTATGAGAAACAAAATCAGTGACCATCTGGAACAATATCCAGCAACAGTATAGCTCGATGCTTATCAACTAATGTAAAGATTTCCTTTCTTTGCTGCAAAGGGAATCCAATCTTGAAGAACTTGTAGCTTCATGATTGGCTTGCCAAAACCAATCTCATATATAGAATTATCAATAATTCTTCTCGTGTTGGAAAGTTAATATGCCTAGCTATATACCCATTAATGTTCATTAATGTATATATATATATAACATTGAGTTCCTATGCTCTATTAAATATATAGCTCATTTAATTAATGTATAAATATATAAGAGACGAAATCTATATAAGAACAGATTTATCTTTATACGTTCCTTTTCATCTTTTTAACCAAATATTTTTTTTCTTCGTGTATTTACCACTAAAAACATCTAATTACAGAAGTTTTTTTTTTATATATATATAGTTGGAATGTTAATCTAAGCTTTAAAAACTCATAATTTTTTAAACTAAGGCACGAACTTTTTTCACTAAAGCAACTTTGAGGAGAGTTTATATTCTAAGAATGCATTTTCTAATATAAAGCAAACCAATTAAATGTCATTTTTAGTTCAAAATCTAATACTTCATTAAGTTTTCATGCCATTTGAAAATTATGAAATATTAAACTAAGATAAAGTCTGAATGACATAAAGAAAGTTAAGAAGAATATTAACTTCAAATTATTTAAAAAAAATAATAAAAATAACTATGTTTTAATTAAATTTTCAAAACCAAAATTCAACAAGTTGATGGTCAGGTTAAGCTTGGGTTGACCATATCAACTCAAGTTTTTGATCGAATTAGCATTGTTATTTTTTTCTTCAACATGAAATAGTTTAAAGCCCTATCTGTTTACTGAAAAGTAGTTTTTTTTTTAAAGTGAATTCCAGGAAAGTGAATTACTTTATATTATTTGATAGTGTAATGAAAAATAAGTTAGAAAATAGTTTTCAGTGTTTGGTTATGTTATGGAAAATAACTTATTAATATTTTATTTTTCTCAAGTTTATTCAAAATAATAAGAAACAAATCTTACAAATTAAATAGTTGAATGAGAATGAAATTGAAAAAAAATATAATTTCATAAATTATCTTAAATAAAATAAATAATAATAAAAATAATAGAGATTAAATCTAAAAAATAAAAAAAAATAAAAAATAAAGAAATTAAAATAATAATAATCAACATTTCATAAATTATTTCAAATAAAATAAGTAATAATCAAAAGAATGAGGACCAAATTTAATAGATAAAAAAATTTAATAAAAAATGATAAGAAAAAAGCAAATAGTAATTATAAAAATAAGAACCAAAGTTAATATAAAAATTAAATTTTAAGAGATGAAATTAAAAAATAAATATTCAAGATAAAATATATATAGCAATCAAAAGTTTAAGGATCAAATTTGATATAATCATCAAATAATGATATTTTTAATTTTTTCACAACTTTTAGAAATTATTTTCTGCCTAAATTTTTCAAGAAAACACTTTTCTAAAAACTAAACCAAATTTTTCTTTGATTAAAAAATATTTTCAGTTGATCAACTTTTTTAACGGCAAATAAACAAAAAAAAATTTGAAAAGTAATTTTTTAGAAACCAATTTCTGAAAAACAAACACACACAAAAAAAAATATTTTTTTAAAAATCAAATTAAATTTTTTAAAAAGTGTTTTCTGTTGATTAAAAAATATTTTTTGTTAAATAATTTATTTAATGACAAACAAACATGAAAATGTTTATAAAATAATTTTTAAAAAAATAAACAAAGCCTAAATCTCTTTGATTAACGGCTCCAGATCAATCCATCATGCTAATATGGGCTATATAATTGGATGATGATGACCCAAATTTTACATACATTTATAATATTTTCTTTTCATTTTCAACTGTTGTTTAATTTACTCCATCAGTTTCTTCCATGCTGTGAAAACAAACAATTATCGTTCCACGAATTATGTGACCTTTGAATTCGAAGACGAGAAATTGAAGAGTAAAAAGTCGGTTTTCTTTTTGAAAAACAAACAAACAAATTCTATAAAGCAGTGCCTTGCATACTGATGAATGAACAGCTGCATGCATAAATCCATGATGCCCAGACAAGAAAAGTCCCCTCCCTCGCCATTGTCAAGTTCTGCAAAGTTCAAACTTCGAAGTGTTTGGGCATCATGCAGAGGGCAAGGCCCCAGCTAGCTAGCTAGCGTGCATGCTTTTCGTTGTTCTGCTCTCACCATGCTTTTCATCCCTTTCCAAGGACTGGCATGCATGTTTTTCATTTTATACTCACTCTATTTCACATTGACCCCTCTGCAGTGCTTTAATTTTCTGTTACAAAGTTTCTGTTTATTTTTTATTTTGTCTTTTTAGGATTTAATGTGCATAACTACTTTGTCTTGATATTTTGAAAGTATTTTTTTAAAAAATTAATTTTTTATATTTTTTAATCTATTAATTTCTAAAATATATTTTCTAAATTATATTAATATATTTTTAAATGAGAAACATTTTAAAAATAACATTTAGTATAATATCAAACGAGTTCTTGTAAAACCCGACTAATTCTAGTAGATCAACTTGAGGCTTGACATTCCAAGGTTTTTCAAAATTTTTAATAAACATTTTAAAAACAACATCTATTATAAGTTTTTCAAAACTTTTATTTTAATTTTTTTATAAAAATAACTTCATTTTAAAATTTTTAAAAAATTAAACAACTTTATTTCAAGGTTTTTCCTTTTAAAAAAGCAGTGACAATGGTTGTCTATAATCTTGTATTTTCATGTTGATACATTTTCATAGTCACTTAGACATTTTTTTCTTAAATTTACCTATGCATCTTATAATTGAATTTAGTATGTCTGGAGGTAATATAGTCACTTGGACTTTTTTTTTTAAAAAATTTACCTATGCATCTTATAATTGAATTTAGTATGTCTGGAGGTAATATAGTCACTTGGACTTTTTTTTTTAAAAAATTTACCTATGCATCTTATAATTGAATTTAGTATGTCTAGAGGTTAACTCAAATTAAACTAAAATTATATAATTTGATTTTTTTAAAGGAGTCAAATATTATATTATTTTATTTTAAAAAAATATAAACCAAGTCTTGGTTATATCAACTTAATTTTCATCTGGTGTTATTTAAAACTCGACTCGAATCTCGCCTGTGGATGTGGATAAGCATATAAAATGCAATCCAATAAAAGAGAGGTTAGGAAGCAGATAGTGGGATTGATAATTAAATGCTAACCCTTTAATGAGATTGGATTTAGGGGCACTATTTAGTCATGTAATTCAATATACTTTATTGGTTAACTACAAACCTAATTGAAGAACCCTAGTCTCCATTGTAGGCATAGAATGAAAGAAACATCCAAGAATCCTTTCTTCTATTGCCACTCCCATTGACTCCATAGCTTCCATTGATCCCATCCAAATCACCCCAATTATCCCATTCCCAAAACTGTAGCAATCTACCATTCAGGCCTCACCTTTTGTCCCAAGAAAATTAAAGACCCCAAAATCTTTCAAAGTTAATTATAACTTAGTCCCTGTAGTTTATGGAAACTAATTTATTAGTCTTTATGAATTTAAAAACTATGTCTTCAACCCTCATGTGTGTTTTTTTTACTGGGTCTCTTTCTAGAGATTTAAGGAGCTAACTATGGTGGAACATAAATCTAAATATATAGGGATGTTTAACATTGTTATAATAATTGTTTTTTAAAGTATTTTTTTCTTGAAAATATATTAAAATAATATTTTTTTTTATTTTTTAAAAATTATTCTTGATATCATTATATCAAAATGATCTAAAAATATTAATCTAAAATAACTAAAAAAATTATTTAAAACATAAAAATAAACAAACACCGATAATTTTAGGTTTGGATCATGTCAGATTTGAGCTGAAAGCACTGGAACCATGACCCTAAATTTTTCAAACAAAGTTAGGTGGGGTTCATGTTTGCCACCTTTGCGTGGACTATTTAACTATTTGTAATAGTATAAGGACTGTTTAGTTTGATTTGATAAAATATAGGGACTGATATTATAGTTTACTCCATGTTCCCCTTCAAAACCCAAATCTCTCGAAGACTCAAACCTCAACACTCTCCCATTTTTCCCTCTCTTTCTCTCTCTAAAATAACAAAGGGCAAGACATGTTTTTCAAACTTTCCGTTCTCTTTCTCTCTCTACTCTTCACATCCCACTCACTGAACCAGGATGGCCTGTTTCTCCAGCGAGTCAAACTCGGTCTCTCCGACCCAGCTCATTCCCTCTCTTCTTGGAACGACAGGGACGAGACTCCCTGCAACTGGTATGGTATCACATGCGACAACTCGACTCACCGAGTCAATTCAGTGAACCTTTCCAGCTCGGAGCTCATGGGACCCTTCCCTTACTTCCTTTGCCGCCTCCCCCTTTTGACGTCGATCAATCTGGGGAACAATTCCATCAACTCATCTCTCACCGATGACATTGCCACCTGTCAGAATCTCGAGAGCCTTGACTTGAGTGACAATCTCTTGGTGGGCTCCATTCCCGCGTCCCTGTCCGAGTTGAGAAACCTCAAGCAACTCAATTTGGAGTCGAACAACTTTTCCGGTGTTATTCCGGCGAAGTTCGGTCTGTTCCAGAAACTGGAGTCGATTTCACTTGCTGGGAACCTGCTCACTGGGTCCATACCGAGTGAGCTTGGTAACATTTCCACTCTCCAGCATCTTCTAGTGGGTTATAACCCTTTTGCACCGAGTAGGATACCGAGTCAGTTCGGTAACTTGAGTAACCTAGTGGAGCTCTGGCTAGCTAATTGTAACCTTGTGGGTCCGATTCCTGAGAGTTTAAGCAAGCTAACTCGGTTGACCAATCTTGATTTCTCATTGAATCGACTAACTGGGTCGATACCGAGCTGGCTTACTGGATTGAAGAGCATTGAGCAAATTGAGCTCTATAACAACTCCTTGTCAGGTAGATTGCCTCTGGGATTTTCGAATTTGACCATGCTGAGAAGATTCGATGCCTCAACGAACCAGTTAACTGGGACAATCCCTACTCAGTTGACTCAGTTGGAGCTCGAGTCCCTGAACCTGTTTGAGAACAGACTTGTAGGGACTCTGCCTGAGAGCATAGCAAACTCACCAAATTTGTATGAACTCAAATTGTTCAATAATGAACTTACCGGTGAGTTACCAAGTCAGCTCGGGCTTAACTCACCATTGAAGTGGTTAGATGTTTCGTACAATAAATTCTCCGGTAACATACCGGGGAATTTATGTGCAAAAGGTGAGTTGGAGGACTTGATTTTGATTTACAATTCGTTTTCCGGTACACTCCCGGAGAGTCTGGGAAAATGTGATAGTTTAGGCCGGGTTCGGTTAAGGAATAATAGGTTTACAGGCGCTGTGCCTGAGGAATTCTGGGGGCTGCCGCAAGTTTACTTGTTTGAACTTGAAGAGAATTCATTTTCCGGGAAAGTCTCTAGTAGGATTGCCTCTGCTTATAATCTATCTGTGTTGAAGATTTCGAAAAATAAGTTCTCGGGTAATTTACCAATGGAGATTGGTTTTCTAGGCAAGTTGATTGAGTTTTCGGCGAGTGATAACATGTTTACAGGTCCAATTCCGGGGAGTATGGTTAATTTGAGTACCCTGAGCATGCTTGTGCTTGGTGACAATGAATTGTCTGGTGGTCTTCCGGGTGGGATTCAGGGCTGGAAGAGCTTGAATGAGCTTAATTTGGCGAATAATAAGCTTTCTGGCCCGATCCCGGATGAGATTGGGAGCTTGCAAGTGCTTAATTATCTTGATCTGTCCGGAAATTACTTTTCGGGGAAGATTCCGAAGCAATTGGAGGATTTGAATCTCAATCTGTTGAACTTGTCGAACAATATGCTCTCGGGGGCGCTCCCTCCACTTTATGCTAAAGAGATGTATAGGAGTAGCTTTGTGGGAAATCCAGGTTTGTGTGGTGATTTGAAGGATCTTTGTCTGCAGGAGGATGATTCGAAGAAGCAGAGTTACTTGTGGATTCTTCGGTCGACTTTTATACTTGCTGTGGTAGTGCTTGTTGTTGGTGTTGTTTGGTTCTACTTCAAGTACCAGGATTTCAAGAAAGAAAAGGAAGTTGTTACTATATCAAAGTGGAGATCGTTCCATAAGATCGGTTTTAGTGAATTTGAGATCCTTGATTTTCTTAGAGAAGATAATGTGATCGGAAGTGGAGCTTCTGGGAAAGTCTACAAGGCAGTGCTTAGCAATGGTGAGACCGTGGCAGTGAAGAAACTAGGTGGAGAGAGCAAGAAAGACAATACAAATGACAGCTCTGAGAAAGACGAATTCGAAGCAGAAGTTGAGACTTTGGGGAGGATTAGGCACAAAAACATTGTCAGATTGTGGTGTTGTTGCAATACCGGAGATTGCAAGCTTTTGGTATACGAATATATGCCAAATGGGAGCCTGGGGGACTTGTTGCATGGCAGCAAGGGAGGCTCGTTGGATTGGCCTACAAGGTACAGGATAGCTTTGGATGCGGCTGAGGGCTTGTCTTATTTGCATCATGATTGTGTTCCTCCGATTGTTCATCGGGATGTAAAATCGAACAACATATTGTTAGATTCAGAATTTGGTGCCAGGGTTGCCGACTTTGGAGTTGCTAAGGTTGTTCAAGGAGTCAACAAAGGAACAGAATCGATGTCTGTTATTGCAGGGTCCTGCGGCTATATTGCACCAGGTATTTCACTTGTGTCCGTATGAATTGTTAATGTGAAGTGATTTGATCAAATTAAGCTTAGTTTTCGCTTGCTTTAGCTAATCGTTTAGGCTCCAAGTCATTACTGTAATTGAATTTGTCTGAACTTGATTTGATGCAGAATATGCATATACTCTCAGAGTGAACGAGAAGAGCGACATCTACAGTTTCGGGGTAGTCATATTAGAGTTGGTGACAGGCAGACTCCCCGTAGATCCAGAGTTCGGAGAGAAGGACTTGGTGAAATGGGTTTGCACCACCTTAGACCAGAATGGGGTGGATCATGTAATCGACCCCGAGCTCGATTCACGTTACAAGGATGAGATTTCCAAGGTTCTCGATATCGGTCTCCGATGCACAAGCTCATTTCCCATCGGCCGCCCCTCAATGCGAAGGGTGGTGAAAATGTTGCAGGAAGCTAGCATGGGACAGAAGCCTACAGCCAACAAGAATGATGAGAAGCCCTCTCCTTATTACCATGAAGAAGTCTCTGATCAGGGAAGTTTAGTTCAAGAATTTTGAGTTCAGACTTGACTGAAGTAGTAGCTAGAGAACACCTCTACTGAATCTTCATCCATGGCCTCATGGTGTTTGATTTCTAGGGGCAGAGGGAAAGTGATTGATGTAACTATATGAGGTAGATTCCACATGCCCTAGTTGAAAAGTATAGCTATGTTCAGACCACAGATTAAGATGTCAGAAAAGATTGTAACTGTCCAGTACTATTTTAGTTGGTGCTATCCTCTTTGGTTAGGTAATTGTAACTTGGAGGGCATGTTTGTGAAAATGTGATAAATGAAGTTTTTTTTTTTAAATGGGTTAAAATACTATTTTTTTTTAATTTTTTTTTAAATATTTTTTTGATATTAGAATATCCAAATAATTTTAAAAAATAATTTTCAAGAAAAGCAAGACAAATCTTAATACCTAACACACCCATGAAAACCAGCCTTGTCAAATTTGAAACATCTTTTCATTAGTAACAGCTGTTCTGCAATTGTACAAATTCGAGGAGATTCAATCCTTTTGTCTCCCATTTGGACCTTCCTTCCCTCTGTTTGTTACTTGCTTCTTCGGATAGATTGTGCATGTCGAGACTGGAATCAAAACTTCGAGTTTTTTTTTTAATTTATCTAAAATAACCTGAAATAATATTGTTTTGAAATAAACTCAGTTGACTTGATCGACTCATAACCCATAACAGATTTGATAACTAGAGATAAAAGAGGATGCAAGATGAATTACGTTCTCAGTCTTGCTAGGCTGGCCAATTCTCGAGCTCCTCTGATACACCATCATTTATTTGCTAGCTAGCTAAACCCAGAAGGCTGCCGATTGACATAACTGAAATATTCCAAGCAGCAAGAGACAACATTGGTAATTGAATGGAGATAGCTGAAAGAAGGTGCTTGTCATGGCCGTCCCTCATTTAAGAGAAATGGGCCTCTTCTCCATTAAAGCAAAGCATTGTAGGTGGGGGGTGGTGAAGACCGACGACTATGTGCTTCTCGGGAAAATGACAACACTGATTCCCCAAGTTCTTATTTCAACAGGTATTAAATGATGGACCGTGTTTGGACTGCAATGACGCCTTTCTAGTATAAAGTATTGATCTTGGTAGGTCAATCCGATAGTTGGCCATCCCAAAATCTAATCTTGTGAGTTTTAAATTAAATTTGATTTTTAGTTAATTTTTTTGGTGTAGTATAGTTTAGAGTATCTTTATATTGTTATATCAGTTATTTTTTAAAAGTATTTTTTTTTATTTGAAAATATATTAAAATTCTTTTTTTTTTAAAAATATTTTTAATATTAGCATATTATAATAATCTAAATACACACAAAAAACTAATTTAAAAAAACTAATTTTTTATAAAAACACTTTCTAACTACAAAAACAAAGTCTTCATTCTTTATAAAAATCATTTGTTTGGGGCTTTGAATTGTTTTATAATCATTTTTCCTTTTCAAACCTTCATCCTAATACATATTGTGATCCTTAAAACTCACAAGGATCCTTAAAAATCTCTTTTTTAAAAAAAGGGTTCGTGGTTAGATTATTTCTAATAGCTATTTAACAATCAAGCATAAAGCTGGAAACTTTAAAAAATCACAAGTAATATTTAACATTAGGCTCCCTTAAAATCACACAAGTAACTTGTTTTTGTAGGCATCTCTAGCCCATTTAGCCCAGCTCTTTTTGTTCATAAGCCCATTATCAATTGTAAAAGGCCCAATTTTAATGAAACTTTTTGTTTGGCAACACAATTTTTGTAAAATAATAGGTTTTTTTAATTATTTTAATATATTAATATTAAAAATAAATTTTAAAAAATTATTTTAATATATATATTTTTTAAAATAACCACTCTATAAACCAAAAACTAGCTAAGTACACAACTACTATGCCAAACATGCCTGTACGGGGCCAAAAAAAAAAAAAAAAGACATGCTTCACCCTTTTATCTTTCTTTTATTCTTTATTCCGGGCGAACTTAAAAAATGACCATGACGTAGAACATTGACATAATCCAGGATCGTTTGTACGGACATTAGTTGATTTTACTAATTAAGCTTCCTAACTACAACAATTAGATATGATAATTATGGGATGACATGTTTATAAGCACAACCTTAACCAAATGTAGCATATGTTCTTTTTAGTGAGAAGTTTCATTAATCCATGAAACACTTTCCACTTCTCTCAACAATTTAGTTTTCATATCCTCCTAGTTATTCCCCACTTCTTTCTTCCATCATATATATCCCAGATAAAATTGGCCACAATACTTAATTTGGTTTCTTATTTTTCAAATTAAATAGATACTTTTTTTAATAAAAAATAAGAATAATTAAGCATGTTCTTGATTTGATTAAAACAGCTAGTTATATCCATGTAATGTTAGATTACTATATCAAAATATATTAGATGAAAATAATAAAAACAGAGAGAACATGTCTCTTTATACTTCATGTTTTGCGGAAACATATATATAATGTATTTGACTTCGTCTCTTTAATCAAATATATTTATATTTTTATTGTATATATTTTTGCTTTATCCGAAACTGAAAGATTCACAATTATTTTTGTAATTTCTCATCAGCTAATTAACTGAGGACTTGAATATGGATTTATCAAGATTCAAGCCTTAATCTAAGTGAAATTCCATGGTTAGACTAACCCCTTCAAATTAAATAAATAAAGCATCAACTCAAAGTAATTAATTTAGCAAAAGAACTCACAAAGAGTGGGGCAGATGATACCTTGATACTTGGACTAGGAATATCCAAAGGTGAAAATGCTGCTGTATATATTTTTACTTAATTATGCACATCTCTTTCACTTTATGTTGTAAGCTGGCAATAGACAACACAAGAACGGTCTTTATGCTTTGATGTTCTTTTCTCACAAGAAGGTGCATATTGGCTTTTAACCGAAATGAATATTGCTCAAGTTAGAGAACACAAGTATCGTAAAGGGCACCCTAAACACTTATGGCCTCGTGATGCACGTTTTGTTCTTCAAAATCTAGGGGAAATTCATTGATTGTAGGTCGGATCTGCAGGTAGAATTTCTTCTTCTTCTTCCTTTTTCTTTTTCTTTTTAATGGAATTTGATGAAAGATACTGTAGCAATAATTTAAAAGCAAACTAAGTTCACGGGTTTTGATGGGTTCTTCCTGAGCTGATAGGGTCGCTAATGAACTTGACTCTTTGAACGGATCATACCAAGCAAGATTTCCTCTTATTTATATTGAAATCTTGAGTTATTCAGTTATGGAATACTTCATCGAGTAAAATCGGGCTTGAAAATAATGTAATAAAAGACAATAAAAAACCACCTGTTTGTGTGGGAAGAACACAATTCTGTAAGAAATTTGTGTTGTCATTTTTTTATTTATTAAATTGCTCTCTCTTTTTTCTTACAGGAATGTTATAATACAAGGACATATAATTCAGCTCAATAAATCTTTTGGCTTTAATTTTGTTTTTTCTTGGAACAAGGGGCTGTACCAAATATGGAGCACTGTGGTGGTGTCATGCATGGAGGAAAGGGGCAAAGAACTAAGGAATTTGGCTGAGAAAGAGGTTGTCAATTTACTGTGATAGATAGGTTCCTTGCTTTACATGAGAAGTCTACGTGAAGAAATAGAATTATATATTTGGTTGGACATTGGCTCTCTTAATATTTATTAATTATTATTTCATTTTATCCCATGATATTAAACCTATCCTGAATAATCGAGTTGAATTGATATTTAATTAACTAAATAAATAAATTTATTATCAAGTCGATCAAAACTTAATTTAATATTCTTTAAAATAATATTATTTTAATTTTTTTAAAATATTATTTTAGATTAATCATCTCGTCCATAATTCAACTTGTAGTTAGATTAATTTTGAGTTAGGTTTAATAATTATTATTTTATTAGTTTCTTTCTTTTTTATATTTTTCAATATTAAGGAGTTTATTCATTAGCTTTGTTCACACTCTAGGTTGACATTGGAGCTGAAATCTCTCTCTCTCTCTCTCTCTCTCTCTCTCTCTCTATGAGGTGGTGAAATAGCTCTCACGCATCAGATTGCTCCATCTCCACTCAACCCTAACTAGCCATGATTAATATTTGATTTCTTTCTCTCTCTCTCTGTTTTTTTTAATTTTTTTTTGAATATTTAAAACTTATTTCAAGAAGAAAAACATGCCTTTAGACGGAGTAAAAAGGACCCTAAAACCACATTTATTGTCCTACAAGTTTTCATAAGCATCCCATTTACATAAGCACACCACCAAACTTAAGATCCAAGCAACCCTAAAATTTTCCTTCTTTGCAACATACAACTACTACTGCATTTTTGGAAATTACACCATATTTTGATTTTTTAGGTATACCTTTCTCTTTCTTTCTCTCTCTCCTGAGAAAGGACAAAGAGGTGGTAGGGGGGAGGGTAGAGGAGAGGAGGGGAGAGTGTGCATGTTGTCTCATGCAAAAGTGGAGGAGAATTTAATTCCTTCCCTACCCTAAAGATCAAGAGCTATCTATGTCTTGAAGAAAGACAATACATGCTTTAGAAGGAGACAAATTGCTTTTCCTTCTTTTCTTTTAAGCCCTTCGTGTCTCTCTTCCACACACACACACGCATCATACATAATCTTTGTCTATTTTGGAGTAGCAGTTGTCGAGTGGGAGAGAAAGAAAGAAAGGTGTGGAATATATGGGCATAAGAGGAAACTAAAGGAAATGACTTGGTGCAATGACTGCAACGATGTGCAAACAATTGAAAGAAGCTCACCTCCACCCTGTAATGCAAGTGTAATTGTTCAAAGACACAAAGAATGCTTGATTCGTAGTTGCCCTTCATGTGGGCACCAAATCAAATGCCAAGACCAGGTTTTTTGTTTTTAAATAATTTCTTTACATGTAGTTTTGTGTAATACTTGGTGATATATATATTGTTTGCAGGCAAGAATCCCTGACTTGCCAGGGCTACCGGCCGGAGTGAAGTTTGATCCGACTGATCAAGAGCTGCTTGAGCATTTGGAGGGGAAGGTGAAGTCTGATATCCGCAAGGTTCACCCTCTAATTGATGAGTTCATCCCAACAATCGATGGAGAGAATGGGATTTGCTATACACACCCAGAAAAATTACCAGGTTAACATTCCTTCAGGAATACAACATTTTTTAGCTAGCTCGATCGTTCATGATGAGATCCAACTTAATTGACATGCTATCTTGAGTGCTTGCGCGCATGAAACATGAGAGACAAGGTCAATTATCATTAGGTCCTCTGTTGTTTAAAAGCCTATCCCGTCAGGCTAGCTAGAGGAGGAAAATCATGATATAAATTCAACTACACAACAATACTCTATCACTGAAAATTCTTGAATCATAGTAGACTAGTTAACCTGTTCTTCTCTTTTGAGGCACCCACCAAAACTAAACGTTAGTGCTGTATAGATTTATTTTCCATGAGATCCTATAAGAAACCCACCACCTAACCCTTGTACGTATATTTGTTAGCATTTGGCATTAGACATGAAGAAACCACCCAACCAACCCTAGAAATACAAGCTATATATAATTCCTAGAAGGATATTAGCTTCCCAATAATGGAACGTCATAGCTTGATTAGGTGCAACCAATTACATTTTCCTCACGCATGCATGTTAATTATATTGATGATATTGGTCTTTTGTCACAATGCAGGTGTGAGCAAAGAAGGGCTAATTCGCCACTTCTTCCATCGGCCATCAAAGGCATACACGACTGGAACAAGAAAGAGAAGAAAGGTGCACACGGACACAGAAGGTGGTGAGACGAGATGGCACAAAACAGGCAAGACTAGACCGGTTCTTGTTGGTGGAAAAGTGAAAGGGTACAAGAAGATACTGGTGCTTTATACCAACTATGGGAAACAAAGGAAGCCGGAGAAAACAAATTGGGTGATGCATCAATACCATCTTGGAAACAATGAAGAAGAGAAAGATGGAGAGCTTGTGGTTTCTAAAGTTTTCTACCAAACACAACCTAGACAATGTGGTTCTCTCATCAAGGATTCTGTTTCTGTTCCTTCAAAATTAAAGGTACAAAGTAGTGTGCATGAGGGCTCTAACCTTAAGAATAGTACCACACTTGAGTACTATCACCCTTCTTCTTTTATATCCTTTGACCAAAGTGGACATAATAGATCAACAAACCCTAACCCTCCTCAACAGCTACTCTCCCATTTTGCAGTTCATGATGGATCTTCTTTTATCCCCTGAAAAATAAAGCAATGGGAGTCTATGGCTGCATGATATGGTGGCCTATGTAGCAAAATATATAGACCTTCCAAGCTCCAATCTCTGAGCACTGGTGAAATAAATTAATATCTATATATATATATATATGAACTTAGGAGAGGCCAAAAGGCAGAATACATTGAGAAGAATAAATATCTTTGGCAAAGAACTAGGAGCCAGATTCTTGAGGGTTAGAGAATTGAAGAATATTTCGGCAATATTAATTCCTTTCTTCTTCCTTTTCACTTTCTTTATTAATTCATGCTTTGTACACTGTGACAAAGATGTAAATTTCACATGGGTTCTAACCCTTTTTAATTTCTATGAGAGAATGTTAACTTTGGACCTGTACAAAGATGATGATTCTTAAACTATAAATATTCTGACAGGATTTGTTTCGTACTTTGTTCTGTAAAACCTCTGTAATGATTACTCCTCATCTAAGAATGTAGCTCTCTTTCTCTCCCATGTTGCCTCGTGAAGTATTTGTTAATTATGCCTTCACAAATTTTGAGCAAACTGTAAAATCTGGAGCTAGTCTGATCATGTTAGCACATTGAACACAGCTAGCTCAATTTTAATGCAGAACTCATGGTCCCTTTCGTTTTTTGATATTTACAAACACTGAGGTATTCATGGATCCTTTTGATATAACATGGGATTCGCGATCACGTGGTCCTTTGATTGACAAGAATTAACCCATCTATTTTCGGGAAAATACTTCATGTTTGATGGGCCATAGAAATCATTGTACACAAATCATCCGAGGTGAATTGAATCCAAAGCCTCCCTAGATTTCTAAGTCCTTAACAGTTACCACTAATGTGTGAGCATTTTGACGTTGAAAAAAAAAATCATGTTACTGTTTCCCATTTCCATGGCCATAGCATCCTTAAGCAAGCTAGTTTCGTGCATCAAAGCCTGGCCTAGTCTTATGCATAACATGTCACCATCGTTTTTTAGCAAAGAGAGTTATGGAAAAACTTGACCTAATCGTTCTCTGCAGCAATCAAGTGACCTAAGTTGATAAATTTGATGAACTTGCCTGGCTCTCGCAGGGATCGAAGTTCCAATTTCATTGCACTAGCAATGGGAGCTTTAGGTAAGACAATCCGACAACTGTGTGGCTAATTACAGTATTAACAGACAACATGTCAAAGGACTTCACTAGTCCAACTTCAAGCGAAATTAATAAGCCTTTCTAACTTCCTCTATACAGATAAGAACCATTCTTTTAGTCAAAACCCAAAAAAAAAATGTTACTTCTTCAGGACAAGTCTTTTGTATAGAGTATAGACATCTTTCTTCTTGGAGCTCTTCAGCGCAAGCAAATCTCCACCAAAACCAAGTTCAGTGAGCTCCTGCTGCATCTTCAGAACGGTTAACCTAACATAGGACCTGGAACCAGCCTTTCGATCTTCACTGTCTTCATTAGCCTTGACATCAGAATTCTCAACTTCTGTTGTCGTGCATTTTTGCAGGGTCATTTTTGGTTTTTTCGATTCCCTTGCTATTTCTTCATCAATATCCATATCCTGGACAGAATCCTGACCCGCACTCAGAACTTTCAGCCTTGAACGTTTCCCCCAAGCAATGGTTTTCATCTCAGAACCCAATGCAGTTTCATTTGAATGGTCAGGAGATAACTCCACCTGTGGTGAAACTAGTTTTCCCTGCTGCATTTCCGCATGTAAAGAAGGCCCATTTGCCATTATATTTTCCCCTAGCATTGAGCTTAATCTTTGTTCGCATTTCATTTTCGATGCCTCTAACTCTTGATCTCTCTCTTTAACCATAGCTTCTAGTAAAGCGACCCTAGATATAGCATTGACTTCTGGTATACGCAACCTGTCAACTTTACTGGTAAGATCCACCTTTTGTCTCTCCAAGTCCTCAATCTGCTTTTGTGCAGTTTCTATTGCAAGCTGAGAAGCATCCCACTTAGAATTTTGAGCAGCCAGTACATCTGATTGTGCTGTTTCAACAGACTTATTTGCCACCTTAACTTCCTCTGCTGTGACTTTACACCTTTCATTAGCTTCCTCAAACCTTTTTGACTCAGTGAGGTACTTCTGCTCCATTTGGGTTCCGTCCTGTACCAGTATCTGAGCTTGCATCTCCAATGCATGAGCAACAGTTTTGGCAGACTCGTACTTATCAGTGAAGTTCTTGAGTTGAAGCTTCAGAGCTGATAATTCCACCTCATATTTGTCCATCTTTTCTTGAGCACTCTATGAAGCATCCAAAATACATGTGAAAAGATTAAAAAAAATATATACTGTTTTCTCCAAGCTTCTTGAATTTGAAGGCTACTATATGACAGCGATCAGCAAATGATTAAGGTATATGACAGCGATCAGCAAATGATTAAGGTTTTAGAGCAGACCTTCAAGTCCAAATTCAAAGCGGTTATTTTCTGTCCAGCCTCCTCAAGCTTTGCTATCTTGACCTTGATTTCCTTGTCCTGCTGTTTTAAAACTCAAGGAAAGTTGTAAAGGTTTGTAAATAATGTATCAGCAAAATAAGCAAAAGCATTGTTGGAAAAGTAATCCCTAAAAAAATTTCAAATATCTAAAATATCCTCTTGTCTTTTCTGTTGAATTCAAGTTTTACAGTTACAACCCTCTAAATTCTAAGGCCAAGCCCAAGTATTGTCCTATCTTTAGGACAAGTGTGTGTCGTTCTCTGGCTTCTTCTCTCTTTCATCTTCTGTAGTTTTACAGGACATTAGTTGTGTGTATTTAGGAGCAGATGGCCTATGTTATGTAGTGTAAAAATTATAATATAGCTCGCATGCAATGCAAATTCATAAACAGCTACTAAATATGAAATAAATGCTAGCAGATACACACAGATAGACTACTATTTCTACAACCAATATGGCTTCTTTTTATCAGCTTAAGAGGATGCTGTATTCCCAAACCAATCAAGATGTGGATGCAGCGTTTCCTCTTGTCTATATGGATGGATTTAATATGGATACACTTGTATATATCGTACTAATACAAAAACATATATATTTGTGAGTGGAGAGGAGAGCATCACCTTTTCTGCCAAGCTATAGCATAACTCAGCACTCAGAGCTTCTTCTCTGCAGTTTACATCCTCAATTGGATATTCCAATGGTACATTTTCCTTCTCTATTTTAGCCTTGGATTCATTAACTGCAATAACATACTTCTCTTTCCATTCATCGGCCTTTTTCCATGCTAACTGAGTTTGTCCATGAGAAGCAGCAAGTCTTGCTTCTGTTTCATGAGCCCCTGACATGGTTCCCACCTTAACCTGGTCTTTAACTGCCTTCTTATTCCATGTCTCTTCATATTTTCTCCTCCATTCCAAGGATTCCTGCTTTGCAGAATCCAGCATTTCAAGTGAACTAGAATACCTCTCCTCCAATGAGCTGCATTTCCTCTCCAGATCAGTTATACGGCCCTTGTAACATTCAGAGACCTTATTCAAGTCATTTATAGCATCTTCGTAACTCTTTCGATATTCTGTTTTGAATTTCTCACTTGCTTCCAACTTCTTATGAAGCATTTGCATCTTATCTTCCATTGAGCAGCATTTCAAGATAAGGACATTTTTGTCTGATGAAGCTTCATCAATCAGCTTCTTAGCATGATGGAGAATAGGTCCCTGCAAACTGAATAACAACTCCAGACATAAGCTGGGACACATGAAAATGTTCTGTAAGAGGTTTCATAGTTTAGAAAAAAGGTTGGCATATGCCAAAGCCTTTGGATAACTAGATTGCTTATAAATATGAAGACGAAATCCTGAAGCCTAAAGATTTGCAGCTAGATCAATTACATCAGCTTATATAGTGAAGGAATGGGTGCAAATTGCATTTCAAATAGAGAGGAGTTCACCATGTCCCAAACATCTCATGCAAGGGTGATGATATTCGACCATCCTTTTTTATCCCTTCCTTTAAAGGATTATGGAAACCATTATTTGTTGAGCCTGGATAAGACCTCAGGTCACAGCACTACATTCAATTCACAGGGGTATTTGCAAGGTAATCATCCCGTACAGGGAATTTTACTCACAAGAGTAAATGGGCAAGATTATAAGCATTGGTGTACTACTTGCTGAAACGTGAAAATCAACATAAACAAACCTTTGTTGTAAGAAGGATGACAACTTCTGCCATTTTGCTGGACCATGAACTGATGCTTCATACTCAGATAGAAGATTGTCAAGAACCTAAGCAATATAATCTCTGGTTATTATTCATATATATAATTCATATAAATCTACTCACTGCCACCTATAACGTATTTAGATTAAGAATTTGCATAGTCAAAACAAACAACTTCACAAACAGAAAATAAGGGAAATTCATAGATTGATAAAAGAAATGCGTTGCAATGCTTTTGAAGTACAAAGAATCATTATCCCTTATTATGCAATTGCCAGTAATAGAAGGAATCTTGTACTGCACAAATGAAAACACTGGTTCCAGAAAAGGATTTCTTTCTGCCCATCTTCCTTTGTTTATTTTCTATAGTTTGTCAGGAAGGTGAAAAGCACCTGAATCATGTATCTAACCCCTGTCTAAATTGGAAATTTATGTCATGGGCAAAGCACACGAAATGCTTAAAAGTTACACTAATCATGATAACACAAAACACAGAAGAAACCCTTAAGATATTTCCAATGCCTTGGGGACTTGTAGAAATTGAAGAACTTTAGTTAAGTGAACAGAATGCAGGAATTATATGAGAACTTCAAAATAAATAAATGCAGAAGACTGTTAATGCACATACTATGACAACTCTTTCAATTTTTGCATCATCAACTTGACAAGCTGCTTTCAGCTTCCGTTCCATGTTTTGTATAGCATTTAAACATTGTATATCTGCCTCTATAAATGCATTTCTTTTATAATCCTGCATCAATAGCACCACAATCAGATTTCATCTGGCTTATAACCACAAGGATAGGCAGTGCCATAACAATTGCAAACTAAGATTCTGCACTTTTAGTGGAGCAGCTATGCACTTGAAAGTAAGTTATTTTCATCCCATTGAGCCATTTATGGTACAAACTAGAGAGCAGCATCATAAACTTCCCATACTCAAAGAAGACCGGAGGCATATAGATCTGACATGAGTGTTATCAACAAGGTATACCTAACTGACTGCTCTTGTTAAACAAAAGGCATAAGGCAATATTATTTCCCCTGGATGGATCCTTCCGGAAGTAAAGATGTTTGATAAAAATTAACTATTTAGGATTCTATTATTAGCTTTTCAATCATAGTACAGCAAAAAATTTATTAAACATTTTGTTTAGGTTTTTCTTTTTTTATGCCTAGTTTGCACGTCC
Source organism: Populus pruinosa (assembly GCA_026413675.1). Classification (NCBI taxonomy): domain Eukaryota; kingdom Viridiplantae; phylum Streptophyta; class Magnoliopsida; order Malpighiales; family Salicaceae; genus Populus; species Populus pruinosa. The sequence goes on along the minus strand of CM048608.1, from coordinate 18,393,846 downwards.
TTTTCTCATTTGAATTTAGTGACATTGAAAACATTCTCTTGGTTCTTGTGCGATTAGGCTTTTAGATGTCTGAAAAACCTTTGTAACTACAATAGGATGGGGACCATTGCTTGGTCCAGTGCTAAAAGTTTTGGATTTGGGTAAGGTTGCAAGGACAGGCATCAGAGAGTTCTATGCATTTCTCATTGATTTTTAAGGAAGTTCAATACACACCTCAAATTCCTTTTTACAGAAATTCTGAAGAAGCACTTCATATTTTTGTCTAGCAGAACCAACTCCGACAGCACTAGCATTATACACAGAAATAGACTTCTGAACTGCTTCATCATGCACTTCTCGTAGGGAAACCTAAAGTTAATGAATTAAAAAGAAATCATAACAACAATAAATAAGCGATAATAAAATTAAAACTTTTTTCCTTACTTCATCAGCAGGCTTTGTGTGATCAAAAGCAGACATATAAACTTCAATGGATGTATCGAATGCCTTTTGGCATTCTGATTCTTCTACATTCTGAAAAGGAAATTAAAATATTAATAACATCTGCACCAAGAAGACCTTTCTTCCAATTTTCAAGCTATTCACTCATCGAGTGTATATTGAGTTGAGCTGGTCCTTCCATTTCGTGGCAAAAATTAGTTAGTAGAATCTTAACCTAGGTATATGTTTTAAAAGTCAAGTTAGCATAGAACTGATAAACCATGTTTAGAAAAATACCATCCTTGATAGTTGCAAAATGACACTTTGTTTAGTATTCCGCATCTGGTATAAAGTCATCTAGTATACTAGATAGTTTAAACTAGATAGAGAGACAAAGCTGTCCCTGTGTCTTATTGACTAGGCCCCACTTCTTCTTGCCTGCAATTTTTAAATTTAAACCCTTCCAAGCAATTTTTACTCAAGGCAAAAATCACCATGTCTCCTTTGACCACATGACAGACAAATGAGCTGATTTTTTAATCATCTGGTTCATGCCATTTGATATACTGGACAATCAACTCTGCATATTTTGAGTTTGCCTTCCATTTTGCTCTCAACAGCTAGTTTTATCCTTCCGCTATAAAAAGGCAACTCTTACACCTTTAAATGGTGACGCAGTCCTAACCTTTCTATAATTTGAATCCACTTTGAGCTAATTCTCTTACACCATTCATTAATTGAATTTTCACATTTCCTTAAGAATTGGATCATCCTTAACTAAAGACTTGGGCTTTTAACTTGAACATTCTGTTGAGCGTTTGTGAATTTGAGAACTTGTTTTTCTTGAGTGAAAATTTTGTTAAAATGTAACTGGCACTTAAAACCATTGGGGATTTGGTTGACAGATTTCAGAAGAGCTAGAGAATGAGAGGAATAAGTCTTTAGCCTTGTAAAATATTTGGTATTGTAAAAGGGGTTGTCACCCTTGAAGCTAATTGAGTGATAGTAAAAGCACCAGCTTACTACTTGAGGAGTGGAGGCAGTTAGTGCCAAAATACTATAAATATTCGAGTAACCTCTCTTGCTCTACTCTTTTCATAATTAATTGTTACTTCTGTTGTGATTGAATATTTGGTTGAAATAAGCTAGTATGTTTTTTGTTGTGATTAATCCAAAAAGATATGAAAACTAGCTTTAGTTTAGAACACCTAATTTATCCCCTAACCCCACAAAATATATAGAAATAGAATCTAAACCAGCCACTAACCTGCCACGAGGAAGATATTGTAGGAACAGCCCCTATGTTAAGAGCATCCAGAAAGGATTTTGTAATACCAGCAAGAATAGGTCCTGTCATAACAGTGCCTCCAACTTGCTTGGGCTTAGTCCTTTCAAAAACAAATTTTGCCAACATATTGAGCCCCGATAGAAATTCTGGCCTAAACTTGTCCAGCTAGACATGAAACATGTTAAGGTATCAGATGATAAAAAAGGATAGGCTCATCAAGTTCTTAATCTTCAGACAGGAATATAAAAATAGATCAAAAAGTTACACTAACCAAAACTCGATCAAGATGTTGCAGGTCAGCTTCATTGTTCAAAGGGCTGACAAGAGTAAAGCACTCTTGATTTGGAAAAAGAGCTCGAATAGACTCGCGAATCTGGAATTATTACCCATACAAATCAGCAAATCTGTGGGCATAAAAAACCAACCAATTGCTCAAATGAAATGAAAAAACATCAAAGATGAACATCCTAGAACTAATTAATTCCACAAAGTATGCTTGGTTTCTTTACCATATTGGATTTAGCTTCAAATGAACAAGCAGTTTGGATTTAAAAGGAAAAAGGTATGGAAAATGTATTGGTTCAGCATAAGGGTACAAATAATTTTGGAAAAAAAAGATCCACAAGACCAATTCTGCAGCATAAATCATTAGGACTTGTAATTATCATTAGCAACTTTTCAGGTTCAATATACTTAATGAGATTGTTGCAACAGAAAACAAATGGATTTGCTATAATCAGTGTTTTTCAAGGTGAAACAAAGAGAGGGATTCCAAAAGGTGGTGCACAATTGAGGCATGATTTTTTCCAGCCAAAAAGAGAGCAGGTCCATGTCGAAAGTTGTGTCCAGTGACCAAGTTCCCAGAAAAGTATTAGCACATCATCCATTAATGTTTCTTTGCAACAAACTAATTAATTCTACCTGTCAACTTATTTTTATATTATACGTAATACTTTGTTCCAAGAGTTTGAGCAAGCAGTGACAACAACTCATTACATTTTGCCATTGTATACAAGTTCCCAGATTGTTGCTTTTTAAAGAGTTCTAGTCATCTCAAACTACAGTGAGATCAAGCCATGCAAATACCTTGTTTCTAGCAGCTACATCCTTTCTACTACCCAGCACTGGTCTCAAGGCCAGCTCTAGGTGGTTGCAGGGTGTTATTTTTGTATTATCCTCTTTCAAATCCAAGTAGAAGTCCTGAAAGTAGCATTTCAAAAGGCTGGTTAAATTAAACGTAATTTTAAAAATAATGTTTTTAGGCTTCTAAGGTAAGGGAAACTTATGGTCGATGAATTCAAAATATATAATTCAGGATCATTCATGGAACTATTCACAAGAAATGCATAAAATTTAAATATGATGTCTAAAAGATCACCCTCAAAAGCCAAACAAAGACAGGGGAGAAGTGCCCAAGATCAGAGACAGTGTCTTTTTCTCCAGAAGCTTTGACATGAATATGCTTGGTCATTTCAGAGACCAGAGAGAGACGATCGAGTGCAGCTTCATCTATAACCCCCATCTGAAAATAATAATAAAATGATGGACCAAAATAAGCAGGATATCTACGGTTGGGAATAGATGGCACAGAAAACAAGCAAAAGGTTAACCACACACCAGCAGAAGTTACTGCAAACCAAGTTAACAAGGGCTTTGGTTCAAATAGCCTAACCTGGTTGTAAACAAACAAACTTGATAAGAGGATGGCCAAGGAAAATATCTGGGCGCTGTACGTCCCCTGTCAAAAGGAAGCGATTGGAAAATAAATAACATTACTATAACAATCACCAAAAATATTTGGTTGAGAAGTGGGGGTGGGATAGTGATACAGATAACTGTACAAATTATTAACCAGCTTATTTTCCAATACTAAGACAACCACAACTGGCTGATGATGTACGCAATGCATCACACCTCATTTGCATACAATCCACATCAACCAAGTGAGATGAAAATTATGATTGATGCATCTGCCGAAACATAAAATTACAAGCCAAAGAGAAACTTAACTGTTTGATCATAAGCATCAATCCCTTCACAGTCCAGTAGTACAAGACTGTATTCAGTTCCATCCAATGCAGCTCTCTTCAAAGGTTCACTCCATATCCAAATCCCTTTAGTGCAAGGTCGATGGGTTGACCCAACTTGAAATCCAGTGCTCCTACCAAGAAGCTATAGCAAGTTCCCGCAAGTTAAACATTTGAGAATTACGTTCAGTTCACATTCTTCAAAGATGATATTCAATATAACAGAAATGCCTTCACCAAAACTCCAAAAAAAATCCAAACATCTGTTTCATTTATTGCAGGATAATACAAGGAACCATAAAGGAAAACACTGAGATGGCTTTTACACCAAAAAGAAAAAAAAAATTAATTGCAAGCAACCATCTTTCCTTTCCCTGACATAGTAGTACTTCACCCCCACCACCCAAAAATGCCTAAAATCATGATCACCTCTTACAAGTACATGATCATCACCACCGAACAAGCCCAAAACTCTCCTAACCCCAAAAATCTACCAAAAAACAGAGCATCAAGTGTTATACTAGCAATACCCAAGAACCCCACAAGTCATACATTATCCCATACACAACATGCAAAAACCCCAAAACAAAAAAATATAAAAACAAAAAAAACAAACTTTACAAAAACCCAGTAGCCAAAAGAAGTACTTTTGATGATTTTATTAGTCATTTTTCCTTTTGGACTAGAACAACAGATGACCATGAAAGTTTCCATTTGGGTTTAATTTACCTGGTTCAAAAGGAAGCTTTTACCCTGCCTTGCACGCCCACAAACAGAAACAACACCAATGGGTCCTTTAATTTGCATAAGAGCATCAACAGCATCTGGGTGCACTTTAAAGTTGCCACTTTCATCATAGTAAATGAATTTTATTGGTCTTCCTGCATTGCTTGGCTCTGCATTGTTGGTGTTGTTGCTATCCTTTTCTGGAAAAGAGACCGCGTTTGTCATCTTTTGCATCATTCTCTTGCAGTGTTTTTTGTTCTCCAAATGTTGTTGTGGGTTTTACAGCAGTGAGTTTCGGTCATTGATGGTGGTTTGTTTATTTGGTGGGTTTTAAAGAGAGAGAGAGCTTTAAAATATAGAGAGATGCTGAAAGGCCCATCTGCGTCTATGAGTTTTCTTAATTTGCAAGGAAGGTTTTTCTGAAAATTATTATTTTTTTACGTTTTTTAATTTATTGCTTTTTCTAACTTGAGAACATATTTCTTGAACCCGTCAAGGTTCTGGGCCGAAGTCATGCCCTTTTTATATTGTTGTAGATTTCACGTGCTTTAAAAATTTATTATTTTTTTTAATATTTTATAAGTTTGTTATGTAAATTATAATGAGAAGGAATAAAAATTTAGAAATTTAAAAAAATTAAGAGTTCTTTAAAAATTTATTTTTATCTTAGTATTTTATACTTTCACGACTCATAAATCATAAAATTAAAAATTAAAATGTTATCGGTTATAATCAAAATTTCTTTTAAGGATATATAATAACTTATTATTTTTAAAAAGTTATTTTTGATATTTATCACTTACGAATTCTTTATGCAAATATTAACAGTAAATAATAACAAGTTATTTCCAATAATATTTTGGATATTCATCCATTTGTGATTTTTTTATCCAAACATTAACGGTGAATAATAGATGAATTCTCCCCAAACTAAAATTTTTGTATTTTTTGGAATATTGGCCAATACCCTTTGGAGTTTTACAAATATATTGTAAAATCTAGAAATGCAAGAAAATAATTTTTGTTGTGTTTAAGAAATTTATGTGAAAATATATTTTCGAAACCTTGGTGTTTATATATATATAACGTTCAAAACATATTAGGGTATTGATCGTGTATATATCTATATATAACATTGCGTCAAAAACCAGGTATTCTAAATACGAGATTGGTATATTTTTTTTTTACAATATAAAAAAAATGGACTTTAAAATAAATATGCCAAAAAATAAATCTCTTTCTCTTTGTTTTATTTTTTTTCAAAAAAAAATAAAAGTAAGTCTAGCCGGGTCATTTGCAAAGGGTGCAATTAAAATTTAATAAAAGCTGGTGAGTTACTATTCAAGTGAATTAATTCACTTGAATAGTAGAATCACAAAGACCTTATTATTATTTAAGGAAATTATAATTTACTTAAATAGTACAAACATTTAAAAAAAATACATGCAAGAGGTGAAGAAAAACAAAACTTAAGATGAAGAAGTTGCAGCAATGTTGAAAGCATGATGGTTGCTCGGTTTGTGTTTGTCTATTTCAAATCTTTTCGTTCTATTCTGTATTTGCATCTGTTTATTGCTTTTTCTTTCCTTTGCATCTTCGTCACTCTCTTTATTAGTTCATGCACTTTTTTCTTCCCTGTTCTACAGATCTTATATGCAGAAAAATGAAGCAAAGATCGAAAGTTAATTCCTACTTTTTTCTTATTTCTCCTTTCTTTTTTTTGTCTTTTCTTTTCTCTTATTTCTCTTCTATTGTCATCCTGATCTCATAATAATGCAAGGATGAAGGAAGAAACTTCATTTGTCTCTATGTTTTCTCTCTCTACTAGCTATCTACTTCTCTTTTATTTTTTATCTTTCTTTTTCTATTTTTCTTTGTTCTTTCTTTCTTTCTTTTTTCTCATCTTCTTTACTAGATTATTAAAGGGGCTTATAAATAGTCTAATATATATCTATTTAGAAAAGATTCAATGTATTAATTCTAGGATGCAAATCCCTATTGATTTGTAGTGAAAAAACACAAAAAAAAACTAAAATATTCTGATTCCTATTCTAATTTTTAGCACTTAGTTTCCATTAATCAAAGGGTGATATAACTCCTTTCTTTCCTTCAATAGCTAAGACCACTAGGCATAGTTATTTCCTTTGAAATGAGGCAATAAAAAAGTGGTATGCAACTCTCTAATCCAACAAAAGAAACATAGAAACTAAACGGGAAATTATAGATAAAAGGAGAGAAAAACCAGGATAGTTGTGCAAAAAAAAAAAAATGAGGTTCTTCAATTTCTTCCTTCTAATTTTATCTTCAATCAACTTTTTTATTTTAATACCTTTTTCTTGGTCCTTGGTCTAAAAAAGGGCTTCAAATTGGCCTGTAATTGATCTTCAAACTTTAAGCATCTTGTAATTATGTCCCTATAAACTCGGGCAAAAATTCTTCTAGCGTCAGGAATCCCTAATTTCACACTAGATATTCAAACGAGAATATCTTAAGTTTCTGCTATTGAAATTAAGCGATTCAAAATACCAAATTTATCTACACATCTAGGACTACAACCTTGATGAAGAATTCAAAGTGAGATAAAATCATTTTAGAGAATAGAATCTAGTAGTAATCTGGTTAGACAAAATGGATCTCCTGATCTAATTCAGAAATTGACAATGTCGAGCATCCTAATATAACTGAGAGTATGACCTAAGAATAAATCAATAAAATTTGTGATAGAAATAGAGTCTTTAATGTAAAACTCGAGTCAGGATCTTTCTCGCGGCAGAATTATATGCTTTCACGTTAGATATTCAAACAAGAATATTATGAGCTTTTGATATCAAAATCAAATGATTTAAAAGTCCTAGATTCATCTATACTTATGGAGTTACAACTTTAATAAAGGATAAAAAATGAGATAAATTCATTTTGAATAACAAAATTACAACCAAACTCGATTGGAAACCTTCTTGTGATAGGATTCTATGTTTTCATGCTAGATTTCAAACATGAATATCTTGAACTTATGATATTGAAATAAAGCAATTCAGAAGCTCAAATTCATCTATGTGTCCCAGACTACAATTTTAATGAAGAATTCAAAATAAGATAAAATTATTTTAGATAATAGAATCTAGCAGGAATCTAGTTGGCTAAAAAGATTTTCTTGACTTGACGATGCTAAGCATCCAAGTCTAATTGAGAGTTTGCCTGAAGAATAGTGATTTAGGTCCCTTTATCATACACCAATTCTCTCAAGGAAGAAACCATGAAGGTTGTTATATCCGAATATTATGGAGATTGATTAGAAAAATTATCTCGATTGAAAAAAGAAACAGATATATGTTATCTTGTTCTTTTAAGAAAAAATATCTTGTTCAATAAGTTGTCATCTAATATTATAGTCATTAGGAACCCTAATTAGTTAATATAGATTTTATGTTATGTGACTGATTATACAAAAGAAAAGATGTTACTACCCTGTAAGCACCTCCTTAAGGCAAGTCAATTTTTTAACATGTCATGAGTGATAAAATTTAACTAGGATGTCAGATATTATAAGAAACCAAGTCAAAATTAGAGTCTTAGTTGGAACAAAAAATTACAATAACAATATAATCAACTTTTTTTTAAAATACAAATTCTGAGGAATTTATATGAAAACTCTTTATCAACTTAAAAAACCTAACGTTTTTTACAGCAAAGGAGGAGGATAAAAATAGTAGAAAACAACTTAAAGAAGGTTTGAAAAAAATATTTCTTCCTTTTCTGCTTTTATCAACTTTCCAGCAAACATAAGCTATATTCCTGCACTTGATTCAAAAAAGATACATAGCATCTTCAACATGTGGGGTCCATAAATAAAAAATAACAAAAAACATGATAAATTTTACATTACTATATGAGTTAATCACACATGCTACGTATGAGATATAGGTTGTTGTAATGATTCAAATGCCTCCATGAAAACTAGTGTTTGGCTGTCACGGATGTTAAACACATTACTTGAAAAGAGTAGGTATAGTCATGTGTTTCCTCATGCAACACACGAACCAATAAAAATTTATTTCCAATTAATATTTTATGTTTATTAAAAACCTAAAATACTCGTATTCCAACCTGATTAAAACAAAAAAAAATTAGACAAAACTTATAAAAAATTTAGCTTCTAAGACATTTATGTCATTTTACTATATTTTTTAAAAGAAAATATCAAAACAACACCTAGATGTTAGTTCAATATTTATTGTTTTCAAGAATAAGTTAGTCATTTTATGATGTAATTTTTTTTCAAAAACTATAATATTACCCCAATTTTTTTGTTAAGATGAGAAAAATAATTATGTTATTATTTCAATTTATAGCACCAATATGTCTAGAGGTATAATAAATTTGCTACACTTTCAGTTTCTTTTAATTTGCAAGAAAGGTTCTTTTGATTTTTTTTTTACATTTCTATATTTATTGCTTGTTACAACTTGAGAATATATTATAACAAAAAACTTTAAAAAAAATGGGTTAATGTCTAGGTTTTAGTCGAGTGAAGCCCAAATTATCAAGTCAAACTAGGTTTTTTACCAAGCTAATCAAGTTTTTTTTCTTTTCTCGAATCGACCTACTAGGCTGGTTTAATTCTTAAAATAATTATTAGATCCTGTCAAAGGCATGAATTTATCAAGGTTTTGGATTATTAGATCACTTATTAACTTACCAAATGAGTGGATTAGTTTAACAAGTCAGTTACCTTAATAAATTTATATTTCTATTCTTTGAAACTATAGGTGTTGGAATTAAATTAACACCATGTTTGAAAATGTATTTTTTTTAAATTTAATTTCTTTCTTAACTTTTTATGTTTTTGAATTGTTTTGATATATTAATATTAAAAATAATTTTTTTAAAAAATATATATTATTTTAATACATATTCATGAAAAAAACAAAGTCAATTGCTATCATATTATCAAACACCCTTTAAATCATGTGTTGTTAGTAATGAGTTGATAATGTATTTTTAATTAATACAAGATGTCAAGGGCTCGAATCCTATTTTAAAATTTTTTGGTTTTTTCTTTTTTCAAAAAAAAATTAACCTCAATTGTGTTTGAAAGGGTTTTAGTAGAGTTAATATCCTAAACTATTATGATTATCAAGTCACTAAATTTTTAGATTAGTTTGTCAGATTACATTATATTTGTTAGCCATGTTTAAAAAAATTGATCAAATAAATAAAAATATTTATACTAGTATTTGGGTTGTCAAGTGTCGATGAACATTCATTGTTTAAGTTTATATATTATTTATTATTTATTGAATAATAAATTTAAACATTCAAATCTTATTCATCCAATTACACACACACACACACACATATATATATATATATATATATATAAAGAGAGAGAGAGTTTGAATCAGATTTAGGTTTAGGTTTCTTGGCAATATTCACATGTCCATTACTTCTCAAATAAAAAACTGTACGAAACAAACTCATCCATTTAGATGAGTTCGGTTCAATATGTATATCCCTCCTAGAAAGATGACTGCATCAATACGTACAAAGCAAGATTTTTCCTTTTTGGGAAGAAGCTATCTTTTGCAACATGACGATAATAGTCGAAGTACCACAGCATGGTTTTAACCCTATAAAAAAAGCAGGAAGTAAATGAAGAGATAGTCTTAACGTCTCAAGTTTAGACTCCAATTTGTAATGGAGCTGTACCATTGACCACTTCACAAAATCTCCTATGATTTGCTAAGTGAAATTGGATGTGTCGGCCCTATCACTTGCTCAAATAAGAAGCTATGCCATGGACCATTGAAGAGATCAATTTCTAGAGATTATAAAGAGCATGAATTCATATCATACATGATGACCAGCTAGAGGATTTAGCATGCATGAACTCGTTCAATGCAGAATTATTCAAGAAGAAACTTTGATAGATTAATAATACTGAGGCTATCATAGATCAGTCGAGAGATCAATCTGTTTTTCTAGCAGCTGCAGTTCGTATTGATCTGTTGAACAAAGTATAGACAAGAACCTTCTACCAATTAGAGATCACCATTCCCCACAATAGCAGGAGCGGCTATATATTGGGCTAATTTTGGCCCATCAATTTTGACCCTAAGAACAAAATGCCAATCCGTACTTGCTGCACCCTATAAAAGGGCACTCGAAGATTATCCTTTCTATCCACGTCTTGAGTTCTAATCTTCAGAAACACCGAGAGACATGGATTCCTCTTTACACCACCAGTCACAAAGCCACGGCAACCGACCTCTCAAACCCAGAAAGAAAAGGCTCGCTAGAGACCAGCTTAACCTCCTAGAAACAAGTTTCAATGCTAACCAGAAGCTCAAAGCAGAGCACAAGACTGAGCTTGCCCGCCAACTAGGCCTGCCACCAAAACAAGTTGCAATATGGTATCAAAATAGAAGAGCCAGGCACAAAAATGATGCCATAGAGCATGACTACATGAACATCCAGCTAGAGCTAGGTAATGTATTGGCAGAAAACATCAGGCTCGAGAAACAAGTTAGCATGCTTAAATTTGAGCTGAACAAGGTTCAACAAATGATACTTTTTGGATCAACCTCATCTGCTGCAACTCTCCCTTCAGTGTCAGGATCTAGTGATGAGCAGGCAAACTCAAGTTCTCCTGGAAACATGATCTGTAATTGGGGAGACGCTGGAAATGACGACATATTTCCTGTAGAAGAGCTATATACTTGTTTGATAGGCTCTGAAACTCAGTTATGGCCTCTTAACTGAACCAGCGAATCCTCAATCATGAAACAAGTGATGACAGCAGAATGAAGAACTTCTGAAGTTCTTCCAAAAACATTAGGTTGTTTGTATTTTATGGTGAAGTCAAGAAATTTTATTCAATGTTCAATCTTCAAGCAAGTAGAATATCAGTAAGAAAATATAAAATTTCATATTGTTCCACTAGCAGTTACAGTTCAACTCCAACCATGCACTTTTTGCTCCATTTCCTAGCCAGAGAGCAAACAGAGCTGAGACTTGTGCAGAGATAACCTGGCTGTTCAGATGAGAGCAAGTAGAAATATTTTAATTTTACAAAATTAAGAATGCAAGCTTAAGATTTCACAACACATCACAGATTACAACTCAAGACGAAATCTTCAAGCTTAAATGAAAGTTCAAGTAGAAATACCTGCTCTCTTCGGCTAATTGTAAAAATATACCTGCTTCTGTCATTATCAATTGTGGGGCTAGTTTCCTTCATGATAAAATTTGGGTATATGCATGCACTTCACACTCTGATGACCCATTTCTAGTTCTTGAAATTTGAAAAACTTGGCCAGCTGGTGGTACCCATGATGCCTGGTTGTCCCTGAGTCCAATAGGGTCCCACTTAATTTAGTTTCTTCCTTCAGCACTTGTATACAGACATGACAAAGTCCAATCAGTTTGACATAAGCTGTGCAAAACTTCTCAACTTGCTTCACACAGCAGCAAGTTGTTCTGCTATTTGTGTAAGAAATTAAGTTACATTGCCAATAAAAAAGCAAATTTGACTACCAATAAGACAAGCTAGATTCAGCTCAAACATAATGTAATCTGACCCAAACACGGCTAATCTAACTCAACCTTCAGAAAGGTGTAGAAGACCACAAAAGTATGGCGCAGAGACAATAGAAAAAATTACTGAAACTATTAAATTTAAAGGTAAAGTTAGAGGTAGGCCTACTTCTGAGGAAGAAACAGATTACATATGACAAACAATCATTTATGACTCCTATTTCAGGCTATTACAAAAAAGATAACCATAGACCAGAGGCATGAAACCCTGAACTAAAAACAAAAACACGTCCCAATTCCCAGACCAGAAGGGAACTAGACAAGACTAGTTGAAACCATCGGGTGAACCACCAAAGCCAGTTATCCTACTCTATTGCTAAATAATTGATATATGCAGGAATCACAAATTAATTTGCATGATCATCAATAAGCGACAGAAAGAAAATATTGTAACAGCTTTTGGCATTACTTGTAGACACACAATTCTCCTGTTACTTTGGAAGCACAAGATTTCAAGATACAGGATGTTGTTCAGGAAAAGGATCATAACATACCAAAGGAAAGAACCCTGAACAGAAAACAGCACATATCCTGATTTTCCGACAAGGGAACTTGAAAAGACTGGTTGATATCACCTGGATGAATGCTATATTATCCTACGGTAGCAGTAAATAATAAAATATAAGCGTGAATCAAAATAATTAGCAATGACCATCCATAAAGACTGTCAACAAAATAATATAATTTGGTCCACAGCGGTTGGCGCTGCTTGTGAGAACACAATTCTCCAGTTAGATTAGAAGTTCAAGCAAGAGATAGCTCAAGTAGCACATCATTCACCAATTTGAATGATTTGATATTAATAATAGTCAGATATGTCTGATAAGTTTCCATACAAAGAAAAAAAAAACTCTCTAATGAATGATTCTAACATTTGCAATGACGAACACAGATCGTCCATGTGTCTTGTATTCACAACATTCAAAATATTTTCTTATATTAATCACAGCGTGGGGAACAATACGTCATCTTGCAATTAATGCTTCTAATTTTTTATAGTTTCTCAAGTTTCTCGAAAAATTAAATTTGTTTTAATTATGCTTCAGAGTGCCAAGTCTGAAATCCTAACTTTGGAAACCAAGTGCCGATTTGCTACAACCTAATCAACTCAGAACACATATCATACAAGAACAATGAATATCCTGCACAGTAATGAAAGAACTAAGCTCTTAATAACTGAGATAGCTTTTTCAGGGTGATCCTGATGCTATTTGTGAACTGCAAATTCACATGACGGGCATGCTTGCATCTGCACTAATAATATTGTTGAAAATCGCTTTTTCGGGGTGATCCTGATGCTATTTGTGAACTGCAAATTCACATGACGGGCATGCTTGCATCTGCACTAATAATATTGTTGAAAAGCCCAGTTAAGAGTTTTATCCCAGCTAGGGAATTAAAAACTTATTCTTTCCAACTCAGATCAAGCTTATACAACAGAAGCACCAAGCTTTTATTCACAATTTGAGAGTTGGTTAAATCACAAAAGCAACATGCTTTAACATGCAAATCATCTGCTATAAACACAACTTCTTATACCTCCATAATCCAACAATCCAAACACAAAACAACTACAGCCTCAATAAAAAATACAGAAACTTTCAATTCAAGAAAACAGAATTTACATATTACATTCTGTTACAAGAGGAAGGTAGTAAGGAGGCTCGGAGATCAAGGAAGAAGAGATCAATAACAGCCTGTGACAATTAAGAAGAAAATATGCTGAATTAGCTAAAAAGGCAGTGTTAGCAATTGTCATAACAGTAAATAAGAAGAGCATGTGATGAAAGTTAGTTAGTTGCAGTGTTTAGTTGCTTAGAATTGTTGATTGTTAGTTAGATAGTCAGTTGAGATAGTTAGGAGGCTGGAGTTCATCGTATATAAATCATTGTATCAAGAACTTGTGAGGCAGGTAATGAAGGAATAAGAATTCTGCAGTTGCAGTGCTTCTCTCTCTCTTTTAGTTATCTCTTTTCTTCTTCTTCTTCTTCTAATTCTCTCTTCAATTCTTATGTTCTTTAGCTTTGTTAGGGGAGACCTTTGTTAGCCTTATAACAACCTTAACACATTCCTACTTTAAAGCGTCAAGCCAGCAAAAAATAAAACCTGAAAATTGATTTTATACGGAATAGATAAAAAAGGAAAATAAAAACCAATCCTTTTCCATCATAAAGGAGGGTTAGAGAAGTCAAAATACAAATTAAGCAATAAACTTCAAAGAGAACCAAACATTATACATGTTCCAAGAACATTAAAGCAGTCCAAAAATAGTTACAAAGCAGGAATAAACTGTACTGGTCCTCGGTACTAAACTAAAGCAAACTCTGGGAAAAAACTCTACATGGATGCCTGTTCTTGACTTCTATTTTCTCAGGGGAAAAAAAGTATGTTACAGTTTAACACTGACCTGTAGATGTCATGCCTATAATGGACCAAAAATGCCCCTTGACATCAGAAAAGAGCTCCACTATGAATAAGAGGGATAACAACGAGCGGATAGTAAAGCCTTAAACTTGCAGCAACTAATCTTTTGAAAGGTCTGCCACCAATCAACAAGTCCCAAACCAGACCATGGGAAAAACATGAAAGAGGAAGAGAGAGGTTGTTATACTCATTATTTTTTCTCTTTAAACTTACATCACCTAATTTGCATTATTAATTACGCTGCCTAGGCACTGAATTTTAAATTTCCTTGCTAGGCAGCCAAACACCAGAGAGAGATGATGAAACAATTAGTAATATGACTTAAGATGGAACAACTGATCCTCAGACTTTCTAAACTAAGGGTAAACAATATGTAGCTGTGCTTAGACATCAAACATAGCTTATGAAGCATAGTCCACTTTGACACTTCCCAAATCTCAGAAAGTGAAAATAAAACTTCAGTGCAATAATCTACCCAAAACACTAGACTCAAATCTAAGAGTAGTCACTCCTCAACCATTCTGGCCTAGCTGTTGATTAAGAGTGATCCACCTCCACTAGTAAGTTCTAAATTCATCTCCCTTGAGAACTGAACTAAAGTGTGCTAAAATCCAACACAGTGATGCTATAATACACACCCTCACTTCTCTCCGAACAATTATGTTATCATTCATATGCCCTCCAACATTACACGTCCAAAATTGCACACAAGTATCGAAACATTTAGTTCAAGATACAAACTTTACAAAGTAGCTACATGGTTTCAAACCTTATCAAGCATGAACTAGAATGCAAGAAAGCAACCGCCAAAACTCCCACTCTCTCCAGTTGCCATTACTAAGACCTTTCCCAATTTCAGCATATAAAAGAAATCAAACTCAGAACATACACACAAAATGTACTTAAGAGAGCTTATACTTCAAGCATCATCAACCATCAAAATTAAACTCAAAGAAAATAAAATGCAATACGATAACACCCAAATACTCATTTTCTTCGATCACCATTACTCACATTAAGAACCCAATTCACAGCAATACATTACAATCACAAAAACACCAAAACATAACCAAGACTGAAAAGAAAGGAAAAAACCTCATAAATTCTTCTTCTTTTTCCTGAATATAAACACATCAGTCTCCTCATAACAATACTCAGGATGCAAATCCTCCTTCGGAACTTTCTCAATCACAAAAGCCTCTCCACAAATCTCCCAAAACAACTTATCCGCCTCCGGTGATCTCAGTTGATACCCCAACAAAACAACCCCATCATCTTTCACCAACATTTCCATGGCCTTCACCAATGCCCCCACACTCTCTTCAATATAGACAACATCCGCCGCGATTACATAATCAAAGGGGGGATTAACCCCATTAATTTGATCCTCATTACTCCAATAAAGAATCGCTGTCTTCAACATCTTGCCAAGAACTTGTTTGTTTCGCTTTAAGTTGTGTTTCAAAGCAGGCATCACAGCATGGATGTCAGTAAGAACAATGTCAGTGAGTCCAAGAAGGTAAAGGGCCATGCCAGTGACGCCACAGCCGGTGCCTAGCTCGATGGCACGGCGGTTGTGGAAGTCGAGGAGGGTGGAGTAACGGTTTGGGGTGGTGGTGGGGTTCGTGGATGGTGGGGTCCACCGGTCGAGAAATTTGGAGAGTACTAAAGAACCTGACCAAACTGAAGTTCCCACATGGAAGGAACTGTTGTCTTGTTGGAGAGACAGAGTCTTGTCTTTGATCTTGAGGTCTATTCCAGGAGAGCCTGTGAATTTCATGTCTCTGTTCTGTGCTTTTGCTGTTCCCTGGTTTCTTCAAAATAGAAGTTTAAGGTTTCAGAGGAGGAGGAGTTGAAGTGGAGGTAGGGTTGAAGGCGGTTGTTTTTTTGGGAAACATCAAGTTTAGTCCCTACTGCATATATTTATTTTCAACTGAATCTCAAAACTAAAACTTGTTGTCAATTTGGTTCTAACCTTTTTTTTATCAAAACTAAACTGAGGCTTAGTCTACAATCCTTCTCGTTCTGTACAAAAAAACTGAAAATGTCACCAAATACAGAAATAAGGACCCAATTGAAAAATGTGGTAACCTATTGGAATCTACTTGATAAACTTTATAGGCTATGGATGCAATTTAGAATGAGCATATATATATATATATATATATATAGGTTTTCCATTGTCTTTCTCGTTGCGTTAGAGTGCTGACGACGATGGAACACCATTATGGGCTTTCAGCTGACAGGGCAGTTGGTCTGGGCTGTGCAAACTGCTACGAACATGTTTGATCGAGTATATATGATAACGTAAGACTGTTCACGATTCATCCATATGAAGAAAAAACAATCATGAGAGATCTAGATGGGGACAGAATTATTGTGTCTAGAGTACATGAAAAATATATATTTTTTATAACTATATATTACAATTAATTTTAAAATTTATTAAATATTTTACAAATTTAATAAGGAGATAAGTGAATAAAACACTGTAAAGATTACAGATATACACATAAAAATTTTAATCTAAAATGTAAAAATAAAGAATTCGTTGTCAGAATAGCTAGACCAAGAACATGTGAGTGCACATTAAAAATATTATTTTCTCCATAAAAATGCATTTTCTTGCTACATAGTAAGCCAGAAATCAAACCTTATCCAACATGGTCCACAGCTATTCTGCCTGCCCTGAAAACCCCATCATGTTTTTTGGCACTAGCTAGCTAGTTAGCACAAAAGGCTAACATGAACACACACATCGAATAATAATACTCCACGTCTATATATCTTACATAGATGGCAATATTTCACTGAACTTTGACATTTTTTAACTATTATTTTGAATAAAAAATATATACTTAAGATCTTGGGATGAATTTAAATACTTTATAAGGTTAATAGATAAATAATATATTACGAGAATAAAAGATATACACATAAAAATTCAAATTTAGAATGTAAAGTTAAAGAATTTGCTACTAGGATCTTTAGACAAAACAAATGCACATGAATAATATTATTTTCTTTATAAAAATGTATTTTTTTATATAAAATCTCTTTGACAGTGTGATTATAAATATTTTTTAAATAATTTTTTATACCAAAATATATATTAATGATATTTTTTTATTTTTAAAAAATTATTTTTAATATTAATATATTAAAACAATTCAAAATATATTAATTTTTAATTAATTTAATTTTTTTTTCGAAAACATGTTTTGTACGAAGTTGGTAAACATTATCGTAAGCCAGAAATCAAACCTTATCCAACAAGGTCCACAGCTATTCTGCCTGCCCTGAAAACTCCATTATGTTTTTTGGCACTAGCTAGCTAACACAAAAGGCTAACATGAACACACACATCAAATAATAATATTCCACGTCTATATATCTTACATAGATGGCAATATTTCACTGTATTTTGACATTTTTTAACTATTATTTTGAATAAAAAATATGTACCTCTAGCGCTGTTTGCTACATTGTCAAAAGCTAAGATTTGGAGGTGAGAAAATGCTGTGCGCATGGATGTAAATTTGCGATAAGCATTGGATTACTTGGAGCACATAAAAAGCAAAGCAAAGCAATGATCATTCCATCATATCAACTAATAAAGTTGGTAAAATCAAAAGATGGGGGAGGGGTAAGAACATTTTCCTTTTCTCTTTAACTTTTTTTGTTTTCTTTTCTTTTCATCTTCTTTTATGCCATTATAATCTGTTGTACCACAATTAAGGAAGCTAGACAAATGAAAACGAGCTTATTTGGTTTGGTTGTAGTTGTTTTTTAATGTGTTTTGAAATAATATTATTTTATTTTTTAAAATTTATTTTTTATATTAGTATATTACAATGAGATGAAGACATAAAAAAATAATTTTTTTTAAAAAATAATTTGAATATTCATAATATTTGAATAGGAATTTTGATATAAAATGGAATACATGTTGATGGATTTATGCATCAGAAGTCACTGATCAATAAAATCTGTCAGCAAATATATTTTCTTGGCCTGGTTGGATAATTAATGTGTAATTGAGGAAATGCTCTCTTGAGAAAGTTCCCAATAAATTTAAAGATCTACAACTCAATTTCTATTAATTTTCTAGATACTTTTTTTTATAATGATTAATTAAAAATATAATTATAAAACCTGATTTTATCTAGTGGGTCAACCTGGTAACTTTCCAGCTTAGAGCCTGAGTTAGGTTTTATTTTGAATTTTGTTTTTCAAATGATGTTGTTTCAAGTTTTTTTGGTAAAAAAATCAAAATAATATCATTTTATTAAAAAATTCCTAAACTCATATTATATTTTGGTAAAATAAAATTAGATTAGCCTGTCTATTTATTGGTTAAACTAGTTTATATTCTAAACCGAATCTAATAACTATATCGTGGTGTGGGACATTATAAGAACTGAAATGTGCTTCCCTCTAATTTCTGCTTGAAAAATATAACATAATCTCTTGTTATAGTATATAATACAGTTATGCATAGTACTTAATTAATTTGCTGATAGAAAAGCTACTTTAATTTATTTAGACAATAAGCTAATTATATAAAACCCTACTTTTACGAGAAATTTTGAAGCCTTTTGCCATTGGAAATACCCTCACAACAGTGCGAAACAAAGGCAATAATGGAGCTCAAAAGGTGTAGTACTCTTGCTTTGCTCCCACTACTATTAGCCCTCCCTTTCTTTTTCTCAAAAAAATAAAGGCCATCATGTTAAAGGGATCAGCTTTTAGGGTTCAACAGAATATGCATGGATCTCCTTCCTTCAACAACTACTCTTCAATAGTTTTCTAAGCATAACCTTTTAGCCCTCCATCAAGCACTCGTGAATGCCACCTTTTCCTTCCTGCAAAGTTTCCCATTACTAAAATCTCAAATACTTCTCTTTTCTGATCCATTTTATTGTCAAATTTACTTCCCATTAAGAAACTGATGTCATCCCATGAAGTTTAAATCCAGCCATTCATAGATGATGGGTGGTATATGGCTTGTACACCAACACCAAGAAAGTCTCTAGTTTGCCCTCCTGCAGGACTGTCTTGATCACTTTGAAATATTTTCTGCCTTTTAGGGTACATTTGAAGCTGATTCAAAGAGGACATCTGATCACTTCCCGAGTTCTCCACGTCACTTGCTGGATTAGTGCTTACAGGGCTTGAACCATATAGTCCACAGAACTTGTTCCCATCTTGAACTTTATTAGCGTTGCTCTTCAGCGCAAAACTTCCAAGGAATGATGGATCAGTTGAAGTTGCACCGATCTGAGCAGCTTTTTGCAGCAAAGCAGTGGCTGACATGTTGGCCGAAGTTGTTTGATGGGACTGCTGTTGTTGGGTGCTATACAATGAAGGAACACTTGCTAGCTGACTTGCAGCAGCTGCTTCCTTAACGTTGGTTAGAGGAAGTACTAAAGTGCTTGTCAGCTCCTCGTGAGCATTATTTGAAGAGATCTTATTTCCAAAAACTGGCCAATTTAACTGATAATGATCAGATGGTGGAGCATGTGAGCATGAAACAGCAAGAAGGTCACCAAACATAGCTCCTGAACTAGTCACAGAGCGAAGTTGATGAATCTCTTGAATGTTATTTCCCATTGCTTCACTCACTTGGGGTACACCTTGGTTCATCCACAAGGAAACTCCTCCCTGTCTTGTTTGGTGATCATTGCTTGAAATTGGCTTGAAAATTGTAGAGAAATGTTGTGCCATGGTAGGCCCTAATGGATTCCCCATCAGATGATAATTGATGCTCCCAGCAGCCAAGTTGTTTATGCTAGATACTGCATTTACTCTTGCTGTTTCCTCTGCTAAGGCATCACAGAAGGCCCTGTGAGTGATGAAGCTATCTCTCCTGCTCAAGAAAAGATTTTGAGCATAAAGTTAAATACGATGAAACCATAAAAAAATCTCTTAGTATTGCATAGCTAGTCATAGCATTAGTAATAAAGGGCTAATTAATTAGGACATCAAATTGATATGGTCTTTCCAACCTCTCTCTTCGTCTTCACCGTATATATCTCCTTGCTCTCTTTATTTTTCAGTACTGAGAGATAGAAAGTGAAGGGGGCCGGTGCACAGCCAAAAATAACATAACCACAAAAAATCATTTTCATGCTCCACATCGTTTCTATTTCGACATGGTTAGTGTTGTTGACAAGAGAAAAAGCGATGCTCTATCACCACTTGAATCACTTTCATGCTTTATTAACTAGTCCTCCTTGGTCATTTTATTCTTGAAACCCTTGCTTAATTACTACTACAAATGTATAGTATTTGAGTACCACCATCACTATAAATTCAAATAAAAAATCTTTGCAAAAAATTATACCTTGAAAATAGAGTCCCACAGTCACATTTGTACTCCCTAGTGCCACAAGTCTTTGAGTGCGCTTTCCAATCTGATTGCACAGCGTATCTTTTTGAACATTTTTCACACTTCCACTTCTTCTCTCCATGCTTCCTACAAAAGTGCTTCTTTATACCTGTTAAGTCTCCAAGAGCCCTAGAAGGATGATGATGGACACAGGTCTTTTCAGGGCAGACATAAACACGCTTTTTTACTTCTTTGTTGGTCCTTTGCTTGAGCTTCCATGGAAGGTTGTGTCCTCTCCTATGGAGTTGTAGGTTTTGATCTCTTTGAAACCCTTTACCACATATTTCACACAAGAATCTGTTGGTGGCCATGAGAGTTTTTGGTGATAAAGCTATGACTTCTGCTTCAGGATCTGCATAGGAGAATCAATACTCTCATTTGAATATTAAGGCAATAAAGCTTGATAGACATGAATAACTTTGAATATACTGACGATCATATATGATCATAAAGACAGAAAGGGAAAGGCGGACAGAAAGAATAATAACAACATAAACACCAACACAAACTCAAAAAGAAGAAAAATAAATAAACAAGCGGGCTAGCTAGCTCGCCTGGAGTTCCTGGGAGGTTTCTCTTCTTCTTTAGAGCAGGAGGATTGGATCCACCAACAGGGTTTTCAACAAAACCATTGTTGCTACTTGTTATTGCTTCTTCTGTTGCCATGATCTTCTTTAACATATCACTCGAGTTTACTCAACGTAGCTAGTTATACAAAACAAAAGGGTCATCAAAGAGAGCTATTACAATTGTGGTTAAGGTAAAAACCAAGAGAAAAGGTTTTGTCTTGTGTTGTCTCAACCCTAACAATATAAGGAAGATATATGCAAGACTCGATCTCTCTCTCCCCACCTCTCCCCTTCTCTCTCTATCTCTACTATGCTGCAGACATTTGAATTAGCACTTGCTTTTCAGCTAAGGCTCGGATAGAATAATAATAAAAATGTTCTTGGGAGGTGGTGAAAAAGTTAAAGTTGAGATAGAGGAAGGGAGAGAGGATATTGCTTGAAAGAGTGAATGGCAAAAACACACAAAGGTGCATGATGACACATATGATGAGCATGGGAGAATGCTAATCTCCCATGCCTTTTCAATTAGGAATGATTATCACATAATTTGCTTGCTTTTTGTTTCTCTTATTTTTCTAATCTTTCTCTTTAAATATTGTGCATTGATAAATTAATTGGAGTTAATTAATTATTTCCTAGAACCCAACAAACATTTTTTGAAAGCCTAGGTTATCCTGTATAGCCAAGATATGCTCAAAAGCAAGTAGATTGGACTGTTTTCTTTGGTTTCTAGCTACTACATAGCCATAATGGAAGGCTCAATTAACCATGCAAACCCATATCAAACATCAACCTACATCATGAGGTCAGGAATGCCCCATTTTTGCGATATGATCCCTACAGACATTTAAACTTAATTGAGGATAGCCTCTTTAAGGCCATTTCTCTTAAGTAATAATGCATATGTCTAACTCATTGCAATATGTGCACTATACATGACAATTACAGCATATAAAGACTAATTAGGAGCACCACCGGCCTCAAAATATAAAGTAAGAGTTTGTTAACGTCATAATAATTATTTTTTAAAATATTTTTTATTTGAAGATGTATTAAAGTAATTTTTTTTATTTTTTAAAATTTATTTTTTATATTAGTTTGTCAAAATAATATGAAAACATAAAAAATAAAAATAAAAAAATAAAATTTAATTTGTTTAAAAAAAGCTTTTTAAAAACAAAAACAACAACGGAAACATTGTTAATAATCAAAATTCCTTGTCCAACATAAGAAATTCTCACTATGATTTGAAACAACTAATACCTGGTGATCATACAAAAGCAATGCTATGGACTATATATGTTTGTTTTTTTCAAAAAGATGAATTAACATGACCTAGAGCGCTAGGCTTGAGAGTGACGACTAGCACACCCAACCAGTCACATTCTTTTCTTTGTGCATCCTCATTTTCAACAAAAGTAAAATCTTTTTCAGTTCCTGGCTACTAGTCAAAATTCCCGTTTTCTTTCAAGACAAGTTATATTCGCCTCGACATACACCTTCCGAGCATAATAAAACTAAGTTATCAAATTTGATCCAGTTCATTATCCCGTTTAAGATTGAAGTAATGGATGATGCAAATGGATGCGATGAATTGAAACAATATTATTTTAAATATATATATATATATATATAATTTTTAAAAACAAATAAAAAATCAAATTAAATTTTGAATAAATGAATATATTTATTTATATTAAATTTTTTAAACAGGATAAAAATTAAACTAGTTAAGTTTTAGATTGACCTGTCTGGATGGATTTTATAACGCAATATTTATTTCTTGGAATTATTTAAAAGTTCCAAATCTAGGTTGGTAATATTTTGTTTGTGTTACAAAAAACTGCCATGCATGTGTCCAACTATGAAGGGAGGTAAAATCCAAAGGAGACGATGAAAGGAACACATAAAAGGGAAAAATCGTCCTTTGGCATCTCCCTCAGCTCAAAATTGACTAGATTTGTTACGTACCCACTTGAGCATTTTATTTTTTTTTAAATTTTGATTAATGTAGCGGGTGCTTGTTGGGGAATTAATGATTTACATGAATATTTATGAATTGAAAAATAAAAATATTATTTAAATAAATTGATTAATGTAGGAGTTAGGTTGGTTGTCTGATCTTGAATGGTAGATGCATGATCAGCTTTACACTTTTATGCTTCAAAGCCTTTTACGTTTGCTTTTCCTTTGTGGATTGTAAAGATGCTTGCTTCATGTGTTAAAAGCAATGGCTATGGATCATGATCAAGGAGCATGAATAGTCAATTGAATAAGAAAACTTTTCTGGTTTCTATTTTTTTTCTTTTTCATTTTTATTGGTGGCAGTATTTTTAATACTAATTTTCATATATTATACTAGAGACCAATACCAATAAGAATATTTTTACGACATCCTAAACCGTATAAAAAAATATCATTTTCTAGTAAAAACATAAGGCAGAAAACATATATTTTTGACTCAATATTTTTATTAGTATACTTAGCATGTTAAATCTAATATAAAAGGTAAAGTATTTTTTATCGAGTTCTCTTTCTTTATCTCTTTTTTTTCTTTTTTCTTTTTTTTTTTGATTTTATACATTGAATCTAAGTTTTTCATTGATCAATCTAAGTAAAATATATATGAGAATTTTTTTAAAATAAATGGTTTCACAAATTTAAAAATGATGACTTTAAAGGTAAGAAATTTCGAGAATCTTGAATTTTATGTACATTTTGTGTTGTTGTTGCTGCATGAGTTAAATTGATATAAACTTTGAACACCATTTAATTAGTTGTAAGGCGTACGGAGCACACATGTGGATAGTAAAAATTGCTTCAGATCTACACGAAATTAATAGAAAAATTCAGGATGGAATATCTTAGAGATGCCCTAGCTAATGGTGATCTAGCACTCTCTCTTAATCTCTCTCTTAATCTTAATTAATTATGCTATGATAATAGTTTAATGAATCAAAGTATAGCTAGGGAAGAGGTTAAACGACAGCCAGCTGACAAAGGCAGTGAATTTTTAGAATTGTGAGCTAGCTAGCGGTCGTCTCCTTGTGGGCTGACTTCTCCTGCTAACCCCTTAATCATACTCTAATCATGTTCTTGCTTTCTGACTTTGTTTAGTATATAATCTTTGGAATTTAGCTGTTGAACTGTGGCGGCCTCAGAATATTCTCTCCTTCTCCAACACTCCCAAAGGCTTCAACTTTCAAGGTCTCGTGAGAGAGATTCTTAATTATACAAACCCCACATCGATCCCTCTTCAAGTTAATTTTACTACTAAAAATAATGCAGTTGGAGTGTTGAAAAGAGAAGCTTTCTAGGTTATAAACCATAGGCAATATTGTTTCAAAATAGAAGGCCTCAGGGAAAAGCATCATGCTGTCACCAAGGGTACGTTTTCTTTCGTTGTTTGTCTCTTATAGTTTGAAATGTAGCTAGCATACATACACAAGTTATTTTACACACATTTTTTAAGCCCGACATAGTATCGGTCGAGAGTCTCGAGTCTCGATTAAGGTGAATTGATTAAGTTTATTTTGGTAAATTTAATTTTTTTATTTTATAAAAAAATAAAAATAATATCATTTAAAAATTAAAAAAAAAAATAAAAAAATTATTAATAACTTATGACCGAGTTTTTCTTAGGATGATTGAATTATAAGCCAACCTGAATTTTCAATCGAATTATTTTTTATTTATTTTTATTAAAATTCAGCTTGATCTAGACCTTATATTACAAGAGTTGGGTCGAGTTTTGAATACAATAAATTTACATATGATTTTTTTTGGCATTTCTTCCCCAAGTTTTTCTAGCCACAAAACAAGTATTTGTTCGTAGTTAGCTAATTCCAACTCAAGGGAAAGGGGATTCTCCCCAAAACCTATATGGATCATGTGATTTGAACATTCCCCTTCCAATGCGGCAATATTGATGTAATAAAGTTATTGTCGAGATCATGTGAATAGCCAATGCAATTAAGATTTGATTTAAGAAAATATATATTTAGTTTTCAAGTGAGAAATTGGTTGAGGATTTTCTAACTTGTCAAAAGAGAAATATGTAAATCCAAAAAAAAAACAAAAAATTCCATATATATTGTATGAAAAGACAAAGATTTAAACATGAAATAAATTTGTCTATATATTCTCTCAAAAAATATATAAAATAAAATATAGAAAAAAATGTTATTTTTATTCTTACTATCTTCATCTTTTCAATAGCAAAACAGGTAACTAAACCCTAATTAAAGTTATCTTAACTAGATAAGTACTCTTGCTTTGCTTTTGAACAAAATATCCAAAAGAAGAGCTGATTTGGATCCAGGAATCCTATACAGAAATCCACATGCTTCGGTTTGTAAAAAGCTGGAGAATATATCTTTCTTTATTTTTTTCCCCTTTTTCCCTTTTTTATTCTTCCTTACCTGCTAAAGACACGTAACAATAGCAGAAGGCTCGTTACGTTCAATGCTGCCAAACTTTACAAATATAAAATATTAGATAGCGATTTGGTTATTTTCTCAAGATAAAAAAAAAAAATAATGTTTTTTTTTATTTTTAAAATAAAAAATACATGGAAATACATTTGATTTATTTTCATTGTCGCCATCATGATTTCTATTACAAAACACGGTAATCAAACGCTTAATGACATGAATATTCCTTTGATTGTTCTTTTTGTAATTTATAATTTGATGCTTGATTGTGTTAGAAAGCTTTCTACCTAGCTACAAGCATGATGGTATAATAAGTTTTGTTCCGATCGATTTTATATTTCTTCTAAAATTAGCAACATCAGGTATAAATTAGCAACATCAGATATAATTTAAGTTGTGTTTATTTTTTAGAAAATAATTTTTAAAAAATAATTTTTAAAATTTTTAGTTGTTTATTTGTCATTAGAAAAGTTGATTAATGAAAAATACTTACTAATCAAAGAAAAATTTAACTTCATTTCAAGAAAAGTGTTTTTCTGAAAAATTTAAGCGAAAAATATTTTCTAAAAATTATGAAAAATTTAAAAATATTATATTATTTGCTGATTGTATCAAATTTGGTCCTCAAATTTTTTATTACTATATATATTTTATTTTGAATATTTATTTGTTTAATTTTATCTCTTAAAATTTAATTTTTATATTAACTTTGATACTTATTTTTATAATTATTATTTGTTTTATTCTTTATCATTGTTTTATTGAAAGTTTTTATCTATTAAATTTGGTCTTCATTCCTTTGATTATTACTTATTTTATTTGAAATAATTTATAAAATGTTAATTATTATTATTTTAATTTCTTTATCTTTCATTTTTTTTAGATTTGATTTCTATTATTTTGATTATTATTTATTTTATTTGAGATAATTTATGAAATTATATATTTTTTCAATTTCATTCCCATTTAACTTTTTAATTTGTAAGATTTGTTTATTATTATTTTAATAAACTTGAGAAAAATAAAATATTAATAAGTTATTTTTCAGCTCATTTTTTATAATATAACCAAACATTAGAAAGTATTTTTGAATTTATTTTTCATTATACTACCAAAGATAAAAAAAAAAATTCACTTTTCTGAAATTTATTTTTTCAAAAAAATTACTTTCCACCAAATAAACATACATGTATTAGAAACATGTATTAGTAATTATACAAAGTATGGCCATGGCATTAAACATGAATTTCAATCATGGAGTACCTCCAAGTTTTGATGTAAATTCTCTATCCATGGGCGGCAGTAGTGTAATTAAATCTAGCATAACAAGTAATTCTTCTACACGGTCGGTTTGGGTGAAGAAAAAAATTAATTTAGAGTTGATACAACTCATTACTTAGTAAAAACATATTTTTACTTAAAAAAGTTAAAATAATATTATTTAATTTTTTTAAAATAAAATTAAAAGTTAACTCGGTTCAATCTATCTATTATAT
Source organism: Populus pruinosa (assembly GCA_026413675.1). NCBI lineage: Eukaryota > Viridiplantae > Streptophyta > Magnoliopsida > Malpighiales > Salicaceae > Populus > Populus pruinosa. The sequence continues at coordinate 18,366,476 of CM048608.1, read as the reverse complement.
AATTATAATCTTCTTTAATAACCCTTTTGAGCGGGAGTCCTGGCTTGGCCTTTCTCTGTTCCTCCATTTCTACCCAATTTAATTTTGGACTGGCAAGAATGTGATTGGCTGGGGGAGAATTTGAGCAATCTCAACATTAAACTTCTTTCATGAATCATGAACGCAATTGGCTAATTAAATGCCTAGGATGTCTATGATTTCAAAAAGGTTGCAAGACACAGTCATTCCACCTGGAGGGCTAGTTGTTTAGCAAAAAGAAAAGGCAGCATAGTTCGTCTTCTAATGTTTTCAGTGACCAGAGAATATATATAAGATATCGAAAGGAGGAGACAAATTAAGAGCTTCTCGTACATGCATTCAACCTCCACATACGAAGAGGTGATGCTCATCAGAAGGGACTAAACAAAGCACCATGCTAGCCAATTTTTGACCTAGCAGAGGATAATTATGGATTGATATTCTTGTTTTGCTATTTATATATATTATATTGACCAAGTCATTAACATTTCCCTTTGCTTGCGAGGGCAACTCTCGAAAAGAAATTGAATGAGACCACCACTATAAGCTCAATCAAACAAATGATAATGTACTCTTTAATCCAATACCATAATATATATAAGAGGATTAAAGATTCTCTTTTTAGGGTTGGAAAGCAAAGTTAAAGCACCCCACTTTCTTTCTCTGTATATACAATGGATGGGCCCTCTCTTTTCTTACAAAGAAAACCAGGAAACCTATTCATGTTTCACCTTTTGTGCTTTTTTTTTTTTAAATTGAGATATTTTCATATTGATTTTCATATATTAATGCTTAATGCATCCAATTCTATAAAACTTGAGCTCGATTTTAGCTGTCTTACGGGTTGGATTTTTTCTTAGAAAAATTTTCAATTTAATAATTTAAATTATTATATAATATAATTTATATTATTATATAATATATTTTTTTGAAATGAAAACTTTTGAAACTTAAAAATTATTCATGTTCACGTTATTTTATATTTAATTTTTATCAAATAAATAAAAATAATAAAATTCTAATTCATGACCGTTTAATTATCAAGAGTTTTTATACTCGTGTCAAAAAACTATCTTAACTTATTAACTTAAACTTTTAGATAATGTTCTAAGATGTAATTTATATTATTTTATAATAAAATTAACTAAATATTGACCTAGTTAAGATTCAATTTAATTTATTAATTTTTTTTCTCAATATAATATCTTTTTAACCTTTTTTTTTTTAAAAAAAATACTAAAACAGTATTATTTAGATAAATTAACTTGCCACACTCTTCACTAGTTCGAATCAAATTTAATACCTTATTTTCTGTTTTTGGTTTTCAAGTAAATAATAGATCATACTTTTTAGTGCAAAGACCACTATCTCTTCTAAGATTTAAACTCCAGAGATGATAAGTTTTGAGAAACAAGTCCACTTACTACATAGCTAAGTCGTCTTCAAATATTTTAATCATACAAATTTGTATTTGTATGTGAGCTAGCGTGTGAGAGAGATAGGGAGTCCATATAATGCCTAAATTAAGAAGTCCATATAATGCCCAAACATGCATGTAATTAAGTATTCATATGGAAAAACAGATCAAGAATTATGAATTCAGGAGAAACAAGGTCACCATCAGATTTATGACAAGCACTAAACTCCCACTGAGAAAAAGATACTCTGAATGCAATGTGATAACAATTTGGTTGGTGATTATATATCCATCGTTAATCATTGATATATAATTGGCAAATAGATATTACACAGAGATGAAAGAAAAGACAAGAACTCGTTCAAATCCATCTTCTCTAAAGGAATTCAAACATGGATGTTTCAAAAGAAAGGCATGCAGCAGGGCCGTGTATCTTCCACTCGGTTTGTCACAAGAATGTTATTCAAAGGAGAAAAGCAAGCAATGACGAGATAAAATTCGATCAAAAAGTGATCTTTGTTATCTTCAATAGTGCCCAAATTGATGGTGGTCTCCATTGGTCAACACCTCTCTGTTGGATTTCTCCTGTTTTAACTGATAAATTTCATATGAAAATCAGTGTTTTCTTCCTGGAAAACGACTGCATGGATTCATAATATAGCTCGAGATTAATTCTTGAATAATTAAGGGTTAGAACGAACGTAATTAAATCAAAAGATAAAATAAATTCATGCCATGTTTATTTGTAGTTCAATCGTGAGATCACAAGAGGGATTTTTCTTAATTAGAAGCCTATCAAATTTTGAACCAAAATAGAGGTAGCCCTCCTCCTTTAATCAAAGGATGGATCCATAAGAGTCTTTTTTTTTTTCCTTAGTGGATCAAGGTATAAGGATTCTGATGAATAAAGTTGGATATATAAAATAAATTTATTTATTAAATCCTTTAGACCTTTTTCACAAGAAATAAATTTAATTAATTAATATGCAGTAACCAATTCGTCCAAGTTTCCTCAGGAATTCAATATTGGCCGCCTTATAAACCAAGAAATGGCAAAAAGCTATCTAAGAATAATATTTGCATGCCTTTGCCAATTGCCATGCACAGCCTGTTGTGTCGTCCACCGTCATTTCTATGGATATCCCACTACCACTTTCTTTTCCTGTCTCTCTGTACGATTGCTTTGAATACTATGTTCATTTCTCCCTTTCAAGCACTGCTACTAAACATAGACTCACTATTCAGCATATAGTGACTTGCTAGTTCGTGATCTAGTGTTAAATTAAATTTGCTAAGATTTAATTTCATCAATCTAATCAACCTATAACTTAATTAAAACTGGTTTAATTTATCAAAAAACCAAATAAAATTGACTGAATTATAATCAAGATATAATAACTTTGCTTCCAAGAACTCATTCTTCATGATCAAAAAAGAAAAGATAAAATTAGCACTCTCTTCGTATCATCCTCTGCCAATATATTCCATTCCTGGCCTGATTTTATCTAGAAGTGAAATCAACAAAGTCTACCAAAAATCAAACTTGAGCAAATTTTAGGAGTTAATTAATTTTAATATTCCTGATGGCCCATTTTAATAACATATTGTTTTATGATATCAATGTTATTTCTAGTTACAAATACACCATCTAAATATAAATGTCTAAAATATAGTCATGTGAAATACTCTAATGGTGAAATAAAAGAATTAAAATCTGTGAATAAATAAATGAATAGATGGTATGAACCAAATTGAGTCCTTGACGAAGAAATGAAAGCTATACAACTTTTAGGAATTCTTCTGCAATCATCATGGGATATTGGTCACAAGAGTTTTATGCCCCGTTTGTTTCGGTGGTGGCAAAGCACTTTTGTAAAAAATTAATTTTTTTTAGATTATTTTGATATATTAATAGGAAAAATAAATTTTAAAAATAAAAAAATTATTTTAATTTATTTTTAAATTAAAAAACTTTAAAAAATAATTTACTATAATGTTAAAAGAGCTCTTAATCTATTGTGAATTTGAAGGGCACAGGCTATGGGTTTTTTTTAGCCTCGATTTTAAGTGAGCCCTAGCCCCTAATCCTATGTGCCTTATTATGTATCATGGGCTTAGGCCTGGATTGTGGACGACATGTCGGTTACACAGGGACATTCATGAAATGGGGTTTTTAGTTTCTACTTGCCGGTAGCTAGAGTCAATAGAAGAAGCAAAATCTCCAAAATCTTGTCACCGAGTAGTGAAAATGGACACAAAAGCATTAGCAAAATCAAAGAGAGCACACACATTACAGCACAACAAGGGCAAAAAACCCAGCAAAACCCCATCAACTGGAAACAATCAAAAACCCCAAAAATTTAAGCTCCCATCCAACTGGGATCGGTATGGAGATGATGAGGAAGATGAATTTGGAGTGAATCTTGAAAACCCATCCGGGGATAACAGTAAAAAACCAAGCTTTAAGGATTATGGTGATGGTCTTGCTTTGCCAAAGAGTAAAGGTGCTGACTTTAGATACCTTCTTGATGAAGCTAAATCAAAACCTCACCAAGTTGACGACTTTCCTTTTCTCGAGCACTTCTTGGCTGGTATGTTTTAGTTTTTCATTTTCTTTTATGGTTTGCCAGCTTTTTGCTTTTATTTATGTATGATTTGGTGGATTGTGGTTGTCATATTGTGATGAACTTAATTTTTTTTTCTTTTTTTCATTGAATGTGTGCCTAAGCTTTTGAAAGTTAAGAACTTGAATGAAGAGGAGGAGTGTTCAGCAATTTGTAGTTGATATTGCGTTTTGAATTGATTTGCAATGAAATGCGGATGGATTTTTGTATGTAATCGAAGTTTAACTTTTTAATGTTTTGGTTGATCAGTTTCAAAATTATAGGTTCTTCTTGATCAGTAACTGGACAAAGTTTCAAAGTTGTGTGTGGTGGGGATTTCACTGGTTAATTGGCGTTGTGATTTGCTTTGCTTTGGTTGTGATTTGCTTTGCTTTGGTTGTCATTTGTGTGTACTTTAAAAGATGTTTTCAGGGGGGCATCTAAAGTCTTATCTCTTGTTTATTTGTTGCGAACATATCCCATTTCGATTTGTTTCCATGGCATGTAGTTTGCGCTTTGCAAGAACTCTGTAAAGTTCAGAAATTATTTATGCCCTTGTCAGAATTGTTTCCAGTTCCTGACATAGCTAGCATTTTGCTTTGTGCGCAATCCAGTTGTTACTCATTGTCTACCGTTATTATTGACAAATAAATCTGACTAATTTACACATTAGTGTTGACATTGTTACTGATCCTTCTGGTGACTAATTTAGACAGCTGGCTTTTGTGTAGAAGAAATGACTGTGAATCCAGGCACTCTGTTTTTTATGTTGTTTTCATTTTGAACGTTGGTAAATTATTGACTAGAAATGCTTGGTGACAGAGGGATCTATGCATGGAGTAGGTCCCTTGCTTGCAGTCAGGGGAGAAAGCATTCTATCATGGATTGGGGATGATAATTTTGTTGTGGAAGATGAAACAACTTCAAGTCATGAGGTAATTGATCTATTCATTAGTTATTGGGATAATTACAAAAACCCTCCTATAGTTTGATCTAAATTTCACTTTCCCTTTATACTTTTATAAATTACATTTTACATTCTGGATCAAACAAAATGCATTGTTGAGGATGTAAACTATTATTGAACATATAAACTACATGATGGAAAGTGTATTTATAAAAGTATGGAGGGAAAGTGAAATTCAGATCAAACTATTGGAGGGTTTTTGTAATTATCCCTTAAATATTATCTCTTGTTTAGGAATATAGGAATTCAATCGCAAGTGCGTTGACTTATCTAATAATTTGGTATTTGAAGTGAGCAGCTTGTTGATATGCTGAAAATTGTTGAAAGTGATTCATCATCCTCTCTTTTTTTCTTTTCTTTTTTTCATTTTCTGCCCAGAATGTACCCATACCCTAGTTCATGCCAGCAAAACTATAGAGTACCATTAAGCTATGTGATAACTTTGAGATTGTCTTTTGTGGTGGCAAAAGTAACTTAGCTTGAGTTGGGTTCCCCTATTTCTCCATGAGCAAACCAATCCAACCTTTTTTTCCCTTTTGATCATCTTAAATTTTCAATAATAGATGTTCATGGAGTTAATTTTCTTGTAAAATTAGAATTCACTTTCTGCCATTGAGTTGGGCTAAAAGTTACTGATCTGGTTCATGAAATAATTTGTGTGGTAGTACAAGGGCAGGAATGTTATGTTGGGGAACTTCATGTAGGGCTCTCTTCTTTTGTTTTCTTCAGTTTCTTTTCCTTTACATGCAAGTCAGACAAGTTATTTTTGGCTGCCTAAGCTGTTTTGGAACTTGACAAAGAAGGAAAGCCAGCTTATCTTGATCCTGGTTCCTTTTTATTTACTTATTTATTTATTTTGAGAATTTGATACCGGTTCTTGTTTGCTTCTTAGCTAATCAAACCACCAAAATATCATGTTTAGAGAAAATGTTAACATCTAAAACATATGCTCGTCCCTAGGTTGCATTGGGATGCATGGGTGATAATGTTATATTGACACTTAATGTATTTGTGAAGTTCATTGTGTTTCTTGGAAAATAAAATTTATAAGTGCTTTGGTATTGGTATGGTTTATGTCCACGCTTCCTTCTCTAATATGGAGAGAGAGTAAGGAACTCAATGCTTGTCCACAGGAGATTGTGAAAATAATTGAGTTCGGTCCTTTCCTAGAACATTTGTAAAAAGGTGTTCCCCTTGTCTGAAATGCCATTTAATGTTCGCAATTTTATCAATTCCAGCTGGCTTTAAAATTTAAGAACATTTGAAGAGAAGCAGAAGTACCCATAGGTTGAAATAAAGTGGCGTTATTGTATATGATAAGTAGAAGTGCTATGCATCATCTTCATGCTAATGCCATTATTCCTGTCACTATCTTATGGGAATGTTACTTGCCTTTGGTTCTCGTTCATATTGGATGTCTTAGCTTATCAAATGCTCGCTCCCTCTTAGTTTTCTTTATCCATTTTTTTATTAGGCATCATTTCTCTCCCTGAATTTGCATGCTCTTGCGGAACAACTAGCTAAAGTGGACGTATCAGAGAGGCTCTTCATTGAAGCAGATCTATTACCAACAGAATTGGTATGATTCACATTCTTATTTGACCTTTGAATGGATGTGGCTTATCAATACTTTTGGCATCAAGAAAAGTTTGCCCAGTTATGCAAGGTGTTACAGAGCTGGGGGTATTTCAGTAACATTATATTGTTTCAAGGAAAATATTTTTTTTTCCAGAGTTGTACTTTATAAAATGTGCAAAATATTTGGTGATTCTAAAAGATATCTAGAAGATTATCTTAGTGATTGCTTGCTAGTAATATTTAGATCAAGAACTGGCTGCTTAAAAGTATTCTTCAGTAAGATTTGTCCTCGTTTTACAAGGCACTTCTGCAAATGGTTGATCACTCTTGGTTCTTGTTTTGATTACATTACTTTAAATAGCTCCTCTCTGCACGGTAATTGGTGGGGGCATTTCTTGTTTCCAAAGCTGTCACTGCATGTTGCATAGTAACAAAATAAGGTTAGGATGAAAATTGCATGTCTATTTTCTAGAATTCAATTTCTTATATTGCGTGTAACATGGTTTATTTGACAATCTGGCCAGGGATCAAATACAAGCAGCAGCCAGGAATTTGACCAAATGCAAACAACAGGATCAGAGGCAGGCGGCAATCATGGGCCTAACAGAAAACAAACAACTCATGGTAAAGAAACCAAGACAATCTCTGGAGAATTGACGTTGGAAGATCTTTCTGAGAAGAATAAGGCTGTTAATCAAGATGCCGAGATTTTTGTATCAGGGTTGACCATAGGCAACTCAGAACCAATTTCATTTATTCAGGGATTAGATGTTAAGGATAATTTGAATTTAAATCAGCAGCATGGTAAATTCAATCAAAGCACAGCTATGGAATCCCCAGCACAGTTATATGCGTGTTCTGTTGCCCCTAGCAGCAGGCTGCCCGCGTTCGAAGCAGCAGCTGCCGAGTCTGAATTGGATATGCTTCTTGACTCACTTAGCGAGAAGCTACTTGATTCTTCTGGATTTGGGTCAGGTACTTTACCTGTTTCAGAGAAAGAGGCTGCTGTACCTCTGCCACAACTTACAAGAAATGCCCCTGGTTCAGCAAAAACCACACCCACTGCTGCCACCCTGGACAACGTGCTTGATGATTTACTTGAGGAAACATCTGATTTACAAGAGGCTGCTGCACCATTGCCACTACTTGCAAGAAATGCCCACGGTTCGTTGAAAACAAGCTCTACTGCTGCCACTCTAGATGACGTGCTTGATGATTTATTTGAGGAAACATCTAGCTTGCCAAACCAAAACAATTTGCATCAGCCTTCAGAAAGGAAGGCTGATCATGTAATTCAATCTTCTTCGTCTCAGTCTGTCAACAAGTCAAAAGTTTTGGATGATTTTGACTCATGGTTGGATACAATTTAACGCTTGTAATTTACCAAAACCTCACCCATGTATCCATATTTGTTGTGTTTAATGCCATGTACAGGGATGCATGCTTTCAAACTGCTATATGGATTGTGTTTTACATTTTTAGGTGAGAATATTTAGGCATTTGCCTATTTCACATATGCTGCCAGGGTTTTTAACAGCAACTCTGCCCTGCATCTTCCCTTGATACCTCAGATAATCAATGACGTGTTTCTCACCTTACCATGAACATGTTCGGTGGCCTGTCATGTAAGAGACGTGAGATATAAATAAGGTTTGTTCGATGTGATGTAAAGAAGCATCTTTTTTTCCTTAACCCCCAGTAGAAAACTGTCGCATATGGTACCTAAAACCAGCTGTGCACTTAAATCGGCAGAAGTCAACAAGGGCATAACAAGTCTTCCAGCGTTTGCCCCCATTACATCATTAAAGACTAGAAATTGCCAGAGCAGAGGTCAGGCTGGCATCCCACAGAGAGAGAGAGGCACAACTTGATCCTCCAATCTGCTTATTGGTTCCCCCGAATCATTGGAAGGAGAAGAAAACATCAATATATATATATATATATATATATATATATATCCACTTCGTATTTCCTTCTTTCTATAACAAATTACAATCTCAACTCTTAAACAGCCGAAAAAAGAAAAAGGGGAAAAGGGAAATCAATTAGTTAGCTAGCTAGACAAGAACAGAACTGCAAAAATCAAAGCCATAAGGCTCCAGCTTCTTTCAAAATAGGAACCAATTCTCCTGAAATATGAGTAGCCATAAGTGTATCCAATCCACCAAACAACTTTCCACCGATGAAAAGAGCAGGAAACTGAACTTTATTCTTATTATTCCCCTTTCCACCAATATCATTACCAATCATTTCCAGCTCTTCTAAAACATTAATCTCATCAGCCTCATCAATCTCATAAACAGCTGGATTCACACCAAGCCCTAAAAGCAAACGTTTCGCTACATGGCTCATGCAGCATCCACGTCTAGCAAACACTATGATTGCATTCTCTTGTACCATCTCGCTTATATTTCTTGACCCTTTGAGCACTTGTTGAGCTGCAACCGCTCCCCCATTTCTTTGGTGGCTAATAAGCTGTGAAGGGCTTATGAGAGGCTTGTTGTTGGTGTATAAGGGTAGCCATGACTTGTAAGGTATTGCCTGCTGCATGGTTTTACAATATAGAGAGACAAAGAGAGAAGGAGAATCTGTGTATGTTGAGCTATGGTGCCTAGAAATGAAGAGAAGAGAAGGGTATATAAAAGAACTGCGAGGAGGCGAAGACTTGGTAAGTTTTGAAAGAGTCGTGCGTCAACGCAGTTAGGCTTCTACTGTTTTTTCTTTTTTCTTTTTTTTTTTTTAGTGTGACACTGTATGGGCGTTGTGCCTGACGTTTAGCTTATGTCATTCTTTCCTCTTTGCATCTTGATTTTATCAAGTGTGGCCATGAGAATGACCCTTTCTCTTTTGCCAATATGATCGAACCCCCCATCTGGTAGATTAATCTTATCCATCCAGATCTACAATAAATATTAAATTAAACAGTAATAAAAATTAAATCATAATTATGTAAATAATATAGTTTTGGATTACATCATATTGATCTTAACCAAACCGTCCAAATCTTTCGGCATATGATTTTAAGAATATCTTTATCTTATCTTTCTAATATGTTTTAAAAAATTTATTTCAATGTGAATTTTAGAGTTCGTGTTGGAGTTTATGAGGTCAAGAAAAGAAGGAAGCATCTTTAACTACAAAAGCCAACTTTCTAGATCTTGAAGTGTAGATTGTGTAGTGTTGTGTTGTATGATGCATGAAAATCGATATGAAAATATAGGAAGAGAAGATCATGTGTGCTTACGTAGTTGCAAACCATGGAAGATTTTCTTACAACATGGTGTGTTGGTTTACATGTTGCATGAGATAATCTTTTATTGTTTTTTTAGTTTGTCTTTAGCTTGAAATAAAGGAGAGAATTTCTCCAAATTTAGGTTATATCTCATTGTCTCACTCTTGAAACCATTAATTAAAACCATTAATCTCAAATATATATATATATATATATATATATATAAATTAAACTAAATGCCCGATAAAAACCCTAAATTAATTAATAAACTGATGAGAATTTAATAAAAAAATATTAATCTTTTTTAAAATTGATTTTAATATGAATTAACTCTTTCAATATTGTTTGGAAAGGTGGTTGATATCATGTTTCTTGAAAGTTTTAAATTTTTTTATTAAAAAATATTTTATATATTTTTAGATTTTTTTATATGATAATCTTAAAAATAATTTTTAAAAATATTATTTTAATATATTTTTAAATAAAAATTATTTTAAATTATAATTACTATCATAATCTCAAATAAACCTAATTATCCGGGATGAGATTAATAATTGTGATTATACTCTATTTATTGGTTATCAGGCATGGATTTTAATTTGTTTTAATAAAAAAAAAATCCATAAAAGAAAGCGCCGCTGGCGGACGGTGCGCAAGAGCTGACGAAAGCCACGCTGCAAACGTTAGCCTCCCGGTTACATCATCAAGAATTCGTGTGACGCCAGCGCCTGGTCCCTCCACGTGGATCAGACTGCACTAAATGGTGACGTGTCTTTGTCTCCCTCGCATCAAGTACACCGGCCCTTTCCCGTGGCTATGACGCGTGATAACGTCAAAAATAAATGTCCCACGTGTTTCAAGGTTATCGTTAGTGCATGATTGGGTGCTTCGCGGCTCCTCGGTTCTCTCATGGGGCCCACATGTCGGTTATTTAAATTTTTGCCAGAGATAAATAATTTCTTATGTTTTAAATGGTTGAGATTATGATAATTATTACAATAATATTTTTAAATTTTATTTTTTATTAATATATTAAAATTATAAAAAATAAATTTAAATTTAAAAAATAATTAATCTTTAAAAATATTTTTTAAATATAAAAAAACATATTCTAACATTCATTTATTTACTAAGTAATATCATGGTTAAAATTATATTTAGAATGAAAAAATATTATTTTATAAAAATATTTTATTTTAACAATAAATAGAGACTAAGTTTTTTAAAGGGAAAATCTCTTAATTAGAATATAACTGTAGTATCTTTTTTTTCTTCCCCTATCATATTAGTTTTATCTCTATAATCTTTATCTTACACTTGTCAAATGGATAAAGGGGTATGTATTATAAATTATGCACATACAAAGCAAGCATTTTCTTAAATATTTAAGAAAATATCATATCAAATTTTAACAATATTAATTAAATTAAAAATTATTTAATCAAGTTAATCTGATCAATCCTACATTAATTTATTTTAAAATTTAATTAAAATTGTATTTTAAATTAATAAATTATTAAATTAATATATTGAATTTTGTTTAATAACATAACCCATAAATTTATTTTTTATACCTAATCATCATCATCATTATCAAATAAAAAAAAACCATGATCGGTAGATTGGAAGTCAATTAATAACTTAATTTTTCATCTTTAAATAAGTGATTTGCACATGTTGCAGCATTTAAAATGCCAAGCAAAATATAGCATTGTTAGCAACCAAAATTGATTAACATTGCCCACTTGGCTAAGTGTATTTAATATGTATTTGAAAGTGTGATTATAGTTATTTTTAAAGTATTTTTTATTTAAAAAAGTATATTAATAATATTTTTTTATTTTTTAAAAATTATTATGTCAAAATTATTTAAAAATATCAAAAATATATTAATTTAAAATAAAAAAATTAATTTTTTAAAAAATATTTTTAAAACACGGGATTAAGCAGCCGCTACTTTAACCTCAATAATGAAAAACTGATAGTTGTCAACACGCAAGGATTTGGAAATTTCCAACCACCTTACATCAGTTTCTTGCATCATCTAATCCTAAGTTTATTATAAAATAATATTGATTATTAAATATATAACATGCTACCATGGCATGGATAGCGATGAGGCTAGAAAAAATTATCTAGAGAAAAATGGGTAGCGCTATTCATGAGTTGATAAACTTAAATCTGAAAGATTTGGTAGGTCTAGTGAGACTTTTAAAAAAATATATATACTTTAATACTTTAGTCATTATAATATTTGTATAGGTTAGGATATTTAAATGTTATTTAAATTTTGTTTAAGTCTTATACTGGATTTATATTGAATCTTGTGTTATGTAGAGACATGAGCTCTGGTCTCATTTATGCTTCTAAAGAGATTTATTTATATATATATTTTCTTAAAATGAATATTTTCAAAAGTATCAAGTTTTAATATATTTTATATAAATATTTCATAAATATCTAATTTATAAGATATTTAATATAAATCATTTTGGGAGCATAAATAAATATTTATAGAAATATTTATTATTATATTTTTTATGAATGCATTATTAAAAGTATTAATAATTTATTTAAAATTAAATTAAAAAGACACTTAATTTAAATACAGGAAAACTGGTTTAAAAATATTCTAATACAATGATACCATTGCCAAGCATAGAGGCAGGACTTGACCCAGATCAAGGGTTTTGGACGGCATCAGCATGCAAAAAAAAAAAAAAACCCTAAGTAACTACATGTGCTGGCTCAAAGCTATTTGCACTAACACAGGTTTAATATTTTGTTCTTCAGTGCGGCAAGATTTATATATAAAAATCTTGCACTACATACAGGGAATATAAAGTCATATGATATAGATGTTTTGAACAACAAAAATAAATGTTATATTCCCTCATACATATCTCAAATAATTAATAATTTTATATTTAATTAGCGCATAATTACTGTTTTGAGTAGAAAAAAGAAATATATTGTAGATAAGAGAATAAACATATTTGTTTTTATACTCGTTTTGGTATCTATAATAAAATATATTTTATCTTTTTTGTATCTGTTTTTTCTATCTTGAAATATTAACTGACAAAATCTTATTATTTTTATTTTTTAAAATTAATACAAACTATTTGAGGCACTAGAGTTTTTAACCAAAACTTTAATTATAAGCAGTCAACTATGCATAAGAATCTCATCATATTATAAATTGAAGAGAAGGTCCACTAGATTTTTAGTACATTGTATTCATGATTTCACACTGGCTTCATCTCCCTTCTCCATTCTTACATTGAGGATATCTTGAATTAGTTTTGCACATCGATAAAGAATCACTAATTTTTACTTAATTAAATCTTGAATCTTAAAGAAATCATTGAGATATAAATAATCAAATCTTATTATTTATTATCTTTTTATAGTCAACTTTATTTATTTAATCATCAATATCTTAAAATAAATAATTTTAAATTGATCTTTAATTTGAGTCAAATTAACAATTCGAGTAGCGCACCAAACCAGACCGGGCTCGAAATTAGGACAAAAGAAGAAAATATTTTGGCCTTGAAATTTGAAATATTTTTAAGTAGAACATTCAAATAAAGGAACATATGATAGAAAATACATATTTTGTACGCTTAAAAATTATATATCATATTTTTTCATTATTATTTTCAAATGGACTTTAAGAGTTTCCATATGGACACCGCTCCCAAGAGATTCCCTGGGAACTGCATCTCCATTAAAAGAAGCTTTCTCAAGCTAAATGTGACCCCTTGTTTCAAAACATCCATCAAAAGAGAGTCAAAGATTTGTTTCGAGATATTTCCCAATGGACAACAATGACAAAGAAACAAAACCAAGAGGGGATGCAGGTGTTGTTGGCATGAGTTCAACTAGAGTCTCTATTTATTCCTAGGGTTCTCCAGCTCCATCTTCTGAAGGTTGAGTAGCAAATCACTGGAATCGAGGAAAACTTTGTTGGCTGAATTTGAGATTGTATGTGCAATTTCTCGTGCAGCTTCAATCTTCCTTAAAGTGATGAATGCAGGATTGTTGGCAATGGCTTGACCAATCAGCTGAGCACTGGTGGCCTCTCCCTGTCAACCATTCAAAGAGAAGGAGGATGGGGTACGGAATTCCAAACGTAGAGTGTAAGCAACGGAGAGAGTCCTCATTCTAAAGAGGATTTTAGCATTTCTTTTGTCTCACCTCGGCTCTGATAACAGCACTCTTCTTATCTTGTTCAGCCTTTTCCACAATAAATTTAGCCCTCTCAGCATCTTGAGCAGCCACCTGTTTAGCTTCGATTGCAGCAGTAAATTCTTTCCCCAAAGTCAGGCTTGTAATGGATACATCATCCAGTGCAATGTGAAAATTGGATGCTCTTGCTGTCAAAATCTTCCTTATTTCTCGACTAACAGCCTATAAAAAAAACCAAATTAGTCAACGCAGGATGATGCACGAACAGCTAAGCACACAAGAAAGAATGGACAATATAATCCTGAAGACAATGCAAAAGTAATGGAGAAACTAGAGAAAATCCGATCAATATCTTCCACATTTCTCTACTAACAGCCTATAAAAGAAAAATCAAATTAGTCAACGCAGGATGATGCTTGAACAGCTACACACACAAGAGAGAAAGGACGATATAATCCTGAAGACAAAGCAAAAGTAATTTAGAGAACAACCGATCAATATCTTCCATATTTCTCTACTAACAGCCTATAAAAGAATATTCAAATTAGTCAACGCAGGATGATGCATGAACAGCTGCACACACAAGAAAGAAAGGACGATATAATCCTGAAGACAATGCAAAATTAATGGAGAAACTGGAGAACATCCGATCAATATCTTCCATATCTCTCTACTAACAGCCATCACAAAACCAACATGAAAGCCCACTATCACATTAATGCCCAATGGAAGACTAAGGAACAATATTAATCATCCTAACATAATATAGAGTGCCGGCAAGTCAACAGATAATGATGCATGAACAACTCAGACACAAGAAAGTGGAGCGAATCTAATCCTGAAAATGATGTAGCATCATAATAAATGCAAAGCAATTGAAAACTGGAGAATAATTAATTTTCTTCCATGAACTGCCTAAATAAACCAAGGCAAACAATAATATGTTTTCAAAACTATGCTTTGTCAACTGGATACACATAATACTGAAGGAACAATATAATCATAACCAATATGAAAGGTCATTTAAAAATTTCAACAAAATTAAAAAAAGCATTGAGAATCTAAAGCCAAGTTAAACAAAGCACTAGCTCTTGCCGATCATGGGATTGGAACTGGGAGCTTTTAATTTGCACCAGAAATCTGAATTATTAGTTATTATTACCTCTCTCCGAGTAATAAGCTGGCTGGCATTATACTGAGCAACCACAGATTTCAATGTTTCATGAATGATAGAAGGCAAGACTCTGTCATTATAATTTTCACCAAGGGTTTGATAAATTTCAGGTAGCTGGTCTGCCACAGGACGAGTCATAACTTGAAGCCCAACCTTCACCTGTCAACATATTTAAAACCCAGTTTAGAGATGAATTGTAAGGATTTTACTATCGCATAAGATAGAAAACTTAAGTTCCATATATTCCCAGGTGAAAAGGTAACTACCATCCATACAACTCTTATATTCATGGCTCTAGCATCCATCATAATCATGTTAACCCTAGAGCAATACCCAGAATTGATTACAAAATCACAAAAAAGGCAGTGGGTTCTAAGAAGTGTGCATGAGGCACAAGTCAAAACCTTATGGCTATAAAAATTGAGGCAAGAGTGCCTTTGCCTACAAGGACTTCAATGACAGACAGATGGACACATAAAAGAAACGAGATATTTGAACTAAAGGAATAAACAAATGAACAAATGAGTGAGACTTGCGGAATCTTTCCAGGGAAATGGAAGCCAGATAAGGATGGAAAGTTGTTAAAATACTTTTAAGATTTTGCAGTTAGAGAATACATCAATAGGGAAAGAAAAAACAAGAATGACATTACTATCATTTTGACTTCTTTAAGCAATACGTGACCAACAGGGGAAGGAAAAAAAAGAAAAGAATGACAGGCCTTGCTATATAAAAAAAAAGGAACATCAAAATAATTATAGAAGTATAGAAACTGAAGTATTGTCTATCAGATTTCTGGCAATTTCCTACAACAAAAAATTAAAGAAATATGAAAGGCTGAAGAAATCTACCATTTGGAGATCACGACTTCCTGAAGTACTCTCTACCAGATGGGGTCATGCACGAACATCATATATGATGTGACGCTCAAACCATGGAATCATAAAGTGTGTCCCCTCAGGATAAACCTTCACATTGAACAATAAATATTAGAGCACACGCTAAAATGCAGAAATTAAAAAGATTTCTTAGTATCAGATTCCAAATTAAATTATGGCGAGGGGGGAATATGATACAGCATAAGTTTAACACACATTAATAGATTAATTACAAATGTGAATCGAAACCCAGTTCCGAACAGGTCAAAACCTCTCCCCCAAACACAAACAAAAACTAATCACCACACCATGAGAAGCAGGAAGCATTCCAGAAAGCCTAAGAAAATTGTAACTTGTGAAAAAGGAGATAATGTTAGAGTTTAGACCGCCATGCCGTTTCCTAGAGGCTTTAAGTTCATCTGACAATCAAATCACCAATTACATAATTTTTTAACTTCTTTACGTAAAAGGTATAATGAAAGATGGATATTTCCAAATTCAAAATAAAAAATCAGAAAAGATTGCATGAACTCACCATATGACCTCAATGACACAACATTGTTAAACAACATAGATAGCAAATAACACAAGGTAGTGTTTTTAGTTCTTTCAGAGAGCATTAGTAAAGTGCAGCTTAATTAAAACAGACCAAGCATCAGTTAGATTATCCATCAACACCAACAACAAAATACAGGCAGTGTAGATAACAAAGGCCCAATCAATCAGCACCACATTTGATAAAACCAAACGAGAAAACCAATTCATATTTGAAAAATATTTCTCACAAAAGTAAACAGCTAATCATGACACACAAAAGAAAGTAATAACCTTCTCTTTGATACCAACTATACGGTTGAACATTATAGCTCGATGTCCACCATCAACATTGTAAAGACTGTTAGTAGCTCCATACAAACCAAGCCCACCAAGAACTCCTATCTTAATCAGAGTCCCAATGGCACCACCACCTGGCACCTTGGGCACTCTCACATTGTTGAAATTCATCTTCCCAAATTCTGACAACACAAAATCATTCATTCACATTAAGAAGGTCAGCAGTCAACATCCAAAGCAAACCAAGAGCATGGACTAAAGGCAAAATTCAATGTTAACATAAATAGCATCAAAGGGATTGTTCATTCCCTATTTTCACATTTCCTGCTCTACAAAACAAATCCAGAAAAAGCCATCAAGGAAAGTCAACCTAGAACACAAGAAGTTTGTAACTTTTCTTTCTGGGCATACAATTTTGAATAAAGTCAGAACTTTATAAAGCAACTGAGCTTAATAAAAGCAGACAAACAAACCCTTTTGAAAAAAGAAGAGAACTTGTTAAGTTACTGACTAAAATGAAGCAAAAGGATCAAACTTTAAGCTTTTAGATCTCTCTTTACTTGATTTTAGTTCAGAATGGATAGAGCCCAGTTGAAATATGATGCCCAAAACATTAATAAACAAAAGATAGCATATTTCAAATTAAAATGAGAGAAGCAAAGCAAGGAGGGAGACCAAAATGACAAGCACACCTTAGGTAGGGTCTTCTAGCGAGAGAGAGGGGTTTAGGGTTTATATCGTCGAGAAGAAGAGAGAGAAAGGGTGACGGGGTTTGGGGCTTTTACCGAAAGACAGCAAGGAAGCAAAGGCTCGCTTGGGCAGACGGTTGAGAAAATGGGCCAAGCATACTATGTAAAACCAAGCCCTGTGAATATATGAGGTTTGATGTCTCCGTAATTGAGATAAAAAAAATCTTCTAATTTTTCTGATTTAAAATTATAAATTTATTTTAAAAATATTATATATAAAAAATTTATTTAAAATTGTAGTAAATGATATTTTTAAAGTAATTTTTATTTGAAAATGTATTAAAATACTATTTTTTAATATTTTAAAATTAACACTTTAAAACAATTAAAAAACATAAAAAAAATTTAAAAATACAATTCAACAATAAAAACAAAATTTTTTATTATTTCTCATGAAACCACATTTCTGTATTTTGTTTTTCATTTACATTGTGTTTTTTTTTTTGAAATATATATATATAACTTAATACATAGATGTGACCCAAGAAGAGCCAAGTCAGAAACAGTTAATAACCAACAAGATTTCGTTATCCACTTTCAGGCATTGCAGGCTCCTTCTTACTCATTTTTCTCAAGAAAACCAAAAATAAATGGCTTCTTCTTCTTCTTCTTCTTCTCCTTCATCTCTGTTGCTCCCACTTGGTAATTAATCAATCTCCTCTTTGATTTCTCCACTACTTCGTTTCTGCAATCATGTTCATTTTTCATATTTATTGTGGCAGGTTCATCTTCTGGCAAAACTACTCTACTTACCAAAAGACATGGTATTGTCAATGTCTTTGACAAAGTCCAAGGTTTGATGAACATTAGTGTGCAATGCTCAAACTTGGAACCAAGAAGTAGAGGTTCAAGAGCAAGAGAGCAGAAGGTGGATACAAGTTTGATTAAGAGAAGGGATTGTGTAATTGGGCTGGTATTTGGGGTTTCAACTCTTTGTAATATAGGCTCATTTGATAATGTTGCCAAAGGAGCTGGATTGCCACCAGAAGATAAGCCAAGATTGTGTGATGAAACCTGTGAGAAAGAGCTAGAAAATGTATGGTGAGATTACATGGACCGCTTTTATTAAAATTGATCATTTTCAAATTGCGGGTTGCATTAATCCTGTTTGTTCATGAAGGTGCCAATGGTGACTACAGAGTCTGGGTTGCAGTTCAAGGACATTAAAGTTGGTCAAGGCCCTAGTCCTCCAGTTGGTTTTCAGGTGTGTAGACTTATTCTCACTCCTCTGGCACACCTGAATTAGCTAGCCAGCAATTTGAGAAAGAAATGGCATACTAGCTATTGTCAGTCTCTTGCTCTCTAGCGTTCCTATCTTCTTCAGCTTCTAGTGTTTCTATGGGGTTCTTACTGACCCTTTATAGACCTCCAGATAAATTAATTGAGACTTCGGATATCATGTACATGTATGCTATGGTGTCTAAGGGTTCTAATGACCATTTCTGGCTTCTAAGATTCACCAATCTATACTGAGGATCAGTTCATATTTGTAGCTTTTTTTTTTGTTCGACGGCGAGGAATGTTCTTGCTACAGCTTGTATGCCGATTAAGATTAAATTTTCTCCTCGGATGATCTTAAGTGGGAACTCCCCTATATCGTTCTCGTGCTTTCAAAAAAAGTTTAATAAATTCTTTTGAACATTGATCCCAAGATTCGAACCTAGAAACTCAAGAAAAGGAACATGCTTCATTAACTACTAGGTGAATCCTTGGATAATGTTTAGTTATTTTCTTGGAATCGAAAAGAATGAGATAGTCGGAGCATGTCCTCTTGTCCTTTATGTTTTGAAAGGAAAAAAATTCACTCAAAAACAGTTTCCTAAACAAATTTATTTTCATGTCTAGTCTTTATTCCTTCAACCAAACACGTTTATATCCCTTTTATATTTGTGTTTTCTATCTTGGAACACTATGGCATTAGTTATAAGAAGTGGCCACATCTAGTGGATGACTAGTTGAACTGAGATTTCTTGGCCTGCCATGATTACATTGAGAAATTCGTTTGTTCTTTCATTTGTCCACCCCATCTAATGACAGTATCATCATGCTCACAGGTTGCTGCTAATTATGTTGCCATGGTTCCATCTGGGCAAGTATTTGACAGGTAATTTATTTTTATGTTTTCTAATGGTTAATTAGGGATACCAATGATAAACATTTGAATTAAAAAAGATCTCTGTTTTGTAAGCAGGGTATCTCCTGCTAAGTTATTTTTTCCTGATAGAAATTATTCATTCAAAAAAGAAACTTTTGGATGAAGGGGACAAAGTAGAGTTGGTATCTGTGGCCAGTTTTCAGCCTAAAATATTGGCTGTTTTGGTGTTCATTCTTGCACTTGCTAGCAAGGGCAACTTGCTCAACTTCTAAAATTGTTCCTCTCACATTTTGCAGTTCATTGGAGAAAGGGCAGATCTATATCTTTCGTGTTGGCTCCGGTCAGGTAAGCTCCATAGATGGTAATCCATGTGAAGCTTGGGCAGTGCCCCTGATCATGAAAGTGGGTTTGCTGTTTTTAGCTTCAAGTGTGCTAACAACTTCAAATTCTGATTTTGTTCTATAACGCACCTATGAATATCAGTTAAACTTTTAGATGGTTTTCGATGCATGCAATCTGAGAGTAGATAGATAGTGCCAAACGCTCCTTACCTTGTTGAATGATCTCTAAATTTCATTGCATGGTAAGCAGCATTGCATAATGTCATATAGACTATAGCCACACTCTGGTGACTGGAATATGAGTATCAGGAATGCTTTGTCATTGACTTTTTCAATTTGAATGACTAGAATAGGTGATCAAGGGACTTGATGAAGGGATTCTAAGCATGAAAGTTGGAGGGAAGCGCCGGCTCTACATTCCCGGACCGGTAATTTATTGACATCTTTCTCATTTTCCAACCAGAAGAAAAAAAATTGTAGATAACTGCAGAATGGATATCCCATCAGGCATCAGCTGCATTGACCTAGGTTAGTTGGAACCTATGTCATGCCAATAATGCATCAGCAGACTTTTTCGAGGTTTAAGGAGCTAGTAGCGAATCCCAAAACTTAATGCCTTGGCTTCATACATATTGATCCATTTGCCTGTAATTTATTCACTTGAAAAAAAAACGGTATATAACTGCAGAATGTATATCCCATCAGCTGCATTGACCTAGGTTAGCTGGATCCTATGTCATGTCGATGATACACCATCAGACTTAAAAATCCCACCTTTCTCTGCTATGCACTTTCATGAGGTTTAAAGAGCTGGGAGAAAATTTCAAAGCTTAATGCCATGGATCTATACATATTGATCCATGGACTGCCATCGCAAGATGAGATGGTCTGCTGCTGGCAGCATCTTTCAAAGTGTTTTCTAGACAACCAAACAAGAAAGCCTATCTGCAATTAAGCTTCTAACAGTGTTGTTCTCATGGCTTGTTCTTGTTTCTAGCTGGCATTCCCAAGAGGACTCACTTCAGCTCCAGGAAGGCCAAGGGTGGCACCAAATAGTCCTGTAGTTTTCGATGTCTGTTTGGAATATATACCAGGCCTTGAAGTGGAAGAAGAATAAGACTCAACCAAAATCTTCATCTCCCATCAATCCTTTCAGTCTTGCCTCTTCCCCATTTCATAATTTCTCCCAAGAGGTTTAAAATTTGATTTCTTGCATTGTATGCCTTCCATCTCTCCATTTTTTTCCTGATATTGTACAAATTGAGTGTCCATTTCTTGATGTAAGTTTTGAGTAAACATCTTTCCGGTCACTGCCTCAACTTGTTTCCTTCAAGAATAGTCTATAACATCAGGAAAATTTAGTAACCTTCTTTAATTCAGTAAATCCTAAGACTCTGCATAATTTTGTTGATGTAAACAAAAACAATACAAGAAAGATGGTAATTATAAATAAATATAGAGTTCTACTAAAATGAGTCTCGACCATAAAGAATCTTGATTTGAATTTTTATTACTTAATATTTTTTTATTCAAAACTAAATATTAAACTCTTCCAAGGAAAAAAAGTGCCAGACAAAAACATAAAAATTCTAAATTAAATAGAAAATAAATTCTAAATAAACCTAAAAATATAACAAATTTGAATAGAATTAATTTGAGGGCCTTAACAATCTCTTATGACTTCAAAAACTTAAAATCTTGCAGAGAACAAAGCCTCTAAAATACATGTATGTTAAAGTCTCACCATTTTCGAAGATAAAATTAGAATACAATTGCTATCCTAGAAGGCTTTAATTAATTTTAGTGATTGTTGAAGGTTATTGTTGCACCCTCGCGGCGAAGCGCAGCATTACAGCAACCATCGATTAATTTTAGGATTTTTTAGTTTTATTTTTGTATAAAAGAAAGTCGCTATCTAGTATTATGGTTACTAGAAAATCTAACTGGTTTTTTAGAGATTCTAAGGCAAGGGATTAGTTGCGTAAAGGGAAGGTGTTAGCACCCCTAGCACGCCCTACCTAAGGTAAGCTGGTTAGTGTTTGGTTTGTCTTATAATTGCTATGGTGTTAGTGTTTTTTAATCTCATCAGTTTTTATCGGTTTAATTCTAACCAAATTTATTAAGAAAGAAATCCAAAGAGATTCAATATGCTTTACAAGCTCATTTTTTTGGGTATTTCAAGAGTTTACGACTCGTAAATCGCAAGGAGGAGGAACAAAAATTAGAAATCTAGAGTGCTTTAAAAGTTTTTTTTTGTCTTAGTGTTTTATACTCTCATGGCTCGTAAACCGTGGAGTAAAAAAAAATTGAAATGTCCTTGATTATAATCAAGACTTCTTTCAAGGATGTGTATTGATTTATTATTCCTAAAAAATTATTTTGGATATTTACCACTCCGAGTTTCTTTATCCAAACATTAACAGTGAATAACAACAAATTATTCCCAATAATATTTTGGATATTTATCTTTTAAAGATTTCTTTATCTAAACATTAGCAGTGAATAATAGATGAATCCCCCCCCCAAAATAAAATTTTTATATTTTTTGGAATATTGGCCAATACCCTTTGAAGTTTTACAAACATGTTGTAAAATCCGGAAATGCAAGAAAATAATTTTTGTATTTAAGAAATCCATACGAAAACACATTTTTAAAATTTTAAATATTTGTTTTTTTAGAGGAAATTCACAAAAAAAATATTAGGGTATTAGCCATATGCAACACTCGAGGAAACATATTTTGATATATATATATATATTGCCATAGTTGCGTCGAAAAACTGGGTATTCTAAATACGAGGGTGGTGTGTGTGTGTGTGTGTGTAAAGAAAAATTCAAGGGCGCAACATGTATAATTCAAAAAGGCTAGTGAATATTGTTCAAGTGAATTAATTCATTTGAACAGTGCAAACTTAAAAACAAAGAAATGCATGTTGTAGAATGAAAGAAAAAAAAACAGACTTAGGAACGGGATTGAAGAAGCTGTAGCGACATTGTTCGTCTGTTTTAAATATTTTCCCGCAGATCTTTTTGCAGCTAACAATAACTAGAGACCGAAAGACTCACTTGTGCCTCCTTAGCTACTAATAGATGATGGGAGAAAATAGAGATGCTGAAATGGACAAAATAACTGGTTTCCCCGTCGCCTGCCTCTCCTTTCTCCTCTCTTTTGTTTCTTTCACAGTGACAAAAAGATGTAATTGAACCAAAGACTCTATAGATCAAAGAACGAAAACCCTCTGTTCCCTAGTTACCTGTATTTTACTAACTCCCTGCCCCTCGTTTTTTCTTTTTTTTTTTATTGTATTCATTTTTCTTTCTTTTTTTCTCCGTTTCTTCTCTTATTTTTCTACTCTCCTTTGCTACTCTTTTTCCTCAATTCTCCTCTCTTTCTTCTCTTTCGTCCTAGGTCATTAGAGGGGTTTATATATAGTCTAATATATATTTATTTAGGAAGGATTTAATGCATTAATCCTAGAATGCAAATCCCTACTGATTTGCAGTAAAAAAAACGCAAAAGAAAACTGCAATATTCTGATTTTCTGGTGGTGCTTTACGTTTGATTTTTTTCCAGTTTTAGAGGATGGTGTGGCTCTTTTCTTTCCTTCCATAAGGCCAGCTGCTCCCTTTGAAATGAGGCAACAAAAACATGGTCTTTAGCTCCAACAATCAGACGTGATGAGAAAGGAAAACAGCAAAGAAAAAAAAAAGAAATCAGATGGAGGGTGTAACTGTAAAGTCTTATTTTTCTTATTCGGTGTGATAAAAATCCTTCCATTTATGATGAATCAGCCCCCCTCTCCAGCTTTCCATATCCTTCTTCAATTAAATCCTTTATTTTAACACTTTTCAATTCAGTCCTTGGTCTAGAAAAAATCCTTCGAATCAGTCCTGCGAACTTGGGCTATATCCTTCCCGCGATAAAAATTTTATGTCGCCATGTTAGATATTCAAATAGAAATATCTTGAGCTTCTGATATCGAAATCAAGTGACTCAAAAGTCCAAATTCATCTACATGTCCAAGACTAAAACTTTGATGAGAAATTGAAGTGAGATAAAATCTTTTTACAGAATAAAAACTAGCAGTAATATAGTTGGTGAAAAGAGATTTCCGAGTCTAACTCAAAAACTGACAAATGCCGAGAATCCTGACATGACTGAGAGTATGAACTAAGAACAAAAATTAAAAAAACTAAGCCAAAAATAGAAATTTTTTTTAGTGCTGACTCAGGTTAATATCTTTCTCACGATAGAATTCTCAACCTTCACGTTTAGATATTCAAATAAGAATATCTTAAGCTTCTGATATTGAAATCAAGCGATTCAAAAGCCCAAAATCATCTACGCATCTATGACTACAACTTTGATGAAGGAGTCGAAGTGAGAAAAAATTATTTTATAGAATAAAAACTAGCAGTAATCTAGGTGGTCAAAAGAAATTTCTAGGTCTTACTCAAAAACTAACGAATGCCGAGAATCTTGACATGACTGAGAATATGAACTAAGAACAAAGGTCACAAAAAATAAGACAAAAATATAAATTTTTTAGTGCAAACTTGGGTCAA
Organism: Populus pruinosa; assembly: GCA_026413675.1. NCBI lineage: Eukaryota > Viridiplantae > Streptophyta > Magnoliopsida > Malpighiales > Salicaceae > Populus > Populus pruinosa. Next base: position 18,341,830 of record CM048608.1, on the reverse strand, counting down.
TATCCTTCTCGCGGCAGAATTCTCTGCCTTCACATTGGATATTTAAACAGGAATACCTTGAGCTTCTGATATCGAAATCAAGCGATTCAAAAGCTCAAAATCATTTATGCATCTAGGAATACAACTTTGATGAAGGAGTCGAAGTGAGAAAAAATCATTTTATAGAACAGAAACTGGTAGTAATCTAGTTGGTCAAACAGGTTCTTGATCTAACAATGCTAAAGCATCCAAATCTGACTGAGAATCTGTCCTAAAAACAATGATTCCTAGGACCTAATAAAGGTATAGGTCAATTTTTAAACATGTCATAAGTGACAGAAAATAGTTAGGATGGTTAGATATCGTACGAAACCAAGTCAGAATTAGAGCCTAAGTTGGAACAAAAAAAAATTGACAGCAGCAAACTCCTTTTTCGCTTTTATCAATTTTCTAGTAAACATGAGATACACCCATACTTGTTTAAAATGGGTTTACACCATCTTTACCATATAGGATCCAAAATTTAGTAACAACAATCAGTTGAAAATGTTAAGTAATGTTAAGCTCTAAAATAAATCTTGTTTTGGTAAGAGTTGAAGAAACGATATAATGAGTTGCTAGCTAGTGAGGGTTTCTAATCTCAATTAGGAAATGATTTTCTTGGGATGGAGGTTGGTGTAAGATGAAAAATGGCTTTCCTAGTTTCAAGAATATGGCTGGCCAAAGTTCAAATAGATGCCTTTCTTTTGAAAAATTAAAATTTATTATTTATTATGGTTTATTTTATATAAGATTATTTTGATCTTATCACAAGTTTTATTTTGATATTTTTTGAATGATTTTTTTAATTTTATCATTCAATATATAATATGTTTATTGAGAATTGAGATTTATATTTATATTTTGTTTTTATTTATTTTCTATTAGAGTATCATAGTCTATGACCTATATTATGTATTTGACAAATTAACTTAGATTAATTTGAGTTATTTTTTTATTAATTTTTAAAATTCTATTATTTGATAATTGAGTTTTATAGTTTTTTTTATTTATTTTATATAAAGTTATCATAGTTTTATAATCTGGGTCATAAATTTAATAAGTTAATTCAGATAGATCTGGATTAATCCAATATATCATCATCTCAATATTTATTTTTTTAAAAATATCCTCTTGAATTTTTATGAGTTAAACTATATTTTTACCAATCATCTGGATTGCTTTTAGATACATTAGGTTATTTAGGTCATATTACGTCTACTTCCATATAATTTTTTTATTAGAAAAATATTAACTACATTTAAGTTTTTTTTTCTACGTTAAAAAAAAATGATTTGATAATATAACGCAGGACAACAACATGGTATATTATTATTATAAAACTTAGCTTAGCTTGATCTATAATCTTATTCAAGGCTTGGGGTGGGTAAATCAACATGTGTCAATCTAAACTAATATTGTTTTAAAAAATTTAAAGTTAAAATAATATTATTTTAATTTTTTTAAATAATCAATCCAAATCTTATTCAAATTTTAACTAAATTAATTAAATCATAAATTAATTTATTAAGTAAATCAGGTTTAATCAAGTTTATTCTCACTCAATCCAATATAAGACTCAGTTCAAGATGGGTATTGAGTCGGTGAATTACCAAATTAGTTTAATAACACAGTAAATATAACTTCTTCACCTGACAATGTTTTACTTTCCAAGAAAAAAAAAGGCAATAATGCTCAAGCATGCAGACAATATCAATTTGCATATTGATTTCTTAAAAAAAAAAAAACAAATTGCGAATTGATATATCCACAAAATAAATGACATCTAAAGAAGCTATTAAAAATGTATCTACCTCCACGTGCGCTTCTGAGTTTAAAGGCCAAAATGTCATTTAATTAGGTGGAATAATTAAGGGTGATCGTCAAAACCTAATTAAATCCTAAAAAACCATCTCATGCCCTTTTGAACCTCACAAAGTCCTAACAAGCTCACCAACCTTAATTTCCTCTATTAGCCCTAAATAGAATTGCAAATTATATTCTTTAAAAATTCACTTCGAAATTTCCTAATAAATTAAATCAACAAGGCCCATCAATCATCTACGCTACGCTATCCATCTCCAGAGCTTAATTCCCTCTCTCTCTTTATATTTAAATATCATCTCATCTTTTAGTTAATTATATGTATATAAAATAATTCTTCAAGAACCTTCTTCGCCTTAAGTTTAATTTAATTTGAATTATATCATTTTATCTAAATCGTATCATTTTATTAAAAATAAAAAATAATTTAATTAATTAATAGATTTGCAACAAGTTAATTTAATTCGAGTTTTAAATTGAATTAGAATATATATAAATAAGATATTATAATTTATGACAATATTTATGATAAAATATCAATTATTAACCAGGCAGAGATTTCCCTTCAAACACCACCAGATTCAGAGAATGCCATGGCTAGTCAATAAGACCACAATTGTTTTTCTTGCAAGTCAATATATTGCAATATTTAAATCTATATTTATATATAACTTGTACAAAGAGAACATGAAACTAACCAATATCTCTTTGCTCAAATATTACTTAATTATATTTTATAGTTTAAGGGGAAAGGAGAAAAAGAATGCTAGGTGGGCTATAAGTAGAAAGTTGTGGCAGCTCAGAAACTTGCGAAGATGATGAAAGGATCGCTTCAACCTCCCTCTCTCTCACAAACACAGACAACAGATTAAGTTATGCCCATAGGTGATGACTTATAACTGTCTGTTAGCCCAGAAGTTGCATCAACCTCCTGTAAAAGTCGGTCCAAACCTTCCCATCTCTCTAACGAATGATCAAGACATCTCTCTCAATATCGCCGTCTCCTTTTATATATTTTCTTTCCATACTTGTCTACTTTGCCACCAAATTATTGTTTGATCACCATCTCTGATTGCTTTCTTTTGTATCTCTTTGTCCCTAGCTCTAGAAAACTTTGCTCATATGTATTTGTGACGGTAAAAAAAATAGAATAACAAGAAAGGAGTTAGCTAGGGTTTTCTAAGTGTAGATGGTGTAAAGAACCCTAGCTTTGAGCATATATAGCTAGGGTTTTCTTTTTTTCTTTTTTTTTTCCACCTGTATGTTTTCTTGTTGTATACTAAGGTAGAAGATCTTCATCGGATGAGTACCAGAGGCCATTGGAGGCCGGCTGAAGATGAGAAGCTTCGCAGGTTGGTGGATCAGTACGGTCCTCACAATTGGAACTCCATAGCCGAAAAGCTTCAAGGAAAATCAGGTGAAATTTTAAATTTTTAATTAATCCATGGTTTTCCGATTAATATAATTTATTACCACTCTTGTTAGGGATGATTGAACGGGTCATGGTTGGTTTTTTATTTAAAAAGAATTTAGACTTGCAAAAACTGGAATATATCTATATATGTATGTATGATTGTGACTAGCAACTAACCCAAAAATTGTAAATCAAATCAGGGAAGAGTTGTAGGTTAAGATGGTTTAATCAGTTGGATCCAAGAATCAACAGAAGCCCTTTTACAGAAGAGGAAGAAGAGAGGCTTCTTGCTTGTCAGCAGATTCATGGCAATAAATGGGCTGTTATTGCAAAGCAATTTCCTGGTCGTACTGATAATGCCGTGAAGAACCATTGGCATATAATCATGGCAAGAAAATGTAGAGAAAAATCACGGATTCATGCAAAAAGAGCAGCTTCTCAAGCGTTGTTAGTGAATGAGCAGAACCACTCTTTTCATGCAAAAAGAGCAGCTTCTCAAGCGTTGTTAGTGAATGAGCAGAAACATTCTTTCTCAAATCAAGACGTGATGAGGATCGTGAACTGTGAGCCAAGGAACCTTGCCCCATCATTTTTCCACAAATTCTGTGGAAGTTATTGCGATTGTTATCATCGTCCCTTCTGTCTCAACTATCCGTCTTTTTGCAATGAAAATACCAGCCATCATGAAGGTAACCAAAGAAGATCACCATCAAACATGAAAATTTACACTCTTAGCTAGGTAGAGAATGAAAAAAACTTTGTGCAGGTACTAGCTTTAGTTTATGAAAAAGTACTTTATATGTCAAGTTCAAACGCATCAAAACTATCTGATTGGTTGGTGTAATGAATCCCATGAATCCATGCAACGTTATTGTTTTCATATATAAGTGCATGGATTTTTGTAATGTATGCCCCGTTTGATCCCTATGGGCTGGATCATACAGCAATTTTCAAGTTTCATGATGAAATATATATAGACGTTTTTCTATATCTTAATTTCTCGTGATTATATATGTACTTAGTTTTTCTTAATCGATTTCTTTATGCATGTATAATTTGTGTAAATATATATTGCAGGGAAACCTCTAGAGTTCTATGATTTTCTCCAAGTAAAGACTGATTCTACCAAAAGCGAAGCCCTTGACAATGCTAGAAGAGATGACGTTGAGGTAGATCAGGAAGCCAGGGAATTACATCAGAGAAAGGCTAATTTTCCTTTCATTGATTTTTTGTCTGCCGGAAACTCTAATTAGCGGGTTCCCTTCACTTCATATATAGTACAAATGTAAGCAGTTATTTACAATCACACTTAATTATTACTACTCAAATGCATTGGCAATTAGGCATATATATGTTGAAGAAGACAGCATGTGGTAGCTAGGCATATATACTTCAAATCACAGCCATGAGCGTGGATCGTCTTATATCAAAGAAACAGCCGTGGCTTAATTAGTTTTCCATGCAGGATAACTAAAGAAATAGCCATGGAAGGACTCCATTAATTTCTGTACACGATCAGAACATCAACCGTAGATGTTCTTCACACATCGATTAACTCTTTGCATGTGCAAATTGAATAATTTCACAATGATATTCATCCTTCGCGTATTCTTTTCGATTCTCCATAGCCTTTTGAGTTCGTACGGGAAAAAGGAGGCGAGGTTAATTGGAATAATTAGACTAGTGACTCTAAATGATGTAATCAAGCACTCCAGAAAATAGTTTTACTTCTATTAATTAACCACCTGCAAAGATTCAATGGCGTTATCAAATTAAGATAGATATTTACATTTTGACTTGATTTGTGATTAAAGAGGCATGACATTGACAGGACTTGCAACACCAAATACATTTGTCTTTGCTTTAGTTGTTCATGCATCAACAAGAGCACAAAAACAAATGTCTTTCTTGTCATTCGATCAAATATATACATGTTTTTTTCCCTGTATATGTTGACATTAATTACCTCACTTACGTCAATCTAGCTAGAGGTGTAACTTCTTGAAGGTGCTTTTAGAGCAACACAACTTTGAATTGTGTAGGTGTTTCATCATACCACGTCTTAGATTGCAACTAACGATATTGTTTAAGACTCAACTGAAATACCTAGATAGGGAGAGAAAATTCGTGGTTTGAATTTGGGGAGAAAATTGAGAAGGACATCTATCTAGAAAACCGTGAATGAGAAGAATATCAATAAGCCATTTGATTCGCACAGCATTTGATGGAATTAGTTTAATTTGTCCATAATTTGTCCAACTCTCAATGATGTTTTTCATAGCAATATTTTTCTTCTTGTGTTACACAAGGTGTAAATTCAAAACACCCTTCGTTGACTAAACTTATATTTGTTTTAATATATTTAATTAACTTATTTTCATCCATGTTAATTTGATAACTTCACAATCTATATCATAAACATGATCATAATAAATTAATTTAGCTAGGTCATGTATTTTTTTTTTCTTTTTGTTTTTCTCTTCTCAGATTAGGTTTTTATCAAGCTTAAATGAAATGAAACTCAAAATTGAATTAAAGAGATAATAGAAAATTAGGAATTGAATAGAACAAAGAAGACAAAGAGTATTTGACACTTGTGAGAAGGGCCACCATATTGAGGAGGCATGTGTGGTTTCGTTTGAGCTTCTATGGAGGTTTTTTATGTAGGTTTTTCTTGATATTGTTATAATTATCTCGATAAAAACATTTTTTTATAATTATTTACGTTGGCAGTGGTGTTTCAACATCATTCTAGTGACTCATTTTTTTTCTTCTATTTTCTCCCCTTGATTTATGTACTTGCTTTCTTCAGTTCAATTAAGTGTGTATTTGCTAACATGGTGTAAAATATTTTTTATAAAAATACTTTTTAAATGAAAATATATTAAAATAATATTTTTTTTATTTTTTTTTATATTAACACTTTAAAATCATAAAAAAAAACATTAATCCAGTGTTTTTTTAAGCGGAAAATAATTTTAAAAACACTTTAAAAAATGAGTTGAATCACAAAAATATTAAACACACCCTAATATTCTTACTTTACATAAATATTATTAAGCTATGAGCCTCAGCAATCTATAACTTTCAAGTAATCCTAAACTCACCTAAACATGTTTGACAAAGTGTTTTTTTTTTTTTAAGATATTCATAGAATACAATATGGTTGTTGTTGACGTTTCAACATAGAATGATCAAATAATTAATTACTTGCATATATATTCTATGTTTTAACAAACTCACTTCCTACTTAATTTCTTCACAACACACGCACGCATCCCATAATTAGAGCTGAACTAAGTCTTTATTAGCAGAGACTTTTTGTCTGCAGTTTCCTCTTAATTCATCGATGCTAAACCAGATATTGTATGTTGTGTATCAAATCCTATTAAATTTATACATTAATTTACTCAATATTGCAATGCTTAATTTGGCCTGCCAGAGGGATTCTTGTTTTGGTTCTCTTCGTCCTTGATGCTTGAATTATTTTTATATTTATTTTGTGTCACAATATTTCTGCTGCCATTCCTACATGGGAAGCGCCATTGAAGAGCTTGAAGAAGAGTTCTTTGTTGTCTCATGTACTGCCATTCACAACATCATAGGAAAATTATCCATTATCCATGATCATTAGCAGCAATTTCTGAAGCACTCTCGGACCTTATTTTTCGAATTAGGCACCAAAAATTGCGTCCCTCTTAATAAATGTGCGTTTAGAATTTCATTTTAAAAGTTAGGATATATACCAGACTAGTTTTTATGTACAAGATTAAAAAAATGTTTGATAATATAACAACCATTGTTTTTAAAATGAATTTTTTTAAGAAATATATTAAAATAATATATTTTTATTGTTTTATAAATTATTTTTAATATCAGTACAATAAAATAATATCAAAAAAATATTAATTTGAAATAAAACAATTAAATATTTTTAAAAAATAAAACAAATATGCCTTAAGGATTTATTTGATATAATGACAGCTTTTCTATCACGATACCTTCCATTAATTATTAATATTGGTATACAAGTGTTGGGTGCCTCGCCTAATTGGTGACACCTTCTCTTCCCTACGTACATCACTATTGTAAACTTATAAGAATTAATAAAAACAAATATTTATAAATATTTATAAAATATTAAAAAGGATTAAATTATTGAAGCCACATATATAAAATATTATTTATTAGAATAATAATTTTATCACTATTGTAAACTTATAAGAATTAATTAAAAAATATTTTTAAATATTAATAAAATATTAAAAGAAAGGACTAAATCATTGAAGCTACATCTATAAATTATTATTTATTAGAATAATAATTTTTTTTAATTTTTATTTTACCCTTTAATAATATTTTATGAACTATGTAATTTTTTTCAATTTCATTTCAATTTAGTTATATACTAGTCTTAATATTTTAATTTTTTTTAATTATTATTGATTTAAACCTTTAATACTAAATCTATTAGAAGTGGGTTTTTATATTTTTTTTATTGTTTTTTATGAATTTATTTTAATCTCATGACTCAAGTCTTGAATTTAATAAATTAAATTGGGTTAACTTAAGTTTTTTTTATACTTTCTAATTGATTTTTTTATTTCATCTTTGGATATTGAATTTTTTTGGAAATTGAATTTTATTTTTTTATTTTTTTCTATAAAGTTATTATAATCTTATGATCTGGATATGAGTTTTACAGTTGAACTCGAGTTAACTCTATTTATTTGTTGATAATTTTTTAATTGTATATTTTTTTAACTAGGCTTCATATTTTTTTAATTTGTTTTATGTATGGTTACCCCAATTATCTCATGACTCGATTTACTAATTTGATAGATTAATTCAAGTTGAATTTGTTTATTTTTATATTTTTTTTTAATTTCACCCTCCAAAATCTCAATCCTATTCCTTTTCATTTATTTTTTTTTTAATTTTATTTTTTCGTAGTAAGTTGTTTTGGAATTAAATTCTGTAGTGTTTTTTAATTTATTTTTTATGGAGTTATTCTGCTCTTATATATTAGTTTTTTTTTCTTAATTGAACTTTCAATAATGGATTTGTTGGAAATAAAAGTTTACAATCTTTTTATTTTCTTTTATGAAGTTATCATATCTCATGATCTAGATCATAAATTTAATAAGTTAGCTAGAGTTGACTTAAATTGTTGTTTTTGTTTTTTCTTAATTTTTTTCAATTTCATTCTTCAACATTAGTTAATTGAAAATTGAGTTTGATATTTTTTTAAAAAAACAATTTATGGGTTTATTATGATCTCATAATATAGATTGTTAATTTGGAATGTTAACCTAGGTTAATCCATATAGTTTTTCTTATCCTTTTTTATTTTTAAATTTAATCTTCAATATTAAATTAATTAGAAGTTTATATTTATAATTTATTTTAATTTATTTTTTACAGAGTTATCGCGATTTTATAACCATGGCTGTATGCATAAAAAAATATATTTATAAAAATTAAAAAATTAACTTTAGTTGATTTAATATCTCATCATCTCAATATTTAAAAAACATATGTCATCCAAAAATTATCTTATTAATATTTTAAAAAATTGTCAATCAACATAAATTATATTTTAAGTTTATAATTATTATTTTTATTAGAAAAGATGTTAGCGTGAATATTTTTACTATATTAAAAAAATAATTCAATTAACTCTCAATAATGTATCAATCAAGATATAAATGACTTGATTAAAAATTAATAAAATAATACTTTATTTATTAATATAGTTTGAAATGAAAAAACAAATAGTGCTTTAATAACCATGGCTGCGTGCACAAAAAAATCAATTTGGGAATTATATATATATATATATATATATATATCTAATTTTTTTATTAGAAAGGTATTTAACCACCAAATAATTCTTTTAGTTTTTCAACATTCAAGCTATTATTGAGGCAACAACTTTGATACTTAAGTAAGTCTAAATTTTCAAAATTTAGAATAAATTAGTTTAAAGGATTAAAATATTTGCTCTAGTAATAAGTGTAATTTGAGTAAATTCTCAATTATTATTTTTTTAATGAGTCTAAAGATAACAAATTTTATCAAAAAATCTAAACTAATTTTACTCAAATAATATTTTGAGGTTAGTGAAGAGTTCACATGAATTATTATTTTAAAAAATTATTTATTAATGAATATGTAAATTTTACAAGTTAATTTGCATTTTATAATTTATTTATGATTTTATTAAAAAAAATATCATGTGATATTGTGATTCATTGAATGTTTTGATTTTTTAAGATATGATTTTCAATAAAAAGGACCAAAATTACACAAAAACCGAAAACGGCACCGTGTGCCTCCTACACTAAAACCCTATCAGCATACTGTAGCAGTAGCTTATTTCCTTCTTCCAAAACCCTAAAACCTAAAAAATCAGCACCATCACTTCACAACTCCAATCATGGCCAAAATCAGCAGCATCCACGAGCAATCACACAAGCCTCACCGCCTACGGCAAGCCGGCCCATCAAAGAAAACAAAGAAGACGAAACAACAAGGAGGCGGAGAAGAAGAAAAGAAGCGAAACCCTAAGGTCTGCCTTTCTCTCTTTCTTTACTTTTCCCTAAAACCTGTTTCCTCTATCGTTACTATGAAAAGTTTTTAGCTAAAGCTGAAATCTTTTTTTTAGGCGTTTGGGTTTAATTCATCGGTGAAAGCGAAGAAATTGCAGTCAAGAGCTGTAGAGAAAGAGCAGAGAAAGCTTCATGTGCCGACTATTGAGAGGAATTATGGTGAACCTCCTCCTTTTGTTGTTGTTGTGCACGGTCCACCTCAGGTATGGGAAGTTAGGGTTTTTAGAAATTGTGGAGAATTGAGAGAAGTTTTGTGACATTGTAATTGTTATGTGATATTGGTGATTGTAAGGGCTTTAGGGGTTTGTGGAAAAAAAAAGATTTATAATTGTTTGATTTTGGAAAATGTTTTTTTATGATTTTTGGATTTACAAAGTGATGAAAAATTGTCTTTATTATGATTTTACAATTGATTGTTTTTACATTTGGTGGTAGGTTGGGAAGTCTCTGTTGATAAAATGTCTTGTGAAGCATTATACAAAACATAATATCCAAGAGGTTCGAGGACCCATTACTATTGTATCAGGTTTGTCCTTTGCGAGTCCCATTTAGTATTAGTTGTGGTGGCAAAGGTGGGCTCTTTATTGGTGATTTAGTTTGGAGCTTACTGTGGTTTGTGTGAAATTTCTTAGGTAAGAAAAGGCGGGTTCAGTTTGTGGAGTGCCCAAATGACATCAATGGCATGATCGATGCTGCAAAGTTCGCTGATCTGGCTTTGCTTCTGATAGATGGAAGTTATGGTTTTGAAATGGTGAGATATCTAGATTATGATGCCTGATTCTTTTCATTGTCTTCCTCATTTGATACAATGGATCGCCAAAATTTTTTGGGGGTGAAATGCTGTTCTTTTAACTGACAATTTGGTTTAATTTAGACATAAAACCTCTTGTTACATATTTTTGCAAGGCTCTATGAAGTATGTCATGTTCCTGTTCAATCAAGAATGAGAAATTTGATTTTGTATCCCATTGCAGGAGACTTTTGAATTTCTTAATATTTTGCAAGTTCATGGATTTCCAAAAATTATGGGAGTCCTTACTCATCTTGATCAGTTCAAGGATGTGAAGAAACTTAAAAAAACAAAACAGCGACTCAAGCATCGTTTCTGGACTGAAATATATGATGGGGCAAAGTTGTTCTATTTGTCTGGTCTTATTCATGGCAAGTAAGTATCACAGAGGTGCTCATAGTTTAGGATCATACACTCATAGATATGTGGAAAAACATATTCCCTGTGAATATTTCTTTTGAATTGATTGCATTTATCAACTTTTCCCAATGAACAGGTATGTTAAACGAGAGATTCACAACCTTGCAAGATTTATCTCTGTTATGAAGTTCCATCCATTGTCTTGGCGAACTTCTCATCCCTATGTTTTGGCCGATCGTTTTGAAGATGTTACTCCTCCTGAAAGAGTGCGTGTGGACAATAAATGTGATAGAAATATCACACTTTATGGTTATCTACGTGGTTGTAATTTGAAGAGAGGCACCAAGGTATGTTTTCTCTACCATTTGAGTGTAAATTTTGCCTTCTGAAATTAGCAAGTACTCCAAATTTTATTGGAGCTGAAAGTGAAAACCATTTTTTTATCATTTAGGAGTTGTCCTTTCATGCTTTTCTTATGGGTTCAATTATCGGTCACATCTTGAGAAGCAATGTTGTTTGTGATTGACATACTTTTATCCCATTTGTTCAACTACATTTTTATTATCTTCTTGTTGTAGAAATAGGGAGCTGCCTTTGCCTTGATTTTTTCTCCTTAAGTTTCACATTTGTGTTCTAAAGCACGTTTTATGAAACAGGTGCATATTGCTGGTGTTGGAGATTACAATTTGGCTGGTGTTACAGCCTTGGCTGATCCTTGTCCTCTACCATCAGCTGCCAAAAAGAAAGGATTGCGTGACAAGGAAAAATTATTTTATGCACCCATGTCTGGCCTTGGGGATCTGGTATATGACAAGGATGCTGTCTACATAAACATAAATGACCACTTTGTCCAGTATTCAAATGTTGATAATAAAAATGACAGAATGACACAAAAAGGTTTGTATATTGTTGTTGGTTGGAGCTATGTTTGATACTTGGAACTCATGAACACATTTGTCATATTTACTTTGAAAGATTTTTATTTGTTTGTATCTTCCATTGCTAAAGGAAAATATTGTCTTTATTTACAACTGCCACTGCTAAAAGTATCTGGTTCCTTTCTTACCAGGGAAGGACCAAGATGTAGGCGAGTCTTTGGTGAAGTCACTGCAGAATACAAAATATTCTATTGATGAGAAGTTAGAAAAGAGCTTCATTAGCCTTTTCAGTCGGAATAATATCTCATCTGAAGCTCAGAATGATGCAAAAGATAATTACAGATCTCTCAATCGTTCATACAATCTAGAACCTAATGAGTTAGGTGAGGAAAGTGATGCTGAGGATCTTGATGGTTCTGAGTCTACAGATGAAGATGAAGCTGCTCAAAAAGATGCTGTCGTAAATGGAGAAAGTGATGGCTCTGATGAACAGTATGATGCTGCAGCCAAGCAGAACGCTGATCCTCAAGATCGCATGAAAGAACAAGTTGAGTTTCATGGTGGAAGGCTAAGGAGAAAAGCAATGTTTGGAAATGACATTGATGATAAGGATCTCAAGGTAATCAATGCTGTTACTTATGTGTCTTTAAAGAACCATTTTCTGACAAGGAAAGGGGCCATAAAGAAAGGAAAAGTGATTATAAAGAAAGATTATTTCAAAGCTATATTTAGATGTTTGTTTCTTTCTTATACTTCTGCATCTGTCTTTGCGTCTATGTTCTGTCCTTATGTATGGGAGTCAGCATGAGTATGCTTAGGAAAATAGTATCGAAACTCATGTACTTGTGTGATGCTTCTTTATTGCCTGATAAATTGATCTATAGGTTATAGAGAGGTGCTCTGTTTTTTTCCCCTCAAAGCCCAATCCTGCTCTTGCACTTGGTTAGAGTGCTTTCTCTATCAAATGCACATTTTTATTTCAGTGGGCTTTTGATTGCCTCAGCAAGCTCTGAGGTTGAGCCTAGCTACTCTGCAATTGAGCAATAAATTGGATAGCTTTTAGAAGTTGTTCATCTTTTGGTCTACACAGGACGTGATGTCCTCAATGTCATCTTGATGATATGTTTAGAATCTCTTGTCTAACTATTTCAAGTTGCATTACCAGAATTTAATTGTTCTCTGGAATACTAATTCTATTAATCACTTCAGGATTCTGATGAAGGGAGTGAAAGTGATGACAATGTAGGTGATCAATCATTGTCTGATTCAGAGTTTTCAGAGGAAGACAGAGATGGTAACTTCTGCTTACATGTGTATGTTGCATGATGCGTTTACAATTCAAACATGTTTTTGGGAGCCATCTGCTTTCATGTATCCCTAAACATGATTCCACAAGCTAGGGTCCACTTTCTATCAAAATCTATTCAATGTATTTAGGATTGGTAATGGAAATGTGTGTTAGAAGATTAATTATCCAGTATTGTTAGGTTATCCAGTCAGATTTGCTTTCACTTCTGAAGATTTTCTTGAATTTCAAACTGATTTTTTTAACTGGTCTCCAGAAGAGGACATGGGAAATGTATCAAAGTGGAAAGAGTCACTGTTGGATAGGACTATTTCAAAACAGAATAACAATCTCATGCAACGTGTGTATGGGAAATCAGCATCCACTCCCATTAATGAAAAGCAGGATGGCAGTGAGGATGAGGAAAGTGACGATGAATTTTTTAAGCTAAAAGGAGAAGGAAATAAGGTTTGAAACACAATATAGATTATGTGTTTTTTTAATAAAATTTGTTAATAAGGTATTCATTTACTTATCAGCCCTTATTTTTCTTGTTGTCTATTTATTGCAGAAATTGAGAGAAGGATTTGAAGTGGAAAATGTTGATGCTGATGAATGCTCGAAATTTTCAAACTATTCAGATCTAAAAAACTGGAAAGATGAAGAGATATATGAAAGTATTCGTGATCGTTTTGTCACTGGTGATTGGTCAAAAGCTGCCCAAAGGAATAAGCTCCCCACAGCTAATGATGAAGATGATGAGGATTCTGTTTATGGAGATTTTGAGGATTTGGAAACTGTTGAAAAGCATGGGAACCATCAGAAAGAAGAATCTGGCAATGCTTCAATGCAGAAGGAAGATGAATTAGAAGAGCAGCGGAAGCTGAAAAAGCTTGCACTCCGTGCAAGATTTGAAGCTCAATATCCTTTTCTAGTCAAATTATCTCACTTACACTTGTGTATTTATCATAAATGGTTGACTATACTCGTTGATCATAATCTCCTTATACTCCTATTTATATCTCTGCACACTGTTGATGGACAACAAAATGTGCATAGTATCATTATAGCTTGTACTGGAATGAACCTTCTATATGTTATGTTTGCAGTATGATTTGGAAATTGGCTTTTGTTACCTTAACATTTGTTTACATTTGATGGGAACGAATCACCAGATGAAGAAGTTGATGAGAAACATGGGGCCAAGTTTCACCGAGGTCAAGCCAATGAAAGTGGCTATATTGACAAGGTGAGTTTTGTGGCACATGCTAAAGTCAATTTTCTTGTTAGCAAAGGGTTGAAGAGGTAATTTATGCTTGCCTTTCATGCCTGATTCTTTCAGTTGAAGGAGGAGATTGAGATCCGCAAACAAAGGAATATAGCTGAACTCAATGATCTTGATGAGGAAACTCGTTTAGAAATAGAGGGTTTCCAAACAGGGACTTACCTAAGATTGGAGCTTCATGATGTTCCTTTTGAGATGGTTGAGCATTTTGACCCCTGCGATCCTATTCTGGTTGGAGGAATTGGACTTGGTGAGGAACATGTTGGATATATGCAGGTTAGAATCTCTGAATCATGTTTTTTGCCTTCCTACACCCTGTTATTTTGTGGGTTTATTTGATTGTTTTTAATAAACTAATTGGTGCTGCTATTTCAGCAGCAATAGATGCATATGCATTTCATACCACGGGAATTGATTTATGGGTTTGGTCACCACCCCAGCAAAGGGTTGTATTTTATCTATCAGTTAGGGAATTTAATTAAAATGTGCGAATTTAGAGGCATGAATGCTTTTCTCGAACTCCCAAAGCCAAAAAAGCTCAAGGTAAAGCTGAAGTTAGAGTGAAATTAAAAATTGTTATCTGGCACCAGCTTCATGAACATATACATTTATTTAAAATGTTGTTTGCTTTCTCTGCATTAGTAAAAAATGTCAATGTTGCTACTCTTCCTGTAATCTCTTTCCAACTTAAACAAGCTCTGAATTATCTGTGTAAATCAGTTATAAAATCAGAATATGGTAAATTTGACATGTTGAACAAACAATAATGGGACCTAAATAATTTGATTGTTCATTTTCGAAATAGCCAGTGAAAATGTACTTTCAGACTGATTATCCAATTTGGTAAAAAATAGTGGTTCTTGAAATGTTTTTATTTCTTATTTCCAGGCCAGGTTAAAACGACATAGGTGGCATCGGAAGGTCCTGAAGACTAAAGACCCTGTAATTTTTTCTATTGGTTGGAGGCGCTACCAAACTACACCAGTTTATGCCATCGAAGATCGCAATGGAAGGCATCGCATGCTCAAGTACACTCCAGAGCACATGCATTGTCTTGCCACATTCTGGGGCCCACTTGCACCTCCCAACACTGGAGTGGTTGCTGTTCAGAATTTAGCAAACAATCAGGTAATCATTCTTGATTTTCTTAACAAGTTTTCTGATCAAGAAAGCAATCTGATACTTGTCAACTGAACAGCTTTTGTTTTGCTATAGTAAGGGACAGCTTTACTGTCGATAAATTTTAAGAAATTAATCTGTCTTTGAAGTTTCAAATAATATTTTGCTGGATGCTTTTCACCAATGTGAGAATGAGAGCGCTTGCATTGTTTTGCCATTGGATGCTGGTAGAATAATGTTTGGTTAGAGGAACACTATCAGATATATTTGATTGGCAGTGATTATGTGTTGAAATGGTATCTTATGACCAAATTTCTGTTTAAACATTCTAGTTAAAAAGCAACTTCAACTTTATTGTCTTTTGCAGAGATGGGAATGAATATGTCACCTTTGATGTTATGAATGAATTGATTTAATAGTTTACTTTAAAAAAGGGGTGATTTGGTGGAGGGGTAAGGCCACACACCTAACAGTCAAAATAGCAGCTCATGAATCTTTGAGCCGATCAAAATGCTATTGGAAAATGTCTTAATTTTCCTCGTTTTATAGCTCGACATGTAGGAATGAATGTGACATTCAAGATCCATAAATAAAATATTTTAATCTGGCAACGCCATAATGTTTTTGGTCCATGTTTAAGGCATTGAACTTTGTTTAGCAATATGGTTTAGTGAGCATCTTTTCAAGCTGGGAGAATTGTTACACATGCATGCTGGTAAGGGACAATTGTCTTTACCATGGCAAAATGGAACCCTGTTCCTCTGGCTGCTTTAGGGGGGTTGTTTTCCCTTGTTCTTTCCCTTTCCCTTTCCCTTTTATTTTTTTCCTGTCCTGACTACTTTTCTCTTGATTTTAGGCATCATTCCGAATCACAGCAACTGCAGTTGTGCTTGAGTTCAACCATGCAGCAAAGATGGTGAAGAAAGTCAAGCTGGTTGGTCATCCATGTAAAATTTTCAAGAAGACTGCACTTATTATGAATATGTTTACTTCAGATCTTGAAGTAGCTAGGTTTGAAGGTGCTGCTGTTCGAACTGTCAGTGGGATTCGAGGGCAGGTGAAAAAGGTAGGGCTGCTAGTGAAGAAGCTTATATTCATTCACTGTTATATTGTTTCATGCCCCTAATTGTATCTTTCATCTTATACTATTCAAAAGCCTGTCTAAAGTTATCTCTAACTGTTTTTAAACTGACCAGGCTGCAAAAGATGAGATTGGCAACCAACCCACAAAGAAGGGAGGGGCACCAAGAGAAGGGATTGCCCGGTGCACCTTTGAGGACAGAATTTTGATGAGTGACATTGTTTTCCTGCGGGCATGGACTCAAGTTGAAGCTCCTTGCTTTTATAACCCGCTGACTACTGCCTTGCAACCTCGTAATAAGACATGGCAAGGGATGAAAACTGTGGCTGAATTGAGGAGGGAACACAATCTTCCTATTCCTGTCAATAAGGATTCACTTTACAAGGTAATCTATGTTGGTGGATGTAGTCTGGGCCCCTAGTTGCTCCCCCCACCACCTTTCTTTCCTCCTGAAAATGCCGGAAATGGGATTTGTATTTTAATATTGTTAATAAACAATGTTTTATGTATTTTAACAGCCAATTGAAAGGACGCCAAAGAAGTTCAATCCATTGGTAATTCCCAAGTCATTACAAGCAACTCTTCCATTCGAATCCAAACCCAAGGACATACCCAAGGGACGGGCCACACTTGAAAGGAGAAGAGCTGTTGTTATGGAGCCTAATGAACGTAAAGTTCATGCTCTTGTTCAACAACTTCGATTGATTACAAATGATAAGGTATGCACTTGAACAAGATCCTGAATTTCATAATGACTTGAATAATTGATGTTCAAGTCTTTGAAAATGAATATTGTGGAGTTCAATTGAAAGATTGTTTCTTAAGCGGTCAAAGTTACTGTTGCCATTGGGCAGTGTTTTTTTTTTTAAATATTTCTTGGACTTACTGGCCTGGCCTTAGAGTGAATAGAATTATCTTTTATTTCTAGACCTGCACTGATTACTTGTATGTGGTGTTGCTTTATAGTTTAAACTCGGTTGTCAGAAATGAGCATGAATCCCACAATAATTGCATTTATCATTATACTTGGAAATTAAAGAAGGGCAAGGTTATGAAGACATATATGCATACAAATTGCTAAGCCTCATCTGCAAACTAGTTCAGGCCTTCCATGTTTCCTACCAAAATGAAATGAGAAATGGATTTATGTTCCCGCACTGTAACTAGTTTGCATCATTCTAGATCTAGCCTGCATGTTTATATGCATTTTGTCCTATCTGTTCTCATTGCTGAGTGATTTTTAGTGTGGAAGTGCTAAATTCTCCAACAAAATGTGGCATTACAGATGAGGAAGCGAAAGCTTAAGAAAGACCAGGAAAGAAACAAACTTGAAGCAGAGAAAGCGAAGGATGAGGAACTGTCTAGAAAGCGCAAGAGGGAAGAAAGAAGGGAAAGGTACCGGGTGCAAGAAAAATTGAAGAAGAAAGCTAGGAGAAATTCAGATGCCTGAGGTTCTTGAACAACGTTGTTTTGATTTCCCGTGGTCTTTCCATCCCCTGGGCACTGAAAATCAGGTGCACAGATTAGATCTCAGAGTGAGCAACTGAGTTCACTGTGTCGTTGACAAAATGATATACAAGCTCTCCTTGGACCTTATCTAGTGATTGTTCAAGCCCCATCAACCTGAATCAATTTTTTTCTGACCTATAAGCTATTTCCAGCATTGCACCAGCAGCTGTGTCCTGGCGAATGCTGCAACGAGTTGCTGTTTTGTGCGTTTTGAGTGTTGTATTGATGGTATTTGATATTAATGTGGGATTTGAATTCACGAGGAAAGTTGAAAAAGTTTTGTTGTAATTAGATACCTTTTGCATACAAAATTAATTAAATTGTTGACAAAGAAAGACATTCCAATTGAGGTCCATCTCTAATTTTAGAGAGGCTGTTGCCTGGAATAATGAGAGTACAATTTTTTGCTTTTGTTTTTTTTATCAACTAAAGCTCAATTTTATTTTTAATAAATGAATCAATCTATATAATTGAACAAGTATTAAAAATAATATTTATTATATTTATATATAATATCTAATTCTTTAATGTCTCCTTGTCAAGGTTTTTTAGCATGTGTATATTTGACGTGATTATATTTTTTAATTAAAAAACTGTTATTGAGTTATATATGAATATAATTTAAATTGTTTTTATAAAAAATGAAAAAATAAATACTTTTTTTTATGGTTGAGTAATTTTGAAACATTTTGCTTTTTAAAATATTTTTAGTAATTCTTGAAAAAATATTGTATTCTTATATAATACAAGAGCAATTTGGGAACGAAAAATATACTTTGATATCATAGAGGGATATTTCGAAAACTTGTTCAATTAAATTAGAGATGATAGTAAGTATTTATAGGTTAGGTTTTTTTATATACATATTTTATTTATTAGGTAAATAACTTGATATTTATATTCTATTTATTAGATTTTGGAATATTCATTTTATAACTATTATTTATTATTAGAAAAACAAAATAGTAATAAATGTACATGTGTGTGTCACTGTTAAGATACATTTATATTATATTAAATTAAAAATATATATTTTTATTTTTATTTATATATCTATATCTATATAATATAAATTTTTAAATTAGATTTGAGCTAAGATTCAGATTAGATTTAATAATATTCATATTATATTCATTGCAAAATGGGTAAGGTAAATATATATAAAAAATTCACTCATTCAAGGTGATTTGAATTAGTATTCAAATTAAATTACCATTCCTGAATTAAAGTACAAATTAGCTTATTTACTACTTTTTTTTAAATGATTGCCTTGTATTAATATTTTAAATAGTTGATCTAAGTTAGAAAATGAAAACTAAATTTTAATAAATATTTATCAACAAAAAAACATTAACCAAATTTTATTATTATTATGTTTTTCTTTTTCAAAAGATGAAAAAAAAAAGATTATTTTTGACTGACTAACAGAATGCCTTCAAAGGCAGTCAAAACGTTTCTCTTTCTTAAACAAACAAACAAAAAACATTAGTTTAATACATTATAAATTAATCTTTTGGAAAATGAATTATATGGTCCATATGGTTTCATAATTAATTAATTTGTCCCTATAGTGTTAAATATATTTGTAAATTGATCGTTTTTACCCATTTCATGTGATTTTAATTTAATTTATTTTTATAAGAACAAAAAAAATTAAAAATTAAAAAGATAATATGGAAATATTAATATGAAAATATATATTGTTTTGGAAAAAAATTATTATATTAAACATGGTTACAATAGTAAAGGGATGAATCAATCACTTTTAAGCCTAAAGGGATTATATAATTTATGTCACAAAACGAGAGGGACTAATTTATAACTTACTCCACGACCAACCGCCTCCTTTGCCTATAAAGGCAAGCCATCGCCCGCCAAATTTGACCACTAATATCTTTCACTTTCCAAAGAAATTCAAAGCACTCTCTCTATCTCTGCTTGGTAATCTTTTCTTCCTGTCTAAGGTTTGCTGTTCTTGCTTTTCTTTAGGGTGTTCTTGTTATTGTTAGGTTTGCTTTTCTTTTCTCTGTTTGCTTATTATTATTGCTGTTGATTTCTTGCAAAGTAAGTAATAAACATGAGTGCAACACTAATAACAAGGAAAGATCATCATCGCCCTAGGGCAGTGCCTAATCTTCACAATCCAGTTCTTGATTCTGAAAAGAGATCAAGAACAAGTTACATGGCACAGCAGCAACAAGGTGGAGACTATTATCATCGTAATCAACTAGGGCTTCAAGCCAAGAAACCGAGGGTCGATTGTTTTAATAATAATGGGGCTGTCAATTTCGGTCCTAAGATTCTATCTTTTCCGCAGTTTGAGGGAAAGAAAGTGGAGATTAATTATGGGGTTTCTGGTTTCGATGCTAGGGTTCAAGCCCGGAAGCCAGAGGTGAGTAATAATGGGGTTTTGACACCAAGGTTCCGGCCTTTACCACAACTTCAGGATCAGAAAGCAGAGGGGAATAATGGTTTTTTTATACCAAATTTGCAAGCTGGGAAGCCTGAGGGTAATAATTTTGTGGTTTCAAGGCCGTATCCTCCATTTTCGCAGCAATTTCAAGGCAAGAAGCCAGGGTTTTATAATGGGTTTTCAGTGCCAAATTATCAAGTTTCTCGACATTTTCAAGACAGTAGTTTGAAGGTTGATAATGGGGTTTTCAATCCAAATCATCCGTCTATGCAGCAGGATCAAGAGAAGAAGTCAGAGTTCAACAAGGGGGGTTCTATGCCGAACCTTAATTTATATAGTTCAAAGTCACTAGGAGGCCCTTTGTATTCAATGCCAAATCCTGCCATTGTAAAGCCCATGTTGAATCAAAATGTAACTAACATGTGTTTGCTGAATTCACAATCACATAGTTCTCTTGCGTCTTCTGGTTTGTTAACAAACTCTTCTTTTGTGCTTTCTAATTCTTTGAATGATGATGTTAAAAATATGTATATTAATTCAGCTCCACTGCATTCTGTTTTCTTAACAAATTCAGTTTTGTTTAATAATGCAGTTAATAAAAATGGGGGTTTCACTCCAAATCCCCCAGTTATGCAGCTTAATTTGGTGAATCGGAGTGCTACAAGCATGCCTTTGAATTCACAGGCTCAAGTAGCCTCTTGCTATTCTGATTTGCTAACCACTTTGGTTGGCAATGGAATAGTTTCTTTGGCTAAACATGAAGTCCAAAGTAATAATGCAAATAGTTGCGAATTCAATTGTGCACCAAAGTTGCTGGAAACCAGTAACCAACTTGTGGCTAATGGATGTCCTGGTTTGAGAAATTCACTCATGAGTTCCTTGATTAAAAAGGAAGATGATTTTAGGGGTGTTGTTGTATTTGATGCAAACCAACTTAAGGTGAGGCATGAATCTGTGATCAGATCCCTGTATGCCGATATGCCAAGACAATGCTCCACATGTGGAATCAGATTCAAGTTCCAAGAAGATCATAGCAAGCATATGGATTGGCATGTGATTAAAAACCGGACAATCAAGATATCTAAGCAGAGAAGCATTTCTCGTATGTGGTTGGATGGTGTAGATATGTGGCTGGCTGCCAGGGCAGATGTTGCTGCAGTTCCTGGATTTGCAAAAGCTGATGCCCCTGTAGAGAAGGAAAAAGAAGAAGATTGGGTGAGTTCCACTGATGAAAACAAAGTATGTGCCTTGTGTCGAGAACCATTTGAAGAATTCTACAGCCACGAGGCTGATGACTGGATATTCAGAGGAGCTGTCTACCTGAACGCGGAAAAGAAATCAGCAGCTGAAAGCATGGATAGGAGTCGATTAGGTCCTGCTGTGCATGCCAAGTGCAGGCCAGCGTCCAAGTAGGAGTCAAATTTGGGTTATACAATTTGTGAACTCCATTCTATCTTGATGTATTAACCATATGCTAGTGAAGGTCAAGCAAATATTGTACATGTTACTCTCTTCACTGGAGTAAACATGCACAAATATTCTGTTAATATATCATTGTAATGACAAATTCTCTTAATAAAATTCATCAACTTTTGTGTCAAATTTTATCCTTGCATCAGTGTTATAATTTTTCTAAATTTATATTTTTACATTTCAACAATGGCATTTCAATGTCAAGGCAGGTTAAATTACTGTTATATTCAGCACATTGACAACAGTAAGCAGTACAAACTACAAAAACACCCAAAATTACTGGAATTATTAAGCACATAAACTGTAAAAGAAGTATTGAATGAAACGTATCAATGTGCATATATTAGATTGTCTTATTTCAACTTGAGATTTGAAGAGTAATAGTTTTAAGGACAAAACAGGAGTAAAAAGTTGGCTAAACACTTAAACTACAATCTATTAAAAACGAAAAACGAGGAGAGCTTCAAATACAGGAGACTCGTCTAGGTCATAAGGAAAAGCATCTCAATAAATGGAAGTAGCTCAAAAAATCTTCATTCGTGCAAATGGATATCCATAGTTGCCTTCAAGTATCAACACATCTTCAAATGGACATCTTCAAAAAGACCTGTTCGTCCAATCCTGAATAACATGTAAAATACCGGCTAGCTGCTCCAGTTGACCCGATTCTCAGCCTTGAATAAAGAATCCCTGGCTGCACAATCCTTTGAAGATCTGTCCTAGAAAGCTGCGTGAAATCAATGTTGACCAAACCTTTTTCCAGATTAGGCCAGATTGAAGAAGGGGAAGCTCTCTCGTGTTTATCAAATCACCATGAGTTCTGTTTGCTTCAACAAAAAAATCGCTAACTACAGTGTAGAACAAGTTTACATGAAAGGATATCAGTGATGGAGCATATAGGATAACAAATAACTCAAAATGGTGATGAAGAAAAATCAAGTACAACATGAAGTCCAGCGAAGATGATGACAAAACCATCTGAAATCATTTTATTTCATCTTCGTTTTTTTTCCCGTTTCCCCTGAACTAGTCAAGCAGGGTTCAACATCTATTTTAACATCTATCTCACAAGCAAATTTGATCATGGCACAATCTTGTGTCTGCGGCGAGGAAGTTCTCGTCTAACGTGCATTTTCCTGATCTCATCCAGTGGGCCGCTGGACTCATCAGGCAAGCTCACAAACTTCCAGCCACCACCCCCACGCCTCCCATTTTTCCCCGGTTTTCTCCACTGTGAACTTCCAACCCTCAAAAGGACGCCGCTGCTATACTTGTGGCATTTCACCTGTCCTGCCATCTGGACAAAGGAAAACCATATATCATATGGATAATCTGCATGGATTTAATGAAACTTTTAGTTGCTTTCCAACACAAAATTGAATAACATGCTTGCAATTTGATAAGCAGGCATACGGAAAGAATAAATCCAATGGATTGCCTATGCCAATCCTTAAAGCTAACACCAATGCTGATGCCATTTGCATCTGTGAGTAGTTTGGATGAGTCAACTGCATTAAGGAAAATAGATTCATCCTCTCCCTAAAGATTCCTTGGTAGCTCTTCTACCATGCTGCTTGCTGCAGGAATCTTTCTCCCTCTCTCTGATATAAGTGGACAAACCGCTCTCCCTGATATTTGCTTTGTCAACAAGACCAAACTATCCGAAGTTTCTGAAAATCCTTAGTCTCAAAGATTAGACAGCAGCTAAAAAAGATAAATGATGAAATCAACAGGGATATGAGTCCATAAACTTCCCGAGTGATAGCTATCCTTTTACCAATGCCATATTGCTTTTGAGTTACCACCTTCTCTAGTCAGCGTGACTTTCATTTCCAATTTCATACCCAGGGGCCAGAGTACATCAGACCTTGCTCTCACCCCAATCTACACGCGCGCGCACATGCATGCATAACAGACATTTGTTGTGCAGTTCTACTTTTTTTTTTCCTGATTAAAAGCAAGAACCACATGGGACATACTTTTATTTTGTTGAAGTTCATTTTCTGAACATATTCTTGATAAAGCATCTCATCCTCCTTGGATATCTCATAGTGGGCTCCATCTAGATCTTTGATGGTACCATAACAGCCCTCTGGCATCACTTTGAAATCAGGCTTACAGGGAAGCTATATGAAAGTCTCGGTCATGAGAATTGAAAAATCTGCAAAAGAATAGTTAGACTTCTATGAGCCATACAAGTCTATTGCGTTAGCAGACATGGTTTGTTTGATACCTGACATGCATCCATTCATTCAGTCCAAATCACATATCTGTACCTTGATCACTGCCTGTGGGTGTATAATGTCAACTATACTACGAATGAGAATGGTTTCTTATATACAAAGCAAGCACGGTTTATAAGAAAGGAAAGTCATGACATATAAGAAAGAAATCTGATAGTTTTATTTCAAACAAAGAGTTGCAGGAAATAAGAAACAAGTAGTCTCACCACTCCAGCGAATCACTCCCATATTGGAATCAAACCAATTACAAAGAGGTTTTCATTACAGCATAACCCACTGGAACTACTAATTTTCAGTAAATAGTTTTACAATTAACAGTGACTAAATAACTAGACTTTTAACTGCTAATGCTAATCACTGACATATAAGAACAATATCAGTTATTACTGCCACTGGGATGATAATCCAATAAGATTGAAACAATTATTGGATACCAACTGCCCTCTCTTTCCAACACAAGTGGCTGGAACTTTAGCTTGTACAGAGTACTTCACTCCACTGGAATTTGACTCAGCAAAATCCTTAGCTTTATCACCCCTGTTCCCATTGTTAGACTCAATCGATTCTCTCTGTTTAGTTCTGCTTCGAGTGCTGCTGTTTTGATCACCAGAATTTGCATCATTGTATCCATGGACAAACATAAAATAAATCCATGCACAGTATAGAGACACCATGTTCTATCCACATAAGTAGGCACCATGATCAATCGCGAGCACACAAGTTTGTTTCCATATGAAGCCCATGCTCACATGCATCCAACACATATCACACAGGTATAGCCAATAAAATAATATAACTTTCTGTGGATGTAATGTTACATCATCGACAAACAAATATACATGCACATGCACATGCACAAGCACAGCATAGGGAAATTATGTACTTTCTACCATAAGTAGGCATCCATGATCACCACAACTCAAAAAACCTCACATAGTCCCTCACCATCATTAACCAGTAACACCTCAAAAGAGAGGCACTAGCTGTGAGGGACAAGTTTTCTCCCAGGATGCTATCACCAGCAGAAAGAAGGAAAGCAGTGCATTTCTTTACTGAAAATGAAGGAAGTTGATCAAAATCCCTCTTGGTGCAGCATAAACTGATGTTATTCTGGAACTTAACTTTTTTTTTTTTTTTAGATTAACGTGGGTGTCCGGGCCAGCTTGCGCGCACCACGACTAATCCCACGGGCCCTGAAGTTAACGACCATGTAAGCCTCCAGTGGCCATCATATGAGCAACCAAGGACTCGAACCTGAGACCACAGAGGGAGCAAATCCCTTGATCCCAAGTCCTTACCACTTGACCACTACCTAGATGATTTGGAACTTAACTTTCTTATTAACGATGCTGAGGGACAAGTTTTCTCTCTGGAAGCTATCACCAGAAGAAAAAAGGAAAGCAGTGCATTTCTTTACTCAAAATGAGGGAAGTTGATCAAAATCCCTCTTGGTGCAGCATAAACTGAAGTTATTCTGGAACTTAATCTTTCTTACATTAACGACACTCAAATGAAGATGAACAAGGACAAAAGATCATTGCATATCCAAGCAACAATCCTCTATACACAAGGTAGACTTTTCAAAGCTAAAGACAGCAAGGCAATAACTATAATTCCTTTCTGCAGAACACGACAACTGGGACTGATTCAAGTCTTTAATCATCAGATACTCATCGACCAAAAACATTTGTGCTAACCAGAAAGATCCAGTTTTAATTCAAGTGTACTATTATATTTACTCCTGACCAAGTAAGACATGTGAGATATACAAAACATATCCAGACCAGTAAATTGAAGCAAGACCAGCTAGGTTGGAACATATAGTTTTAATGGAAGAAAGAGTTAACATGGAACGCATGAAATCATAAAAAAAAAAAAGCAATAATAATTTGTGACTATTTCTTTGGTTGGTTTTTTGTAAAGGAGTGATGCCTAGAGATCTATAGTCTAGTTCTTTGTTATGGGCAAATTCTAGCTCGGGTTCAAGACGGTAAAACAGAGATAATTAATATACACAAGTCCATCATCATCTCACACTTTCAATAATTTGCCAAAACATGGAAATAGATCAGACATTCGAAACAGACGGGTATATTCCCAACATATCTTACTCTGGGAAGTTATCAAGCAAGAGTTTGGTAGAAACATCCAAAGGATGATCAGTCTTCTTCTCCTCTTTCTCCTCAATCTATTTCAACGAAAGAATTGCCTGCACCCTTTGCCTCATAATACTGCAATCCTTAGCAAGCTTGTCAACAGTGTAAATTTCAGGAATCTCCTTATGCAACCGATACATTCAGGAATCTCCTTATGCAACCGATACATCTCTGACTTCTCCGAGTCCTTCAAGTAAGAACCTCTTGCACCAGGCTCCCTTATTTGCTTAATCAACACACTAAGTTCGTCAATCCTCCTATCCCTTCCTTTCAAAATGGCCTCACTCTTTTTATTCTCAGCCTCCAATTCATGTATCCTATCTTCAATCTCTTGCAAATCATAGGCCAAAGCATATTAAGACGCATCTATTGTTCTTCCATCTCCATCATCTTCCCCCCTATCAGTACTAGAACTAGTAGTCCTTTGACTCACCGATGCCACTCCATCAAAATGATCCTTAGTCAATCCAGTTGACCATGACGAAGCAGAGTCCCAACCCAGTTCATCACGCTCCCTACCAGACTCACCAAAAGATCCACCAACTGCACTATCCCAATCATCTTCACTGTCACTTCCTCCTGAATTCACTGAGATGAACCTAGACCCAATCACTTGGTAAGTATCAATACCATTTGTTAATGTAACCACTTTGGCATTTTCAGGAGTGATCAGTAGCGAACGTGATAATTAGAGGTGTCAATTAGGCTTATGAAAAGGTGAATAGCCAAGAAGATTAAAGATGTATTTAATGGCCTAGTTTAAAATATTTAAACCAAATCACATGTTAAGTGAGTTCAAGAAATAATCATGGTTTAATCAATATAACTCGCATAAAAAAAAAGTTGGGAAAGCCTAGGAGAAGTGGTCTTGAAAATTAGACAAGAAATCTCGGTAATTTACAAATTAAACTTACAAATTAGACTAGGAGAAGTGGTCTTGAATATTTTTTATGCATAATTTTATGTAAATAAATTTAACTTTTGATCCTGTTAGATACAATTAAACTTTTATCAAAAGATTTTAAAGGTATTGTTTACTATAAAATTAAAATTTTCTAGCAATCAAAGTTCATAAAAGATCTCATGATAAATCCTAAAAACTATTATATAGGAATTATATTATTTTTTAGTTGGTTTAGAATTTATTTTGCTATTTTATTTGGAACTCTCTTGTTATTGTTTAAAATATTTTATTTAATATAAATAAAATTATTTAACTTGTATTTAGAATGATTGTTTATCATTTAAAAATAATATTTTGTGTGTAAAGAGATTACTCATGCTCTTGGTTCATCAAACTTTTTAATATTTATTAAAAATTAATTATTTTTTTGTGATGTTCTTAGAATATCTCTAATGAAAAAAATCATTTATTTGTACTTTAATGAAAAAATATATTCCCATTTGTATTTTAATATATTTAATATTAATAGTTTTTGTTTTTTTATAAAAAAAAGTCTAATTGATAAAGGAAAGAATATTTAAACATTTTATTTTAATGTTTTGTGAATAATTTTTCTATGATAGAACAATCATTTTGACTCTTCATTTAGTTCTTCCATTAAAACTGCAAAATCAGGGAAGAAAAGTTAAAAAATTATTTTTTTTTTCACTCTTCCATTTGGAGATACCGTTACTTATACTAATTGAAGTTTTTCATTTAATAACTTTATTTGGTTTAAATTTTTTTATTAATTTGATTTTAGTTTTTTTAAATTATTTTTTTAATTGTAAATTTTAAGATTCTTACCTCCAGTTTCTTTATAGACAAACCAACATGGTGGGAAAAAATAATTCTTAAGCTAGTATAACTAAAAAAATAATTCATAAACTAGCATATAACCAACAAATTTGAACCAAGCTTCCACAACCGTTTAAATATACAAAAAACAACACACATGTTTTATGAGGATCTAATAGCCATAAAAAAACAAAAACAAAATAACCCAAAAGTTGAAAATAAATGACATGGCTAAAAAAGTAAGAGATGAGAGAGAAAAAAATAGTTGAACAAAAATTGGACTAACTTCAATAAAGTCCTCTAACTATATAGATATTTTAGATTGAGATTCAAAATAATTTTTCATTTTTTAGTTGGGTCCCCAAGCCTTAAAAATTATCAATTTAGTATTTGCAATCATATTTCTTTGTGATTGCATCTATTTTTTTTACCTTTTTTTTACCTAGTTGTAAGTTTAAGATATAACTTTATTATATATCTAGAATCTTCAATCAACTTATAAGTTATCATGCTGATTTATAATTTTTTTTCTTGTATTTAAGTAAGATAAATTTTTATTTTTATTTTTGATCCATTAAGTTAGTGTAGTTTATTGATTTTTGCTTGGATCAATTACATGTTTGATTTAATTAAATTTCTTATTTATTTTAAGCATTATAATTTCTAGGTTTTCAAATCAACTCACTAGACTAGATTGGGTTTCATAATGATGTTTTGTTTATAAAATTTAATGTATTTTATTAAAATTTGGAAACTCAATTGAGATAAAAAAAAACCCTATAGGGACTCAATCAAGAAAACGTCCATAGTTAGAAGACTTGTTTAGCGTTAGCCCTAAAAAAATTGGATCCAGGTCAAAAGAAGGGAAGGGCTCAGTTGACCCGGAAATAACAAAGATAAATCGGGTCGGGTTGAGTGTCTTAAAAAAGGTAAGTCTTTTAGGCTACGCTTTATCCGCCAACAACAACAACCACAGTTACAATCAGAGGGAGTTTTCTACTTGAGTGACCTGAGAAAAAAAAAAGAAAAAAAAAGGTTCTGATTTAGGGTTTCTCATCAAGAAAGCTCTCTCCTTTTTTACACCAAATCGATCCATTTCTAAAAAGGATTTGATTTTTATGTGTTTTTTCTTGCGGGGCGGCTTGGAACACGAGAATTTATTAAATGGGTTCGTCATTTTCAGGTGGGTCACTTTTATTTTCTGTTTATTTCCTTAAAGTTGTGAACTTTGTGTTTGGTTTCTGAGAGAATACAAGTCGGGGTCTTAGATTTTGCTTTCTTGTGGTTTATAGGACTGTTTTTAGCTTGATTTAGCGTGCGGTTGTTTTTCATTATTTTTTGGGTTAAGAAATGTTTGATTCGTCTCTTTGGTAGCTGAGAAAATTGAAATAAAAAAGTAGAGGAGCTATTGACCCTTGAGTTCCTTTTTTTTTTAAAATAATCTTGATGGTTTTTTCTTATATTTTTAGGATAAGAACTTGTGGGTTGTTAAGCCTTTTTTCATTTTAACTAATATTTTTTAAAAAAGTAATTTAGACCATAGAATTGGAAATCTTAGCTTTGATCTTGCATTTATTTAAGCAAAGGCTTACTTAGCTGAGGCGGTGAAATTGTCTAGCTGAATCTAAAAGACATTTTCATTTTTTGGCAATTAAAATCTGATGGGATTGTTTAGCTGAAGTAACGAGATGATTTTGCTCACTTGTGTTGAATAATTGAAAATATATTATGTACTAGGACCAATAGTGTAGTGAAATACATTATGTACTGGAACCAATCGTGTAGAATAAGTTTGATTCCATGTATAATAAACCAAATATTTAGATTGTGAAGTTAAATGCTCTGTAGATATGATAAGTTTGTGGTTGAAGCCTAAGATCATTACTTTGGCGTTGAACTAAGCAAATAA
This sequence comes from Populus pruinosa, assembly GCA_026413675.1. Classification (NCBI taxonomy): domain Eukaryota; kingdom Viridiplantae; phylum Streptophyta; class Magnoliopsida; order Malpighiales; family Salicaceae; genus Populus; species Populus pruinosa. The sequence goes on along the minus strand of CM048608.1, from coordinate 18,311,721 downwards.
GGTATTCTTTTAATTGCACAATTTAGGAGATTTATGCTTCCTTAGCAAGCTAATAATTGTCATAATTTAGTATGGTTGGAGTAGGTTGGTATGTTTCTGATTTTTTTTAGTCTCAAGCTACTCAGCATATGGAAAAAACATGCATCCAGCTTGGTTGCTCCTTAATATGCAGTGGTATGTGTGGAGTGTGCCCTTGTCTAGTCTTAATTGTTCGGCGTTATTTTTAATTTATGCTGTTCAATCTTGTAATTTGTACAGGTATTCTTGCTTGTTGCGTCATCATGAACAAGTTTAGGGCTGTGATTTAGTGCTGTGGGGTTTTCCTTTTCCAAAATTCAATGGTGCCAGAAGGCTAGTGAAATATGGAGGGTTTCCAGACTATCAGTTGTCTAAAGGGTAAGCCATTATAAGTAGATGAATTCTTCAAATTTTCTTTCTATAGAGAAAGATGAGTGTGTTGATGCTGATAGCTGCCTGATGACTGGTTGCAGGTTTGCCAGGCCATCAGTTCTTGTTATTTATTGTTTGGTTATCCAGTTTCCAAGTAGCTGTGGCATTGCAGACCCTGCTTGAGCCTAATCATGTTTCTTCTACATCTGAGCTAGGCACTCCACCTATTTCTGGAATTTTTGGACCTATTGAAATATCACCTTCTGTCTTCCCACGCTATCCTTATCCTGGCGAGAATTTAGCTCCTATGTACCCAACTTTTCCCACCACATATGAGCCAAATTTAACCGGGAAATGCCCTGTAAATTTCACTGCTATGTCAAATGTCATAGACAGAACCGCATCTGATTGCTCTCAACCCTTGGCAGCTCTTGTAGGAAATGTAATATGCTGTCCACAGCTTGGTAGTTTGCTCCACATTTTCCAGGGTTATTTCAGTGGCAACTCTGATAAGTTGGTTGTGCAGAATGCACTGGCTGATGATTGTTTTTCAGATATCATTAGTATACTAGCAAGCAGAGGGGCAAATATCACTATACCTACACTTTGCTCTGTTAAATCATTAAATCTTACTGGTGGGTTGTGTCCTGTGAAGGATGTTGTTAACTTTGAGAAAATAGTAAATACTAGCAAATTACTGGAAGCCTGCAGTACTGTCGATCCTCTTAAAGAGTGTTGTAGACCAATTTGCCAATCTGCAATCATGGAAGCTGCTCTTGAGATTTCCGGGACACAATTGACAATCAATGATAATAAAGATTCGGTGACTGTGCCTAATCATAATGATCCTCTTAGTGATTGTAAAGGGGTGGTATTTTCATATATCTCTAGGAAGCTTTCAGCAGATGGTGCAAATAGTGCATTCCGGATATTATCTGCCTGCAAAGTTAACAAGGGTACGGTAGTAATGATTTTCCTTTATGAACTCTTCCTCAGTTTTTGCTGGACTGAATTTCATGAATGCAATGCTAATGTCACATCAATAAATTTCTTGTGCATATATTGCATCTTCTGTGAGGTTCTCCTGTGTTTTAGAACTTTTCAAGATGGAATGGTGTGATAGTTGAAGAGAGGACAAAAGTGCAGGCAATCTGTTATGAGTCTAGATCATTTGTTCAGCAAATGATGCTGCTTTTGAATCCATCTAGATGCTTTGTGTTAATTTGAATTACTCACCAACTTAGATTATGAAATAAAGACAGTTTTCAACTTATATGTCCAGCTAATCATGGTGGTGGATAGAATCATGGTAGCTATATTGGTCTATAGTTGTTCCCAAACTTAATTGGTCTTGTTGATTTTCTTTCTTTTAATGCACACATTTCCATGCACATAGCTTTATCATGAATTTGTGGAACTCAAGAAGGATCTGTTTTTTTTTTTTTGTTTATTCTTTCGGTTATTTTACCTTTGTTGAATCAATGTTTCATGTGCAGCTTGTCCTTTGAATTTCACACAGCCATTAGAAGTTATTAAAGCATGTCGCAATTTAGCTGCTCCCAATCCCTCCTGTTGTAGCTCATTAAACACATACATTGCTGGGATCCAAAATCAAATGTTAATTACAAACAAACAGGCGATAATCTGTGCAACAGTTTTGGGGTCCAAGTTACGACAAGGCGGGGTCATGACAAATGTTTATGAGCTTTGTGACATTGACTTGAAAGATTTTAGCATACAAGGTTTATTTCCTCAGTTTGATAGCAGTCTTTTAAAATTTTCACTCCATTTCATCCTTTATTCCATCTGATATCTATTACTTCTTTTTTTGTGGATTGTGTGTTGGTGGATGCCAAGCAGCATATGGACAACAAGGTTTGCTTCTCTCTCCCTCTCAACAATAGAGCTCATATACTGCAATTACATTTTTAGATTAAAGTAAGATTTCTTGGATACATACGGATTCCCAGTGCTAAAAGTGAATGGGATGTAGGGCATGATTTGTATATGGAATGAAAATCTCCCACCCAAACCTGGCAGTTGGCTTCCTGGAAGTTGTGGGTTTTATTTGTGTATTTAGGATATTTGATGAAAACTTCTGGGTTGTGAACTAACTGAGGCCTGCTGAGATGATGGGTGTCGTGTTTTCCAATTTGCTTGAGAATAGAAATAAGGTTTTGTTCATTTGACTACATAAAAGAAAGTGCTTCTTAGAGTTTGTAATGTAACTGCTCTCTTTTGCAGCCTGGAAAGAAATCAATATTGTTGTTGTTTATAAATTTTTCTTTTTGATTTAATTTTAGGGTGTCTACTTCGAAGCTTGCCTGCCGATGTTATATTAGACAATTCGACAGGGTTCAGCTTTACATGTGACTTGACCGACAACATTGCAGCTCCGTGGCCATCATCATCCTCCGTGTCATCCGTGTCTCTTTGTGCCCCAGGTAATGTTAAACTACTCAAGAAAGAACCAAATCTTACCTTTTCTTTATATTTCTGAAAGAGCATGAGCAATTTGATATTTCATCTGGAAAACACACACACAAGAAAGAACCAAATCTTAGCTTTTCTTTATATTTCTGAAAGAGCATGAGCAATTTGATATTTCATCCACACACACACACACGTATATGCTGCTTGTTCTTAAGTTCTTGTTCTAACAGCTCCTGCCTTAATCTTGCAGAGATGTCCTTGCCTGCCTTGCCTACATCACAGATCAGAAACCCTGGTGTGTACCTTTGCCCCCAGCAATTCCTAACGGATCAACTTAGCCTTGTTCTGCTACTTGTTTGTTTGACAATGTCACAATAAAAACACACACACAGGCGCGCGCATTAGTAGTTGATTGTTTTCACTCTGAGTGAACAAAGGCATTTTTAATAGCATGCTGATTTCTGAATCATATATTAGTTAGCCAGCCATAGTATAAGATCATTCGTCATAAAGATTCAGCTTTGAATGTAATAGTGCTTGTTCTTGAACACAGCAGTTTCTTTTTTCTTTCCGTTCTCCCTTCGTTTCTGACATCTGTATTAATGCTTCGGCGCAGGCAATCGTGGTGGTGAGTTGGAGCTGCTGGTACCCATTTTTTCATTTTTTATTTTCAGTGCATTGTTGTACTGAAGAGATTAGTCAAGGGCTTGAACCGGTTTGAAATAGGTGGTAGTGTCTCTGGAAATTTGGCCTTGTGTGGGGATTTTTACTTGTATATGTTGATGAGCAGCCTTCTTCATGTATAGCAGCTTTTCATTTTTTTTTCCTTTTATTTTTAAAGCTATTTTTGATGGTTATTGTTGAAAAAGACTTTATTGATATTTTAATGGAAAATTTTCTGTGGGTGTCATCTGTTAGGGAACCAAGCATCTTTGTGTGATTATTAGACAGCAGGTCATCACTGGCAGCCACTATATTTGTGGCGCGTGTTGCTACGTGCATCCCATGCAATTTAAACAATTCACTCATTTTGCTGTTTTGCAAATAGTTGTCAGGCTCGACTCTCGAGACGGAGTAAAAAGAAAAGTTTGGGCTGCTAGGTAATCGGGTTAAATTCTGTAAGCCCAAGTGAAAAATGATATTGTACACATTGTTTTATTTTTTTAATATTTACACTATTTTTAGGAATAATTAGTTGATTGACTAAATGACTTAGAAATTTTTAGATATTATTATTTAACTAGGTGGTAAAATGGTTTAAATTTTAAAAATTTTGATTTTGTATTTAGCTTGGATTTTAGATTAAATTGTATGAAAATTATTTTGATATAATCTTATCAATTGAGTAGGTATAGAGAAAAAAAAAATAAAACAGTTCATTCTAGCTTGTAAAATTTATAATTTGGGTTATAAATTTTAAATTGATTTTTTAAATTTTATTATATAATATAAAACATGAAAATTGATTCATTGTTAATCTTATATTAATTAATAAAATCAAAATAAAAATTTAATACTAAAAAATGAAACTAAAAAAAAAACCCTAAAGGTAAAAACTAGATGGCCAGATAAAAGAGTCAAGGACATGTCATTTAAAGAAAAAGGTAAAAAATAAAATAAAATATTAAAAAAATAAAATTGAAAGAGAAAAAAAACAAAGGGTTAATTAAAAAAAGTAATGAACAAGTCATTAAAAAAAAGTAAAAAATATTAAAAGATAAAATTAAATAAAAATATTACATTAAAGGATAAAATTGAAAAATAAAAATAAAAAATTCAAAAAAAAGTAAAAAAATTCAACAAACTTAGAGTTTTAATAAGGTTCGGTCAACAGCCTCTTTCTTTTTCTAAAAAAAGTAAATAAATAGATAACATCACACCTATCTCTTGAAAGAAAATATTACTGCATGGTGAAATCAAACCCACGATCTCTAGCCACTCACCTCCGTGCTAACCAACTAATCTACTCCTTAGAGTTGTTATTAAAATAATTAAAAAAACTTATATTAAACCAATTTATTATTTTAGTTATAGTTATTAAATGAGAGATAACTTGACCAATTGAATGGGTTCGGATTATACAGGTTAATAAGAGTTAACTTAAAAAAATTAAAAAAAATATTTGATATTTTAATATAAAAAAATTAAAAAAACAATTCATATAAATACATGCTATATATATTGTAAATAATAAACATTAAAATAATTGTTCAGTTTAAAGAATAAAAAAACTATTAAAACCATAATTATCAAGATTTATTTAAAAATAGTGTTATTTAAAATTTTAAAAAATAGAAATTGACTCGATGAAGTTTAGATTTTGTGAAATTAATTAAATTATAAATTAACTGATTACATTACTCAAATTTAATTGAATCAATCTCTTAATGTATTAAAAACAAATCTTATCCATGGTAAACTCTGATTGAACTTAATCAACGTCTTAAAGTTAGCGGGTCATTGGGAACTTGATAGCTATGATTCGGTATTCAATTAGACTAAATTAATTATTTTAGGATCCTAATTCATGCAAATAACACTAACTTCATTTTTCTTGTGTAGAAAATGTGCAACTAGTATTAAATCCATAGGAATAGGATGGCACCAAAGAAGAAAATATGCAGCATTTCATCTCTTATTGCCAAATTCTAGAGTAATTAAAGCTGAAATCTCTTATTGCTATAGTCATCATCTTCTTCTCAAATCCTAGGCATTATATATGCCAGCAATGCCCAAATAAACCAGCTGAAGTCTTAAAGCTGTAAGCCTGATCATGATGATCTACAATTCTACAAATTAACCTGATTTTATTTCCATTTTGTACTAATATATTCCCTAATTTCCCTTTAGTTTTCCAATTTCCCGATCACAAACTAATAAAAAAACATGAAAAAAATTCTTAGAAAAATAAAATCATAGGTAATAAAACAAAACATTAGGGACTAGTAGCTAGGCAGTTGTCTTGGTATATATATATATATATATATATAGTTCCTATTTTATGCAAGTAGGAAAGTATTATAAGAAAATAAAAATCATAGCCCATAAAACAAGAACAAAATATGTACGAGGAACACAACCGATCTTATCCATTTTATATATTTTCTTCCTCAGACCTCCCACTGCACTTCAACTACAACGTCAAAACAGAAAATAACGAGCATTGGTCATGATACACATGACTTTATTACATATTAGCTATGAGTTGATAGGACGTTGATCACATGATTCCGATCTTCAACGGCATATCCCCATTGGACCGCAACAGTCCATATGGCTGAACATGCAAAACCCACCTTTATCGATACAATTAGCTTCACCTTGGACATACATAATGTCTGAAAGTGGTGGAATCAGCCGCACGGCTAGGGTGGAATGAGCGAAGCAGCCATGAATGTGAAGGCCACTATCAGCATCATCAAACTACTAACCTTTTTACTGATAATCTCCATGCACGATTTCTGTATTACTAGCTAGTTCTCAATCAAATCACTTCTAGTGTATGTGTGTTGCATGATACCTCGATCTCTTGAAGGGTTCGTTTTATAGTGGTGCAAAGGAGTAGACCAACGCCAATTCCTGTAGCCAACACATTTCTTACTTGTGTTTACTCATGGCGTGTCTGTCAATACCACGGTTCATTTGCTCATTAACAAAATCAAACATGCAAGCATCTCTTCTCAGTTACTTACAGATAAGCCTTCTGACATGTATAGCATTTAGTGAGCAACAATAAAATTTACACATCATCCAATTGAATAAGTTTGTTTTTGAAAATTTCACACAGCCAGCTCCTGCTGGAGCTCAATAAATACATACCGGCGATAATCTGGGAAACAGTTCCGAAAAGAAATCAATTATTTGATAATAAAACTAATAAATACAATACAAACATGCTTAAACCATTAATAAGCTTTAAAATATCCTAAACCATCCAAAAAACTGAGAATTAATTGGAAAAAAAACTCAATCCATAATTTTTAATATGTTTAGAGAAAAAAACCATTATTATCAAACTCATGTTATTGAATAAGATCCGATGGCACAAAGATTTGCCACTTTCATCATTGGATTGTGGAGAATTTATAATTTTTTTTTTGTTATTTTTGTAATCTAATGACCTTTTTCATCTCCATCATGCTATCTTTCACATTTTGATCCTATATTTTTTAATTATGTTTTTGTATAAAAAAATATAAGAAATCAATAACCACTTGAACAAAAAAAGGGTGAAATTAAAAAATAAAGATTGACCAATAAAAAAAAATTGTTTATATTCCCTTTTCCTTATTATTTTACTTGATATCAATGTAACATTACTTGTTCTTAAGCACAAAGATTTATTTTTTCTTTTCATTATACCTTTTTTATATATATTTTTGGATAAATGCTTCAACATAAACAATAATGATGTTAAGTTGGAGTTACTAGTACTTGTTTTTTTATTTTTTATTTTCAATGCATTATTATATTGAAAAGTGTTAAGATTTATTATCAATAATGTTCAAAATTAAGAACACACAATTTATTATGATTTAACAATTTTTTTATATTCATATAACTATTGATTTTACTCCTAAAAGAAAAACAAAAAATTATATCAATTAAAAATGATTCTCTTAACTCAACTCAGAATGCCTTTATGACTTTCACCTCACTTTTCTTTATCACTTCATATTTATAATTATGTGTCTACTTCTCTTAAGATCCTTTCTATTTATAGGTAAAATGAAAAAGCACATCCTATGATCTTTTTTCTATTAATTTGGTAAAATCTCTAAAGCTCTTCATGAAAAACATTCATTTATTTCTAGCTTGATTTGTAGTTGATATTGAGCCTCATTTGTCTCAATTATTATGAATCTTCCATTTAAAGATAAATAAACATACTAAAATTTTTCATAATTTCAGTCTATCAAATACAACTTTTTTAGTTAAGATGTTAGTTAAATTCTTTTTTTAATATAGATATATCTTTTTTATTATCAAGTATGTTGAATATCAAATAATGTCACACACAAATATTGTTGAGATTACATGTGACTTCTATAATAATGCAATAGCAATAGATAAATAAAAGATAAAAGAATAACTCACGAGAGTACTATTGAGATAGTCTTATACCCACATATAAGATAAGAAACAATACAAAGAATGCATGCCACGGATCATCTATTTATTTATCCTTGAGGGACATAAAATTATGGGAAATATTACAGTGACCATAACAAAGTTGTTGAAGTCTTTTCGATGAATTTCATACCCATTAATTATAAAATATGACAAGTTAATTTCGAATTAAAACTCGTTGACTTTCTAACCACATCACACAATTAATGAAAAGCAGAAACATAAAATTTAACAAGCTAGGATGAGATTAGAGTGTGGTTGCATCAATGCAAAATACACTAAATTGATAGTTTCTGCAAGAGCAACAGGACAACAAAAGGGCCCCCCTTTGTTATCTTTATTCCTCCAACCTTCTTCCCCACCTTCACAACGACGACATCAAAACGAAAAGAGAAATAGAAGCATGCGCTGCACAACTATGTGCTACACTGCATAACTTCCTAGCTTAACAACATCACAGACATAAGAAACGTTATTCATCACAATATTATTAAAGACGATTGTGCGGCAACCCAGAGAGAGCTGACATGATGAGTGGTAAATTTTAGCAATCTGATCCAAAGCAGATCCCTATTGGATATAGGCATCCGCAGTTTCCGCAACAATTCATTGGTTGGGTAAAGCACCAGCCTCCACTAGAGATACAGCCAAGGTTACTTTCATCTTGCAGCAATATGTTTGAAGTGAGCAGTGGAAATTGCCGCATAGCAAGGGTGGACGGGGCAATGGTTGCGACAAAGACCAAGGCAACCATCAGCAGCAGAGTGACCTTCTTGCTGTCCATGATCTCTGTCTTACTCTTGATCTATGGCTAATTCTCTTCTGAAGTTGTTAAAAGCTTGTATGTTGCATAATACCTTGGCTTGAGACTTCAATTTATAATGGTGGGAGGTATACAAGCTGTAGCTTTATAATAATTGAATATATATCTATAGGGTTTCACCTCATCAACTGTAATTAATCTCTACACTGAGAGATAAAATCATTATTAATATAAAAACATCTGAGTGATGTGTATCCAATCAAAACCCGTGGTTCTTATTAATGTTTCTATATAGTATACATATAAAAAACAAGACATGATAATATCGTTTATTTATTTATTGTATATAAAATAAGAGAACAACAAAATCTCACCCTTCATTGGACCTTTCAATTTGATCACGTGTCACCACGTGCCGCGATGCCATCTTCCAATTATTAATAAAATGATTTGTACCTCGTACAGTTCACGATAACATAAGAAATTAATGCATCCTCAAATCAGGTTGTTCGAGTACTAGAATACTTGGAGAGCATGATAAATAAATAATTTAATATGATTAACAGAATGGTAGAATTTGAATTGCAATTCCCATATATTAAAGAAACATCACACCATACAAATAAAACAAAATCCATTTTTCCCATTCCTTACTGTAGCTTTTCTCACATTTCACGGACAGTACAGTGCAATTTTTTGTTATGGACAGAATCATTTTGGTCCTTAAATTTGTAGAATTTTTTTTATTTGATCCTTATAGTTCTCGGTAATTATATTTTAATTCTAAATTTTATTTACATGTTTCGGTTCTTGTAAGTTTGGATGGTAGTGAGAAAGCCATTACAAAAAAAAAAAAAAAAAAGGAAGAGACAACTTTGGGTTAACAATATTCTTACTACAAAGAAGATTAATTTTGATATTAATAGATTCATCTTAGAAATTGAAGTGTTATGAAGGTGAAGCTAGATGGTTTTGGCTTTTAATCATGCTAAAAAAAAATATACTGGAATATGAAGACTTCACTACTAAAAAATTAATAAATAATAAATGAAACATTGATAAAAAAAATATTATATTAGTACTTTCCGATAGTGATAGAAAATTTTAATTAGTAATTGTTGATGAAAATTTTGACAAAAATAAAATTTTTTGTAGGCAATTCCATCATAAATTTGGAATGTTGATATTTTTTAACAAAATTCCCAACGATCATTTTTCTTTAGAAAAATTAAATAAATTAACCCCCCCCCCCCACACACACACACACACTTTCTTCTTCTTCTTCTTCTTCTGGATTTGTGAAGAAGAAGCAACCCTTACCTCCATTTCATCACAAATCCAGCCGCCATTCTTAAAAATCCTGTCACCCTAAACTGCTAGTGATGATCTAAATCTATTAATGTAAACATTATGGTTAAATTTTTTGTGAAGCTTGTCTACACCAAGTAAGTAAACTTATCTTCTTTTTTTATAACCCACTTATGTTTTAGATTAATTTGTTGAAATGTTTTTTTATAGTATTTATAGTTTGCTTATATATTTAAGTTTTTTACAACTTTTTTTATGTAATTTTATTCTATTCATGTATAATATGTATTTTAGGGTTTGTTTGGGATTTAAATAATAATAATTTTATTTTTTATTTGATGAAATTGACTTTGATTTTATAATTTTATTTAATTTGTTTACAAAAATTATATTCCTTAAAAAAAATCTTTAACCTAATTAATTTTGTACCCTTGTGTTTATCTATATCTTATCCATAAGTATCAAGTAGTTACAATTCTAACACCATAAAAGCTTTCAATAAATTCTATTGTTAGGATCTTGATATTTAACTACCATAGATTATATAAGATCATCTTTGTTTATATATATAAGAAGTTGTAGATATTTTCATCTGAATACGCATCACTTAACCATTTTTTCAGAAAACTATCACTTCTGGTTATATGAGCTTTTTCAATGTCGTGACATAAGGATTAATACAAAAAATAGACATTTATAGATACAAAAATGATTGAAAACAAATTTATCATATAAAAATATATTGAGCTATTTATAGATCTTTAGTGTTCGCTTCAAAATCTTAGAATTCCTATGGTTAGATTTTGACATTTCTAATAAATAGATTTTTTAATTAATGATTTTAGTTTTAAGTTATGTTAATTTTAGAATAAACCAATGTAAGATAATTATTTATTAATAAGGCCTATTAATGTCCGTTCAGTCATATAATAATTGTTTTTCCAATAAATGCCTTTTTCTTAAATCTTTCCACCATCTCTACATTTTTATATTTTTTTTTATTTTTAAAATAATAAATTGAAAGAAAACATAGGAAATGGATGCAAAATAATAAATACAAATTATATAAACATGCAAACCATGAAAATCAACTTATTAGTTTTATTGAGTTATAAGAATTAATTTATAATTAACCAAAAAACATATGAATTGTTTTTAAAAGCTGATGTGGATCCACATCCACATCAATAAACAATTGTTCAAGGACGAAAAGATAAAGACAAGGCTTGTAATTATCTCAGACAAGACGAACAGGTTTAATAGTCCAAGACAAATATATATATTAATTTTTGAAGCCCCTCTATGCAAGTTAAATGAGTTTTTTTAAAATAAAAAAAGTGTAAGTATTATTTTACTGTGTAAAAAATATTAAAAAGACAAAAAATCATCTAGACGATATATATATAAGTGATTCCACTTTGCTCAGAAAATGTAAAGTTATTTATAGATGAGTGGTTTATGAATGTAATTTTAATAAATAGATCTGTTAATTGTTTTAGTTTTAGATTATGTTAATTTTGGAATTTTGGAGTTTTGTTTGTTGATGTAAGCTAATTTTTTTTTTTAATCTGTGCTCTTGATGCTTTATTGGAGTTAAAATGCTAAGGCACGGGGCATTGTGATGCGTGCATATGTTATTAATTAAATAATTATGTTTAAGTTATTAATTAGTTGCTTAACATGATTATGTTTATGCTTTCAAGGTAAATTATACAATATCCCTTCATATCTTTTCTTGATTTCAGTGTAGAATCCAAGACTTGAGCTTTCCTAGATCGATCCTGTCATACCCCCATTCATATATTTACAAAACAGTTTCTTCTTTCATTTAAATGTAACCATAATCATCGCATAATCATTTGTATTTTTATATTTTTAAAATATTTTTAAAAATATTTTTTTATATTTTTTTACTTTAAATTATTTATATATATATATTTTTAGATTATTTTGGTATAATAATATTAAAAATAATTTTTAAAAATAAAAAAATATTATTTTAATTCATTTTTAAATAAAAAATACTTTAAAAAATAATCATTACTACATTTTCAAACACCTCATAAATTTTAGAGATATTTATAAAAATATAAGTATTTGAAATATATATTAATGTGGGTGGCATGGTGTAATATTTTTTTATTGTTTCTTGAACTATGCTCTTTAAGAATTGTTTATGAACTCTGCACTTAAAAAACCACTTTTGTAATGTTATATGCCATTTTCTCCATTTTCTTTTGAGTTAATAATTTATATATTTAATTAATAAAAATAAATTAATTGAATTTTTAATCTTCGTACTCTTAATTCTTTAATGAATTTTGCTCTTATACAATTGCTTTTTATTTATTTATGAATTCCACCTTCTTACCATGCATGCATTTCATTAAGTTTTCTTTTGTTTTGTCTAATTTCATTAAATTATGTGATACGTATAAAAAATATGTCATTAATTAATAAGATTATTCTTAAACTACATATATGATGAAAACTTGAATTTTATGCCATTTATTTTATTATTACTAAAAACTAGGAAAAGTTGAATTATAATTATTAATAAAAAACTAAGAAAAGTTGAATTAAAAAAAACAAACCAATGAAAACTTATCATCAAATGAAAAAGTGAAAAATTATATACAAATATTAAAAAAATGAGAAAAAAAACAACAAATAACTATATTTTTTTCTCATTAATCATGAAGCCAAATTATCTCAAAATACGCCATTAATTATAAGAAGATCATAAATTTCACATTCATAATTTTATTGATAACAAATTTTTCATTAGATTCTAATTTCTCTATTGGCATGTTCTAAATGAAAATTTAATATTTGAGAAAGTAGAATATTTATAACTAAATTCTCACTTTTATTAATTTATGAAAAATTTCTATTAGTATGGTTTTATTAATTCAAATTTTTCTTATTTTTTATTTTTATGATAAAGGAGAATAGGAAAAATGGATTTTTTTTATTTGTATGGTGTAATGTTTCTTTAATGGGAATTATAATTCAAGTTCTACAATTCTGTAATCATATTCAATTATTTAAAAAAAATAGTGATTAGTCGGTACAAATTAGTAAGTTCAAGATGATTATTCTTTTTAATAGAACCCAAATTAAATTATCAAATTCAAAGTGATAATGGAATCTCAAAGAAGCTCAACAGTCCGAAAAAGATTGTAAAATCTAAACCACTTGATAATCCTAGAAGATATAATATAAATGAAAGAAAATATCTCAAATCCTAATGAATTCAACAAAAAACAAAATAACATGAGAAATTTTTTTAAAAAAAAAACTGAGCATCGAAAATCTTAAATCTTTTATATATTAAATTCAATAAAAAAGCTACTTGAATTATGAACTCATGGATACCAAATTAGCATATATTAAAATAAATAAATACAAGGGGAGCATTGATACAAAACTAAAACTAGCATACGGATAATGTTAAAGTTTGAGATTTCTGAAGAAATTCTCATAACAAAAATGATTTAATATATATATGTCTTGCTCTCCAAATATTCTAGTACTCGAACAACCTGGTTTGAGGATGCATTAATTTCTTAGTTATCGTGAACTGCGCGAGGAACAAATCATTTTATTAATAATTAATTGGAAGATGGCATCGTGGCACGTGGTGACACGTGATCAAATTGAAAGGTCCAATGAAGGGTGAGATTTTCTGCTGAGATTTTGTTGTTCTATTATTTTTATATACAATAAATAAATAAACGATTTTTATATATATTAATTATCATGTCTCATTTTTTTTATATACTATATATATAGAAACATTAAATAAGAACCACGGCTTTTGATTGAATACACATCACTTAGATGTTTTTATATTAATAATTAATGATTTTATCTCTCAGTGTAGAGATTAATTACTGTTGATGAGGTGAAAACCCATGCATGCAGATATATATTCAATTATTATAAAGCTACGGCTTGTAGATCTCCCACCATTATAAATTGAAGTCTCAGGCAAAGGTATCATGAAACATACAAGCATTAACAGCTTCAGAAGAGAATTAGCCATAGATCCAGAGTAAGACAGAGATCATGGACAGCAAGAAGGGCACTCTGCTGCTGATGGTTGCCTTGGTCTTTGTCGCCACCATTGCCCAGTCCTCCCTTGCTATGCGGCAATTTCCACTGCTCATGACTTCAAACATATTGCTGCAGGATGAAAGTAACCTTAGTTGTCTCCCTAGTGGAGGCTTTTGCTTTTTCCAACCGAAGAATTGCTGCGGAAACTGCGGATGCCTATATCCAATAGGGATCTGCTTTGGATCTAATTGCTAAAATTAACCAGTCATGTCAGCTTTCTCTGGCTTGCTGAATAATCGTCTAATATTGTGATGAATAAGGTCTGTGTTGTCTTTTAGCTAGGAAGTTATGCTTGCAGCTAGAACAGAGTTGCGCCATGCATGCTTCTATAATCTCTCTTTTCATTTTAATGTCGTAGTTGAAGGGCTGTGAAGGTGGGGAAGAAGGTTGGAGGAATAAAGATAATAAGGGAGGGCCCTCTTGCTGCTGTGGTTATCCTGTTGCACTTGCAGAAACTATCAATTTAGTTTATTTTCATTAATGCAACTCATCCTAGCTTGTTAAATTTTATGTTTGTGCTTTTCATAATGTGATGTGGTTCGCAGGAAGTAAGGATTTTCATGAAATTTGTGTTCTATATATTTTCTTGTAGAATGAAAATATCTTAGTGAAGGGGTCGACCATTTCCACTGGGGATTCAAAACGACTCCAAACTTGACTATACGGGGGTAAGTTGATGAGTTTGAATTCGATACCTATCATTTTCGATAATTAATGAGTATGAAATTCATAAAAAGACTTCGACTTTATATGATGATCACTGTAATATTCTCATAATTTTATGTCCCTTAGAAATTATATTGAGGATAAATAAATAGATGATGTGTGGCATGCATTATTTGTATTGTTTTTCTTATCTTATCTTATATTATATTATATTATATGTGGGTATATATAAGAGTATCTCAAGAGTACTCTCGTGAGTTTTTTATTCATTTATTGCTTTATTAAAGGAGTCACATGTAAGCTAACAACATTTACGTGCAATATTATCAAATTGAAGTTATGCAAAGCTTCAGTAGGTCCATTTATCTTCAAAAGGAAGATTGATATGAATTGAGACAAATTAAGCTCCATATCAACTAGAAATCAAGCTAGAAATAAATGGATGGTTTTCATGAAGAGATTTAGGGATTTTACCAAATCAACATAAAAGAAACATAGTGTGTGCTCCCCCATTTTACCTATAAATAGAGGGAGTCGTAAGAGAAGTAGGCACACAATAAAAAAGCATTAAGTGATGAGGAAAAGTGAGGTGAAAGTTATAGAGGGTTTGTGAGTTGAGTTGAGAGAGCCTTTTTTAATTGGTATAATTTTTTGTTTTTTTTAGTAAAAACAATGGTTCTTTGAATATAGATAAATTGTCAAATCATTTATTTTTTAACATTGATAATAAATGCTAACACTTTTCAATACAATAATGCACTAAAAATAAAAAATGAAAAAATAAGTACCAACAACTTTCAACGCACCACTTTGATTGCCTATGTCAAAGCATTTGCCCAGATATGTCATAAATGAAGGGATAATGAAAAGAAAAAAATAAGTTTGTGTGTTTAAGAACAAGCACTGATACATTAACATAAACTAAAATAATAAGGGAAAAGGAACATAAATGATTTTTTTTTTGGTGGTCAATCTTGGTTTTTCAATTGCACCCTTTTCTTGGCCAACTATTTATTGATTTTTTATTTTTTTATAAGAAAACATAATTAAAAAATATAGGACCAAAGTGTGAAAGGTGGTAAAATGTGTTAACCAATCTAAAATTAGCACAACAAAGTTGTTTTTGATACCTTTATTTTAATTTTTCATTTGATGTTCTAGGCCCGGGTTTCTTGCCAAGCCTAGAAACATCTATGTATTTTAGTTTCTTTCAAATTTAATTTCTAGGCAAACTCTTCTCTTTTTTTTGTGTATTTTTTGTTTGCATTATTGTTTTTATTTAAATTTAGATTAGGGTTTACTCCTTCTGTAATCTCAGGTTCGAGTCCTTGGTTGCTCATATAATGGCTACTGGAGGTTTACATGATCGTTAACTTCAGGGCCCGTAAAATTAGTCATAGTACGCGCAAACTAACCCGGACACCCATATTAATCTAAAAAAAAAATTATTAATCCTTTCAATAAAAAAAATTGACTTAAAAAACAAAATTGTTTAACTCAATAAGGGCTATGACTAAGTCACATAATAGATAGATTAACCTACTTTAAGTTGTGTATATTAACAATGTCATCCAACCATTCTTTTTATAAATAAAACATTGGATAACTATTTTGATGATGTTAGGACATATATATAGAAGTTTCAATTTTATTAAGCACATTTCAAACTTTAAATTCTCAATTCTTGTTGCTAAAAACCACGTTAATAATTGTTGCTTATTTTTTTATAAAAAATATTTGAATCGGAAAAAAAGAACCAGTTTAAAGCGAAGTCTCTTTATGGTGAATGATCGTATACTACGGCTGGCTATCTAATGTATGATCCAGCAATCAGAATGCCGTTACAAATGCCTTTGTTCACTCACAGTGAAAACAATCAATTACTAATGTACGTGTGTGTTTATAATTGTGGCATTGTTAAGCAAAAAAGCAGCAGAACAAGGTTAAGCTTGCATGTTTGATTTTGTTAATGAGAAGAGATGCTTGCATGTTTGATTTTGTTAATGAGCAAATGAACCATGGTATTCACAGCGCCATGAGTAAACGCAAGTAAGAAATGTGCAGGCACATGATTTGACGCACGGTCCCCAATGTCTTGTTTTATCAGCTATGATTTTTATTTTCTTATAATACTTTCCTACTTGCATAAAATAGGAACTATATATATATATCAAGACAACTGCCTCGCTACGAGTCCCTAATGTTTTGTTTTATTACCTTTGATTTTATTTTTCTACATGTTTTTTATTAGTTTGTGATCGGGAAATTGGATAACTAAAGGGAAACAAAATCAGGTTAGCCACGAGAACGCAGTGAACTTGGATAGGGTAGTAGAATTGTAGATCATCTTCTCACTGTGAAGTCACCACTTCCGAGATCATCCACCGCCACTGACAGCGGTCCAATCAAAGCCAACCGCTGAAGCCATGGTGCACATCACCGAACTTCCTCCACATCCCTCCAACACCTTTCAAACAAAAACTCACCAAAAGCACCTAGACTCCCAACAACAATCTCAAACACAGAGCTCTGTCAACTCTTTCCAATTTGCAGTGCACGTCTTCTATGAAGGATTCCCGAGCTGGGTGGACGGAAAAACCCTCAAAACTTATTTAATGAAGATGGGTAAGATTCATAGGTTTTTCATATCTAGAAAACGCACGAAAGCTGGAAAACGGTTTGGTTTCGTAACAATTGCGTCCAATTTCTCCGATAAGGTTCTCACTGAATGCATGCATGACCTAAGGTATGGGCAATTAATATAACCTGAAGGCAAATATTGCAAGACACTTTAAGAAATCTTTGGAAGTATCTGAGAAGAATCGTTGCTGGGAAAGACAAGACACAAAGCCAAACAATCTGTAGAGTCATGTTTGGGTTAGGGGAAGACAACCGTCTTTTAAAGCAAATGAACTTGGGCTAGGTCGACTCCATCTCTCATAGGCTTAACGAGTGTGAGTGGTTGTCTTCATACTTATTTTTATCATAATAAATAGAAATGGGTTTGAACCCTATAAATTATTTAATTATTTTTTAAGGTGATTTTTATCCTTTTTTTTCTTTTTTTCTTTGTTATAATTAATCATTCTCTTATCTAAAATTAAATATTTTCTTTTACAATTAGATAGCAACTCCTTTTATCTTTATTCACTTCACTGTTTTTCTATTCCCCTAATTATCCCTCCGGCAATCATGAAAAGAATAGGTTTTTGTAAAAAAACAAATTGTTGTATTTTTATGCAAACTAATTCAACTTTTATTATTTGTGGCAATGGAGACAAGAATCAGAATCACTTGTTTTTTTATTGTACTTTCACTTGTTTTTAATCATGATCCTTTAATACATATTATATGATATAGCAAAAAAAATTATTGAATTTTGTTATATATTTGATATCTCGGATTTGGATACACATCAATCATTTAATATTTATAGTAGTCAATGCCAACATACACTCTAGTATTACTATAACTATAAGTTTCTATTACGATTTATTCTAAATTCTTGGATAAGAATTCATGATTAAAATAAAAATTAAACCCATAGAATATGATTGGAAAGAAAGTATAGTAAAATAACATATAAATTCATCGAAAATTTTCAGCCTTTATTGGAACTATCACTTTGATGACGTTTCAATATGTGCCATGGTACTAACTAGGGGTGTTTATTTTTGGTTCGGTTCTGTTTTTATCAAAAAAAATAATTAAACTGGAAAAAAAAATTTGAAAAAAAAAACTGAAACCGAACCGAAACCGGGTCAAACCGACCGGTTTCGATTCGGTTTTTTAAGGGAAAAACCGGTTCAAATCGGTTTGGCTCGGTTTTTCCAGTTTGGCTCGGTTTTGGCTCGGTTTTCTCAGTTTTGGCTTGGTTTGGCTTGGTTTTGGCTCGGTTTTCTCGGTTTTGGCTCGGTTTTTTTTCTGGTTTCGGTTCGGTTTGGTTTGGTTTTTCAGTTTTTTGGTTATAAAACTGAAACCAAACCGAACCGGCTGATTTTTTCAAAATTTTAATCGGTTTAATCAGTTTTTTTTTTCGGTTCGGTTTTTTCAGTTTTTTTTTCTGGTTTTCTCGGTTTAATCGGTTTTTCGGTTTTTTTGAACACCCCTAGTACCAACCTCCAATTATTAATGGAAAGGTACAGTCCAACACAATACTCATATGGTTTTAACCACTTTAGGGAAATCAATTGTCCTAAAAAATGTCGGTTTAATTGTTAGTTAATATTGGATTTTTCAAAATACACACACACACACACACACACATATATATATATATATATATATATATATATATATATATATATATCTACACACACTAAAAATAATAAATTTAATGATTTTAAAAAATTTTAGAATCTTGTTAGATAAATTCAAAGTTGAATATAATTTATACAAAAATTATTTAAACTGTAGATGTTTCTCTTATTTTGAATAATTGTTTTAAAATTAAAATGTTCTGAATCACAAATCATCTAATTATCTAAGTGTTTGACCTATAATAGTAATTTAGTGAAAAATATTCTAAATCTTTTTAGAATAGAATGTGAAAAATCTTATAAACCACAAGTTATGTTGAAATTATTTTTTCTTTTAATTGTTTTTTTTCTTAATTTTATCCTCATACTTTTTTTAAAATGGTCATTGAATTATGTTTGAACCTATTAAGTTGATTAGGTAATGTGAAGGTAATTCTCACATGGTTAATTTTAAATCAGGTTATGCAAGAAGTCAAATCATAAGGTTTTTTTATTTATTTTTATTTTTTTCTTAATTTTATCTTTAAATATTTTTTTAATAATTATTTAGATTGTTTTTAATTCTTTAAAATTGATTAGGTCACATATTTAATTTTAAACTCAAGCTATAAACTCAAGTTAGATAAAAAATATAGTATAAAGGTTTTCAAAGCTAACATGTTAAATCAAATTTAATGACAATGCCAAACAATTCTCGATGACTTAAATATTTCTTGTTGCGTTCAAAAACAAATTTTGTATTTTGCATTGGTTCTTGATTTATGTTGGTAATTGAAAAATAGCTTTAAAAATATATTTTTCAACTTGATTTTACCTAAAATTACTTATTAATATACTATAAATCTTACTAAATTCATTACTAACTAAAAAATAGCTTATAATCTATCTAAAAGTAAAATCTAAATGAATAATTTTTTAAAAGATCTTAATTTATTTTTTTGACAAGGTTAAAAGTACAACACTACCATCATTGAGCTATTTTTAAAAGATATATTGACACTAATATTAATTTTTTATATATATTTATCTGAAATGTTGTCATTCAAACACTTTATTTCTTTTTAATATTTTTTAGCAACTTTATGTTTCATCTCTTAACATCCAATAAAATCTGAAATCAAAATGTGAAATTCTAAAGTAACAAGGACCAAATAATAGGTGGATTGAAATTTTAGGGAACAAATTGAAATTTTATGTGACCATATATGAATGGGGGTATGTTTAGATTGTTTTTGTTAAACGTTGTTATTCTAGTTTCTTTTTTAATTACCTAAAATAATTTCAAAGAATGAGCTTATAAATATAAAAAGTTCCATTATCCAAATAAAAAAATTATATTGTTAATATAGACAGGACAATGAATAATTGAACCGGGTCAAGAAGAACAATGCTGACCGCACTATTACTTTTCCCCATTTCTCTTAATATATTTGATAATAACCTGATACTATCAATAAAGCTCGCATATACCTTCTTCTTCTTCTTCTTCCTTTTCAAGTGTTAGATAAATAATTAATAGAAAACTATTTACAAAGCCTCATACTTGAAGCATTAAATTTTTAGATTAAAATATATTTTTTTAGATGTAAAATAGGATTTTCTTAGAAAGTTATTAGAAATATGAATCTCATATTAAATAATAAACTATTAGACCGGCATGCACAAGTACTTACTCAAAATGTGTAAATGAAAAGATAAATTAATAAATGCATAGTTTGTTTTTTGAATTATATATATATTAACATTGAGTCAATTCAAAAGTTTTTTAATAAATAACTTTTTACAAAACATTGTTGAGTTAGAAGCATGCTTAGAAGGGAATAATTAAATCATTTGAGAAATAAAAATAATAAAATTCAATATTAAAAAAATGAGTTAAAAATGTTAACTTTTAATTAAATAAAAAATTACTTAATTCTAAAATAAAATTTTGATTTAAATCAAAATTTATTTCCAATAAAAGATATTTGACAATTTATTTTAATAAAAGAATTTAAAAAAATTCTAATAAAAAATATTTATGGCAATTTCTTCTAATAAAAAAAATTTAAAACTAAATGCAAATAAAAAAATCGTTTAAAATATAAGCATATAGCACAAACTGCATTTTCTCATTACCAGGTACCTTGGGTGGTGGTGCCTGGTGACAGCTCTAAAATTTTCCCACGATACCCACTGTTTATGGGCCTCGTCTCCATTTGGAAGCCCAAATATCCATCTATTAGGCCAATTGTAGGGTACTTGAGCTTCATGCATTACCTGTTACATTAAATGGGCCCTGAGTAGCCTACTTCACTGGCCCACGTAATTGTTTTTTCACATTTTTTATATATCTATATAAAACAACTCTCTCGCCCAGCCACCTTGTGCTAAAACCTCAAAATCAAAACCCCTAATTTCTAATGAATGGAAGCCAAATTAGGGCTTTACCGAACAGATGGGGAAGATATCATTACACATGAAAAACACAAAGAGAAGATTCTTAAGCTCAAAAGAAGGTCAGTTTGCTTCCAATGCAGCTTCAAAGATCAAAACTTTTTCAACTTTTCAAGCTACTAACCAAACTGGGTCTTTTGAAATGCAGGTGGTTATTAGGACTGCCTTTTTCAAAATCTGAAGACAAAATTTTTCATAAATATGTGTAAGTCAGTTTCTTTTTCTTTTTTAACATAAATTTGGTTACTTTTTATTATTTTTTATTATGATAATCATAGTAATAATTTTTGTTTTTTTTTTTTGTAGTGTTTCCAGGTTTGTGCCTGAATCTTTGCAAAGGGATGATGATGTAAGTTGAATTACAAGTGCGTTTTTGTTTTTGTTGGAAAATATTTAGTGTTGAAGTCAGGGGATTATATCAATAATTAGTAATTAGCAGTGGGTTTTTAGTTTCATTCAGGAATACTTAGTGTTTGAGTCAGGTTTTATGTTAATAATGATAATTTGCAAGTGGGTTTTTAATTTTATTGAGAAATAGTTAGTGTATAAGTCAGCGTGATCATATGAACAATGAGTAATTGGAAGTGGGCTTTTAGTTTTATTGGGAAATAGTTGGTGTTTAAGTCAGGGTGATATGTACTTTATACACCGTTTTTTTTTTTTGTATTTGTGTGGAATTTCATAGAGTTCTGTAGATTTTTTTTTTCATGGCTTCCAAGTGAATTGGAAGGAGGCATGAAGGGAAAATATGAATTGCATAATGTTCTGTCTGTGTTAATTAATTGGAAAAGAATTTGGACTTTAAGATGGTTTTAAAAGGTGATGATTTTATCTTAGTTGTAGATGAGATTTATATTATCTCCAAACCCTTGAGCATGAATATGCGCTTCTCTCTAGCTTGTGTGGCTTGCCATAGATCCTGAAGTTTTGACATTCATATTTTGCATGTTTTGTTCACCAGATATTCCATGAGAAAGTAAAAGAGTATGTTGAAGAAGCTTTTGGCGCATGTAATGCTAAAAGAGAGGCTCATATTGCTCCAGACTCTAAACTTTTATTTGACAGAACCAAAATGAAAAGAATGCTCTTATCACGCTTGGATGCTCTGAATAATAAAGGGCTTCACCTTATTGCTACATTACTTACAGGAGGTGCAGTCAATTTTGAAACCACTCATAAAAAAATGAAAGAGGTGATTAAACAATCAAGATTTCTTAGGGATCCAAATTGCGATCGTGACCAAACAGAAATTTTGATGCTGCTGTATCAACTAATCAATAGCCCGCAAAATTTTAGAGAGAATTGTTTGGCATTGGTGAATTCCACATTTCAATCTCATCAGTCTGCAGCTATTCAAGTACTGGATGCACTAGACGACTTACCAACTGAAGCCCTGCTTGCTATGCGCAGAAAACTTAGTGGTGTCCCAGCAAGCATTCCCCGTTTACTGAAGAAGAAATACAATCGTTGTCGAGATAGTGTGATTCATTACATAAGGAAGACTAGTGAGAAAATGCTTTCAGAAATTGGCGGAGGGGATGAGCTGCAGGAACCACTAGCCAAAGCACTAGGGATTGCAGATTTATCTGTAAAGCTAACATCAGGCTCTTTAAATTCCTCTTTGAACAACTTCTGTCAATTCTCTCCAGAAATAAAAGTCTTGCAGAATGAGATATTGAAGGCTCTCTGGTTACTAGGAATGAAGAAGCTTAAATTACCAGAGGTGCAAACCTTGCAGCTTCTGCTGGACCCAAAGGCTGATGTACCAAAAGGAAGTCTGCGAACAGCAATGAATAAATTGTTAACAGAATATCTTTTCGAGTGCAGTGAGTTTAGTACTGTTCCTAAACCTTTGACAGAAGCTCTCGCCATTATCAACAGGAGTTCTTGCAAAACCCGGAGTGGATGCTACCCGAAGGAGCAAATTGAAGAAGAGGTGGAATGCATTTTAGGTTTAAGTTCTGAGATAAAGCAGGTGGTTTGGGATGTTTTTCCTCATCATGAATTTGACGAGGATTTTGCTGATGCTTATGTGGAAGAGTCAGAAGAAAGTGATGGTGGAGATGATGATTTTGTCTCTGATCATAACAATCTTGGTGAAGGTAAATCATATTCAATTGATTGGAATTACCAAGAAGAGAGTTGTGGGGAGCATATACCAATGGACTCCTCTCCATCTATCTCAAACCCTGACACAAGTTGTGGTCCTACTGTGTTCCATGAAACAAGAAATCATAATGTGGATTTCAGTAAGTTGAGCATAGCAACATTTGGGACATCTAGTGTAAATGAAGATGACTTGTCCGTGCACCATTCTCCAAATGGAAATTCTAAAGTCCATTATTCAATTAGAAATGAACGTGAAAAGGGTGCCACAATTGATCCAGGAAACTCTCAGGATGTATCACCACCTTCTACCTTCTGCTTGAAAGGGAAAAACATAAGTGGTAACCTATACCTTGGCATCCAAGAGATCTGTGACGAGACGAGTATGGTTGCTTACAATCTCATTGGTTACTTAATGGAAGGGCTGGCACGGAAAGAGGGCTTGGATTTAGATTGGGGAGATATTTCTTATCTCAGAGGTGATAAGTCAAGCAAAGAAAATCAAGGTAGTGAACTTGTTTTTTCTTCTGATTTCCTTTTCTTTTTTTCAAATATGCATACCCCACTAACTACGGAAATTATCCCAGAGAGAACATAAAGATGGTGCTATTATGGTTGTCACTCTGGTTAAATTTTACCCTGTTTTGGAAGTGAACCGACAGAAATGTTCAAAGTCTTAGAAAACACATGGTATCTTCAATATTAAGAGTTAAAATCAATCCTCTTCTGACAAGCGAAGTTTGTGAGTCAAACCTCGGTTAATCATGTTTTGAGAGAGACTAAAATATTGCTGCTTCAAGTATCAATATTTTTTTTCATGTGTCAATGATTTGACAACTTACCTTGACTTGTTTTTTTGTAGTTTTTAATGTTGTATTTTTGGTGCAATCTGCATACTAGGTAAAGCAAATGCCACTGGGGTACCTGGTAAATATCAACAACCATATCACCTTCGTTTTTCCTTCCTTTCTTTTGTCTGCTTTCATTGCACAAAATTCTAGAGGATTGTATTTTTGGTGCAATCTGCATACTAAGTAAAGCAAATGCCACTGGGGTACCCGTTAAATATCAATAACCATATCACCTTCGTTTTTCCTTCCTTTCTTTTGTCTGCTTTCATTGCACAAAATTCTAGAGGATAGAATCTGCTATGGAATATTTTTCCAATATTTGTCTAATTCATCATTTTAGCGATCTGGTTTACTTATTTTGCATTTTTTTTTAGAAACAAATACTTACTAGTTAAACCTACTAATGAATTGATTGTGGAAGCATGGTCCCCCTGGTATTTACTCTATGAACATTTATTGCCTATGCTAGGAATACAAGTAATGAGGTCATCCATTTGTATTTGCAGAAGAAAGAAAGAAATCTTCTGAGAATAATGTGGCTAGTTCAGATATTGCTCAAGTTGTTGAAGAGTTACTACCTTCCCTCCCGAAGAGGTACGTAGCTTCTTCTTTAAATTTTACTGAATAATAGAATTTTATTCTCCTTTTCTTATCACTTTATGCATGATACTGGTGTGTCCAGTCCACATTTTGATGCAATACTATAAGTTATAGAATGAAACTGAGCATTTTTTCGATACCAGGCTTAAATAATGTTAATAAATGCAACATTAGGAAGAGATGGAGTTATGTAAAACGAACTATAATATATCTAGATCTTTTTTGTCGATAGCATTGATATTTGGGATCTCGTGACTGCAGTGAGAGCACAAGGTTAAAGGAGTTGATGACCACATAGCAGAACTCTTCAAGACTTTCATGGAACATTTCAGAGCATTCCGACAACAAAAGAAAAAAATATAAGCAGCTTGGTTTGTCATTCAAGCTTTGCAATTTTAAGATTTTCTCCATTCTTCCCGATGTTTAGCAATGAGTTGTGAACTGCCAAAGAAAGCCATTTTGGACGGCAACAAAGATGGTTAACACCCTCATCAATTACGACTGGTCATTATACAGAGTTGCGACAGGATTGTAATCATCTGTTCTAACAGCCATGTTTTGTGATCAAGGTTAGCTATATGTATCTTACCCGCGCCCCCATCCAAGAAGGGTTTTGGACAAGCTTACTCGAAGACAGCAACTTCATGGTCAATTTTGACCAGAGTTAAGTGAAGCTGTTACATTTAAAATCACACGATGTAACAACCATTTGCTGTTCGTTGACCTGGAACAGCAATAATTTTGCCTCAACATGAATACTTTGACATTGCTGTCAAGTTATGAGAAAGAACTAGCACGATTGTTTTGTATCTTCCCATTTTCCATACATTTTGATTTTCTAACCCCTGTGGAAGCTGGAAATATTTATAGATGATAAAAGACTGCCAATATTGAAAACTCCATTTTCTTGCATTGTTGAGTTGTGCTGGTTTTTTAGTGCCCTTTCTTATTCCCCATCATGCGTAGAAAAACCTTTCAACTCAAGTTCACAAATTTGATGAACCGTCACAGTTAAATCCAACATCCAAACCAAGTATTCAGCACACCAATAATTGTTCTGGCTATTACATTTGGATCAAATACAATTTCATTTTGCTAAGGTTACGAAGATTACATTTCATTTCACACTGAAAGTTCCATGTGCACACCATGTCGCTAAGGCTTACACCACAGATGTCTTTTCTATCAATAAAGAATATCAGATTCACTCCATAAGAGATGTTATTTCTTCATTTGCCAGCACCATTCTCCCAAACATTGTCCCAAGAACCACTTGGAGCAGCCTTTGGTCCTTCAATGTAGCGAGAGTTCGCATTTGTACCTTCAGGTCCTGGAAGAGGAAGTCCATTGGGACCTTGTGGGTTAACCATTCTTGGCTTTGTTCTGATCCCCAGCAGCCTCAATACAAATCTAGCCAACTCTCCATACAACATGCCTGAGCGATCGAAAAGCTGACAGAAGAAAAACAATTAACTAATTAAGGATTTGGACAACAAAAGACAGATGTTCCTTGCGCTGCAGTTCAGAGATGGCCATCTAGAAACTCCAACTCAGACAAAGTGATATGCTATGGAACACAATAAAAGCCCTCCAGCCATTAAAACTGCACTTAAATATGAAATGGGAATTAAATACATGCACTCTCATAAACAGTGGAAGAAATTGCTTCCGAGTGTAATGCATGCCATGAAGTGATCATGATCACACTCAATTACAGAACTTACCACTAAGGTTAACACCTCTGCAGTAGGTAGCTTAAGTGATGAGAACTAGTTAATACTATCAAGTTGGATGGCATAGGTTTGTTCATGCTCAATGGCAGTATCAGAAACAGAAAGAAGCTAAAAGTGTAGAGAGCTAGAAAATGTAAGCAAACATTTGATTGGCAATCACTTATCCAGTAATAACAAAGTGCAAGGAAAAAGATAGGGAGAAAACCTGAAGAAGCGCAGTCATGAACATGTGAAAAGCCTGTGTATTCTGGTCTATAAGAATTGATAAGCGGCCAAAAAAGTTCACCACTCCTTGCAACTGCCATCATTGGGAAAATAGTGAATGTCCAGATAAGAATAAAATCTATTTAACTAATTAGAAATGCTGGTGAACCAATTAATAACATTGAAGCAATTTGCAACCATGAAAGAGTTCAAAAGTAAGCAGTAGACAATCTTAGTACAAGCAGCAAAACAATTTTATTGCCTCGAAGGCATACAAAGCTGCAAGTTTTTTTTATCGATGCAACCAAGTAAAACACAGATAAAAATCCATTAGACTGTTGATAATCTAATCTGAAGAAATCTCAGGTCTTAACCAACTGTGAGTTTGATAAACCTTTAGCTGGACCAAGTCTATTAATAAAATATTTCTACACCTCCAACCATTTCTCGATACAGGATATGTAACTAGTCAAAAGAAAGTCATGTCTTACCACTCGAAGAAATGAAATCCAGAAACCCGGTGGAGATGGAGGTTCACCAAATGGATTATTAGGGTCTTGAACTCCATAAGGACCACCCATGCCCATTCCATAACCACCCATTGCGCCTCCAAGACCACTATTGTACGTTCCACCACCATACATCCCAGAACCATAAAGCCCACCATACCCGCCTCGATACATGCTGTTTCCATACATCCCTCCACCATATAATCCTCCAACCCCACCATATGACCCTCCAACCCCACCATATGATCCTCCAACCCCGCCATATGATCCTCCAACCCCGCCATATGATGAGCCATAGGTACCCGAACCATATCCGGTATTATAGTTCAGAGTGGAATTATAACCTGAGTCAGGTTAAGAGAGAAAAAAAAAGAGTTAAAAAATATTCAACCATGTAAAACTTTATATTGCTAATCATTACTCACCTCCATAGTTGTTTGTGCTATAACTCTGCTCCCAAGGTCTTGCAGGAAGAGGCCTACCAACAGCATTTGTGTTATTTGTGGTATTACCTGAACTTTGAACAATTTCTCCAGGTCTTGCAGTTCCTGAAGCTTCAACAACATCACTTGTGCTGCCAGGTGATGGTGGTTTAAAAGGTGTAGCACCAGAAGAACCACCAGATTGCTCCCATGGTTTTGGAGGAGGATTGTTAGCTGCAATATCCAACCACATGATTATCTCGCAGAAAAAAATCTTACAAAGTAAAGCAAAGGAAAATTAAAATACACCTAAAAGAGTTAGCAAGGCCAGAGATTGTATGTAAGAAGATAAATTACATGATTTTTACAGAGCTAATGAAAAGCATCATGGCAGTTAAGTTCAGCTCAAGGAAAATACATTTTCAGCATAATCAACATTTCACAAAATAAATCACAGCAAGTTGAGACATTCAAAAAAGATGCAAAAAGAGAAGGCAGTTATCAAAGTCAATGCAAGAGAGAAAAAGAAAGAATAAACTTTTACGCAGAAAGCTAAAAATCATGTTTCCTAAGCATCTTCCAAAAACAACTCGAGCATAGCTTAGAATCAGAACAAGTCTCCACATGATTACAGAACATTTCGGATTTCACAACTTCAACTCATAGTCCTAACAAAATATCTGAAGAAATTCTATTCCATCATCAACGACAAAATCCCATAAAAAAAGTTCACAATTTTCTAACCTAAAAAGACCTTCAAACTATTATTGTAACTGTGACCAACACCAAACCCAATATTCCTTTATCAAATAAAAATACCCCATTTCTTCTTTTCTTTTCTCACATTTTTCTCACCTACCAAACACAACCCAACTTCATAAACCCATAGTTACAATCAAAAACCCATAAAGATCCCATCTTTAAAACCAAACAAAACCTCCCATCATCTCTTGATTACTAATATCCCAAACCCATAAATCAATCCTCTTTCATTTCAACTACAAAGATCGTCTCAAAATAAAAAAGGGTAAGCACATCAAGCTTAAATCATAATTTGAGAGAATCAGAAAGATGGGTTTTCGTTGTTTTTCAAACCTGATGGCTGAGGATTAGATGCCATGTGTGTTGAAGAGACAAGGCATCAGTTATTGGTAAGACCAAGGCACCAGCTACTGCAACAGCAAAACCAGGAGAAGAGTTGTCTTTATTTTATTTTTGCTTTTATTTCTTTTTTAAAAATCTTATTTCCTTTTTATTATTTCGTGATTGTTATTAATGACACTCTCTTGCCTCTCCGTTACCAGGATCCAGTTGTGCTTATTGTAGCTTTTATGTTGCTGACATGGTCTTTTCCTTTCCTGTTGCCACCAGACTTGTGGAAATCATATAGTTATAAAACTCAACTCATTCCATAATCAATCTCAAAATTCATTACCTGGGAGGCCATGGATTAACCTAGTTAATCCAAATCAACATTTCAAGATTTTTGTTTGAAAAGTGAAAAAGGTTGTGGTTTTGAAAACTCTTTTAAAAAAGTCGAATAGGATCTCAACTATGTATTGACTAAATTATGAAAAAAAATTTAGGTTAACATATTTTAATTAGAGGCTAATTTTCAATATCAAATCTATTCCGGTTGAATCTAAATTTATAAATTAGTTTATAAATTATAAAGTTAACCTGCTAAACCATTTAATAATATTAGTTAGGATATTTGAAGATAATAATTAAATTCAAATATGATGAATATTTGAATTAATGAATTGATTTGAATAATTAAGTTTTTTTATAGTTATTATTTTGAGATGAATAAAAAAAATTACATAATGTTGTTACATTTATGAACTTAATATATGTATATGTATTTGTGTATTGTGATGAATATTACCTAATTATTGCATTATAAATTATCATTAATCTATGTATTTGTTTAACCAAAACACGTTCATGATTGTAAAACTCTCGGAGCTAGAAAAGGTTTTGTACGAGTGGTTTATTCCATAAGTGAATATGATTAGAGAACTAATCATAAAGAAGATAAAAAAGTTACTGAAAAATATAAACAATGTATATATGCTAAAATTCTATTCTTCTTCAAAATTGACTCGAGTGCTTGAAATCAAGACATGGCATCAAGATGTATCATTGTTTCAGAGAAAGTGATTGGTTGATACAGAGGTTTAGAAGAGCAATTTACAATTCATGAAAAAAAAATAATAGATTAATTTAAAAAAAAAATCTTTTTAATTTAAATGAAACAAAATTGTTGTATAGGTTATAACCATATCATTCCCTTGCAACAAAGCAATTTGAAGGTAAGAAACAAGATAAGAAAGGACTAATAATTATTATTTTTTGTAATAAGGATGTTATGAGAAAAATTCCCTTATGGTTCCTTGCCTAGTATGTTAAAAAATAATGTTTCAAGAATGTGAGCCTAAATAGTATGATTTGGGAGTATTATGCCAACAAACAAGCATGAATGATTGTGATTTTATTTCAAGAATATGTTCAACAACATGTTAGAAAAATAGATGAAAAACATTCTTCTTAATTATTGAAAACTACTTTTCTCATTTAAAAACTATCGAGGATTTGAGAAATATTGAATTGTTTTTCTTGTCACACAATAGAATATCAAATAATTAGCCTCTATAATACAGGGATTACAAGATTTTTCAAAATATATTATCATTGTTGATTTTATCAAAATGTATTAAAAAATTATGAAATTCAAATTTTAAATTTAAAAAAGATAAATGTTTTGGATATAATGAAACTTGTAATCTCAACTTGTAATCTCAACTTGGATAACAATTATTCAAGCTAGTATAGTAATAAATTGTTTTCAACATGGTAAAATTAGGTCTACAAATAATATGGTTTTAGAGAATTTGAATCCACACTAAGATGATGGAGGTATTCAACAATTGCATATTCTAATAAAATAGTTGAAGTATAGTAATACAATATATATTGAATGTCTTTGGAGCTATCCCTGAGAAAATGAAAAATTTTAAAATGATTGAGAAATAAAAAATAACAAAGAAGACAAAGTTAAAAGAAAATAATTTTGCATTGAAGCCTATTTCATGCAATAAGCTTTGAAAGCAATAGTTGCATTGCATAATTTTGTACTGCAATACAAAAACACTATACAATAGTTTCACAATAAACTAAAAAAAGTTAGATGGGACTCTAACTTTTAAAGAAAACAAGTAATACTGATTTATTAATGTATGTGTGTAATTTTGATTTATAATGAGATTGTTAATTTATATCTCAAGTGAGATTTATGCATTTTTTTATGTATTATCTTATAAATTAGTGAATTATTAATTTACTCTAGTGGTCTAAGTCGAGTCCAATAAAAATTATTATTTAATCAAGACTAGTAAATTATCATTATTAGAATGTAACCAATAGTTTATATTATACAGAAGAGGCATCTCAAAAGTTATTAAATTATTTCTCTAAAAAAGTGAGTAAAAAAATCAAAAAATTAATTAAATTATTAAAAAAATTAATTAAATTAATTAAATTTTTTTAAAATTGACATGTTCGGTTCAGTTTCGTGAACCTGAAACTAAAAATCTGAACTAAACTGAAATTAATAAAAAAATTAAATTAAAAAAAGCGAGTCAAATTAAAAAAACTTAGTCAAACCAAACCAAACTCATTAGAAATTATAAAAAAAACCATAAAAAACTTATATAGTTTTTTTTAAAAAAATATAACATCAATAAACCGAACCAAAACTAGTTGGTTGAGTTTTAATTTTTATTTTAAAATAATCAAATTGAATCAAAATTAATTAATTTAAACCGATTTTAATTTAAAAAAAATCAATTTAATTATTTTTATATAAAAACCAAACCCAATTAAAAATAATCATTTGTATCTTCAAAACAATGAGGATGCATGCCTCATTTGTTAACTCCGTCGTTAACTCGATCCAACCCGCTTTCCCAAAGATATTAGAAAGCTTTTGCTGCTTCTAATTTACTTTCTTTGGGTTTGGTAATGTCGGTAGAATACTTATATACAATACTCTTTAGTCACAGAATACTTAATTTAAATTCTCAAGCATTTCAAGAACTACAAATCATAAACTCCAACCATAAGGTGGAGCTAACCACATTAAATATGATCATACATCAAATGCAGTTGCTTTGTGAAAATGTTTGTGCACAGTGAATGCTTGCTCAATGAGTTCCATTGATCTGGCCAATCATTTTAACGTTTATTGATTATCTAGTAGCTTATGCACCTACATAGAAGATTGCAGGAGGGTGCATCTGTACTTAGTGTAATGCTGTCATGTCATGCTCCTTCACTATGCTGACAGACAAGGAAGCTTGACAGCTATAGTAGAAATGGAACCCCTTCAAACTTGAACATTGCCACTGTCTCAGATTGATATGTAATCCCTGTACAGTCTAGATTTAAGGGCTCCCCAGTACATAACATGAGAATACAGTGCCCCGATTGTTTCTACAACTACAACCTCCTTTGCCACTACTAGCATATACAGCACTACATATTAACATATTATATTTCATACAAAATCGTATCTCCTTTACTTTTTCCTAGTTTTATCCCCTCTCTTTCTTTTCTGGAATTCTGACAACCAATCATAGAAGATAAGTTTGTGCTGGGACTGTTCAGCTGTACTTTTTGGAAGTCCAGCGGCAATTCAACGCCAATGAAC
This sequence comes from Populus pruinosa, assembly GCA_026413675.1. Taxonomy (NCBI): domain Eukaryota; kingdom Viridiplantae; phylum Streptophyta; class Magnoliopsida; order Malpighiales; family Salicaceae; genus Populus; species Populus pruinosa. The sequence goes on along the minus strand of CM048608.1, from coordinate 18,279,081 downwards.
AGCATGTCTTCCACCCTGTGACTGGTTTTTATGAACTTAGAAAGAAAGAAATGCAGAGAAAGTATAGCCAGTTCATATTTCCCCATTCCAACTTCCATAGTTTTACTCACCTAGTAAGGTGCAGAACCTGCATCATCATGAAATCTCGGGAAAAAGCAAAAGACTAGCTAGAAGGTAAAAGAAAGACACTAGCAAAAGTCGAGAAGGCCCATGTAACGCATCACCCATGTGCTAGGAGCTTCCTACCAAAAAGCTATTGCTGCTGCCAGAGCTTCCCATTATGAAAGGCGCAACGGCATCACGAACAAGGAACTTCACATTACGAGTCCCAACATATTCCATTATCTCCAGACACTCCTGCAAGTCAGAGTCACTCACCAACAGCACCCACTCGTCTTCATCATCTAGATACTTGAGTTGGAATGTTCCAGTTTGCAATTTGAACCTATTTGATACTTCTTTGTAGAGTTGCAAACATCCCGCTGATGGATCAAACTTGAAGCGGATTATATCTTCTTTGTAACTGGCTTTTACAGTAATTTTTAAATCACCATCACAGAAACTAGTTTGCACTTTTGAATGCTTCCTCTCCTCAAAGCTCGAAGAGCTTGATATACTGCCATGCATCATCGAACCAGTGCCACTTGATGAGTCAGTCATGCTTGAACAAGTAGGCTGGTTATGTTCTACATTTCCATCGTCACCCTCCATTTTGGTATCCATCTCCTTAGCGAAGGAGCTTGAGCTTTGAGACACAAAGTGAGTGTCCAAATTCTCTAGTATAATACCACCATTTTTCATGCCCCATTTGTTGCCTGCTCTTGCAAGAGAACCCGTGATGTCACTTTCAAGACAAGCCCAAGGTCCAGAGCCAAAGTTAGCCTGCTCACATAATCCAGCATCCGTTGCAGCTGACTTGGCATCTTCACTACAATCAATCACATGAACGCAAGACTCCTTTAATGCTCCCCTGCTACCTATACGACATTCATCATTTTCTACTTTAACAGTAGAATTATTGCCATCAGTACAAGGAGCTGGACGCACAGAAACTACATCATGGTTAGCTGGATCTGAATTTCTATTGGACAGATTTTTCTCTTGAAATACAAAACCATTTCGAAGATCAAATTCTTGCATCATGGCTCCCCCAGCAATGAAACCACCTGCGGTAGGATCAAATTTCAGCCCTCCTTCCACCCCCTGAACAGTGTCAAGCACAGTCTGTATTTTTTTTAATGAGCGGTTCACCTTGTTTATCTTGCGGGATGGCCATCTGGATATTCCATGTTGTCTGCAAATTCTTTTCAGTGTTGTGGGGCAAACTACACAAGAAGGAAATTTAAAGATTAACTACAAATTCTTCTAAAAGATGGCAAAAAGACTATCATATCCTAATAAGATCTTTTGATAAAGGAATTTGGGAAAAGAATTAACACAAGGTAACCATCAACACTTCATCATGAATTACTAGTTTCATCAATTCCAGGAATAAAAGAACCTTGGTTAATAAAGCTAAATGATCTAAAAAAGAGTGGAAAATGACGATTCTTGACTCAAATGAAAAGTTTTTCTGGAAGTTTAGATGCTCATTCAGAAAGTTTTGATACCAAGTCTGATTTAATAATTATATACATGACATGGAGCTCACCACCAATGCTTTTGGCAGCATCCTTGAGACTTCCAGAAAAGTATTGCTGAAGAACGCTCAGGCTAACAGTTTTCTCTGCTGTGCTTCTCTTTTTCTCCACCTGTCTTCTAGATCCACTCATTTTCTATGCAAAATATTCATAAAAAAAGAGTTAGAAATCAATACAATAAGCATGCTATTTCTACGTTTTCAGGAAAGTAACCAAAAGGGACAGAAATATGTCTTCAAGGATACCTGTTCGTTAGAGCTATTTGATTCTGTTTGACAATTTTTTGAAGCAGACATATTAAAATGCATCTTGGCAGCCGAATTCAAGTTTCCTTCTGATAATGCAGTTTGAGAGCTGCCCTTTGAAATGGACATTGGTCTGACGCTTGGAACTGCTTCTTTTGGCAAACCATCTTCAGAACATTCCTGCCTAACAAATTCTGTGTCTGAAACAGTTCTCAAACTCTTACAAATTCTCTGCATGGTGCCTGAGAGATTGTTCAACAGGAGCTGCTGGTCTGAACTGCCCTTTATATTGACAGGGAGAAAGAACTCTAAAATATAGTCCTCATCACCAGTATAGGTGCTTCTTAGCCTGATTGCAACTGCAGCATTCAGACCATACTTGCGTGCATGATGAACAAGTGGATACTCAGTTATATCATATGCCTTCACATCAGAGAAGAAGAATGGATGATTTGATTGTAGTGCTTTTCCAGCTATGCCTTGCCCTTCCTCAATATAATGTTCTGCACATGCATGCGCAAAACCTTGCATTTCTCTGTCATTCACATAGCAAGCTGTATCTTCAATGCACAATACACATTTACCACTTGACCTTGAATTGGCTTCCCTGACACGCACTTTTATGATTTCATCAAGAGCTTCCTCAGTATAATCACAAGGAATCCACGTGAGAGCCAGTGGCAATCTATGTGCATGGCATACAGCTCGTAGAACATCAGCTATTTCAGACAAGGCAGCTCTTTTGTTGCTTGAGAGACACTGAAAAGTAATAATTTCCCTTAGATTAAGTGCTGAGTGAAAACAGAAGAGTTCAAAGCGAAAGCCATGTCATCTTTTTCTCTTAGTTTATTTAATTATCAATTTCAGGCGTGTGGTTTCCCCCCTTTCTTTAGGGTGTGAATGCTAGAACTATCCAATAAAAAAAGAAAAAGGAAGTTGCTGATAAATACCTGAGGAAGAAGTCGAGGAGATGCAGTGCTCCGTAAGTTCACAGCCTGCAAACCATCAAGTCAACAATTAGGGTACCATCAGACATATCTTTGCACATAAAAGTTTGGATTCTGATTCATATGGTAGCCACATAAAACAACTGGCAAGCTTTAATCATTGGTGCATAAATTTCAAGATGCAAAAATTGTCCGAGTGATGAAAATAAAGAACTTTAAGAAGTAAGATGCTTCAAGGAAACCAAAAGGCATAGACTTCCATACACTCAACTAACTCAGGAGAATCCTTAGGTTGCATTTGGTTCAGAGTTGAAGGTTAGAGGATAAGTGTTAAGGTATGAAGTGTTAATGGGGTAAGAAAATGGTTGAAGTGTGAAGTGTTAAAGGGGTAAGAAAATGGTTGAAGTGTTAAGTGTTAAAGATGTTTGGTAAGTGTATTAAAAATATAAGATGGTTTAAAAATTTATAGAAAATATAATTAAAAATTAGGAAACGGAGTGTATTACTGGGGCCTAATAAGAAAATGAAAAGAGAAATTGAGCGGTGAGGTTGAGGAAGAGAGAGAAATGCACAAAAATAAAAATAAAATTTTTTAACCCCTTTAACAAAGAAAGTTACCAAACAAGATTAAAAGGGGTTAAAAGTTAACCACTTTAACCCATTTTAATCTAAAATCAAAACCTTAGATGTATCAGTAGTTGTTTTAGAAGTAAAAACAAAATCCAGGTAGTTAAAGATGTATTCCCATCATATGCAACAATTTTGCTTGCATCCTTAAATGATGCAGAATATTCAAGATAACAAAGTAATTCCCAGCAGAGAAATGTAACATTTTCTTCATAAAAATGCATCATATTATGGTTCTAAAACATAATAGTGAGGGAAAGGAATTTATCCGTCAACAACACACCAAGAGTCTGTGCATGCACGCTGGACTTGAGTCCAAAGATATTGCAGAAGCTAGAACAAGAGGCTTCCAAAGGGAGAAACTTATTTATGATCAACATTTTGTTCTCACTCCAGAACAAACAATTTCTGCCCTTTCTCTCTTTTATTAGATTTTTTAATGGAAAACAGGTTGCTAGGCAAGTTACATAATTTATCAACTAAATTGAGGAACAGAGACAGATAAAAGAGAACAAAAGCTTCTATACAAGAATATGTAGTAAAATGAAACTAACCTCAAGCGCATGGCAAACACTTTCCATCTCTGAATCAAAATCCAGTTTCTCCTTCATAGTGACAAGTTCCAGAACAGCACAGCAGGACATCTCATCAGGATCAAAGACCGGTAATGCAAAAGAACCCCGTACTTCATGATCAGCTGCGTGCTTTGCTCGTAAGTATTCACCCTTGCTATAATAAATTACATTTGAGGTCCACTCTGGAACTTTGGAAATGAATACACGACCAGGAAGCCCTAAAGGCAAACCAGGCTTCACTTCTGCAGGGAAGGTAAATGTTCTAGACACCTCTCGGAACCCTGCTAGCATTTCATCAAGCAAGTATGGTTGATCTGTAGTGCTTAACATGTATTGATTCCCAATCCTTCTGGGAACCCACACTTGTGCTAAAAAACCCCCTCCAGATGAAACCTTCAACGAGGATAATGCCCTTAGCATCCTCTCATCAAGTGATGGTGCCAGTGGCCGAGCAATAATATGATCTGTCAAGTTTGAGAAACGATTTTGTTGACCAGCATCGTTACTGTGCTTTGGACCCAAATCATCGGTATCAATTGAATCTGAGGGGTAACAAAAATGGGAATTTATTTGCTGAAGCACCACTTTATCCCCATCATTGTAAGAAGTCCCAGCCGCATTTGTTGTATTCTGTACAGGAGCAGAATTTAGTGCTGCAAAACTTCCTGGATCAAAGGATGGATAGGATGGTGATGGAAAGGATGGCATTCCAAATGGATCAAGCATTTGATCCATAGCTGATGGGTTGTTGCACAATTCAGCATAAATATCAAAATTCATAAGCTCCGAAAAATTGTTGAATGGATCCTCAAGAAGTAAATTCCTCGGGGAACCATCTAAAGGTGTGGCACCATCCATCTGAGCTCTTGGAGAAGCCCAATAACCCGTCCCCTTTTCTTTTGACGAGAAGGGGTTCTCCATTTTTATACAATCAAGCACTCTCCTAATAACCTCTCCCCTCTTTTCAATCAGAGTACCATCCAAAGGAACTTAATGGACCTGATCCTTCCTCTCATATTACTACACTTGAACTCAAGCTTCAAATCCATTAAGGTTTCCCTCTTTGCACTGATTTTACCCACCCTCTAAACAAAACACCTCGATTTCATCTCTTTTAACCTTCTTTGTTTTTTATTTGAACAACTAAAAGCAACTCAGGTACTCTTAAAAAAGCAAACCCTTTAACTCTTTCTCCCGCAATAACCCACAGAGATAAATCTCACCTCCTTCCAATCCTGCATAAATATAGCAGCACAAGACCATAAATCAAGATATATCAGCTTTCAGCTACCAATAAAAACATGTCACTGCATCCGCGGTCTAATTAATACATCACTCAGCAACAACAATCTAATAACATGACATCCAAAAATTTTGCAATCTCCAAAGCTTCCGTGATTTACTGGAGCACAAGTCCAGACTCCACAATCAACAATAAGTAACAAAACCCACCTCCAAGTTTGTCCCGTTCGCACAGATAAGAACATAAACGTAACTAAATATGAATAAAGATTGTGTCTTTTTTATGCATATGTGTATAAAGCTTGAGCTTTTTTTATGTTGGTTTGCTCAGAAATGGTCAACAAAGGCACTGAATGGTTGAATTCAATGTAAGAGAACAAAACTGAATCAAGACCACAGAATGATTGAAACCAATGCAAAAGAACTAAACTCAAACAAGACCACACAAATAACATCAAACTTAACCTTAAAAGAAACAAAATTGTCAAAAAAGACCAACCACTTACAAATCCCAATCTCCTCGAAACTTTGCGATTTGATTCGGTATGGAAGAAGCCAAGGGAGGGAATCAAGTTTTGAAGGGAGAAAGAGGGAATGCCGTGTATGAGTAATTACTAAAAAGGAAAGCCCTGGTTAGCAGGTATGAAGCAGGTTTGGATTTAGAGAGCTGATGCAGGTGCTAGATTTTTCTATGCAGAAGACCTTCCGTTTACTCAGAACAGAAATGTTGGTTTTCCTAGTAAATTCTAATAGTAATAGCAATAACCGTAATGGAATGGAGGAGTTAACCATGCGCAGAGACCAGCGAACTTAGAATATATTTTCTTTTAATTCACTGTTTTATGCTAGAATTTTGAAAAGGGGCAGGGCAGGGCAGGGCAGTAAATCTGAATTTTTATTTGACAGAAAGTTAATATTCTCAATAGCTTCAAAGGACGGAAGAGGCTGTGTACATGTGTGTGTCTATATATATATATATATTGTGTGTGTATGTATATATTAATATTTTTTTCAAATGTCTTGATATTAAGAAATAAAAAAATATTTTTAATATATTTTTAAATAAAAATTATTTATAAAAAATAGTATATATCAAAATACTAAATACACATTAAAGGGTTGGTTTGACAATAATTTCTACTTCATTAAAAGCATTGAAACGATTGTTTTTAGAGGAATTTAAAAATATAATAATGATTTTTTTAAAAATAATATTTTTTAAATGTATTAAAATAATATTTTTTATTTTAAAAAATTATTTCTATATTAAAATGTTAACACGATTTAAAAAAATATAAAAATTAATTTTAAATTAAAAATAATATTTTTAAAAAAATATAGTTGACATTAAGTTGAAAAGTACAAAGATAGTTTATACCAGAGAGGGTTAGGAAAATAGAGTGGTTGCAGCTTTCTCAATATCAAGAAAAAAAAAAGTTCAAAATGGTAAAATTCCTCAATCGTCCATGATGAAAGAGACAATCTCATGATTCTTGATTTGTAAAGATACTTTGTTCGGTACTTTATTTTATTTTTTTATTCAAAACGAATATAAACGTGTAGTCTAGAGATAGTTATCTATATAGTGATAAATAATATATATCTATATGGTTATAAGTAATATATAACTTCTAGGAAAAAAAAAGATTCACTGCCTTTTTTAATTAGAAAGTAGTTTTTTTTTAGTTATTTTTAAAAAAAATAAATTATTTTATGATATTTGGTAATATTATAAAAAATAAATTAAAAATATTTTTTAGTATTTAGTTATACCATGAAAAATAAATTAAAAATAATTTATTAATGTCTTAATTTTTTTTTAATTTTATTAAAAAACAAAAACTAAATCTTATAGACAAAACAATTGAAGGATGGGATTGAAAAAAAATTATTCTATAAATTATTTCAAATAAAAATAAAAAAATTAATAAAATAAAAAAATAAAAAAATAAAAAAATTGAAAGATAATGAAATTAAAAATATATATAATTTCATAAATTTTTCCAAATAAAAATAAATAGCAATCAAAAGAGTAAGAATCAAATATGGTAGATACAAATTAATAAAAAAAATAATAAGATAAAATCAAATAAAAAAAATAAGGATCAAAGTTGATATAAAAATTAAATTAAATTAAATTTTAAAAATTAAAATTAAAAAAATAAAAATAAAATATACAACAATAAAAAAAGGACCACTTATAATAAATAAAAATTTACAATTAAAAAAATAAAATAAAAAAATAAAAAATAAAGATCAAAGTTGCTATTAAAATCATGTGTGTTTAGCAATGGGGTGCTAATTATTAAAAAACATATAAAAAAATTAATTTAATATTTTTAAAATAAAAAATAATTTAAAAAGCAGGATAAATCACATATACTTATTTCTTTTGTTATGTTGAAGTCAAACATAAAAAATTAAAATTAAAAATATATAGTAATAGAATTTGACCTGATCCAAATTTTAAGTTATAAGTTAAGTAAATGAATTAGAATCAATTAAATTAATATTATTTTAAATTATTTATGTAAAAATAATATTGTTTTGAACTTTAAAAAACATATTAAATTGAGTTTTAATAAGATTTGATTGAATTACGTGTTGGAGCAACTTGGTTTAATAATTGAGATAAAAAGTGAAATAATTATTCTTCTTTTTTAATTAAAAAGCAGGGGTTCAAAATATAGTTTAATATTTTTTTAAAAAAAATCAATAAAAGCTCATTATTATCCTACTCATCCTCCGCCCATCAGCATTGCTGATAGCCTCAACTTTTTTAAAAGAAAATGGTGCAGTCCACATGGTAAGTTTACATTTGTTTTATTGCAACTAATCAAATTTCCAGCCACCTAGCTTAAAGTTAAAAAAATAATAATAAAATAAAATAAAAGAGCAGCCATTAAGAAACCAAAGGCATAACTTTGTAAATTGCAAGGCAAAGAAGCATACCTTTTTAAAAAAATAAATATTATTTTCCCATGGAAAATTGTACAAGAAAAGGGTACTTTTCACGCACCATAGAAAGTAAAACTCAATTACAGACTCTCCTTTTACAAAGAAGAGAACTTACAGTAAATTACCACTTGCTAGTTGGTAAAAAGGACTTGAATTTCTAGGGCATACTTCATTTTTACCCCTATTGTTCTGTAATGTTGCACATCGATCCCTAAAAGTTCATGTACTCCTCCTAATTGTTTAGATAGCTAGGAAAGGTCTTTTATTTTTCATTGTTTTCTTGTACTACTTTTGTTCTACTCTTATTTTATTGTGTACATGAGATAGATAATAAAAATAAAATAAAATAAAATATATAAATATATAAATATATAATAAATCTATCGTTGTAATAGTTGTTGAACGAATTTTTATATTTAAAAAAAAATTGTTCTCGATCTTATCTTTATTATCTTGAGATAGTAATCAATAGCTACATTGAATTCATCTAAAAATTAAAGAAACAAAAGTTCTAAGTTGGGATTTTTATTGGCTAGTTCATGATAATGATCAAAATGAAAACTTTTGAAAACTCTAAGAATAATACTGAAAGATTTTAAATCACATGGATAAAGATGGGAAATTGTTGAACAAGTAGGGGTATAAAATATAGTTCACACTAGGTCATTTCCTCACGGCACGGTGTGACTTGTGTGAATTCTCTTTAAACATTAAAAACTTACGTTGCTAATGTGTTTTATTGAAAACAATTATAGAAAATAGAATAATTTTATAGAAAATAAATTAAAATAAATTATAAAATTTAATTTTTAATAAAATTAATATTAAAAAATTAGACAAAAATAAATTATAAATAAATTATAAAAGAGTTTTCCTTCTCTTTTAGTTTATGTTTGGAGTCTTTTATTATAAAAAATTATGTTTGAATATTGAAATAAGTTGAAAAAAACATAAAAAATTCATCATGATAAATTTATAATTACAATAATTAGAATTAAATTAGTTTGAAATATCCTGTATATAACTCAGATTTTAAATTAAAATAATTCAGTAAAAAATAAAAAAAATTGAAAAAAAATATGTTAAGTTTTTAATCTAATGATGGAGTTATAAAATACAAAACAGCAATCTTGGCCACATATAGAAAAGAGATTGGCAATGACATGATTCCTCTGGCATAAATTCTCGAAGAGAATTAGAAAATAATAATTAATAAAAAAAAACAAAGAAAAGGACGACAGCAACCATGATTCTTGACCAGAAAGCTTAATAAGATTGATCTTTCATACAATGACGATGCAAGGCCGCAAAAAAAGAAAAGAAAAGGGTTTTTAATGCTACAATGCTGTCATCAAGCATGGCTTTCAATATATATATATATATATATATATATATAGGGGGGGGGGGGGGGTGGGGGGCTCCTGAGACGTGTGGGGGAAGATTATCAATTAAGAATTAAAGCTCTGTGGTTTCTGAATTTTTTTTTATGTATTTTTATTATTAGTAATGTTATTAATAAAAAATATTTTTCAATTAAAAAAATTTTACTTGATTTTTAAAAAAATATTTTCTTAAAAAATTTAAATGAAAAATATTTTTTGAAAGTTATAAAAAATTTAAAAATATTATAGTATTTGTTGATTATATTAAATTTAGTCCTTAGATTTTTTTTATTTTTATATATATATTATTTTAAATATTTATTTTTTAATTTTATTTTTAAAATTTTTATTTTTATATGAATTTTTGTTCTATTTTTATAATTTTTATTTATTTTTTTCTTATAATATTTTTATTTAAATTTTTTATTTATAAAATTTAATTTTTATTTTTTTGATTATTACTTATTTTATTTAAAATAATTTATGAAATGTTAATTATTATTATTTTAATTTATTTATCTTTTAGTTTTTTAGCTTTGATTTTTATTATTTTCATTATTGTATATTTTATTTAACATAATTTATGAAATTATATTTTTTAATTTTATTCTCATTTAAATTTTTAATTCGTAAGATTTATTTCTTATTATTTTAATAAATTTAAAAAAATAAAATATTAATAAAGTATTTTATAACTTATTTTTCATGATATAACAAAACACTGAAAAATATTTTCTAACTTATTTTCTATTATCTTATCAAATATAAAAAATAATTTATTTTTTTAAAATTTACTTTAAAAAAACTATTTTTCAACAAATAAATTGTCTAAGAAAATCATGTACTGTTCATAAAATCTTGAGCCACAAGAAATGAAAAAGATTGAAGTTTTTTTTCCCTTTCTAATATCAAAAATAGCATCCATGAATTATTTTTATATACAAAATAGCATAGTTGTGAAAAACCTTTGTTGACACATTGGTTTAAGATAGCTGAATTATTTTTATATGAAAAATAACATAGTTGTGAAAAACCTTTATTGACATATTGGTTTAAGATAACTAGGAAAGGTTTTTCATTATTAATGGTTCTATTGGACTATTTTTGTTCTACTTTTATTTTGTTTTATTTTATTCTGCGCATGAGATACTTATTATTAAAAAATATCTGATTATTGTTTTTTTGATAAAAAACAAAAGGTAATGAATAAATATAAATTATAATTGGTTAAATAAACAAAAATATAGATATAGAATAAATTTATTGTGAGTTCATTATAAGCTTGTAAACAATAAAAAAAAATTATGAAACTTGTTAACTAACTTCATATTAAAAAATAAAATTAAAAAAATAATCAATTAAAAAAAAAACTAAGATAAACCTAGATTAACTTAACAAATTAAGATCATGAGACAAATATAAACTTATAAAAAATAAATCAAAACAAATTACAATATAAAATTCTCAATCAATTAAATATTAAATAATAAAATTTAAAAAAATTAATTAAAAATAAAAAAAGCACATGAGTCAATATAAATTAACCTGTCAAATTTATAATTCAAGCCATGAAATCAAAATAATTTTATAAAAAATAAATAAAAATAGATTATGAAACCTAATTTATAATAAATCCAATTTTAAATTAAAAAATTAAAAAATAATTAAAAAATCAAGTTAACTAAGCTAACTCTCGTAAAACTCGTGACCTAAGTTATGAGAATAGAATAATTTAATAGAAAATAAATTAAAATAAATTATAAAAATTAATTTCTGATAAATATAATATTAAATAAAAAAATTAAATAAAAAATAAAACAAAAAATACAATAAACAATACTTTACTAAGAAAGGAACACTAAGTTCCCCTCTTTTAGTTTACATTAACTAGCCTGGATGATAATGTTTTGTTAAGGAATTAAACTATTTTTATTGTTGTAAAAAATAATGTTAACTAGCCTCCATAATAATGTTTTGTCAAGGAATTAAACTATTTTTATTATTGTAAAAAATAATATTTAAATATCAAGATAAAATGAAAATAATCATAAAAAGTTGATCATAATAAATTTATAATTACAATAATTAGAATCGACCTAAAATATGCAATCAATTTAATAACTTAAAATTATACATTAAAATAACTTAATAAAAAAATTATAATAATATTTTTTTAAAAATATATTAATTTTTTAACTTCATAACCATAACAATTAGATACAAAACACCAAATCTTACAGCTCACATGCCAACCAGACAAGAGATTGGCAGTGACATGATCCCACTGGCATAAATTCTCGAGGAGAATTAGAAAATAATAATTAAAAAAAAAAACAAAGAAAAGTACTCCGGCAACCATGATTCATGACCAGAAAGCTTCCATACAAGGACGATGCAAGGCCGCAAAAAAAAGAAGAGAAAAGCATGGGTTTTTAAAGGGACAATGCACTCATCAGTCGCCCCCCCACCCGCCCCTCCTCTCTCTCTCTCTCTCTCTCTCTCTCTCTATATATATATATATATATATATATATATATATATATATATATATATATATATATATATATATATATATATATATAGAGGGGGCGGATGGGGGGCGGGGGGCGGAGGCGGCGGGGGGTGGAAGCTTATAAATCAAGAATTCAGAGGTGAATCTTTAAGAAAATCATATGCTGCTCATGAGCCATGAGAAATGAAAAGGATGAAGTTTTTTTTTTCCCTTTCTAATATTGAAAATAGCACCGGTGAATATTTTTAATAAAAAATAACATACTTGTGAAAAACCATTGTTTTTTAAATAGGAAATACAGTATTTTGAAAAATAAAAGTATTGTTTTTAAAATAATTCTATCCATGTTTTTTTTTTAAATCACAGTTTTTTAAAATAGTATGGTAAAAAATTAATAAAATAGCACATTTCAAAATATATTTTAAAAGACTGCATAAATCTATTGATTGCACTTTTTAAGAACAAAACAATAAAACAACACAACCAACATAATTTTTTAAGTTGCGTTGTTGTTTTTAATTGTATAATTTTCATAATTTTTTATTTTTATTTTTAAAATTATGCTATTGTGAACAATCTAACCTTAAAAAAATGAATATTAAAAAACAATACAATACATTGGGTTGCACTATTTCTAATTGCACAACCCTTGAACTATATTATTTATAAAAAAATATTTTTGAAATATATTAATTTATCAAATCTTTTTCATATATAAATTGTTATTTAAAAAAAAATTGAATAGTAGGTGTCATGTGGTTATATGATAAGGTACTAACATTCATTGAACATGGGAAGCATTTATCCATATGTATAATTTGTGGCTGGAAATTAATCTCTTGTTTGTTTTATATTTTAAAAATATTTTAATTTTAAATTAATATTTTATATATTTTTAAATTATTTTAATATACAAATATTAAAAATATCTTTTTAAAAATAAAAAAAATTATTTTAATATATTTTAAAATAAATTAATTATTTAAAAAAAAATCACAACTACCCTAACAACCAACTTTAATAAACCACCGTAGTAATACCAGGAAACAGACAGCGGGACACGTGTCCTCAAAAGAAATTGATTGATAGCAGAATATTAATCATGAAAATGACAAGAGCAAATCCGTGAGATGAATTATTGTACGTATAGCTTTTGTTGTGACAGTGATTGCTGTTTAATTTCTTGAATAATTGGTTGAAAGCAGTATTACCTTAAAAGTAACTAGCAAATTCCCGGGTCTCTATTTGGAATCATTGAGTTTCTAACTTGTTTTTTTGGTTAAGATTTCATTTTTTTAAAATTAAAATTTTAAGTATTTTTAAATTGTTATAATATGCTGTATCAAAAATAAAATTTAAAAATAAAAAATTATTTCAATATATCTTTAAAAATAAATTATTAAGATGAAACTGAATTTAATATATATCATGTATTATTATATATATAGCTTTTGTCGTGATTGAGATTGATGTTGAATTCCTTGAAGAATCGTTTGAAAGCAATATTATCTTAAAATTGACGATCATATTCCCGAGTCCAGGTTTAAGCATAATTGAGGTGGAAATTATTTTTTGTTATGATTTAATTTTTTTTTATTTTTTTAATAATTTTAGATCATTTTATTGCATTGATATATATCAAATAAATTTGAAAAAAAAAACATTATTTTAATATATATTAAAAAAAACTATAAAAAGAAACATTTATCACCCTCCAGAGCACCTCCTGAACAAAGCAGATGTCTCCAAAGAGCATCTATGGAAGTAGATGCATGGATGGTTGCATTTAAGGCTTTTTGTTGTGGTTCCTGTTTCCTTAAAGGTGAGGCAGTTCGGAGCTGCTAAAAAGGTTTGGAAGTCTCGACAGCCTGAAGGTGGAAAGCATGGAGGTCATATTTCTTTTTGTCTCCACAACTTTTCAGTGCGAGGAATTTGGTGAACTGTTTTTTTTTATTTATTTATTTACGTGGTTTTCAAGTTAAATTGGATGCATCACAACTAATTTTATAATTTATTAAATATTTTATAAATTTAATAAACACATAAAATACCATTTAATAAACATGTAAATATCATGGGATGACAGCCATACATATCAAGGTTTGAACCCGGCTGGTGCAGAGGAAGGAATTTGGTTAAGTGTTTTACACTACAGAAGGAGGTTCAGTGTACATGAGCACATTTTCCACCGACATTTGACCACCTTTCGTAGTGTTCTCATTTGCCTATGGAACCCTTGGTGGAAAGCTGGAGATGCCATATTCACCTAGGGTGGCTCCCAGGGTGACTAGATGCATGGTTTGAAAGGTGGAGAAAACTATATTACTATTGTTACATTGATTTGATTTGATAGTTATTTTTTAAAATATTTTTTATTTAAAAATATATTAAATATATATATATATATATTAAAATTATTTTTAACATTAATATATTAAAACAATATGAAAAAATAATCTCAAGCTGATTTTTCAAATTCTTTTAAAAATATATATTTTAAAAAATAAACAGGCTATATATTTTAAATTCCACTTTCTTTAACGCATAAAAACTCAGCTAGAAATAAATATGAGAAATTGGATTTTCCATAGTGTTTGGAAGGTTTAAGAAAATGATAAATACAAAAAGAGGTTGATTGAAAAAATAGGAATAAAAATATATATTTGGAATAATTGTAGAGTTAACTTCTATATTTTTAAAATAGAAAGTATAAATAAATATGTTTAATTTTCATTCATTATTCTTATCTTTTCTATTACGAGCCAATAACAAAAAAAAAATACTTATAAAATTATAAAATTTTAATTTTTTTTTATTAACACATATTTCAAGTCAAAAGTAAGTATTATGCTATACTTTTTTGTTTAAAAGAGAAAAAAAGATAAATTAATAAAAAATCAAATTATTATCATTGATACACTTGGATCCACTAAAAAAATATAGTAATATTTTTAATAACATAAAAAAATATATTTTTAGATGGGAAAAAATATCATATGCATGGGGAATATGCTTCAAGCACCTCATCTTTTGTTTTAATTTTTATATTTATTTAAATACTAAATTGCTACTAGACTGAATTAATAATAACAAAAACAACATTATAAAAAGAAGAAAAAACCCCTTAATTCTAGGT
Source organism: Populus pruinosa (assembly GCA_026413675.1). Taxonomy (NCBI): domain Eukaryota; kingdom Viridiplantae; phylum Streptophyta; class Magnoliopsida; order Malpighiales; family Salicaceae; genus Populus; species Populus pruinosa. The sequence goes on along the minus strand of CM048608.1, from coordinate 18,263,817 downwards.
TTAACATTCCTATTTTTAAGGGTATTTTATGAAAAAAATGTGAAAAGATCTTAGTTCACTTGATTGTTAATGTTTCAAATAGCTTCTGAATGAAAAAAATGAAATTATCATTACACCGTTTAAGTGAACTACATTATTTTTCAAAGTTCATATAACTTGTTTTAATAATGAGGATATGATCTTAGCATTTGAAAAATTGATCAAAATATTAAATATTAAATATTTAATTTTAATTTATATTAATTAAAATATTAAAAATTTATATCGATCAAAGTATTAAATTTTAATTTCTTAATACTTGGAAAATTAATCAAAATATTAAATTTTAATTTCCTAGTACTTGGAAAATTGAGACTTTTTAGTTAAACTATGAAAAGTTCGATTCTCTTATGTATCAAACCCATTATCATTTGAAATCCCACTTTCTTAGCTCACTTTTTTCCTCAAATTCGGGAAACCAAAGTCACTTGCGAAAAATGTTATTGTCACTCAAACCTTGTCCTCATCTAATAGATGCACGCCTTTATGTGCATTTGTATAACTAGTGGGTCTCTACAATACACAAACATACATGCCTCGATGAGGTTCGATTGTAATGAAAAATAATATTTATCCATTCAGCATTTACGCACAATTTTAAAATCTAATATAGTGTAAAGTATAGGTCACGAATTAAAAGAATCAAACTTAAAACTATTTTAAAAAATAAAAATAAAATTATGTTTTTCTAGCAATTTTTTTTATATTTTTTTAAATCAACAACTTAATAACTAGATTTTTATTGGATCATTTAGATCACAAATTCAATTAAATTTTAAATTTTTGATTAGATTAATCAAATTTTTTTTTATTCAACTTATATCCATCTAGATTTCAAGTAAACTTATTGATAGAATTTAAAAATATGTAATGAACATTCAAATATAAAATATTATTAATTAGATAGTATTTATTTTTACGGTCAAACTGTGTTTTTAAATTTTTTATTTAAGTTTTTCTGCTTTAAAATAATTTTAAAATGTTTTTGAATTGATTTTGATGTATTAATATTAAAAATAAATTTTTAAAAACTAAAAAATATTTTAATATATTTATAAACAAAAACACACTTTCCAAAACAACAGTTATTACGGTGCCTCACTCTACCTTCTTACATTACTAGTGGTGATCAATTAAACCAATCTTTAGACATGTAAGTGCTCATCTTAGAGCTTCCTATTACTTACATTTTGTGAATTAACAATCAAAATTAGGAACAATTTATAACTTTAATTAGCTCATCATCGCTTTGCTCCAGTCAATGATCTTGTAAGTGCCAACTCGTAATGGATCGAACGAGTGGTATTAATTAATGACACACCAACTTGATTATTTTCTCGATAATTAAGAATAACTTGCAACAGTAATTAATTACAGCAAAACATTACATGGTACGTAGAGCTAAACAATTAATAGTCTCCACTGAAATTTCAGCAGAATCTATCCTCTAAATAATGCTTCCCACGCATCTATATACCTCCCCACTTGTGCTTAAAAAGTAGACCAAGTCCCCTCTAGCCCTAGGTATTACAGCTAATTCTAAGCCTAGATTATTGAAAAATAAATCATGTTTAGTTACGAGCATGTATGTGCCTAGCACTTGTTGCTTTGATCTATTGAAAATTATGCTCGTTTTGAGCACTTTGTCTAGGTCTGGGTATCCTTGAATATGATTCACCTTTTTAAAGAATAGTTTTTTTTTTTTCACGACCCCTTTTAAATATCCTTGAAAAAAATTATTATTATTATCTGCCCAGTTCAATTATACCTTCCAAGGTACACACAGACCCACCAAGTATATATTTTGTTGGAGTAGGTATATAGAATAAGTGTGATGGCCGCATTGGATTCTTCCTAAGATTCAGTTTCTCTTCCAAGATTTCTTGCTTATACATATTAATTTATTATTGATGATAAACATATCATGAGATCGATCGTGTCCCCTGTATTCCTTCAGCAAGGAAATTTGTTCCCAGCTAAATCAAACCTAGCTAGGGCAGCAATTATCAAGAACCTCTTAAAAAAATCAAGAAAAGAAGAGAAGAGTTCATTCCAAATATTTCTTAATAAGGCAAGCTCCATCTTTTAGATTTTTTTTTAAATAATCGTAAAGAAGAAGAAAAGTCCTTGAGAACCATCAGCTACACATGCTTGTATGCAACGTAATCCATTCTTTAAATCTATTAGAATTATTATTTTAGTTCAACTATCTTCTTTGTTTAATTATCAACAGCAGCTTATTTATATTTTAATTAATTTTTTTATAAGTTATTAAAGTTAATAATTAGATAAATTTTTAATAGTTATTAATATTGATAATCATAGAACTCAAATCTAAAATCACAAAGAAACAAACTTTTTAATTCTAAATTTTTATTATAGGCCACTTATTAGAAGGTTAGTTTAATAAATTTTATTTGACTTGATAATATGGTATATGATATTTTAAAAAAAATATATTTTTAATTAAAAATAAATTAAAATATATTTTTATATTATCTTTTCAAATAAAAACAATTTAAAAAGAGGTTATACAGCAATTTAAGCAAATAAAATAAGTAAGCATTTGAAATGATCTTCTTGGCACACAACGCACGCAAACAAAGAATTTATGTTATTAAATAATCCTCTTTTCAGTTCCAATCCTTGCCAACATATATAGACGTTGGAGACTGATCTTAATTTATCATATTTATTGGATAATTAATGGCAGCGACTTTGTATCTATTATAAGCTTTGTTGAAAAGCAATAATATGGTTTTAGTTAGTTCACATTATTAAAACCATAGTCTAATTAATCCTTAATTATCTGCGTGATTGGGGACTGTTTAATATCATAATGTATTGATAGATATTTTATGATCGTCGTTGTCTCTTACGCAGGCAAAGATGACTGTCCAGTTATCTTATGTTTCTCAAGTCTTCGTCTGCCTTGTCCTTCCCAACATCTTTCTTAATGACAAAAAACAAAAAAGAAGACATTTGTGGCCTCCATGACCTACATGTCGTTTTCGCCCTAGCTGTCATCTCACCGCATCAAATCACGGTTAAGAAGACTCCCATCAATAAAATCGAGAGAAGAAAAATGGTGAATTAATGGAAGATGACATAAAGATGAGGGTGAATACATGGATGCATTGACTGTTAATTTAAATAGCCACATATTTTCATCCTAATTACATCATCCTAAAACTAGTTGTTTCATAATCACTTGGTCCTTGATTAGAAAATTTATCTGATGTCAATATTTAACCTGAGATATAAAAGATTGATTTATAATTTTATCGATTGAGTTTGGGTGGATAAATTTAAATTTTAAATTAATTTTCAATCAGGTTAAATATTAAAATCAAATAAGTTACCTATATTCGATAAAGTTAAATATTAACATTAAATAAGTTAATTTAATTGATTTATAAGTCAATTGATTTGGTTTCGGTAAATGAATTTAAAATTTAAATTAATTTAATTGATTTAACAGGCCAAATTGTAACTTGGTTAAACTTATTTTTTTAAAAATTTTTAAATTTTTTATTGTATTATTATCTAAATCCTGGATCTTATCAACAATAAATCCAAATTAGTAACTTGATGCATATTACATATGCATACTAATATTCTATTTTGATATTTATAGCTTTACATAATCATTGTTATATAAACCTAGTTGACCATTGTGGAAATCTAAATTAATATTGCAAATGGAGTACAATTTTGGTAATGTTTGCATAATCAGGAATAAAAATAGCTAGCTAGTTGACTGTTATGTACTAGATCCAAGAACATCAATATGTAGGACAAGAAATCTTCCATGAATTATTATATAAAATACACATTTTAAAATTATTATGATCTTCGCAAGTAGGATTCAGTTGATAATTGTAAGTAGTTGTTAATTCTTGGGGAAAATCTCATGTTAGTTGGTAATCATCTTTCAATTCTCGAATTGGATCCCTAATTTGATTATTTTCTCAATTAAACCCCTAATGTATTGGACATCCATTTTTTAATCAAGTCTTGGGTTTTATATTTTGTACCATAATGGTGATTTTTTTTGAAGAGAACTTGATATTTTCATTAAATAGTTGCCATCGTTCAGAAGGAAGAACCCCATTGAAAATGCTTGATATGATGGGGATGGACTTGAAATTGACATGAGAAGAATCAAGAAAACGCAATATAATATGGTGAGAGAATGAGGTGTTCCTGTTTTTAATATACTTGGAACTCCATCTAAAGGCACATATATTTTTTTAAAAAAACTATAGTATTTCTATTAATCACCAATGAATATTCGAGGAGTTGGTCTAGTCTCTTCTTGGCTGAATCTGGCCACCAGCACAAATTTGAGAGGCTTTTCTAGTCTCTTGCAAGCACATTGAATTCACATATATTTTGGTTTCAAAAGCATGGCAGGCAATGTTTGGATTTATGATAGGTTTAAATTTCTGGGTTTTTCTTGAGCCTTGCACTTCGAGTCCTATGTATCATCTGAGACTGTCCCATATACTTGATGAAACCATAGTTTATTTATTAATTTGGGAAAATCAAGCACTAATTTCTACAACTAATATGTTTTAAAGCAATGCTAGAGATAATATTTGTTGCCATTGATTCGCCGAGGTGAGTTCAATGGTAGAAATACATATGGCTTCAATCCAACTTCTGTTGCGAAAGTTGCAGCTTATGGCCACATAGCACGTTTCAAGCTGGGCCTTAAGCCTATTCTCTCTGCTCACACCCCTCAATCTCTGTATCTGGGACCTTTTTCTTTTTCCTAATTAAATATAATCAAATTGAATCTAGGCTGTGCTTAGGATTTAACAAAGCAAGAACATGAATATATAAATGGGAATTCTGTCCCTGTTTTGAAGTTTCCGACGTAGTTTCTTGCAAGGCCACTCTTGCCAAGAGGGCCGATTGAATATTATACTGATGTCCGATTCTTCATCGCCTCCCGTTGATTTTTATAATAAGAGGTCCGATTCTATAATGTTAATTTAATATCATTGATCACATTACTAGATGCCCATCAAATCATATAATTAATGGATTAAAAACTTAATATTTGATATTATAAAAGATTCATAATAAGAACTTATAGTGTATCTAAAACACCCAACAAGGTAATTTTATCATCTAAGATGTTAGAACTGGCTTAAATTTATTACTATTTAGTTCACTTATTTCTTATGATCATTGAAAGAATTGTTTTTTTTTTTTTTTTTATAAAAAACAAGGGATATTATTACTAGCAGGATTCTAGCATAATAATAGAGAGTACAAAGTAGTCAGGATTCTATGTTAGGCTAGTGATTAAGAAAAATCAGGTTAAAACACTGAGTAATATTTTGATTATTGTTTCGAAATAAAAAAACAATGATAGCAAGATGAAAATGATATAATTTTTTTGTATTTTTTTATTTTAAAAATAAAAAATTTATATTAAAATTGTTTTAGACGTATTATTTCATATTCATATCCCTATTTTTTTTTATTAAATACATTTTTGTTCTTGATATTTCTATCTCTTTTATTATGAGATGGTAAACAAAATTAAAATTTTTTTTTGAAAAAAATTGCATTAATATCTTTCAAGGTTAGGATTAAAACAATGTATCTAAGCAAGTTAAGATAAAATAAAAATACATTCAAGCCCAATAACTTTCTGCCACCCTCCTTTTCTTACTTGGTCTCACTATTTTTGATTTTGGACATATTAGTCATTCTACAAAACTATTATTGACATAGAAGGACTAATATGTATGACATCTTAAACTTTGGGGGTCATAGGAGTAATTTAAACAAATCCAAAGCTAATAGACTAGTGTCCGGTTATTATTACTTCCATGTACTCTCCTTTGAAATTTTGAATTTTGTTTTTGGTTAAAAATAATTTTTTATATTTTAAAATTATTTTAATACATCAATATTAAAAATAATTCATAAAATAAAAAAAATACTATTATAATATATTTTTAAATAAAAAATACTTTAAATGATGACTGCTATAATTTCAAACTAGCTCTCTAATTGAAAATCTGACCCCACTTACCGGATTCCAATCGGACATCCTCTGCTTCATATAGTCAAATTCCTTGATATACTTACATATATAGAAGCAAATTTCAAAAGTTTTCAAGCAATTCCATACTTTTCTTCGCAAGCTTTCTTGACAAAGCACTTCCATGGCAATTTCAGCACCATCCATTGTCAAGATTTTAGTGCAGTGTAAGCTCCGAAACTTGATTTTCCTTTTTCTAAATGATCCTAATCAGCCAGATTTATTGATGAAAAAGGGTTATTAGATAGATATCAAAGAGTCACATGGTCTAGCAAACACAATTCAAGGAGGCAAGGAATCGAGGGGCAACTTTACTATCAGGAAATCTCAGTTCTTAACTAGCTGCAAATATTGCAATGACTTCATTCCTTGAAAAACATTTGATGGAATTTATCAATCACCACTTCAATGCAGAGTCCAATGTATAAAACACACTGCGTTTCTTCAAATGTATAAACTTTTCAAGTTTTGAAGGCAAATGATGGCTCTGCTTCATCCTTCTTATTTCTTCCCTGGACATGATCTTAGGTGTTTACGCAGATTTGTAGTTCCCCTTGTGCTTTCCCCTCGATATTTAGTGCTACAACTTCTGCATTTAGCCCATACTTCTCCATCTTCTCTAACCTCATCAAAGTATTGCCACACCTCAGATGTCCGTCGTCGTTTGCTAGTTCTGCTTGTATTGATATGAGAACTGTCCATGCCCACCAGCTCATCACTGTCTGGGAACTGATAAGCTTGAGGTCCAAATATGGAATTTTGTTCCTCAAAATCCTGTGAAGAGATAGCCAAGTAGAAGACGTTGACTACATGGAAAAAAGTAATCAGAGCTGCATGAACAACAAATGTAAGTTATCGAGTACCTGATCATGAGCCTCTGGCACTTCCACTCCATCACCTGTCGGCTTAAAAATATTGCATAGTTCCCTGATTTGACTTGAATTCAGACTACCAATTTCTGATAATGCTAGCGGTGGGCTGTCCGAAATAGCTGCCGGTCTGATGTTACTCGTTCCAACCTCCTCCATTGTGACTTCAACTTCAGAGCTCATATTAAAACCATTTAATTCCTGAGCGCAGACTTTCCATGAATTCCTGGAGTTCTTTTGCAAGATATTTGTGATTTCATTTATCAAAAGACGTTGCCCTGAAATTCCTTTCATTTCAAGAGGGAGAAAAAATTCTACTACGTAATCAATGCTGCTCACGTAGACGCTTTCTAGCTTGATTGCAACAACACCACGAAGACCAAAATCCCACGCTTCGAAAATAAATGGATAATCTTTCACATCAAGCTTAGAGATGTCAGAGACAAAGTACATGCTATTTGATTGAAGTGCTTTTCCAGCTACACCTTTCCCTTCCTCAAGATGGTGTTCTCCACAGGCCTCCATAAATTCGACCATTGTTGAGTCATTCAGATAGCAAGCACTCTTCTCCAAGCGAAGAATATGTCTATCTGACATCCATGTGAGAGCCAGGGGCAGATAATTTACATGACATATGTATTCCAGCATGTCAAATATCTCAGCAGAAGCAGCAACTTGATTAATTGAGATACACTGCAACATGAATAACAGCAATGTTTTCAAAAATAATCGGAACAAATCCATGTGTAATAAATGCGCACGCTGTTTCCTAAATAATTAGCAACAATTTTCCCAACAATTTCATATTTCCTGAATGTTTCCTAAACAAATAAGGCGCATGCCGTTATGTTTTCACTAGTTATAGAAGAAGCGAATAGTAATGAGATAGCGTGAGGCCTGCAGAATTGATAGCTCCGGAGACCAGACTTTTCCTTCCATTATTATGTGTTCATCATCAGGTTGGTCTTCAAGAAACGCAGAAGAGCTCACCGTCCCTGACAAAATTAGAAGGCTCGAACTTTCAATTTGCATTATGTTTCCATCTCCCATTGCAGATTCCTGATTCCAGTTGTCCAATGACTCTGCATAATCAAGATTTCACCACAACCAAAGAACACTTGATAACAAATTACAAGCAAATATATAAAACAGAAATATTAAATTAAGGTGGATGAGATTTGGGGAAATGCTTTGTACAGTTGTGGCAATGATATCTATCCAATCTTGCGACAACTGTACATAGCAGATACGATGAGATTATTCACCGCTATTAAGCTGAGTTGGATAAGATTTCCAAGCTGAGGTGAAGAGCAATGGGTCGTCATGTCTGTATAGCACAGGATGGCGATTCTTTTCTTCTATGTGGTATTCAGGCAAGTGACCAAAGAAAGTTCCCTTAAACTGGTTCTGTAAGCGAACATGACGAAACCCAGAACGACATAATCTGTCTCGCCACTCAGCAAATGTCTCATGCCGTACAATCTGGTCAATGCCTTCTAGTGCCACCAAGTTACTAATCTGCCGCCTAAAGTACATCTCCCACAACACCTTGCTGTGGTTACCGTGTTCGAAATTGTCCTTGCCAAGTGAGTCAAAAATAATAGAGTGATAGCGAAATGACTCGGTGAAACATTCCAAGAAATCCTGACCATTAAGGCTGGCTTCTTGTTCAACAACTATCATGATCTCTGGTTTGAGTTCTTTCAATTTAGACAGCACTGTCTCAATTGCACCAGGCTGTGCAAGCAATTTGTGGAGTTCAAACTCCCATCTGACAACAATCGTCCCATCCTCACTTGATCTTTCGAGTTTGAGAGCAGCTTCAACCATTTCAGCTGGGCTACTAGCCACCATATGCTTAACCTCAAACTCAATAGGAAGCTTTTTAGCTTCTTTGGGGAGTTTCTCAAGTATCTCATTGAGATAGTCACCTTTTTTGGACAGAATTGGTCCGATACTTGTTAAATGGAACGATATAGCATCACTTGACTGCTTTAGGTAATCATCAAGCAAAAGGCACCACCGCCGGCCGTTAGCCATCAATGAAAAGTCAATAACTTGGACTCTTTTCTTTCCGGTTAAGGCATCCACGATGGAGTTACGGGTTGTCAATTCTGAAAACCAGAAGAAAGGAAAAAACTGGTAATCCATGTTGCATCTCAAATCAGTGCAGGAAGGCACTAAAGGTCTGGGATTTCGAGGATACAGTTTATAGACTCGTCGAACTAGAGCTTCAGCAAAGTATTTGACAAGTTTGTCATCATTGTCTGTCAGGATATCCTGGATGAGTGAATCAGCAAGATGCAGGTCCCCAACTTCAATTGCCTTGGCACAATCCAACAATTTGTTGAAACCAGGAGCAGCCATTTTAACAGATAAGTGATCCCTTGATTGTTGTAGATGGCTTCAGTTCAAGCACCAAGGAGTTTCTGGTTTAAGTTCTTATGGAGAAACCAGCTCCTCTGGATGCTATCATTTGATTAATGTCCTCTCCTAGTTTACTTCCAGAAATCAACAGGAAAATGTTAAGAGTTTGGATACAAACATCAACTGTTTCAATGAAAAACTCCACCCCGTTTTGTATTGTAATTAAAAAAAATTATTAAATCATTACAAAACAAATCATACTAAGAGGTTTTCCACGGAAGGACTCTGACGTTTGTCAGGAAAACAGACAATAGGAAATTACAAGGATCAAATAAAGGTGCCATAATTTACAAAGGTAAATGACTCAAAACTACCTGAATTTTGAGTCATATTGAATTTGGTTATTGGATTATAATCTTTTTGGTTTGAGCATTGTGAAATATTTTTGGGAAAAAATAGGCCTTGTTTTCGTAAATTCGTTAATTTTTTTATATAATTTTTTCCAAGTCACATATTTTCACAACAAGTATCGTGTTTTTAGATTATCATTTATGATCAAAATTAACATAAGGATTTCCTTACAAAAAAAAGAAGTGCGAGGTACCTAATTTTTAAAATATTAAATTTCTAGGTTTAAATTTAGTTGGACTAAAAATTCATAATATTTTGGATCAATTAGTCTTTAGGTCTCATAATTTATTTCTTTTTTATTTTATTCTGTGTTGAACTAAGGTTTCTTTGTCCTCTCTCAAGATAATTAATTTTTTTATTAATAAAATAAAAAAAATTAATACTTTAAATCCTATAGTTTGTTTTTATATTATAAATAAAATTATCCCAACTAATTAAGTTAAATATTATTCATTTAATTCAATTAGTATCGATTCTCAACCAACGAACCAATTCTTTTATTTTTTTTAAAAACTAAAATCTAATTTACTTTCATTGTAACTTCGGCACTTCACTCCATTAACGAAGGTTTGGATTTAGCCCTATTGATTTTTTTTTCCTCTTCCTACTTAGCTGTCTTCGCATCATGTTTTCCATTTCCTCTAAATAATATTATTATTTCCTCTAAATAATATTATTTCTCAAATTAGTTATCCTAAGTGTTTGAGAGCTTAATAATACATGTAAACTTCTTGTTTATGAAATAAAACAACGTGTTCTACCCCTAAGTGTTTCAAGCACTCTCCTAATAACCTCTCCCCTCTTTTCAATCAGAGTACCATCCAAAGGAACTTAATTGACCTGATCCTTCCTCTCATATTACTAAACTTGAACTCAAGCTTCAAATCCATTAAGGTTTCCCTCTTTCCACTGATTTTATCCACCCTCTAAACAAAACACCTCGATTTCATCTCTTTTAACCTTCTTTGTTTTTTTTTTTTATTTGAACAACTAAAAGCAACTCAGGTACTCTTAAAAAAGCAAACCCTTTACCTCTTTCTCCCGCAATAACCCACAGAGCTAAATCTCACCTCCTTCCAATCCTGCATAAATATAGCAGCACAAGACCATAAATCAAGATATATCAGCTTTCAGCTACCAATAAACACATGTCACTACATCCGCGGTCTAATTAATACATCACTCAGCAACAACAATCTAATAACATGACATCCAAAAATTTTGCAATCTCCAAACCTTCCGTGATTTACTGGAGCACAAGTCCAGACTCCACAATCAACAATAACTAACAAAACCCACCTCCAAGTTTGTCCCGTTCGCACAGATAAGAACATAAACGTAACTAAATATGAATAAAGATTGTGTATTTTTTATGCATATGTGTATAAAGCTTGAGTTTTTTTTTTTTTTTTTTATATGGGTTTGCTCAGAAATGGTCAACAAAGGCACTGAATGGTTGAATTCAATGTAAGAGAACAAAACTGAATCAAGACCACAGAATGATTGAAATCAATGCAAAAGAACTAAACTCAAACAAGACCACACACATAACATCAAACTTAACCTTAAAAGAAACAAAATTGTCACAAAAACCAACCACTTATAAATCCCAATCTCCTCGAAACTTTGCGATTTGTTTCCGTATGGAAGAAGCCAAGGGAGAGAATCAAGTTTTGAAGGGAGAAAGAGGGAATGCCGTGTATGAGTAATTACTAAAAAGGAAAGCCCTGGTTAGCAGGTATGTAGCAGGTTTGGATTTGGAGAGCTGATGCTGGTGCTAGATTTTTCTACGCAGAAGACCTTCCGTTTACTAAGAACAGAAATGTTGGTTTTCCTAGTAAATTCGAATAGTAATAGCAATAACCGTAATGGAATGGAGGAGCTAACCATGCGCAAAGACAAGCGAACTTAGAATATATTTTCATAAAGCCACTCAGTATTTTAAAGCCACAATTAGTAGTATTTCCCACCAGCAATTGGTATTAGAACAAACGATGGCCTACACACACCGCTTGAAGATTGTCCATTGTCGCCCATGCACATCCCAAACAACCAAAGGAAGAAGATGATTGAGCCATACATGCACCATAATTAAGTCAAGTCGAGCTGTCAAGCTATTAGCCAAGCCGTCAAGCCATTAGCCGAGCTGTGCTGAAGAAAATTCATAGAATATTCTCGGTTCATCCCTAGTGAACCGATCGATGTTTATAATCGGTCCAACTTATTTTTGACTCATTACCAACCACGTTAGACCGGTTCCATACTATTTTGATAATTCCAGATTTATCTACAAGGTCTTTTTTTCAAAATTTAAAGAATAAAATAACTATAAAAAATACACAAACATTTATTTTAAACCTGACCAAAGACAATTATGATCATTAGTGTATTAAATTGAAGGAATTTCTTGGTTCATAAGAAAGTATAGAAATTGTGAGTATAGAAACTGTATAAATACTCATCCCAAACTTGACCAAAGATAGTTACGATAATTTATGTATAAGATTGAAAGCATTTCTTGGTTCATAAGAATATATAGAGATTGTGGAATATGGTTATGATGACCCAGATTCCAAAGAACCAAAAGATATTTTATAAGAGGCATAAAAACAAGTCTTCATAGTCGATAAAAAGAAAGACAACAAAGCAAAAACCATTATTTATCAAGGATTTGATGGGGCCACATTTGAGATTGTTGCTTTTGCAGAAATATCTAAAGAAATATGAGAGGTTCTCCAACAAAAATACAAAGGTGCTGACAAAATCAAGAAAATTCATCTCCAATCTTTGTGAGGTGAATTTGAATAATTAGAAATAAAGTCCTCATAATCTATTTCTGATTATCACATAAGAATTATGGTGATAAATAATCAGATGAGTAGAAATATAGAAGCTCTCACAGATGCTCAAATTACTGAGAAAATTTTAAGATTCCTAGATCCAAAATTTAACTTTGTTTTTGTCGCTATTAAGAGTCCAAAGAAGTGGATAAGTTAACAGTGGATGAACTTATAGGTTCTTTACAAGCTTATGAACAAAAGATTATAAAAAAAAATAGAGATAAGACAATGGAGCATGCCTTGCAATCAAAATTGTCCCTTAAAAAAGACATATATGAGCAATGAAAGACTTTAACAAGTGGATATACCACTTGAGGAAGAGGTCAACAAAGATGAGAATGATTTCAATGATTTTAAAGAAGATGATTTTGGAATAAAAGATTAAAAGGAAGAGATGGTAAAAACATCACCAGAGGAGGTTAAGGACAAAATACTTTTACTTCTAAAGAAAAAAGAGACGATTACAATAACTATGATAAAAGAAGCATTCAATGTTACAACTGTATTCAATTTAGGCACTATAACACTAAATTTCAAAGAAAAGCTTCATTAAAGGTACATGAATAAGTGAACTATGCAGAGGAAGATACCACCATAATAGTATCAGTTGTATTATTTGTCTAACAATGAATATGCGAGAATAAAGAGAATGTTTGGTATTTGGATTCTGGAGCCAGCAATCATATATGCAGACAACATGATCTATTTGGTGATACAGATGAGACCATATAATGACAAGTCATCTTTGAAGACACCTTAAAAATTCTAGTAAAAGATAAAGGCAACATCCCAATCAGGCTGAAAAATGATAATCATAGCTACATCGCAGATGTTTGCTATATTCTAACCATAAAGTATAACATGATGAATGCATGTTAACTTCTAGAGAAATGTTATACTCTTTTCATAAAGAATTGTCATCTAACAGTCAAAGACTACAATGAGAGATTAATTGCTTTTATGAAAATATACAAGAATACGATGTTTCCCCTAAACATTCAATATGATATAGCAAAGTGTTTGAGTACCATCACTAATAATAAAGAGTGACTCTAACACTTAAGGCTTGGACATTTGAATTTTAAAAGTCTGAAGATGCTAGCAAGTAGGAAGATGATAAAAGGTATGCCCTAGATTGATAACTTAGATGAAGTTTGTGAGAGTTGTGTCCTCAGCAAGCATCACAGAGCTAGTTTTGCTAAAAAGATCAACTGGAAAGCAAAGAAATTACTGGAGTTAGTACATACCAATATGTGTGGTCCTATAAAGTCAATGACAACTGGATATAATAGGTACTTTCTTACTTTCATTGATGATTATAGTAGAAAGATGTCACAATCTAAATCTTGAGAACATGACCGGAAACGCAGGAGTAGTGTTGAAATGATACCTCACCTTTGCTAAGCCTCAAAATAAACAAATCAAAAGAACAAGTTATTTAAAAAAATCATAACATTTCATAATTTTCAAAAATATTATAATATTCAAAACTAATGAAACCAAATGATTGTTCAAAACTTCTCATTAATAATTAAAACAAAAACAAAAATTTATAATACTTATTATATTATCAAAAATCCAAACTTAATTAAAACAAGGTAATAGTGGAGCGTCTAAGAGATCAAATCAAAACTAAAAGGAAAGCCTCGTAAAACAAGAAAAACATACTAACCAAACTGAAGAAGCAAGAACACTTAACAAAATTCATTTGCTAACATAAACTAAGAACCTAAAATAATATTAAGAATGAGGGGTGAGTTAAACAAACTTAGTGAGGGAATAAAATTTAATATATATTTTAGATATTAATAGTTTGCAAGTTGATTTATCTTGATATACATATACATATTATTGTAAAATTATAGAATACATGTCAGAGATTAGATGACACCCAAAGCTGACCACTGTGGGATGATTAGTTGTCACTTGCTGATTCCTCTCTCACCAGCTAGGTATACAGAATATTATATGTATATAGGCTAACTACTTTTTATTAGTATGAAGTTACTGACAAGTCCTATACCAAGACATAACAAATATTCACAAAATTATCAAAGAAATATATATCATATTGAATAAAATTTAGTTTGACAGAAAGTTGGTGTAAATTCAAGAATTAATGAGTAGTTAGAAAATAAAGTAACATATATAAATATTCAAGAAATTAACTACTTGTACTCATCGTATAATCAACATAAATATTTTTTTTTATAATATATGTATATTAAAGATTATCCCACTTCCCCGAAAAATATAGAACTAAAGGAATGTTAGATGAAAGACCCGAAAATTCTATTGAGAATCGTTAGGAGAACCTACAATAATATACAAAATATACTAAAAAACAACCCAAAATAACATAAATAAAAGATCCCAATGCATAAAATAAAACTAGGTTTAGTTTTCTAAGTTTAGGGACTAAAACGATAATTTTTCAAAACAGGGACTAACACATAATTTTACCAAAATTAGAGGACCAACCTAGGATCACCAACCTCGTGATTCCTTATATTAAATTGGAGAAACACACTAAGATCACCATTAACATCCTTATCAGAAGAACAAAAAAGGATGAAAAATCTAGAAGATTTATATGATACCACTCAAGTCATGGAAGATACAACTCTATTTGTTTTTTTTTTTTTTTATAGATAATGACCCACTTAGCTTTAATGAAGCTATCATAAGAGAGAAATGAATAAAAGCAATGGATGAAGAAATACATGTATTTAAGAATGATACTTGAAAGCTGACTGATATATCAGAAAGCAAGAAAGTAATTGGTCTAATGATACATTTTCTTAGCGTAGAAGTGACACAAAAGAAAAAAAAGGATTTTTGTATCCTAAAATGGTTATGTTAAAAGATATTATTAAAAAATTTAAGATAAAAAGTTGCAATCTGGTATTAACTCTATTTGAAAATAGAGTGGAATTGAGCAAGAGTAAATTAAAAAATATTGATCCAACCTACTTTAAAAGTTTAATAGGAAGATTGAGGTATTTGACACGTACTAGACTAGTTATTCTCTATGGAATAAGACTTATTAGCAGATATATGGAGATACCAGATCAGTCTCACTTGAATGCAACTAAGAGAATTCTCTGCTACATCAAAGGAGCAATAAATAAAGGTATGTTCTATACTTAAAGTAAAAACTTCAATTTTGTTGGCCACTCCGATAGTGATCGGGGTAAAGACCTGGATAAAAGAAAAAGCATAACAAAATTTGTCTATTTTTTATTTTATATAGGAGATATATCTTTCACATGATCATCTAAGAATCAATTGATAATAATGTTATCTAGTTGCGAAGCCGAGTATATTGCTACCAACTCAGTTGTATGTCATTTAATATAGTTAATGAATATGCTGAAGCATTTAAGATTTTCTTAATAAAGTCTTACAGAGATTTATCTTGATAATCGATCCATGATTACATTAGCAAAAAACCTAGTGTATCATAAAAGAAGTAAACACATTGATACACATCATCACTTTATTTGAGAGTATGTGAAGAGCAAAGAAGTTGCACTAATATCTTGCAAAATAAATGATTAAGTTGCAGATATTTTTACAAAATCATTGAAGGGAGAGATATTTATCAGATTGAAGTTCATGTTTGGTATGACATCTCTTGATTGAGTATAAAAAAAAAATTATTGTAGTAAATTCAATCTAGAAAGTGAAGGATTATAGCTACTAACCATGGACTAGTAGCTACCAACCATCTTTACATTATAGCCAATCGTTTTTATTCACATTTGAAATCTGTTTTTATATTTTTAATTTGTATATAAATAAACAGGTAGCTTTATGTTATTATGTGTGGGAAACAAAAGAAAGAAACACTAAAAAAGAAAAAAAAGGGTTTGTTTAAGATATTAATAATACATTAATAATACATGTAAGCTTTTTATATATGAAATAAAACAATGTGTTTTATTCCATGAGTATTTCAAAGTCACAAACCAACCAATGATCTTTCCCACCAATGCATTTAATTATTGAAAAACTGTTTAATATATAATATATAATTTATATAATTTTTTAATAGAAATGTTGTTTCTTGATTTAATTTTCTATGTTGTTTCTTGATTTAATTTTCTTATTGCATTGTACTCCCACTCCCACCGTACGAGTTCTTCGCCCAATTCACACTTTGCTTGAAAATTCCTTTTTTTACGAAAATATTGTCTCCTTCAATCATTTGACTTTTAAGAAATATTTCTCTACAAAGAAACCTTTATTAGTGTCCTACTGAGAAACTTTTTTTTTTTTTCTC
The DNA here is from genome assembly GCA_026413675.1 of Populus pruinosa. Lineage (NCBI taxonomy): Eukaryota > Viridiplantae > Streptophyta > Magnoliopsida > Malpighiales > Salicaceae > Populus > Populus pruinosa. Next base: position 18,246,942 of record CM048608.1, on the reverse strand, counting down.
TGCCTACTTAGCTGTCTTCGCATTCTGCTTTCCAAATCCTCTAAATAATATTATTATTTCTCGAGATAGTCTTCGCATCCTATGCAGCCATTGCTTTCCAGGAAGTGGCGTAATGCACATGCCCCAGGAGGAAAAATTAAGTAAACAGACATAACGCTCTTCCTTTGATGCCTCCTTTTATTATTTTAATGGAGTGTTATTTTCAAGATTTGAATTAGAACACTTGAATATTATTGAAAAGCTGTTTAACATTAAGATCAAGCTGTTATACTTGCAGGCAATATTGATATCTTTGCTGTTTAATATATGGTTGTGTGATTGGCCACTAACCCTTAATTATATTGGCGTGGCTGAAAGGGAAAACATTTGACCCAACAGTTCTAATGCAAACATTTCTTGAAAACCAGCAACGAGCCCGTGTTCCTATAGCAGAAAATATGCGTAAATGTTCCTAGAAAGAATTTCTGCAAGACATTAATTAGGAGAGGCAAGGCAAGTATGGACTGTTCTCTGTAATCAATTTTATTCCCCAGACCAAACACACTATGTTGTTTACAACAATTGAAATTCACATTTGATTTAATGCTGGGTTTACGTCAGCATCGATTCCTTTCAGCGTGCTATATTTGTTTGCTGTCTCCTCATCCATATTCTGGACATATATTCTCAAGGAGTCATTAGTTCCTGAACTTCTTAGAAAATATGCCTCAGCCTTAGCAGCCAATTCATTTCTGCATGAGTTGACATTACCATTGAGCAATCTCAACACCACATCCAATCTCTCTGTATCGCTGTCGAACTGCATGTCAGAGTCAAAAGATTAGAAAGAATGTGACAGAGTCGTGACAGTAAAGAGCTCATTAGAGTGAGAATCTTACAACAAAATCAGTTTGTGTCGCTTCTTCTGGTGCTAGCATAAACTTGATAACATAAACCCCACAGTCGTAGCTGCATAGAGAGAAATCACATTTACCATGTGTTTTAAATTTACTTAATGTTTAATCAAAATGTTGTCAACCAGAAATATGCTCTTACCCGTTGGTTTGTTGGGGGACATTCGGTGATCTGTCCAATGAAAAACTTGCAAATGACCAGCCATCAGGGTAGTTCTGTTTTATATCATCTTCGAATAGGATATCCAGGATAGCCAACTATTTTTTTAAATATCATAGCATGATTGGTGTTAAAGAATAATATAAAACTAATCATTGGATTTCACCTTAAAAACAAGTTGTCAGAAGTTTGAATTTTACTATTCTTAAGATTAATATATTTAAGAAAAAGCAGTGACAAGTTTATGCAAGTTTCATCTAAATGCTCAAGCTTATAGATGAAATGGTTTCCTGACTAGTAGAAGTAAGCGTAAATATAGGAAAGATATGGTTAAATTAGCAGACAAGACAAGGTAGCTCGAAGGGTGCTAGCACTTACCACGTTAGGCAATCTCTTGTCGACGGAACTGCCACTAGATTTAGCTAATGAGTCCCAAATCTCAACAACTTGCTTCTTCATATGCAGAACAAATAGATAGAAGTGTCTTCTTTCCTTATCAAAGGCAGGAACATACATCTGCAACCATATGTAGTTAACTGGTTGTCACCTTTCAAATGGGTCAACCAAGCATGGAAATGCATGAATTGGACTCGACGAAATTCAGACCTTACCTTCTCACAGCTGAACAGAGCAGACATATAATTCTCCCTGAACATGTGTTTCTTTGCAAAAGAGATACACTCGGATGTATCATATGCGTGCTCCTGTTTTACGAATGCGTATGTATTTCTAAGGAAATTATGTCTTGCAAGTAGGACTACATGGTAAATTGAATCGAACCAATTATACTATATGGAATTAAGATATAGGAAAAGTTACCGAAAAACAAATTGGAAGGTACCAATTTATAGAACCTTTCTTCTTCCTCCTCTCAGCTACGGTTAGGGCATCAGACATGACAGAAATGACGTTATCATCAAGGCATGTCTGTGGTCTTAGTGTGCAGAATTCACTCCGAGTCAAATAATTATGGTTGCAATGAACAACAATCTCACTGACAAAAGATAAGGTTCATAAAGCAAGAAGTTGAATTTATTTCTTTTTAAATAATGCATATAGTAACTTGGAAGAGGGGAGGAAATCTAACCTCTCATCCAAAGATGAGGAAAAAATGTAGTTGATTAACTTTAAATCCTCTGGACTCGTAGATTTGATCACCTTAAATGGACCTGCCTGGTGTCTAGGCATTTGATGTTCTGAATTTCCCTGTTGCTTTCTTGAACTAGACATTAAGCGATCTATAGTCTCGTCCAATGAAGGTGAAAATATGTTGTCGATTAACTCAAAATGCTCTAGGCTGTCCGCTTCGATCACCATAAATGGAACAGGCTGATCTTTAGGTGTTCGCTGTTCTGCTTCTCTCTTTTTCTGACAATTTCTCAAGTGTTTAAGTAGATTTGTAGTTCCCCTAGTACTTTCACCTCGATACCTCTTCTTACAATGTTTACAGATGGCCCATTCCGCACCATTGTCATCTTTCAACTTATAGAAGTCTTTCCACACTTTGGATCTCGATTTTTTGGAACTTGGAGGTTTTACTGGACGAGCCCACTGGGGAGTTTTGGGCAATGTGGTGCCAGTAGTTTGTCCTTCGACTTCCTTATAAGAGATAGCCAAGTAATGTTAGATAATTTTACTGCATTTGCAAGCAAATCTGGCGTAATATACGCGTAGAATATGATCAATAAAACAATTCACCAAGTTATTATAGTGACCGAGATAGAGTAAAAGAAAGGTACCTGCTCATCATGCCCATCACTCAAGCAGCCATCCAATGCAATGATTATATCTTCTGTATTCAAACCGCCAAAATCTGAAAACCCCCGTGGAGAGCTGCCAGAAACAATAGCTGCTGTTTTATCAGACTTCCCTGCCTCTTCAATCCCAGTTTCATTACCCCAAAGTCTCCATGAATTCCCACAGTTTTCGGTCAAGGTTAATATGATTTCCTTCGTCAATACCAATTGTTCTGAAATTTCTCTCATTTCCAGAGGGAAAACGAGTTCTAATATATAATCAACACTACTCATGTAGGTGCTTGCAAGCTTAATTGCAAGAACAGCATGAAGGCCAAACTCCCATGCAACATGAAGAAATGGATAATCGATTACATCAAGGTCTGCAACGTCAGGGACAAATTGCATCTTTGATTGAAGTGCTTTTCCAGCTACCCCTTGCCCTTCCTCAAGAGGAGGTCCTTCAAAACATGCCTCAACGAAACCTTTCATTCCTACATCATTAACAAAGCACGCAGTATCCACGATGTGCAGCCTAAATTTCTCTCTTGAATTTGTATCATCCTCTCTCCTGTCTGAAATCCATGTTAGAGCCATCGGCAGATCATGTACATGACATACATATTCCAATATGTCAAATATCTCAGCTGAAGCAGCGATCTGGTTAATTGAGAAGCACTGCAACAAGAATAATATGAACTTTTAATTGAGGTACAATAAAGATCGAAGTAAAGCACTTTTATAATAACACATGAAATTTTATTTTGTTTATGCGGTGCAAACGGCTTCTTCTACCTCCATGGATATTATCAAAATCTAAATCTAAAAATTCGCTAAAAAATAATGTACATAAAAATAAAAATTCAATTAATGATTTTGTAGTATTTACTAACATTCTCTTTCAAGTTAAAAGCTAGTTAAATTTTTTATTATTAAAACTATGATGTTCATCACCTAAACTTTTAAGTAGGATGAACTCTAATAAATAATTCTATATTATTTAATAACTTTAGAAGACAATAGAAAAAGTGAGGGTCCTTATGATAACGAATTGCCATCATATTTAATAAAAAATCATCTCATTTAAAAGTTTAAATTTGTTAATTAAATTCTAAAGATATAATTCTCATAAAGTGAAAACCCTTGAAATTTAACTTCAAAATATAATTTATATTATTTTTTTATATGCATTTCATGAATAAAAGCCATTAAAGCTTGAACTCAAGATATGATTTATCATTTCAAGTAAAAGTTAAAATTTAAAATTTACATGAATCCATGTTATATTATGCCTTATTTTTATTAAATAGAATTGAGATGTTAAGATTTAAATTTGTGAGTGTTTAGTCATCAAAATTGATTTGATATCATATAAAAAAACAACCTCATCTAAAATTTTAAATTATTAAATAAAATATTAAAATATAATTTATATTTTTTCCAACTAATTTTATTCTAGCTTCATCCAATTGATAACTTTCTTTATAATTTTTTTCATTAGAATGCAAGTATGATTTAAAGCCATATTGGCTCATTTAATGATGCAATCTAATGGAAACTATCAATTTGACGAAGGGACAAATTTGACCAATACAAACTAAAATAAAGTGGTTTTTCCATCCAGACAGAAATAGAGAAAACGATACCTCTGCCGACCAAATATTTCCTTTCATCATGATAGTAGCATCATTTGCGTCGTCTTCATGGGATACAGAATTGCTTGCTGTCCCGGACTCCCGACTGGCATCTTGTGCTATGTTAAAACTGCCCAGCATAGATCCTAGGTCACCTATTTCCATGCTTATTGACTCTGCATAGTCAATATTATTATTACCGCAGCCAAAAACATGCATTTCAATAATTAATTCATGAAACCAAGCTATATTTAGTACATTAAAAAACAAAGTTTCTTAATCAGTAGAACTCTGATAGATGTAATTGTAGGAAGCAGCGTGCTCACCATTGTGACTTAGGTCAGGTTTCCAAGCCGAAGAGATAGCGAAAGGGTAATCGAGCCGGCAGAGCAGGGGACGCCGATTCTTTTCTTCTATTCTATATTGATTAGTCTTGTTATTAAAAAACATAGTTTCACGGAACAATATGCGAGCAGGATGAAAACCAGCTCGAAACAGTCTGTCTCGCCACTGAGCCCATGTCTCATGTCGCTCAACATGGCCGATGCCCTCTTCAGCGACCACTTTGCTAATCTGGCGCCTAAAATTCCTCTCCCATAGAACTCTATAATCTTCAAGTCTTTCAAATTTATCCTCCTCGAGGGAGTCAAACATAACAGAGTAATACTTGAATGATTTGCCGAGGCGGTCCATCAAATCTGGACTGTTATGATCCGCTTCCTGTTCGACAATTACCATGACCTCTGGTTTGAGGTCCTTCAATTTTGACATCACCAGATTGAATATTGCACTGGGCACTGCAAGCAATTTGTGTAGTTCAAATTCCCATTCCACTACCACCGCCTCTCCCTTGCTTCTTCTGCCGAGTTGGAGAGTAGCTCCAACTATCTCACCTGCACTATTAGCAAGATATTCTCCATACTCGAAATCAATTTGATGGTTTTCAGCCGTTTTAGTGAGGATCAAACTAATTAACTTGAGGTACCCAAGATGTTTTGATAATTTTGGCCCGACGAAAGTTATCCGGTATGACAATCGGCTACCAAGTTCGCTTGCAAGCACTTTCATCAGGGTAGCATGCTGCCAGATATCCACCGCAACGGAAAAGTCAATAATGTGAACTTGTTTTTTTCCACGCAGTGCATCATAGAAGGGAGGCATGATGGTGTAGCTAGAAAACGAGAGGAAAGGTTCGAATTTGCAACCGAGGATGTCCATATCTTCTCTGAAACGTACTAACGGTATAGGATTTCGAGGATACAGTTTATACAGTCGCCGAACAAGAGCTTCAGCGAAGTATTTGACAACTTTTCTTGTGGCTAAATTGGCTTCAGTGGAACTTTGGAGTCCGATTTCCTTGAAGAGTGAATCTGCATGTTTCAGATCACCATCTTCAATTGCGCTGGCGCATTCCATCAATTTTTCAAGAAGGGAAGGGGCCATTTTTAGCAATAAATGAAGCTATGAATTTATCTATCCTTTTCTGGTACATGGTTTTATGCAGGTAACTATTTGCCTTTATAGATGGTCACAAGTCATCTCCTCTAATTCTGTACTATTATTATTTCTTAAAGTTGACTTCTATCCCAGCATAGAAGTGATCATCATTGACATTTTGATTACATCGAAAAGCCAACAGAGACAAAGTACAAAAAAAATTCTGACAAGAAACTACTAAGAACATGAAAAATTGTTTCATTTTTATTGGTACGTGGGTTTCAAGATTGGATGGAATTAGACCACTTGATAATTGAAAATCATTTAATCAAGATGTTATAGTTAGAGTCAAGATGCAAACAAGATAGACAAATTTAATCAATATAGTACTCTTAACTAAAGAGGGCAATGGACAAGACAGACAAGCTACGCCTACTTAGGCCTTCAAAAACAAGTAAGTGCCACTGGACGTGGAAGGATAACCCTGCACACCTGCCCTAATATATATTTTATTAACAAGATATGTGGTTAACATGTATATATTTTTATTAATTCAATAAAACTTAAAGTTAATAATTATATAAATTTTTAATAATTTTAAAATTTATAAATTTTAAACTGATAATTTTAGAAAGTAAATTTAGATTCTAATTAGTTAAATTATACTTCTCTATAATACTTACCTAAAATATCATATAATATTCAACTTGGTGCTTGCTTGGATATACCATGTCTTATATTCTAGTACAATTTTCAACAACCTTTTTTTACTCGAAAATTAGAGGCTTAAAGTTTGGAAATAAAATATCAATTTTCAACCTCTTTCACTCTAAACATCTAAAATATGAATACAAGGAAGCTAAGATCAATGATTTATGTGACCGACAATATCAAATCAAGATTTTCGTTCTTCACCTCTCTCTCTCTCTCTCCCCCCTCAAATTTATCCTCGGAACAAAATAAAACATTAAATGGAATTAATCATCCACAAGCAATTGTTATAAAAAAAGAACAGTGATTGAGTTGTAAGAACAAACTTCATGGAAATGCATAGATTTCTATATATGCATTGGGCCAACACATACAAGGGCTTATATATAATCGTTTTATTTTCCTCTGTTCTTTTCATATGGGACAAGTCTGACATTGATGTGCCCACGTCCATCTCATGGATTGTAGATCCCTATTGTATATGAGCGCATTACTCTTATCATTTCCTTTCAATATATGTAATATTTGTCATTCAAAAGTGCATCCAACAAAATCATTTTCGGTGTATGGAAAATTATCATCAATAGACTTACTCTATAGTGCTACTCGTTCAATCCGCGTCCGCGTTATCGAACACCCAATGATACCTTGCTATCCATATTGTGCAGAACTCAATAGAGAAGAAGAAACCGTAGCTATACACACACACACACACACGCATACCCATTGCTTTTTCCCACTAACAACTATTCTCCCATTGGTGATAGAATTCATCAATGGTGTCTGAGACCACCCACTCAAAGCCCCACCACCCAATGATACCTTGCTATCCATATTGTGCAGAACTCAATAGAGAAGAAGAAACCGTAGCTATACACACACACACATACCCATTGCTTTTTCCCACTAACAACTATTCTCCCATTGATGATAGAATTCATCAATGGTGTCTGAGACCACCCACTCGTAGCCCCACCATACCATGAATCGGTTCTACATTAACCAAATCATTTGAGATTACAAAAGAAAATTAAATTGTAAGAGAACTCAAAGCATAATTATTTAATTATTAAAATTTTGATATCATATTAAAAAATTATTTTAATTTAATAATTTAAATTATTAAGTGAAACCTATATATATAATTACATAATAAAGATGTTTCTTTATTTAATTTTCTTATTGCATTATCCTCCCGCTAGCCCCCTCTTCATTAAGTTAACACCCATCATATGAGTTCTTTGCCCAATTTACACTTTATTTTTAAAAAAAATTTATAAGAAAATATTGACTCCCTTCAAATATTTGACTTTTAAGAAATATTCCTCAACGAAAAAAATGAGGTATAGTTACAGTTATTTTTTAAAATATTTTTTATTAAAAAATATATCAAATAATTTTTTTAATTTGTTATATCAAAATATCAAAATTATCTAAAAATATTAAAAAATATTAATTTAAAATAAATAAAAAATAAAAAAAATTAAAACACTTTTAACGCACAAAAATAAATACAACTACATACTATCGAGATTTTTTTTTTTTTTCTCTACCTACAAAGCTGTCTTCGCATCCTGCTTTCCAAATCCCATGAATAATATTATTATTTCCCAAATTAGTATTCGCATCCTATCCAGCCATTGCTTTCCAGGAAGTCTTCTCTAACACCCCAAATCCCTACTTACCTTTATTACACTGACGACTCGATCAAACTATCCAAGCTCCGAGCAAACCCACAAGGTGGCTAGGGGTTGCAGACCCCAAAATCTCCGTTATGTGTTAGCCGACCAGGCAGAATTTAGGAGATTAAAGGAAAGTACTCTGTAGACCTTGTTTATGCAGACTGAACAGGAGCGCGTTTGCTGGTTCTATTTTAGACATCAATTGTTTAGTTTAAATTAAACTATAAATTAAACATCATGCAAGTTTATAAATCCAAATAAAATATTTATACGTGAAATTTAATTAAAAAAATTTCCCAGTGTGCCTATTAAAAATATAGAAAGATTCTCGATGTTGTTAAAAAATCAAAGAAACAAACATTTATGGTTGAAATAAGATATTTAACTAAAATCTATAAACTCAAATTCAAGCTCATGCCCGAGATGAGCAAGTGTGGCTTATGCCCAAATCTATTTTGTCTAAATTTATTTATGATTCTTTAATTAATTTTTCATTATATAAACCCTAGAAAATCTCTCATATTATCTTAAATTGGGATAAAGAGTTTTGAAGATTTTACAAAAAAACATGCCAATCAAAAATATTTTTTTCATTCATCTATATTTTTTTTATTCTATGTTAAATATTTTTCATTGGAGAATACTTTCTAATAAACTTCAATCCCTGAAATTTTTTTTTTTTTTAAAAATTGGTTTCAAATATACCTATTAATCTATTTTTAAAATAAATTTCTAATATATTCTTGAATATTAATATTAGAGAATAATATAAATGATATATTGAAACCTCACATAACAACTTAAACTATTGGGTTGAAATAGTTTTTGAATTGGTATCAAAGTCTTGATGACTGTCATAACCCTATTCTGGCTTATCCCTCATTACAAGATTTCATAAATTTACCGACGGATATAATCTATCAGTGTAAGATTCAGACTCCATCGGTAAAATGTTTACCTACTAAATCATTAATGGAAAGCATTTGTTGGCATCCTTTTCATCGTTAATACCACATTTCATCACTACATTTTTCAGGAAAAAAATTGATGGTTTTACCAACAAAAAATGAGCACAAAAAAATATTGTCGATGAAAATATATTGATGGATTTATTCCATCGGTGATAGTGGCATATCCAATAAATATTTTTTTAGCTCTTCTTAAAATACTGATGAACAGAGTCATCAGTGAGTGTGCATTCCCACCACTCTCTGTGAAATGCTAATAGACAGTATAAGTCTATAAATTATAAGTGAGTGTGACATTTCCCTCTTTGTAATATACTGATGGATATAGGTCATCCGTAAATCTATTGGTGTGTGTTTTTAAATTATTTTTTTAATATTTAGAATAAAAAATAAAATATTATAAAAATTAATAGTAAAAAAAATAATTATGCAAATAAAATTTTATTAAACATCAAAAATAAAAAAATAAAGTTAAATAATATTCCTTACAAATTGAATGTATTTCAAAAAAATATTAAATTAGCACAATGGTAAAAGAGAAGGAGGAGATTGGTTGTTCTCGGAACCATAAGGTCAAAAGAGAGGTGCACTTGTATCACCACTTTATGATGTCAAGTTCATAAGCATTTGGCAAAGTTTTTCATAATTCGCAGAGAGTTATTCATATTGCTTAGTGAGATGAGCCATGTTTTGCTCATAATTTGCCGATAGTTGCTTATATTTTTTGGTGGAATGAGTTATGTGTTGTTGTAAGGCTAAGAACTTCTTAGATTGGGTGCTCCATATTGATTGGGAGCTCCTAACGGTTGAGACACTATGAGCCACCTACAAGTTCTTGACCGTAGTGTTAGAGAGCCTATACACCTAATTTTTATCGGTATCTCTATCCACAAATCCGGATGGGTCGAAGGATCGTTCCCATATCTCTCCCTCAACCGGCTATTATAAGTCTCCTGAAAATAAATAAAAAATCATCATATTCAATTTAATAAAAATAATAACTCATGAAATAAAATGGTTGAACGAACATACCATAAAGTGTTGAGCACGGTTGTCAACAAACTGTTGCACTCCCTTTTGGCAATATTGCCTCCGCACATGCCTCTTTACGAACAGCTCCATTGGGATCAGCTTACATCTAAGAGACGTAGTCTTCAAGAAAAAAATTAATTAAGTAACAAAAAATTATTTAACAATATATTTCATTTAAATTAATCTTACCATCTGTTTTGCATATACGGCAAACATAATGGAGTCGTTGATGTGTGTTGTCAGGGAACCATGAATTTTCCGGTTCTGGTTGCCAGCATCGAACTGTGAGCGTCATATGAACCATTCATACATCACATGCTCAAAATATTACAACCAAATATCTTCTGGGATGTGTAGCAGTTTGAAATTCCTCCAAACCAGCATGTTGTTTCAGTCTTGGAGACCTCTGTCTCTCGTATTTTGTTTTTGTCTTTTTTTTGTATTTCATACCAAAAATCATGCAACCTACTTTCATAGTGACAAATTAGATTTTAAAACATATTTTTTAAAAAAACTATTGTATTGTTTTTTATATTACCTATTTGCAGCGTGATTTTCCCTTACCCTTCTCACAACATTGTCATACATGCTATCCCACTTGAATTTGTGTTGTGTATAAGTGATTTATTTACAATTAATTTATTAAAAATAAGCCGGAAATTAGAAATTAACACAAACCTCAAATTAGCCGGAAATTAGAAATTAACACAAACCTCAAATTTATCAAACCATGTATTGATATTTGGTATCTATTCAGGATGTCTGAATACCTAATTCCATTGAAATAATAGAATCTCCATCGATGATTTAAATGTCAATGATATTACTTGGGTGGCCTCCATGTTTGTGAACTTGAAAATAAATTAAATTGATAAAATATTGATTAATTATTCATAAATTATGTTATAATTAAAAAAATAAACTAAAATCAAAACAAACTTATATTGAAAGGTTGTTCTTCCATTGTGCCTCGTGTTTGGGGGTGAAATGATTTCGCTGTAAAGGCACGCCGTCTCTTTTCTGTGAAATTATGTTGGAAAAGGTAGCATTGGTAGACGGCGTAGGTGTCTCTTTTTGATTGGCACCTAAGGACATGTCATTCTTGCTGCTATAAGAACTAGTTGTGATCCTATATGAGTGACGAGTTGTCGATTTCATTCTACGCATCTACATAATTATATATAAATAATTATATAATTAAATTTGATTATTAAAAAAATTCAGCAGCACCTCCTCTACATTAGTGACTAAACAAAGTTTTAAACCTATAAATATTGGCAATAATCACAACCAATTAACCCCATTAAAAAATCTTGTATGTAACCTAACATCTATACAATTAACAATTAAAATTAATGAAAATAATTAAACACATATCATGCAATAATAGAGTAAAATTGAGATAAAATAATTAAATTTATTTCTATATATTCAATTACTAATTACAAGGTAAATTCAAAAAAAAAATTAAAATTAATAGAAATACTTAAACACATATCATGCAATAATAAAATAAAATTAAGAGAAAATAATAAAATTTATTTTTATATATTTAATTACTAATTATAAGATAAATTCAACAATAACAATTAAAATTCATGAAAGTATTCAATTATTATCTGTTTACTTAGACATGTGATTCAAAAAGGCACTAATTATTGATTTCAATGTAAATAAAACAATCTAATCTCAATAAATTAACTTTGTTCAAAGAGATTTGATCTTTATTTAAATTTAGCATGCGTTTTTTTTCCTATACAAAGTAATTCAAATTAGAGATTTGATATTTATTACATTGATGGACTTTAAAAATTGTGCTTTAACTTTAGATAATACATTGAAAGGAAAAACAAATATTTATTGCTTAATAATTGCATGGATTTCTATAATATGATTGATTCATCATGGATTAGGTCTGTAATTAATATTTTAAGTTTAATCTCGTGGTTGTGTTAACCACTAATATGCTCGACTGAGTTACATTAATTAAAAAAGGTAAGCCGAATATAGTTTGGAAGGATTTTGCAAAAAAATGATTAAAAAAAAAGGTCCATGGCAATTAAGAATTTTATCTTTTGTTAGCCCTAATTAATTTCTAGAAGAAGTTTACTCTTAGTAAAAGACAGGCAAGACATAAGATAATCAAGCCCCTACCTAAGCTTAGCCCATCAAATTCTCCGATTAAAAGACACAAGCCCATAAAAAGTTCGAATGGCCCATCAATGGTTATATATAACACAGTGATTACACGGAGTTTCAACACCTTCCAACGTGCAAATGGAAGCCTTGCGACGAAGAACAAATACAAACACTGGCAGAAAAAATATAAGCCAAGTAAAGCTCGTGTCTAGTAGAAGAAATTGCAGATTGCAATAACAAGCAACGAAATGGCATAGATTATCCAAGTAGCCCACTTGACACCAGGGGGGAATGGGATTGAAATGGTGATGAACAACACGGTGGCTGCAACCGAATGTTGGAGTTTGGAAAAGTCAATCGGACCTGTAATTTTTTAATCTAAACGTGATGAGCTATTTTATATTAGAGTAGAAGTTGATGAAGAAACCTTAATAATCAAGCCATTAATGTTTTTGACTACTCTCTTGGATATATATTACTTGATTTACAATTTCATCCCATTGAAATTAATTACCATTGATTTATTTCATATTTAACTAATAAATTTTTCTTAATCAAGTCCTTCCATCTAAAATTATCGCAATTGTTTAGACGAAAATTGTGAAGTTTGAGAGGCTTTTCTAGTCTAGTCATAAGATTTAATGTAACTGAAATTGTGTTTTATTTCAACTTACAGTTTTGAAAGTATTTAGTTGATCAATTAAAACCATAATTTTGCATGAATTTCATTAAAAAGTCTTTTAAAACTTTAATTGCAAAGAAGCTATAATTTATAGTTTTTAAAAAAGTTTGTTTTCCCAAACTGTAAAAACTACTATAAAACCAAATTATGTGGAGAGAAGGTTAGTTGTCTTGTAGCAAGCACACTGAATTCATTGCCAAAGGACCACAAGCTGTGTTATCATTTTGGTTAGCTGGAATAATTTAGCTCATATTTTGGTTTCAAAAGGTTGGCAGGAATGTTCTTTGGATTTATGCTGGGGTTAAATTTCTGGGTTTTTCTTGAGCCTTGCGCTTCGAGTCCTATGTATCAGCTGAGTCTGTCCCATAATGAAACTATATTTTATCTATTAATTTGGAAAAATCAAGCACTAATTTCTTCACCTAATATGTTTTCAATCAATGCTAGAGATAATATTTCTTACCATTAATTCACCGAGGGGAGTTCAATGCTAGAAATTACACATAAGGCTTCCATCTAACTTCTGTTGCCGAAGTTGCAGCTTATGGCCGAATAGCACGTTTCAAGCTGGGCCTTAAGCCTATTCTTTCTGTTCACACCCCTCTATTTCTGTATCTGGGACCTATTTTTTTTTTCCAGATTAAATATAAACAAATTGAATCTAGGCTGTGCTTAGGATTTAACAAAGCAAGAACATGAATAAATAAATGGGAATTCTGTCCCTGATTTGAAGTTTCCAACGTAGTTTCTTGCAAGGCCGCTCTTGTCAGGAGGCCCGATTGAATATTATAATGATGTCCGATTCTCCATTGCGGGAAGAGAAAAGGTTCCAGCTTCGGGCCTTCCATTGATTTTTATAACGAGAGGTCCGATTCTCTGATGTTAATTTTTTTTTAGATTAATGTGGGTGTCCGGGCCAGCTTGCGCGCACCACGACTAATCCCACGAGTCCTGAAGTTAACGACTATGTAAGCCTCCAGTGGCCATCATATGAGCAACCAAGGATTCGAACCTGAGATCATAGAGAGAGCAAACCCCTTAATCTCAAGTCCTTACCACTTGGCCACCACCTAGATGATTCTGATGTTAATTTAATATCACTCGATGCCCATCCAATCATATAATTATTGGATTAAGAACTAAATATTAAATGTTATAAAAGATTCATAATAAAAACTTAGAGTGTATCCAAAACATCCATCAAGGTAATTTTATCATGGAAGATGTTAGAACTGGCTTAAATTTATTACTATTTAATTCTCTTATTTCCTATGATCATTGAAAGAATTGTTTTTATTTTAAAAAACAAATGATAATTGTTAAGAAATATATTTATCTTGTTTTATTTATTAAAATTAAAATAATATTTTTAGTTTAGTTTATATATAATTTTTTTTTATATTTAATTTAAAATAATAACTTCATAATATTGTGATTAATGAAAATCCTAACCTCATTCTCTTTTATATTTGTATATATATAAGAAAAATTCAAAAGTTTTCAAGCAATTACATACTTGTCTTTGCAAGCTTTTTTGAGCGAAGGACTTCCATGTCAATTTCAGCACCATCCATCGTCAAGATTTTCTCCCGTTGGATTGCAGCAACTATGTCGCAACTCCGGCAGCCAACTACATCGCAGCTACAATCAAAATCATCATGTTCTCCGAATATTGACCTAGAATCGCAATCATTGCATACATAGCCACAACCTTTTTCTTCTAATACTGCCTCTGAATAAGAATCACCACAAATTAAGACAGCCTCCACCTTCTCCACAATTACCACAAAAATGCTGCAAGTACCCTATCGCACCATTAATCAGCCACAACTTAACAATATGATCTGCCTGGAGCAGGAATTGGAAATGGAATTACCGAAGGTATTCTTGAATTTGTGCTTCATGGAAGCAATTCAGAGTGCAATTCAGTGCAAGGTTGTTACCAAATCTGAATTTTGTCATTCCATCAATTTGATATCCTTGGCTATTCTAATTATTTTCGCTACTCTCTTCATTTCACACTTTAATGGCAAGAGGCTTCCTACTGCATCCAAAAAGTTGGAGAAGGTTGTGTTCTTCCTTGCAGCCACAACAGTTTTCTTTGCTATATACATTACATCCCCTTGGGTGTCAAGAGTGCTATATATATGCTGTCTATGTCATCTCCTTGATCGCTATTACCATCTACAATTGCCTTTAAATGCTTGTATTTGGTTTTGAAAAACAATCCCACGTTGAGATTTGTTGTACTCAGAGTTTGTTACATTATATGTTCTTCAAAAATGTCGTAACTTCCATATTCAAAAGTTGTATTGGTAATCTATATAACACATACACATGTAAATTAGCTATGTATTACTATAATTATGAAATAACAAAAAACTAAAACCCATCTCATCTTAAATTATTAAATGAAATCCAAGATATAATTTACAAAGGATGTGGGTGCCTTTCCTTGCGGGCACGGGTGGACACTTTTATTTTTTAATTATAAAAAAACAGAATAACATTGATCCCATGAGATAACTGTTAGAAAATCAAGGTTAAAAAACAAAAATACCTCTTGACTCCTTGAACTCATGAGATAATTACAAGAAAATTAAGGCAAAAAATTTTTTTTGACTCCAGGGGCTAAATAATAATTACATTGTATAAAATATAAAATTACCCCTTAATCATTAGTTAAATTGTTTTTTCAAGTGCATGAAAGTAATTATATTATATAATAAATACATAAAAATATAATTTAACTCATAAATATGTATTTTTTTTTATCATTGAAGGGCTTTAGTTATTCTACTTTGAATTGCACCTTGCACAGTTTTAACAGATTTAAGATTAATTTATATAGTTGATTGTCATTAAAAAATGGGTGTTTAACAATTATCAAAAGCACTCACTTTTAATCTATACAATGTATTTTTAAAAATTATTTTTTGTTTGAAAATCAATACATTAAAATATTTTTATATTTTTTACATTAGTACTTTAAAATCATTGAAAAATACTAAAACAATTATCAATTTATATTTTTTAAGATAAATATATTTTTTTAAAATATTTAAAAAATAAAATCTACCACAATTCTAAATAGATTTAATCTTGAGGGGTAATTTAATTGGGTAAATTATGAGTTTACTTTTCAATAATCATGAATTTAAATTCCCTCAAAATTAATCAAGGTTTACATATACTAATTAACTGATATATTAATTAAAAAAAAAAACAAATCAATCAAAGAAGTTATGAGTTTGGAATCATCATGTGCTACATCTAACTCATACTCCACACCCCGTCGCATGTCTCTCGATAGTGATATTATGGGGTAAATTACATGAAAGTGTTTAGGAAAACCTATGCATATAGAAAAATAAGAAGAAAATGACTTGGATTTCTTGCATGGCAGAGGCCGTAGATTTTTTTTTTGGATATATAATTTAAAATAGAGTTGTAATTAATCCAATAATTGAGAATAACATTTGACGATTTTTTTACCTCATTTAAAAAATACATAAATTAATAATTAGGAACATTCATAATAAAAACATGGGAAAACAAAGTGGAAAAGAGGGAGTATTGATTAATTTCTTCCCACCAAACTTATACATGCAGAGGGATTTTTCATCATACATGATTGTACAAGTAATGCATTGAACTTAGAACACCTAAGAAGACTGCGAGATTATATGTTGAATTCCCATTGTTTCAAGCATCAATTGGCTTTTATGTTGTCAATTTCAATTGTTTGTTAAAGATGAAATAAATATGGGATGAAATTGTAAATGAAGTTATATCCAAGAGAGTAATCAAAAACATTAGTGGCTTAATGATTATTAAGTTTTATTCATAAATATCTACTCTAATATAAAATAGATTATCCAACATTTTAGATTAGAAAATTACAAGTCCGATTGACTTTTCTCAAACTCCAACATTCGGATGATGACTTCATCTTGAGGTCCGAATCTGATTATCAACAAATTCCAGTCTCTTTCGATTTTTCTGGTATAAATAAGCAGGCAATATCAGAATCACAAGCATACTTTCTCGATATTTTTTTTCGTTTCTTATAAATTATTTCCTAGTCTTCTCAAGCTTTATAGCATACAGCACAGGAAATCCATGGAGAACGGTGCTCGAGTTTTCAAGGGTTTTATTCTTTCAGTTCCAGAATCTGTGTCCCGGCTCTGGCATAGAGCAGGACAACTAGAATCACAGCAGCTACCACGTCCCACCATGAATGAAGAAGAAGAGCTGGTCAACAAGTTACATGCTAAGCAGGAAATGGAATGGCAGAAGACGCTTATAAGCATCTGCTTCACATCAGGACTTGAAATAGCCCTTCATTTTCACCAAATTACTGATTCCAAACTCGATTCCTTGCATTTACTCTCTACTCTTGTTGCAATTATCTTTTCCTGTCTCTTTGTTTCACATTTTATCAACCCCACCAAGTTTCCGAGGACATCCAAAGTGTTGGGTAAAGTTGCAGTTTTCCTGGCAGCCACCGTGTTTTTCATCACCATTTCAATCCCGTTCCCCCCTGGTGTCAAGTGGGCTACTTGGATAATCTATGCCATTTCGTTGCTTGTTATTGCAATCTGCAATTGCTGCTACTAGACACTAGCTTTACATGGCATATATTTTTTCTATCAGTGTTTGTCTTTGTATTTGTTCTTCGTAATAAAGCTTCCATTTGCATGTTGGAAGGTGTTGAAATTCAGTGTAAGCACGGTGATATATAGCCTGTGATCAATATAACATAACATGGGCCATTCAAACTTCTTATGGGCTTGCATCTTTCGACTTGAGAATTTGATGGCTAGGCCTAGGTAGGCCAGATTATCTTTTTTTTTTTTTTATCAATAAAAAATACTTTTCAATCAATAGAAAATACTTTTTAATTAAAGAAAAATTTAACTTGATTTTCATGAAAGTATTTTTTTTTAGTTGTGTTTATTTTCTTAAAGATAGTTTCTGAGAAATCATTTTTCATACTTTCTTGTGTTTATTTACCATTAAGAAAGTTAGTTAATGGAAAACACTTTCCAGTTAAAGAAAAATTTAGTTTGGTTTTCAGGAAAATATTTTTCTAGAAAATTTAGGTGGAAAATGCTTTCTGAAAGTTATGAAAAATTTAGAAATATCATCATTTGTTGATTATATTAAATTTGATCCTTAAACTTTTGATTGCTATATATATATATATATATATATATATATATTAAATATTTATTTTTCAATTTCATTTCTTAAAATTTAATTTTTAAATTAACTTTGGTCTTTATTTTTATAATTGCTATTTGCTTTTTCCTTATATTTTTTTATTGAAATTTTTATCTATCAAATTTGATTCTCATTCTTTTAATTGTTACTTATTTTATTTGAAATAATTTATGAAATGTTAATTATTATTATTTTAATTTCTTTATCTTTTATTATTTTAATTTTTTAGATTTGATCTCTATTATTTTGATTATTATTTATTTTATTTGAGATAATTTATGATTTTTTTTAAATTTCATTCTCATTCAACTATTTAATTTGTAAGATTTGTTTTTTATTATTTTAATAAACTTGAGAAAAATAAAATATTAATAAGTTATTTTTCAGCTTATTTTCCATGACATAACCAAACACAGGAAACTGTTTTTCAATTTATTTTCTATTGCACTATCAAATATCATAAAATAATTTATTTTCTCAAAATTTATTTTTTAAAAAATATTATTTCTCAGCAAACAAAAATAGTATAAAAATAAACATTTTTTAAAAATGAGTTAGTCAGGGCTAACAAATTCTCATGTGCACCCGGCCTGAGGCTGTCTTTTGTCTGGATAGAGCCTTGGAAACTTATTTATTTATTTTGATAAATCCTTCCAAACTATGGTTCGTCTACTTTTTTTTTTTTTTTTAAGTAATGTAACTCAGTCGAGAGGTAATATATTAGTGGCTAATACAACCACTCATAGAAGATTAAACTTAAAACATTGATTATAGGCCTAGATAATAACATTTTGTTTTTCTTTTCAACAATTTAGTATTTTTTAAGGTTTAGGCACCATTCTTAACCTTTCTTATTAGATTGATGACTTTATGTCTGTGAATGTGTTTCTATTTAGTTCTTTACATTATATTTTTTCCAATTTAAATCACTTATTAATTTGAATAGGATAAAAAATATCAATTCTAATTTTAAATAAAGATCAAGTCTGTTTCACCAAAATTAATCTAACGAGGGGCTAGGTTAGTTCATTTACATTGAAATCAATAATCGGTGCCTTTTTGGTCTAAGCAAACTAAATAAATGAGTGTTTGACATTGTATTTTAAAATTGATTTTGGAAAAATTTAAAATATTTTATTTTTTAAATTAATATTTTTTTATATTTTTAAATTATTTTGATATGTTAATGTCAAAAATAATTTTTTTAAAATAAAAAAATATATTATTTTAATGTATTTTGAAATAAAAAAAACATTCTAAAAAGTAACCGATATCACCTCCCAAACACTCCCAAACACGCAAACTCTATATACAAAAAAAAAAAATCAAAACTTTATCCTATGTTTTTTCATAAACTTATATGGATCATTTGTATGCTCATGTAAAACATGTGTTCGAGAAAATTTTATTTTTTTATTAATATATAAATTTAAATTAATTTATACATGCTCGTGATTAATTTTATAAATTTTAAAATTAATAATTATATAAATTTTTAATAATTTAAAAATAATTCAAACTCATAATTATTAAAAAATATATATAAATCTATCTTGCATGTAGAATACGACGTTAATCGGATCATCATGAGAGATTGCTGTCATATCTTGCAATTTCACATTATTAATTGCTTCCTGAAACTTATCTTGGTTAATTGGTGTTGTGTTCACATATTCAATACAGCCCCTAATCTTGTTAAGCACATCTTTTATCTCATAAAACCCTTCTCCAGCAAGAAGTTCAAGAGTTTGTGCATGGCAAGGAAAACATGGTAAATCATCGCCAATGAGATTATTTTTTTCTGTATAGCAAGAATCCGGTGATCTCTATCTCTATCTATTTCTCTTTCTTTTTAAATCTGCCTTTTTGGAATCTGCCTTGTTGGACCACTTCTAAGAAAACCCAGAAAAAAAAGAAAAGAAACTCAGGTTTTATAGTTTATACACGCGCAAAAAAAGGCAGTCTTTACTTATATTTAGCTTTATCCGTGTGCTTATATGTATAAAGAAGACAAATTTGGAGGTGCGTTTGGTGCGTTATTGTTGATATTGGAGTGTTGAAGTGAATCACGGAGGCTTTCTATACTGCAAATTTTTGGATGTCATATTACTGGATTGTCCTTGCTACTCATAGAAAGGAGGTGAATGTACTAATTAGATCATGAATGTTGAGATATTTGTTTATTGGCTGCTGACAGCTGATATATCTTGATTTCTTGGTGTGTGCAGGCGCAGGATTGAAGAAAGTGAGGTTTTGCTTTCTGGGTTATTTCTGTCGAAACAGGTAAAAGGTTAGGTTTTTCAAGTGTAATTATTGAGTTGTTGTTAGTTATTCAAAAAAAAAAAAAGGCTAAAGTGAGGAAATTGAGCTGTTCTGTTTTGCGGGTAGATAAAAATATGAGCAGAAAGAGTGAAACTTTGAAAGATTTGAAGTTATGCAAGTGGGGGAAGATATTACGAAACGAAGAATTGAGTTTTTGTATGGTATTCTGATTGAAAAGAGGGGAGAGTATTTTGGTTAGTTATATAACTAACGAAAATGGAGAGCCCCTTCTCGTCGAAAGAAATATGGATGGGTTATTGCGCTTGGCCAAGAGCTCAAATAGATAGTGTCCCCCCTTTCGATGATTCTCTTAGGAATTCATTGTTGGAGGACCCATTCAACTTCTTTTCAGAGCTTAGGAGTTTTGATATGTATGCTGGATGGTGCGACAGCCCGTCAGCTATGGATCAAATGCTTGCCTTCGATGGGATGCCATCTTTTCCATCAACATCCTATGTGCAGAAAGTTTTGCAGAACAAACTTCTGCTCCCTTACTGGATAAAATAAATGCTTCTGGGACTTCTTACAATGGTGGAGATAATGTGGTGCTCCAGCAAACGTATTCGTATTTTGGTTATCCCTCAGATTCCATTGATGCTGATGATCTGGGTGCAAAACACAGTAGCGGTGCTGGTCCACAAAACTGTTTCCAAACACCTCAGATTGTATTATTTCTCAGCCAACTGGGCTATCATCACTTGCTGAGAGGATGCTAGGGGCATTATCCTTGTTCAAGGATTCATCTGTAGGGGTTATTTACGTGCAAGTGTGGGTTCCCATAAGGAGTGAGGATCAATACGTGTTGAGCACCTCAGAGCAACCATTCTTGGTTTGACCAAATGCTAGCATGGTTTACAACTAGACCTTCCTGGTCGTGTGTTTATCTCTAAGATTCCAGAATGAACTTCAAATGTAATTTATTATAGCAAGCCTGTTGTGTATGGTCCCACACCATGTGATGGTGGGACCATCACATTAAATGTCATATGATGGCTGTCTCTTGGTGTTAATATTAGTGTGGTTCGGGTACTGTAGCAATAGATTTGAAAAGAGAAGAGAGGAGAAGAAAATCAAGAGAGAAAAAGAGAAGAAAAGGCAGCAGAGCAGCCTTCATTCTTTCTTCAATTCCAGCTCGTCCACCGTTGGATCGGGCTGAGATTTTGACAGCAGCTTTTGGACACGTTGATCTTCATTCTGAACGGTTAGATCGAAGATTGGTGGTGTGGAAGCTGGCCGTTTTGACAGAAAACAGGGCTGTCAGTTTTGTGAGTTTTTCTCAAATAATTCTCCTTTAATCTTGTTGTAATCCAAGAATAAGTTGTTCTTGATGATATATATGTTGTATCTCTTAGTTGAATCTAAGGAAGAATGATTGTGAACCCATTATTTGTTGATAGTAGAAGTTTTTAGGTGGACTACGGTCCCGTGGTTTTTCCCGCATCGGGTTTTCCATGTTAAAAATCTTGGTGTTGATTTTATGATTATTTGCATTATTTTTCATTATTGTTTGATTCTGTTTTACTGCACAAAGAGGGAAAGAATTGGGACTTGTGAATTGTAATTATATTCTGCTGAATTGATCCGGGTAAATTGGTGTCCGGTTGTTCTGAGTTTTCCCAACAAAGTGGTATCAGAGCACTGGTTGTGTAGATTGAATTTCTTGTGCAGTTAAAATGGAAAAGGAAGATTCGGGCATGATAAAGCTTACTTCCTCAAATTATTTTTTATGGAAAACAATGATGGAGGATCACTTATATTGCAATGATTTGGCTTTACCGATTGAATGTAAAGGAATAAAGCCTGATGATATGGATGATGCAAAATGAAATGGGCTAAATAGAAAGGCTACTGCTAATGTTAGAAAATGGGTATCTTCTAAGTCCATTAATCATATTTCTCAAGAACATGACTGTTATACAGTTTGGAAGATGTTGGAAGAAACATTTGCTAAGGAGAGTGCACAAAACAAGGTTTTTGTAATTAGAGACCTTGTGAATTTGAAGTATAGAGATGGTGAAGATGCTTTAGTGCATATAAATGTATTCCAAGGGTTCTTGAATCAGTTGTCATTGATGAATCTGGAGTTAGCTGATGAAATGCAAGCACTAATCCTACTGAGTTCATTGCCGGATAGTTGGGAGACTTTGGTGGTGTCACTTAGCAATTCTACTCCGAATGGGAAGATCACTTTGAAAACAGTGAAGGATTGTATCCTCAATGAAGAGAAGAGGAGGAAAGGCACAAGCACTTCTGAGTCTCATGCACTTGTTACAGAAAGTCGAGGGAGAAGTCCAAGCAAGTTCTCTCATAGTAAGCAAGATAGAGAATCCAGCAATAGAAAAGGCAAATGGAAGCCAAGAGGAAGATCTCAGTCAAGAAAGGGTTTTAAGTGCTATTATTGTGACAAGCCTGGGCATATACAAAAGGATTGCAGAAAGTATAAAAGAGATAAAAAGGGTAAAGATGAAGACAAGAATGAAGAGAATGGTACAGCTGCAGTTGTATATGATGGTGATGTTGCCATTGTTTGTGATGATGGTTGTGTTAATCTTGCATGTCAGGATACCACCTGGGTTGCAGATTCAGCAGCTTCTTACCATGTTACACCCCGACGTGATTTTTACACATCCTACACTACTGGTGACTTTGGTCAAGTTAGGATGGGAAATCAAGGGATGGCTAGTGTTGTGGGCATTGGAGATATTTGGTTGGAAACCAATACTGGGTGCAAGTTGCTACTCAAAGATGTTAGGCATGTGCCTGATATGCGCCTACACTTGATCTCTACAGGTACTCTTGATGAAGAAGGCTATCACAATTACTTTGGAGATGGTAAATGGAAGCTTTCCAGAAATTCCTTGATTGTTGCTAAAGGGAAGAAGATGGGTCTCTACATGTCATAAGCTAAGGTGATCAAAGGGGAGGTGAATGCAATTGAAGATTGCTCTACTGATCTGTGGCATAAGCGGCTTGGACATTTGAGTGAGAAAGGCCTTGACATCCTTGCCAAGAAGAACTACCTTCCATTAAAAGGTATGAACTTGAACACATGTACTCATTGTTTAGTTGGCAAACAACACAGAGTTGCGTTTCAAAGATCACCTTCACATAGAAGATCACATGTACTTGATTTAGTTCATACTGATGTTTGCTCTATAATTGACAAGTCTCTTGGAGATGCATTGTACTTTGTTAGTTTTATTGATGATCACTCCAGGAAAATTTGGGCCACTTGTTTGAAATCCAAAGATCAGGTGCTTGATGTCTTTAAGGATTTCTATGCCAGAGTTGAAAGAGAAACTGGTAGAAAGCTCAAATGTGTTCGAGCTGACAATGGTGGTGAATACAGGGGTCCTTTTGAGAAGTACTGCAGGGAACATGGTATCAGGTTGGAGAAGACAGTTCCCAAGACTCCACAGCAGAATAGAGTGGCTGAGAGAATGAACAGAACCATTGTTGAAAGAATTAGATGTATGCTCTCTCATGCAAAGCTGCCTAAGTCCTTTTGGGGTGAGGCAATGAAGACTGCAGTTGCCATGATCAACCTTTCTCCATCAGTTCCTCTTGAATTTGATGTTCCAGATAGAGTTTGGAAAGGAAAAGATGTCTCTTATGCACACTTAAGAGTGTTTGGATGCAGGGCATTTGTACATGTTCCTAGAGATGAAAGGTCTAAGCTTGACAGCAAGACAAAGCAGTGCATTTTCTTGGGCTCTGAAGATGATGAGTTTGGCTATAGGTTGTGAGATCCAAAGGAGAAGAAAATTGTGAGAAGCAGAGATGTTATCTTCTTTGAAGATCAAACCATTGAAGACTTTGAACAAAAGGAGAAAACAGAGTCTACTGTTTTTATTCCAACTAATTCAAATCCAAGACCTACTCCACAGTTATCTTTGATGCCTACTAATCATGGGGGAGACTTGCAAAATGATGATAATGGTGGTTCTTTTATTGAGCCATTAGTTGGTGATCCTGAAGTAGCTAATAATGATGTAGATGTTATTCCTGAACAGGTTATGCAGGAAGCTCCAGATGAGCCACAATTGAGAAGGTCAACTAGACCTCGCCAACCTTCCACCAGATATTCTCCTCATGAGTATGTGTTGGTCACTGATGGGGGAGAGCCAGAATGCTTTGATGAAGCTATGTCACATGAGAAGAAAAGTGAGTGGTTGAAAGCAATGCAAGAAGAAATGAAATCCTTGCATGAAAACCATACCTTTGAGTTAGTGAAGCTTCCTAAAGGTAAGAGAGCACTCAAGAACAAATGGGTGTTCAGGTTGAAAATTGATGAACATTGCTCACAACCAAGGTACAAGGCAAGATTGGTTGTGAAAGGCTTCGGTCAGAAGAAGGGTATTGATTTTGAAGAAATCTTTTCACCAGTGGTCAAGATGTCTTCAATCCGAGTTGTGCTTGGCTTAGCTGCTAGTTTGAATCTTGAAGTAGAACAACTTGATGTGAAAACTGCCTTTCTCCATGGTGATTTGGATGAGGAGATCTACATGGAGCAGCCTGAAGGGTTTGAAGCAAAAGGCAAAGAGCAGCTAGTTTGTAAGTTGAAAAAGAGCTTATATGGGTTAAAGCAAGCTCCAAGACAATGGTATAAGAAGTTTGATTCTTTTATGGTGGATCATGGTTATGACAGGACCACTTCTGATCATTGTGTATTCATAAAAAGGTTTCCAGATGGAAACTTTATTATTCTCCTGTTGTATGTGGATGATATGTTGATTGTTGGTCATGATGCTAAGAAGATTCAGATGTTGAAGGAAGAGTTGAGCAAGTCTTTTGCAATGAAAGACTTGGGACCAGCAAAACAGATTCTTAGTATGAAGATCACACGTGACAGGAAGAAGGGGAAACTTTGGCTATCTCAGGAGAGATATGTTCAAAAGGTACTTGAGAGATTTAACATGAGTAACTCCAAACCTGTTTGTTCTCCACTTGCAAGCCACTTTAAACTAAGTTCTAAGTAGTGTCCTTCAAGTGATGAAGAAAAAGATGAGATGAAAAAGGTTCCTTATGCATCCGCAGTTGGTAGCTTGA
This sequence comes from Populus pruinosa, assembly GCA_026413675.1. Classification (NCBI taxonomy): domain Eukaryota; kingdom Viridiplantae; phylum Streptophyta; class Magnoliopsida; order Malpighiales; family Salicaceae; genus Populus; species Populus pruinosa. The sequence continues at coordinate 18,221,271 of CM048608.1, read as the reverse complement.
TGTATGCCATGGTTTGCACAAGGCCGGATATAGCTCATGCAGTTGGTGTGGTTAGTCGGTTCCTCTCCAATCCTGGTAAAGAACACTGGTCAGCAGTGAAATGGATACTCAGGTATCTCAAATGTACTTCTAGTTTCAGTTTATGTTTTGGTAATGATAAACCTGTGTTGGATGGATACACAGATGCAGATATGGCTGGTGATGTTGATTCTAGAAAGTCCACATCAGGATACTTGATGAAGTTTGCAGGGGGAGCAGTCTCATGGCAATCAAGGTTGCAAAAATGTGTTGCATTATCCACTACAGAGGCCGAATATATTGCTCTTACTGAAGGGGGCAAAGAGTTGTTATGGATGAAGAAGTTCTTGCATGAACTTGGCTTAGTTCAAGAGAACTTTGTGTTGCACTATGACAGTCAAAGTGCAATCCATCTCAGTAAGCATCCTACTTTTCACTCTCGATCAAAACACATTGAGGTTAGATATCAATGGATTCGAGATGCTATGGAGATGAAATCATTTGTTGTTGAGAAGATCCATACTGATGACAACGTGTCTGACATGATGACCAAACCTCTACCGAGAGAGAAGTTTGAGTTTTGCAGAAAGGAAGTAGGCTTGTTAGAGCCTCCTAAATTGAATTTTACATATTGATCGCCGGTATGGCCAATTCCTCACATGGTGTGTGAGGGGGAGATTTGTTGTGTATGGTCCCACACCATGTGATGGTGGGACCATCACATTAAATATCATGTGATGGCTGTCTCTTGGTGTTAATATTAGTGTGTTTCGGGTACTGTAGCAACAGATTTGAAAAGAGAAGAGAGGAGAAGAAAATCAAGAGAGAAAAAAAGAAGAAAAGGCAGCAGAGCAGCCTTCATTCTTTCTTCAATTTCCAGCTCGTGCACCGTTGGAGCGGGCTGAGATTTTGACAGCAGCTTCTAGACACGTTGATCTTCATTATGAACGGTTGGATCGAAGATTGGTGGTGTGGAAGCTGACCGTTTTGACAGAAAACGGGGCTGTCAGTTTTGTGAGTTTTTCTCAAATAATTCTCCTTTAATCTTGTTGTAATTCAAGAATAAGTTGTTCTTGATGATATATATGTTGTATCCCTTAGTTGAATCTGAGGAAGAATGATTGTGAACCCATTATTTTTTGATAGTAGAAGTTTTTAGGTGGACTACGGTCCCGTGGTTTTTCCCGCATCGGGTTTTCCACGTTAAAAATCTTGGTGTTGATTTTATGATTATTTGCATTATTTTTCATTATTGTTTGATTCTGTTTTACTACACAAAGAGGGAAAGAATTGGGACTTGTGAATTGTAATTATATTCTGTTGAATTGATCCGGGTAAATTGGTATCTGGTTGTTCCGAGTTTTCCCAACAAAGCCTGAGTACTTTCGGGCAAAGCATGCATCTGAACATGAAGTACGGGGTTCTTTTGCATTGATCTTTGATCCAGATGAGATGTCCTGCTGTGCTGTTCTGGAACTTGTCTCTGTGAAGGAGAAACAGATTATAATTCAGAGATGAAAATGTTTGCCATGCACTCGAGTTTAGCTTCACTTTACTGTATGCTATATTGCAGAAGCTTTTGTTCTCTTGTATCTTTAGATGACAAATTATGTGACTTGACTAGCAACCTGTTTTCACTTAAAAGCCTAATAAAAGGAAACAAAGGGCATAAATTATTTGTCCTGGAGACAGAACAAAATGTTGTTCATAAATAAGTTTCTCCCTTTAAGATCCTCTTGTTCCAGCATATGCAGTATATTTGGATTGGAGTCCAGCCTTACTCACTCTTGGTATGTTATTGATAAATAAGTTCCTTTCCCTTGCCACTATATTCTGCATCGTTTAAGGATGACAACCAAAATTGTTGCGTATACTATGTTGTCCTCAATGCAATGGATTGACAAGGGTAAGGTCGAGCAACTGATTTGCATTTACGTAGTCCTTGGATCATCCTTGAGATTTTCAGATTACATAGACAGGTCCATAACAGCTTGCATTTATATAATATTTACATGATATTTATGAAATGATGAAACAACTCATAGTTTTTATTTCAGCCAGAAATCTCCACAGGAATGTGCAGGAGGGGGCAAGGCAACCAGATGACTGTTTCCCATATTGCCATTTTATGTCTGTACCAATTATACTATATTGTTTACAATAATGACCATTCACAGCTGATTTGATGAGCATTGAGTTCCTTTCTCATGCAGCCCACATTCTCTGGTAAGCTTCCTTGAAGTTGAATTCCTATATGTTGTCTGGATACTTTCTTTCCTATCGATGATTTTCGCCTTTCATATTCTCATTTCTTGCCAAAAATTCTCAATGATTTCCAAACCTCTGCTCATAATATGCCTCCGCCTTAGAAGCCAAATCATTCCTGCATGAGTTGACATCACTCGCTAGCAATCTTAGTACCACTTCCAACCTCTCGTTTTCACTGTCGAACTGCATGTTGGCTAGATAATTAGAAAGACTGTCATACCTTTATTCATCAGTAAGGGCACATTAATTTTAAAATCTTACCACAAAATCAGGATTTGTCACTTCTTCTGGTGCTAGCATAAACTTGATAACATACACACCACAGTCATGTCTGCACAGAAAGAAATCATGTCAACTGATGTGGCTTCCAGTATTTTAAAGGTACTCAACATGTAACCTAACTACTCAATATATTGTGGATCATAAATATATATACATATATACATATACATATATATATATATATATATATATGTATGTATATGTACCCATTTTGTTGCTGTGGGACATTCGATGGTCTTTCAACTCTGAAATCTGTGAAGGACGAAACCTTTTGGTAGTTCTGATCTATATCATCTTGGAAAAGGGTGTCCAGGCTAACCAACTGGTTTGTGAAAATGTTTCGGCAGCAAAAAGTTCATAAAGCCCATTAGTACAGTGGTTAACTAAGTTAGCTCATAAAGTATGCAGCCATTTACCAAGTTATGCAGTCGCCTGTCAACCCAATCACTCTGACATGATGCAGCTAATGAATCCCATATCTCAACAACTTGCTTTTTCAATTGTAGTACAAATAGAAAGAAATGCCTTCTTTCGTTGTCAAACACAGGAACAAACGCCTGCGAATATAGTTTTCACAGCATAACTGAGCATGGGATGCATTAATTGGACTAAAGAAAACCAAACATCACCTTTTCACAGCACAAAAGATCTGACATGTAGTTTTCCTTGATCCTGTGCTTTTTCGCGAAAGAAATACACTTAGATGGATCATCTGCATTCGCCTGTACAGCACATGAGTATAAGGAAACTGTGGTTTTTCATGTAGTGGACTTGTAAAATTGAACAGAATAAGATGTCAATTGTACAAATATGATCTTGGAACCTACCGCAAAAACAATTGGCAGATACCAATTTACAGAATCTTCCATCTTCCTCTTAACTAAAGTCATGGCATCAGATATCGTAGAAAGGACGTTATCATCAAGCCAGGTCTCTGGTCTCAGAGAGTGTAGTTCCCTCCGAGATAAATGATAATTCTTGCATTGGACAATAGTCTCACTAGCAGAAACAGGTACAGAATAGGTCAACTGGTGAATTTAAATGCATTGAGCTAAGCAAACAATAACTTGGGGGAAAAGAATCTGACCTCTCACTCAGTGAAGAATCAAAGACATATTGGATTAACTTTAAGTCCTCAGGACTGGTAGGTTTGCTCACTGTAAACGGACCAACCAAATATTTGGACATTTGCTTCCCAGGTGAGTCAAATCTCACATTTGAGGAGACCAGAGAAGAACCAGGCTTCCCTTCCTTGCTGCTGCAAATATGGATGACAAAAACAAATTGAGAAAAATGATAATCCCATGAAATGTGAACATTCAATTTCGGGCAATGAAAACTATAGTTACAACAGAACAATCACTTTCACATCTTGTAATCTCATAGGACATGTGCTAATACCTTGAAAGACAACCAGGTTAAACAAATTGATACTGTAATTGAAATTACAAGGTGGCACCATTAAGCTTAGGAAATGCAAATCAAATCTTAGCATAGTTGATCTTGTTAATAACCATCACAAGGGAAGTGCGGGGCTTTTTCTTTCTGCACTTTGCAGACCAAATTTCATGAAACAAATAATGGTAGAAAAAAACGGGAAAATGATTTCCAGAAACTTAGGAAACAAATCATTTTGAAAGTACTTGTCTCCCGACACTAACTTATTATACAATATACCAAAAAGGGATCAGCATTCTTATTATTGTTTACTTGTTTACCTGGATACAAAGCATTATGTATTGAAGCAGTTTAATAACAGAGCTGGCCTTGTCATATAGAGTTACAAGGACGTTGAGGGTTGTATTTTCAATGAAATGCACATGATATTAAAGGGATGATTGAGAAGAAAATAGTCAGTTTTAATTTTAGTGAGGCTGTAGACACTTAGCGTTAGGCCTACTAAGCCCTGAGTGCTAGGGCCAAACCTGCGCACAACATGGAGCAGCAGACCCCGGGTTAGAGACACCTAGCGCTGGAACCAACCGCGTGCATGGCTACAAACCTGCATGCCTAGAGTTCGGAGGCCTGTGTGCCTGGGTCTGGAGACCACGCGACTAGGGTCTGCAAAGCCCTCCAAGGTTCCAACATAGCGGGGCTGGGTCAGCAGACCCACACGCCCTAGTTTGCCTTTGTCTACTAATTGATTTCTAGGACTACAAACGACACAAAGAGAAATAACAAATTTTTAAAAAAAGTGGAAAACATGAATAAAAAATTTAAAAAACAACCACAGATTTTATTTGAAAGGTAAAAGTATAAATTACTATTTTTTATTATTATAATTAGTAAATTTGAAATAAAATATTATTGCTATCAAAGAAAAACCATCTATTTGATTTCAGGGATTAAATTAATAACAATATTTGTGATATAAATATTATTATTTTTATTTCAATTCAAATTATTGATATAAAATATATTATATTTGTGGTATAAATATTATTATTTTAATTATAATTGAAAGTATTAATATTAAAAATAATATTATTTGTGATATAAATATTATTATTTTATTATAATTCTCTCGGATCTTATTTCAGGACCCAATTTTGTTGAATCTTGTGTCAAGACAAATTAGCCATGGTCATGAATCAGGACCCATGTCTCATGGTCTGAATACCCAACCTAAAATGATTAGGTCTCGATACCAAACCCATTAAACTTAGATTTAGTGTCGGAATCCAATAAAATTAGGTTCGAATGTAGAACTCAAGGCTAATGAATCTTGATGTATAACCTAACAAAATTGAGTCCCACCACTGGACCCAAGACGAATGGGTCCAGACACAAGACCCATTAGACTTGGGTTCAATTTCAAGACTCAATTCCTTACTTTTGTATTAAAAAAAAATTAGAAGCACTTGCATATTTCCATCTATTGAATCACGAAGCTTTTGTATTATTGTTTTTATTGTTTGGTGTGTACTATAATAGCATATATTACTATTTTATGTATCAAGTCTTCTAATTATGTTGAATCTTGCATCATCCAGTAAAAATGTTAAATATTATTTTAGAATTAACAAAATCTATTCCAAGCTTTGAAAATGTTGTTTTTTCACATTTGTTTTTAATTATTTGGTTAGGGGTTTTTGTCTCTTTTTTTTTAAAAAAAAACAAAGTGCTAGGACTTTGTTACCATTAGAAAAAAAAACTTGAATTTGATTTCAAACATAAAATTATAAATTATAAAAACTTAAAAAAAAAATTAAATTTGAACTCATGTTATTTTAGACATAATAATCATCCAAATCCAAAATATTAGAACTTTGTAATTGGTCAAGTCCAAGGTATAAATATTGTTACACTACCATTTCACTAGAATGCATATGGTATTGAAGAAATGATTAGGGACATAATGATTAGCTCTAATTTTGGTGAGGTTTCAGACACCTCATGCTTGGGCTGACAAGCCCTAGGCGCCCACGCGCCACGCGAGGGTGCAAGGCCCAATTTGCAAACACATAGCGCTAAAGTTGTCTTAGGCACTAGGATCAGACTCGCACGCATGGCTGTAAATCTAGTTGAGTGTGTTTAAAGACTCATTCGAGATGCTTTAACATTGAGTCATGTAGCAGGACCCACTACCTATAGATCCTACATCAAGACCCATTTTACTTGGGTCCTGCGTTCAGACTCATGTCTCTTGGGTTTTGCATCGAGACCCAATCCTCTTGCATTCTTTATTAGGGCTCAAGGTTCTTGGGTTTATTAATATAATTATTATTTTTTTATAATTCAAAGTATCCATCTAAATAATATAATTATTTGTATTATAACTCAAAATATTCATAAAAAAATATTGTAATTTGTGTTCAAAATGTTATTATTTTTATTATATCTCAAGGTATTCATATCAAAAACATTATTATTTTTCTTATAAATATTATTATTTTTATTATAATTCTAAGTAGTAATATAAAAAATATTATAATTTGTGATATAAATATTCTTGGGTTTCTTAATATAGTTATTTGTGTTATAAATATTATTATTTTTATTATAATTCTAAATATTAACATAAAAAATATTATAATTAGTGTTATAAATATTCTTGTATTTCTTAATATAATTATTTGTGTTATAAATATAATTATTTTTATTATAATTCTAAATATTATAATTAAAAATATTATTATTTTTATTATAATAATATTATTAATAAAATAATTAAAAACATCATCATCATCATCATCATCAAATTTAAAAAATACTATCATTATTATTAAAGAAAAAGCATTATTTTTTTAAAAAATTAAAAAATATAAAAATTTGAGCAAACAAGGTAAATATTATTGTTATATTTAGTGTTGTAACTAGACTCGATATTTTTGGGTTCGTTATTGTAACCAAATTCAATATTCTTAAATTTTAAATTATTTTTATATTTTTTATAAAAATAAATGGTTGATCCACTGTAGCCCTAGCTACCTAGCTGGCTAGTAATAAACTAACCAAAGAACTTACTTGTTTTCAGGGCTTTCCAACCAGTCCTGTCCACATATAAAAGCCTCTATGTTCTCTGGACTCAAATCATTGAATGCTGGATTCACCTTTGTAGCTTCACCGCTGATAGTAGACTTTGATAGAATAGCTGATATTGGAATTGCTAAGAAATCACGAGCCATTTTACCAAGTGCTGCAAATCTTGGAGTATTGAATTGCCACCAAGCTAATACATCTGAAACCTTATCCCGGTTTTCCAAAGGCTCTCCTAAATACTGATCAAGATCAGATTTTGGCGGATCAACCTTAAGCCACTCACAGAATCCCAAGAACTTAGCATCAGAATCCAGATCATATGATGGCAAACAACTGATGCCCCTGGCAGGTGATGCTATATAACCAGTGTCATTCGCATAACTGTTGTACATACATGTAAGTTTGCTACGAAATTCCATCAAGTATTTGCTCGCATCACTGCCATACATCAGCTCAAACCCATACTGCACAAATTTAAGTTTACAGCGCGGATCAAGTACTAATAGGATTCCAAATGCAAAACTCCATTCACTCCAATGCCTATCAAGATTCACCTTCATTCTCTTCGCCATTGAACAAACATATGCATGCTCACTCTTTTCCCACGAAAGCAAGTTCTTATATATATAGCAAACATCGAGGAAGCATGCATCTATGTTTGATGAAGAACTGCCTAAAGATTTGTGGATCACTTTTAAAAACCCACATACAATCATCGCCATCTTCCACTCCTCTGCAGATGGATTCACCTTAAAATCAAAATCAACTTGCTCGAGTTGAGTAAAAGCATCTCTTAATTCCAATGCACTCATGAGCATGACAAATGTGGTATCCCATCTGGTAGGATCATCATGAGAGGCTGCTTTCATATCTTGCAATTTTACATGATTAGTTGCTTCCCGAAACTTATCTTGGTTAATTGGTGTTGCATTCACATATTCAATACAGCCCCTAATCTTGTTAAGCACATCTTTTATCTCATAAAACCCATCTCGAGCAAGAAGTTCAAGAGTTTGTGCGTAGCAAGAAAAACATAGCAAGTCCCCGTTCATATGTGGGAATTGACTGAGAAGCTTACTTCTGAATTCTCTAGTCATTTGACTGTTTGGTGGAGCAATTTCTGCAAACATGAAGTGCACTTTCTTAATGATGTTCCACTCCACAAGCACATCTTTCACAGCTTCATTCATATAATCATGTTCTATACTCCTGAAAGCCAAAATCTTCTTATTCATCCTCCACCCATCATCAATAAAATGCATGGTCAAGCAGCAGGACATCTTGTTATCACCGTATGACTGCGAATCAATTGTTATACTGAATAGAGATGAGAGATTATCAAGATATTTCATTAGTTTCTCTTTCTCTTGTCTGTAAATGGAAAGAGCATCAGCCTGAACAATGTCTTGTGAACAGAGTTGAAACTTTGGCTGCAGATCGCAGACAAAAGTTTTGAAGAACTCATTTTGAACCATATCCAATGGAAAACCGAGCTTCATAATCATTCTAACAAAGTTAAGGCGACTTCTTTCTTGATCAAACACGAAATTGCCTCCCAGATCAGAAGGCAATGTATGCTGTTTTGCATCTCCCTGTCTCTTTTTTGAACAACTTTTGAAGTGTTTGTGTAGATTTGAAGTTCCCTTCGTGCTTTCCCCTGGATACTTATTTTGACATCCTTTACATATGGCCCATACTGCACCATTTTCTTCGTCTTTAACCTTATCGAAATGTTTCCACACTTCAGATACCTTTTGTCGTTTATTACCACCACATATGATGAACATATTACCATCAGGATCTGGAGCAGGTTCAATTTTATCATTGTTTTTACTAACTTTAGATCCTCGTTTCCTGATGGATGGTTTTTTTGAAAACATTGTCAAGCTCTTACAAGTTTGCTTAATTGTAAGCTTCAGTTTCTCAACCAATTCTTGCTGCTCTGAACTCTCTTTCACGAGGATAGGGAGAAATAACTCTAATATATAGAAATAATCAGCACCAATGCTCCTTAGCAGGATTGCAACCGCAGCATTCAAATTATACTTTCGTACGTGATGAGCAAGAGGATACTCGCTTACATGATTTTCCTTCACATCAGGCTCAAAGGAAGGAAGACATGTTAGTAAGGCTTGTCCAGCAGCACCTTTCCCTGTGTTCAGAAATAGTTGCTCACAAGCATGCACAAAGCCTTGCATCTCCTCATCTGCATAACAAGCTGTACGCTCTATTGCAAGTTCACATAACCCTGGAAAACGTAAAGAACGTAATTTTGAAATATCATCATCTCCCCTGGGAACCCATGTCAGAGCAAGTGGCAATCTGTGTGTTTGGCATACAGCTCTGGTAACATCAGCGATTTCAGTTAAGGCAGCTCTTTGAACCTCATTAAAACGCTGGGAAAAACATTCTATTAGACAAAGCAAAAGACAACCTCATTTTGCATAGAAAAAACTCTAAGGTACTACTGATACATACTTGAGGACGAGGTCGAGGTAATGTGATCTGTAAATGGGCAGCCTGCAAACATTTGTGCTTATAAAGAGTTTGAAACACCATCAAATAAGACAAATATGTCTCTATGCACATATAATTTAATGGCACAAATATTTTGGATTGAAGTTGTAATGAGGAATGCCTCATGAGCTCCAATTAAAAGCTTAAAGACTGTTTCACTTCAAGAACACTAGCAAATGCGAACGCTTAAAGATATGCTAAGGAAATCTACTCTCTTTCATCTCTTTCTTATTCTCTTAATTCCTGATTAAAATTGTTGGGGCCGTTAGGTTGTTAGAGTTATTGTTGAAATTGTCCAACTTCATTAAGTTAATAATCCCTACAAGTTGGGATAAGAGTCTAACTGTTTTCTTTAACTATTTACCACATAAAATACTATATATAATGAAAACAAACCTGGAGAGCCTGTGAAACTTTCTCCGTCTCTAAATCAAAATCCTGTTTCTCCTCCTTGGTCACAAGCTCCAGCACAGCACAGCAACGGTGGGGTTGATCAGATTCAAAGACCGGAAAGACAATAATACCCCTTACTCCACAAGAGATGGCATCTGATATGTGTGCGTATTCATTCGGTCTGTAATAACTTACATTTGAAGTCCATTCTGGAAATCCACGCCAATTATTCCATACCCGAGTCAAAATGTTTGGAAGTGAATACAAATTCCGACCCTCCATTTGACGATATTCAAGTAGCGTAGAATTTGGGACGCACAGGTAAGGGTAAGGCTGATTTTCCAGGGCCAATCCACGGTTATATTCAGACCAAAATTGTGCCAAAAAACAACCACTTCCTAAAGAATCTTTAAGCAACGATAACGCTTTTTCCATCTTCGCACGTAGTCTTAACTTTGCAGGAGGCAAATCATCATCGACACAAGACAAATGTTCCACATCCATTTGTATTTGGACACTGTTTTTGGCCACAAGCCTTCTCACTCCTCAGATCTTCTCATATAGTGGCTGGAAAGTGGAACGATGAGGAGTAGGTAAAGGCTTGAAGGAGGTTGACTTGTTGACTTTTGGCACTGTGTCTTAAAACTAACTTATTTTCTGTCCCTTTAAATTCACTGCTTCTAATTTTGATAATAATCAACGACGAAACTTCTTCTGGCACACTTTACTGGTGTATTTGGTCTGGTAAATTTTTAAAGTATTTTTTATTTAAAATAATATTTTTAATAAAAAATATATAATGATCAATTGGAAGAAAGTGGTAGATAAATATTAGGTTGAGATATAAAATAACATTTTTTATATAATGATTAATATATTTTATTTTCAGCTCACATAATATATGCATTTGATTCATGAAATTTTATATTAAGTTTTCATGTTTTTCCCTATAGTAAACTTTCTAACATATAACATGCCAGATTATTTTTATTTTTTTTGGTATAGTTTTATTCTCAGGTTTTACAACATAGATATTGCTAAAAATGAGTAAAGACTTATTAATTGCACTGGACTCCTATAATATGATTGACTCATCTTCATTGATTAGGTCGATAACTAATATTTTAAGTTTAATCTCCTATGAGTGACTGGACTCCTATAATATGCTGCCTCTCGAATGAGCTAACATTAATTAAAAAAGGTAAGGCAACTACAGTTTGGAAGGATTTGTCAAAAATAAATAAAGTTTTTGAAGGTTAGGATAACGCATAGTGTGTGTCAATAACAATTAACATCGTTTAAAATTTGTAGTAGCGACTGCGGTTTAAAATATTTTTTATTTTAAAAAATATTAAATTAATTTTTTAATTTTTAAAAAATTATTTTTTAAATTAGCTTATTAAAATAATATTTTAATATAAAATTATATAAAAAATAATTTTTAGTAAAAAAAAATAAAAAAAAATTTGAGAAGCGGTCTCTAAGAATTTTGTCAATCATTTGGTTTTGTTAGCCCTCATTAATTTGTAGAAGAAGTTTGCTCTTAATCAAAAACAGGCAAGACATAAGATAGTTAGGCCCTGTCTAGGCTTTAACCATCAAATTCTCCAATCGAAAGATGCAAGCCCATAAAAAGTTTGAATGGCCCTTATTATGTTATATTGATCACTGGTTATATATAACACCGGGATCCGTTCACTGAATTTCAACAACTTCCAACATGCAAATGTAAGCCTGGTTACGAAGAACAAATACAAACACTGACAGAAAAAAATATATGCCATGTAAAGCTCGAGTCTAGTAGCAGAAATTGCAGATTGCAATAACAAGCAACGAAATGGCGTAGATTATCCAAGTAGCCCACTTGACACCAGGGTGGAATGGGATTGAAATGGTGATGAAAAACACAGTGGCTGGCAGGAAAACTGCAGCTTTACCGAACGCTTTGGATGTCCTCGGAAACTTGGCGGGGTTGATAAAATGTGAAACAAAGAGGCAAGAAAAGAGAATTGCAACAAGGATACAGACTAAATGCAAGAAATCGAGTTTGAAATCAGTAATTTGGTGAAAATAAAGGGCTATTTGAAGTCCTGATGTGAAGCAGGTGCTTATAAGCAACTTTTGCCATTCCTTTTCCTGCTTCGCGTTGACCAGCTCTTCTTCTTGGTTCATGGTGGGAGGTGGTAGCTGCTGTGATTCTAATTGTCCTGCTCCATGCCAGAGTCGGGACACAGATTCTGGAATTGAAAGAATAAAACCCTTGATAACTCGAGCACCATTCTCCATGGTTTTCCTGTGATGTAGGCTATGAAGCTTGAGAAGACTAGGAAATAATTTATAAGAAACGAAAAAAACTGTCGAGAAAGTATGCTTGTGATACCTGCTGATATTGCCGCTTATTTATACCAGCAGAAAAGAAAGAGTGGGAAGTTGTTGATAATCAGATTCGGAGTCATCAACCGAATGTTGGAGTTTGAGAAAAGTCAATCCGACTTGTAAATGTTTTAAGGTCAGATTAATTTTTCTTGGCTAAGTTAAGGTCCGATTAATTGCCAGCTCATTTAAGGTCCGATTGACTTTTCTCAAACTCCAGCATTCGGTTGATGACAAACTCCATCTCAAATAAAGGTCCGATTAATTTTTCTTCTCCAAACAATAATCATATATTCTTTTATGCACCTTATCTACGATCTAGGTTGAATTTAATTAACCCAATATAGACCAATAAATCATTTTTATACATGATTTAAGTTGTGATATGGAGTGATTTATTTTAAACTTATTAAATCACCAAATAATTAGGAATGATAAAACTAATAGGATTTTAGAATTTTTAACCAAATTTAACTCATCGCATTATATTCATTATTATCCTATAAATAAATTGTTAGTGGAGACAACAATGTCCCACCATATACAAGTGAAAATACCTAACTTTCACTTTGCATATGGTAGAGGACACAAATGGTAACATAAATCATGACATGATTTATGCCCTTTCCCTCCTATTTTTATATATATAGATGTGAAGAGCTGTGTGTGTGAAACACAGAGAGAAACAGAAAGAGAGAGAGCTAGAGAAGAGTTGAATTAAGTAGATAAAAATTTTCTTCTCCTCCTTATTTTGTTATTTGTATTGTTTCTAAACTTGACTAATACAAACCAAGCTATATTTAGTACATTAAAAAACAAAGTTTCTTAATCAGTAGAACTCTGATAGATGTAATTGTAGGAAGCAGCGTGCTCACCATCGTGACTTAGGTCAGGTTTCCAAGCCGAAGAGATAGCGAAAGGGTAATCGAGCCGGCAGAGCAGGGGACGCCGATTCTTTTCTTCTATTCTATATTGATTAGTCTTGTTATTAAAAAACATAGTTTCACGGAACAATATGCGAGCAGGATGAAAACCAGCTCGAAACAGTCTGTCTCGCCACTGAGCCCATGTCTCATGTCGCTCAACATGGCCGATGCCCTCTTCAGCGACCACTTTGCTAATCTGGCGCCTAAAATTCCTCTCCCATAGAACTCTATAATCTTCAAGCCTTTCAAATTTATCCTCCTCGAGGGAGTCAAACATAACAGAGTAATACTTGAATGATTTGCCGAGGCGGTCCATCAAATCTGGACTGTTATGATCCGCTTCCTGTTCGACAATTACCATGACCTCTGGTTTGAGGTCCTTCAATTTTGACATCACCAGATTGAATATTGCACTGGGCACTGCAAGCAATTTGTGTAGTTCAAATTCCCATTCCACTACCACCGCCTCTCCCTTGCTTCTTCTGCCGAGTTGGAGAGTAGCTCCAACTATCTCACCTGCACTATTAGCAAGATATTCTCCATACTCGAAATCAATTTGATGGTTTTCAGCCGTTTTAGTGAGGATCAAACTAATTAACTTGAGGTACCCAAGATGTTTTGATAATTTTGGCCCGACGAAAGTTATCCGGTATGACAATCGGCTACCAAGTTCGCTTGCAAGCACTTTCATCAGGGTAGCATGCTGCCAGATATCCACCACAACGGAAAAGTCAATAATGTGAACTTGTTTTTTTCCACGCAGTGCATCATAGAAGGGAGGCATGATGGTGTAGCTAGCAAACGAGAGGAAAGGTTCGAATTTGCAACCGAGGATGTCCATATCTTCTCTGAAACGTACTAACGGTATAGGATTTCGAGGATACAGTTTATACAGTCGCCGAACAAGAGCTTCAGCGAAGTATTTGACGACTTTTCTTGTGGCTAAATTGGCTTCAGTGGAACTTTGGAGTCCGATTTCCTTGAAGAGTGAATCTGCATGTTTCAGATCACCATCTTCAATTGCGCTGGCGCATTCCATCAATTTTTCAAGAAGGGAAGGGGCCATTTTTAGCAATAAATGAAGCTATGAATTTATCTATCCTTTTCTGGTACATGGTTTTATGCAGGTAACTATTTGCCTTTATAGATGGTCACAAGTCATCTCCTCTAATTCTGTACTATTATTATTTCTTAAAGTTGACTTCCATCCCAGCATAGAAGTGGTCATCATTGACATTTTGATTACATCGAAAAGCCAACAGAGACAAAGTACAAAAAAAATTCTGACAAGAAACTACTAAGAACATGATAAATTGTTTCATTTTTGTTGGTACGTGGGTTTCAAGATTGGATGGAATTAGACCACTTGATAATTGAAAATCATTTAATCAAGATGTTATAGTTAGAGTCAAGATGCAAACAAGATAGACAAATTTAATCAATATAGTACTCTTAACTAAAGAGGGCAATGGACAAGACAGACAAGCTACGCCTACTTAGGCCTTCAAAAACAAGTGCCACTGGACGTGGAAGGATAACCCTGCACACCTGCCCTAATATATATTTTATTAACAAGATATGTGGTTAACATGTATATATTTTTATTAATTCAATAAAACTTAAAGTTAATAATTATATAAATTTTTAATAATTTTAAAATTTATAAATTTTAAACTGATAATTTTAGAAAGTAAATTTAGATTCTAATTAGTTAAATTATACTTCTCTATAATACTTACCTAAAATATCATATAATATTCAACTTGGTGCTTGCTTGGATATACCATGTCTTATATTCTAGTACAATTTTCAACAACCTTTTTTTACTCGAAAATTAGAGGCTTAAAGTTTGGAAATAAAATATCAATTTTCAACCTCTTTCACTCTAAACATCTAAAATATGAATACAAGGAAGCTAAGATCAATGATTTATGTGACCGACAATATCAAATCAAGATTTTCGTTCTTCACCTCTCTCTCTCTCTCTCCCCCCTCAAATTTATCCTCGGAACAAAATAAAACATTAAATGGAATTAATCATCCACAAGCAATTGTTATAAAAAAAGAACAGTGATTGAGTTGTAAGAACAAACTTCATGGAAATGCATAGATTTCTATATATGCATTGGGCCAACACATACAAGGGCTTATATATAATCGTTTTATTTTCCTCTGTTCTTTTCATATGGGACAAGTCTGACATTGATGTGCCCACGTCCATCTCATGGATTGTAGATCCCTATTGTATATGAGCGCATTACTCTTATCATTTCCTTTCAATATATGTAATATTTGTCATTCAAAAGTGCATCCAACAAAATCATTTTCGGTGTATGGAAAATTATCATCAATAGACTTACTCTATAGTGCTACTCGTTCAATCCGCGTCCGCGTTATCGAACACCCAATGATACCTTGCTATCCATATTGTGCAGAACTCAATAGAGAAGAAGAAACCGTAGCTATACACACACACACACACACGCATACCCATTGCTTTTTCCCACTAACAACTATTCTCCCATTGGTGATAGAATTCATCAATGGTGTCTGAGACCACCCACTCATAGCCCCACCACCCAATGATACCTTGCTATCCATATTGTGCAGAACTCAATAGAGAAGAAGAAACCGTAGCTACACACACACACACATACCCATTGCTTTTTCCCACTAACAACTATTCTCCCATTGATGATAGAATTCATCAATGGTGTCTGAGACCACCCACTCATAGCCCCACCATACCATGAATCGGTTCTACATTAACCAAATCATTTGAGATTACAAAAGAAAATTAAATTGTAAGACAACTGAAATCATAATTATTTAATTATTAAGATTTTGATATCATATTAAAAAATTATTTTAATTTAATAATTTAAATTATTAAGTGAAATCTATATATGATTTATATAATTACATAATAAAGATGTTTTTTTATTTAATTTTCTTATTGCATTATCCTCCCGCTAGCCCCCTCTTCATTAAGTTAACACCCATCATATGAGTTCTTTGCCCAATTTACACTTTATTTAAAAAAAAATTTATAAGAAAATATTGACTCCCTTCAAATATTTGACTTTTAAGAAATATTCCTCAACGAAAAAAATGAGGTATAGTTACAGTTATTTTTTAAAATATTTTTTATTAAAAAATATATCAAATAATTTTTTTAATTTGTTATATCAAAATATCAAAATTATCTAAAAATATTAAAAAATATTAATTTAAAATAAATAAAAAATAAAAAAAATTAAAACACTTTTAACGCACAAAAATAAATACAACTACATACTATCGAGATTTTTTTTTTTTTCTCTACCTACAAAGCTGTCTTCGCATCCTGCTTTCCAAATCCCATGAATAATATTATTATTTCCCAAATTAGTATTCGCATCCTATCCAGCCATTGCTTTCCAGGAAGTCTTCTCTAACACCCCAAATCCCTACTTACCTTTATTACACTGACGACTCGATCAAACTACCCAAGCTCCGAGCAAACCCACAAGGTGGCTAGGGGTTGCAGACCCCAAAATCTCCGTTATGTGTTAGCCGACCAGGCAGAATTTAGGAGATTAAAGGAAAGTACTCTGTAGACCTCGTTTATGTAGACTGAACAGGAGCGCGTTTGCTGGTTCTATTTTAGACATCAGTTGTTTAGTTTAAATTAAACTATAAATTAAACATCATGCAAGTTTATAAATCCAAATAAAATATTTATACGTGAAATTGAATTAAAACAATTTCCCAGTGTGCCTATTAAAAATATAGAAAGATTTTCGATGTTGTTAAAAAATCAAAGAAACAAACATTTATGGTTGAAATAAGATATTTAACTAAAATCTATAAACTCAAATTCAAGCTCATGCCCGAGATGAGCAAGTGTGGTTTATGCCCAAATCTATTTTGCCTAAACTTATTTATGATTTTTTAATTAATTTTTCATTATATAAACCCTAAAAAAATATCTCATATTTTCTTAAATTGGGATAAAGAGTTTTGAAGATTTTACAGAAAAACATGCCAATCAAAAATATTTTTTTCATTCATCTATATTTTTTTTATTCTATGTTAAATATTTTTCATTAGAGAATACTTTCTAATACAATTCAAACCCTGAAACCTTTTTTTTTAAAAGAAATTGGTTTCAAATATACCTATTAATCTATTTTTAAAATAAATTTCTAATATATTATCAAATATTAATGTTAGAAAATAATATAAATAATATATTGAAACCTTACATAACAACTTAAAGTATTGGGTTGAAATAGTTTTTGAATTGGTATCAAAGTTTTGATGACTGTCATAACCCAATTCTGGTTATCCCTCACTACAAGATTTCATAAATTTACTGGCAGATATAATCCATTGGTGTAACATTCAGACTCCATCGGTAAAATTTTTACCTACTAAATCATTAATGGAAAGCATTTGTTGGCATCCTTTTCGTCGTTAATACCACATTTCATCTCTACATTTGTCGGAAAAAAAATTGCCGATGGTTTTACCAACAAAAAATGCGCACAAAAAAATAATTCTCAATGACAATATATTGATGGATTTATTCCATTAGTGATGATGGAATATCCAATAAATATTTTTTAGCTCTTCTTAAAATGCTGATGGACAGAGTCATCGGTGAGTGTACATTTCCACCACTCTCTATGAAATGCCAACGGACGGTATCCATCTATAAATTCATATGTGAGTATGACATTTTCCTCTTTGTAATATGGTGATGGATATCTATCATGCATAAATCTATTGGCGTGTGTTTTTAATTTTTTTTTTAATATTTAGAATAAAAAATAAAATATTATAAAAATTAATAGTAAAAAAAATAATTATACAAATAAAATTTTATTAAACATAAAAAATAAAAAAATAAAGTTAAATAATATTCATTACAAATTGAATGTATTTCAAAAAAATATATTAAATTAGCACAATGGAAAAGAAGGAAGAAGAGATTGGTTGTTCTCGGAACCATAAGGTCAAAAGAGAGATGCACGTATATCACCACTTTATGATGTCAAGTTCATAAGCAGTTGGCAAATTTTTTCATAATTCGCTAAGAGTTATTCATATTTCTTAGTGAGATGAGCCATGTTTTGCTCATAATTCGCCGATAGTTGTTTATATTTTTTGGTGGGATGAGTTATGTGTTGTTGTAAGGCCAAGAACTTCTTAGATTGGGTGCTCCATATTGATTGGGAGCTCCTAACGGTTGAGACACTACGAGCCGCCTACAAGTTCTTGGCCATAGTGTTAGAGAACCTATACACCTATTTTTTATCGGTATCTCCATCCACAAATTCGGATCGAAATCCAGATGGGTCGAAGGATCGTTCCCATATCTCTCCTTCAACCAGCTATTATAAGACTCCTGAAAATAAAAAAAGAAATCATCATATTCAATTTAATAAAAATAATAACTCATGAAATAAAATTGTGGAACGAACATATCATAAAGTGTTAAGTATGGTTGTTAACAAACTGTTGCACTCCCTTTTGGCAGTATTGCCTCCGCACATGCCTCTTTACGAACAGCTCCATTGGGCTTGGCTTACATCTAAGAAACGTAGTCTGCAAGAAAAAGATTTAATTAAGTAACAAAAAATTATTTAATGATATATTTCATTTAAATTAATCTTACCATATGTTTTGCATATGCAGCAAACATAACGGAGCTGCCGATGTGTGTTGTCAGCGAATCATGAATTTTCCGGTTTCGATTGCTAGTACCGGACTGTGAGCGTCATGTGAACCGTTCATACATCACATGCTTAATATATTACAGTCAAATATCTTCCGGGATGTGTAGTAGTTTGAAATTCCTCCAAACCAGCATGTCGTTTCAGTCTTGGAGACCTTTGTCTCTCGTATTTGTTTTGTCTTTTTTTATGTTTTATATCAAAAATCATACAACCTACTGTCATAGTGACAAATTAGATTTTAAAACATATATATATTTTTTAAAAATATCGTATTATTTTTTATGTTACCTATTTGTAGCGTGATTTTCCCTTACCCTTCTCACAACATTTTCATACATGCTATCCCACTTGAATTTGTGTTGTGTATAAGTAATTTATTTAAAATAAAAATAATAATTTATTTACAATTATATTAATTTATTAAAAATAAGTCGAAAATTAGAAATTAACACAAATCTCAAATTTATCAAACCATGTATTGATATTCAGTATCTATTCAGGATGTCTGGATACTTGATTCCATTGAAATAATGGAATCTCCATTGATGATTTAAACATCAATAATATTACTTGGGTGGCCTCGATGCTTCTGAACTTGAAAATAAATTAAATTAATAAAATATTGATTAGTTATTCATAAATTATGTTATAATTAAAAAAATAAACTAAAATTAAAACAAACTTTTATTGAAAGGTTGTTCTTCCACTGTGCCTCGTATTTTAGGGTGAAATGATTTCGTTGTTAAGGCACGCCGCCTCTTCTATGTGAAATTGTGTTGGAAGAGGTAGCATTGGCAGACGACGTAGGTGCCTCTTCTTAATTAACACCTAAGGACATGTCATTCTTGCTGCTATAAAAACTAGTTGTGACCCTATATGAGTAACGAGCTGTTGATTTCATTTTACACATCTACATAATTATATAATTAAATTTGATTGTTGAATAACATTCAGCAGCACCTCCTCTACACTAGTGACTAAACAAAGTTTTTAAACCTGGAAATATTAACAATAATCACAACCAATTGACCCCATTAAAAAATCTTGTATATAACCTAACATCTATACAATTAAAAATTAAAATTAATAAAAATAATTAAACACATATCATGCAATAATAGAGTAAAATTGAGATAAAATAATTAAATTTATTTCTATATATTCAATTACTAATTACAAGGTAAATTCAATAAAAACATTAAAATTAATGGAAATACTTAAACACATATCATGCAATAATAAAGTAAAATTAAGAGAAAATAACTAAATTTATTTTTATATATTCAATTACTAATTACAAGATAAATTCAATAATAATAATTAAAATTCACCAAAGTATTCAATTATTATCTTTGTTTACTTAGACAAGTGATTCAAAAAGGCACTAATTATTGATTTTAATATAAATGAAATAATCTAATCTCAATAAATTAACTTTTTTCAAAGAGATTTGATCTTTATTTAAATTTTGCATGCATTATTTTTTTTATACAAAGTAATTCAAATTAGAGATTTGATATTTATTACATTGATGGAATTGTGCTATAACTTTAGACAATACATTGAAAGGAAAAAAAAAATTTATTGCTTACTAATTGCATGGATTTCTATAACATGATTGATTCATCATGGATTAGGTCTATAATTAATAATTTAAGTTTAATCTCCCATGAGTGGTTGTGTTAACCACTAATATGCTGGACTGAGTTACATTAATTAAAAAAGGTAAACTGAATATAGTTTGGAAGGATTTTGCAAAAAAAATGATTAAAAAAAAAGGTCCATAGCAATTAAGAATTTTGTCTTTTGTTAGCCCTAATTAATTTCTGGAAGAAGTTTACTCTTAGTAAAAGACAGGCAAGACATAAGATAATCAAGCCCCTACCTAAGCTTAGCCCATCAAATTCTCCGATTAAAAGACACAAGCCCATAAAAAGTTTGAATGGCCCATCAATGGTTATATATAACACAGTGATTACACGGAGTTTCAACACCTTCCAACGTGCAAATGGAAGCCTGGCGACGAAGAACAAATACAAACACTGGCAGAAAAAATATAAACCAAGTAAAGCTCGTATCTAGTAGCAGAAATTGCAGATTGCAATAACAAGCAACGAAATGGCATAGATTATCCAAGTAGCCCACTTGACACCAGGGGGGAATGGGATTGAAATGGTGATGAACAACTAGAAAAGCCTCTCAAACTTCACAATTTTCGTCTAAACAATTGCGATAATTTTAGATGGAAGGACTTGATTAAGAAAAATTTATTTGTTAAATATGAAATAAATCAATGGTAATTAATTTCAATGGGATGAAATTGTAAATCAAGTAATATATATCCAAGAGAGTAGTCAAAAACATTAATGGCTTGATTATTAAGGTTTCTTCATCAACTTCTACTCTAATATAAAATAGCTCATCACGTTTAGATTAAAAAATTACAGGTCCGATTGACTTTTCCAAACTCCAACATTCGGTTGTTGACTCTTGAGGTCCGAATCCGATTATCAACAAACTCCACCTCTTTCTTTTCTGCTGGTATAAATAAGCTGGCCATATCAGCATCACAAGCATACTTTTCAACAGTTTTTTTGGTTTCTTATAAATTATTTCCTAGTCTTCTCAAGATTTATAGCATACAGCACAGGAAAACCATGGAGAATGGTGCTCGAGTTATCAAGGGTTTTATTCTGTCAGTTCCAGAATCTGTGTCCCGACTCTGGGATAGAGCAGGACAACTAGAATCACAGCAGCTACCACGTCCCACCATGAACCAAGAAGAAGAGCTGGTCAACAAGTTCCATGCTAAGCAGGAAATGGAATGGCAGAAGATGCTTATAAGCATCTGCTTCACATCAGGACTTGAAATAGCCCTTCATTTTCACCAAATTACTGATTCCAAACTCGATTCCTTGCATTTACTCTCTATTCTTGTTGCAATTATCTTTTCCTGTCTCTTTGTTTCACATTTTATCAACCCCACCAAGTTTCCGAGGACATCCAAAGTGTTGGGTAAAGTTGCAGTTTTCCTGGCAGCCATCGTGTTTTTCATCACCATTTCAATCCCATTCCCCACTGGTGTCAAGTGGGCTACTTGGATAATCTATGCCATTTCGTTGCTTGTTATTGCAATCTGCAATTGCTGCTACTAGACACTAGCTTTACATGGCATATATTTTTTCTATCAGTGTTTGTCTTTGTATTTGTTCTTCGTAATAAAGCTTCCATTTGCATGTTGGAAGGTGTTGAAATTCAGTGTAAGCACGGTGATATATAGCCTGTAATCAATATAACATAACATGCATTTGAAAATAAGTTAGGCAGGACAATCCAAATGCATTTGAAATTCTCAGCCAGTTCTGCTGGTACAAGTAAGCTTTTTTTTTTTAGTCAAGAAAAACACAAGGATGAAATTGAAAAGAATTAAACTATCAGAATAGAGGTAAAATATCAGTGAATTTAAAGGGGCAGAAAATAAGTTAGTTTTAAGACACAGTGCCAAAAGTCAACAAGTCAACCTCCTTCAAACCTTTACCTACTCCTCATCGTTCCACTTTCCAGCCACTATGTGAGAAGATCTGAGGAGTGAGAAGACTTGTGGCCAAAAACGTTGTCGAAATACAAATGGATGTGGAACATTTGTCTTGCGTCGATGATGATTTGCCTCCTGCAAAGTTAAGACTACGTGCAAAGAAGGAAAAAGCGTTATGGTTGCTTAAAGATTCTTTAGGAAGTGGTTGTTTTTTGGCACAATTTTGGTCTGAATATAAGCGTGGATTCGCCCTGGAAAATCTGCCTTACCCTCACCTGTGCGTCCCAAATTCTACGCTACTTGAATATCGTCAAATGGAGGGTCGGAATTGGTTTTCACCTCCAGACATTGTGGCTCGGATATGGACTAATTGGCGTGGATTTCCAGAATGGACTTCAAATGTAAGTTATTACAGACCGAATGAATACGTACACCTATCAGATGCCATCTCTTGTGGAGTAAGGGGTATTATTGCCTTTCCGGTCTTTGATTCTGATCAACCCACCTATTGCTGTGCTGTGCTGGAGCTTGTGACCATGGAGGAGAAACAGGATTTTGATTTAGAGACGGAGAAAGTTTCACAGGCTCTCCAGGTTTGTTTTCATTATATATATATTTTCAATCAGATTTCCTTATTGAATTCAAAACACACTGTTGGCTTATATAAGCATTACAAAGAGATAAGATTGAAACAAAACAACCCATACTTTATGTGGTAAATAGTTAAAGAAAACAGTTAGACTCTTATCCCAACAATAACTAACCTAACAGCCCCAACAACAGGAATTAGGAGAATAAGAAAGAGATGAAAGATAGTAGTTTTCCTTAGCTTCATTTTCTGTGATCTCTGCGTTCGCATTGGCTAGTGTTTCTGAAGTGAAACAATCATTAAGCTTTTAATTGGAGCTCATGAGGCATTCCTTATTACAACTTGAATCCAAAATATTTTGCCATTAAATTATATGTGCAAAGATGGTGATTGAGCTTATAAATTTAGGCAGGACAATCCAAATGCACTTGAAATTCTAAGCCACTTCCTTGTTAGCGCTTTTTTTAGTCTAGAAAAGCAAAACAATTAAACTACGAGAATAGAGGGAAAATATCAGTAAATTTAAAGGGGCAGAAAATAAATTATTTTTAAAACCCAATGCCGAAAGTCAACAAGTCAACCTCTTCAAGTCTTTAACCACTCCTCATTCGTTCCACTTTCCAGCCATGGAAAAGAAGATCTGAGGAGTGAGAAGAATTGCTGCCCAAAAAACATTGGTCTTGCGTCGATGATGATTTGCCTCCTGTAATGTCATGCGTGTGAGCAACTATTTCTGAACACAGGGCAAGGTGCTGCTGGACAAGCCCATCGAACATATCTTCCTTCCTTTGAGCCTGATGTGAAGGAAAAGCATGTCAGCGAGTATCCTCATGCTCATCACGCTCGAAAGTATAATTAGAATGCTGCGGTTGCAATCGTGCTAAGGAGCACTGGTGTTGGTTGTAGCTATATAATAGAGTTCTTTCTCCCTGTCCTCATGACAGATATTTTAGAGCAGCAAGATTTGGTTACAAACCTGAAGCTTAAACTACGGGAAACTTGTAAGAGCTTGAGAATGTTTTCAGAAGCAGAATTAGTCGGGGAACAAGGTTCTAAAGGTAGAAAAAAGAATGCTAAAATGAAACCTGCTCCAAATGCTGATGGTAAAATGTTCACCATATGTGCTAATAATAAAAGACGAAAGGTATCTGAAGTGTGGAATTGGATCGAAAAGGTTAAAGAAAAGAATGGTGTAGTATGGACCATATGTAAAGGATATCAAAAGAAGCATCCAGGGGAGAGCAAGAAGGGAACTTCAAATCTGCACAAGCACTTAAAATGGTGCAGTATGGGCCATATGTAAAGGATGCAAAAACAAGTATACAGGGGATAGCAAGAAGGGAACTTCAAATCTACCCAAACACTTAAAACGTTGTTCAAAAAATAGACGGAGAGATACAAAAACAAATATATTTGTTCAATGGCGAAGAGAATGAAGTTATCTAGCATCACCTTCTAAGGACGCGAGTTGTCTGACATCACATGATCCAGATTTTGATGATAAGTTCCGGGGATTCCGTGAGTGGCATAAGCAGAAAGATGATGGCGATGTGGTTGATTCACAAAAACTTTATCTTAATCGGTATTTAGGAGAGCCTTTGGAAAACCGGGATAAGGTTTCAGATGTATTAGCTTGGTGGCGAGTCAGTTCTCCGAGATTTCCTACACTAGGTAAAATGACTCGTGATTTCTTAGCGATTCCAATATCAGCTACTGTATCGAAGTCTTCTTTCAGCGGTGCTGTTGCATTCAATGGTTTCAGGCCAGAGATCATATAGAGGCTTTAATATGCGGACAGGACTGGTTGGAAAGCCCTGAAAACAATGAGTTCTTCACTGTCTACAGACAGGTGATTCCAAAATGATTCTTCCCCCTAAATTTCTGAACATCGTTTTCCTGTTTTTTTGCCTACCATTATTTGTTTATGAAATTTGGCTGCAAAGTCACACACTTCCCTTGTAATGATTATTAACAGGGTCATGACGCTAAAACAATAGCAAAAGCTAAATTTGATTTGCATTTCCTAAGCTTGATGGTGCAACGTTGATCAAATATGGTATCAATTTGTTTAACCGGATTGTTTTTTTAAGGTATTGCATATGTCTTACGCGTTGACAACATGTGAACGTGATTATTATGTTGTAACTATAGTTTTGGTCACCCGAAAATGAATGGAGGGCACTGGACATGAAACCAACATCGATAAAATGTTAAGATTTTATGGGATGATCATTTTTCTTAATTTGTTCTTGTCATCCATATTTGCAGGAGCAAGGAAGGGATTTTTGGTTCTTCTCTGGTCTCCTTAAATGTGAGATCTGACTCACTTGTGAAGCAAATGTCTAAATATCTGGTTGGTCCGTTTACAGTGAGCAAACCTATGAATCCAGAGGATTTGATGTTAATCCAATACGTGCTGAATGGGAGATCAGAATTTTTTCTCAGAGTTCTTGTTTGCATAGCTGAACGATTTTAAGTTCATCTGTTCTATACTTGTTTCTGCTAGTGAGATTGTTGTTCAATGCAATAATTATTATTTAACTCGGCGGGAATAATGCCCCATGAGATCATAGACCTGGCTTGATGATAACGTCCTTTCTACATTCTTAGCTCATAGATACTACATAAGAAGTTTCAAAGGCCCATATTATGCTGTATTGATCAATGGTTATACATAATAACGTGATTGCACTGAATTTCAATATGCATATACAAACATTGACAGAAAAAAAATATATGCCGTGTGACGCTCGTGTCTAGTAGCAGAAATTGCAGATTGCAATAACAAGCAACGAAATGGCATAGATTATCCAAGTAGCCCCCTTGAGACCAGGGGGGAATGGGATTGAAATGATGATGAAAAACACGGTGGCTGCCAGGAAAACTGCGACTTTACCCAACACTTTGGATGTCCTCGGAAACTTGGCGGGGTTGATAAAATGTGAAACAAAGAGGCAAGAAAATATAACTGCAACAAGGACACAGACTGAATGCAAGGAATCGAGTTTGGAATGAGTAGGTTGGTGAAAATGAAGGGCTATTTCAAGTCCTGTTGTGAAGCAGTTGCTTATAAGCGTCTTTTGCCATTCCATTTCCTGCCTAGCACGGAACATGTTGACCAGCTCTTCTTCTTGGTTCATGGTGGGACGTGGTAGCTGCTGTGATTCCAATTGTCCTGCTCCTTGCCAGAGTCGGGACACAGATTGTGGAATTGAAAGAATAAAACCCTTGATAACTCGAGCACCATTTTCCATGGTTTTCCTGTGCTGTATGCTATAAAGCTTGAGAAGACTGGGAAATAATTTATAAGAAACGAAAAAAACTGTCGGAATAGCATGCTTGTAATACCTTTATAAAAGTTTTTTATATATATAATTTATAATAGTTTTTTTTTAATTTGAGATTTTTACCTTTCGTTTTAAAAATATTTTGAAGGAAATTTAATTTTTTTTATTTTTAAAATAAAAAAATATATTTTAATTTTTTTAAAATAAAAAAATACTTTAAAGAATAAATACTAGCAGCAGTAAAGCTTCAAAGTCTACAAGTGATAGAATAGAGAATGTAATAATGGTGTACACAGAGAAAAGAACTAAGAAAATGGAGAAACGTAGAGAAACAATGGTAAATCCTCTCTCTTCTTCTTTTTTAGTTTTTTCACAGAGAGAAACAGATTAACTCAAAAGCTCAGAGAGAATTTGCAAACAGAATAAAATGCAAAAAAAGTTGAAACAAGAAAGAACAAAAAGTGACACTCAAGGATTTTGACTGTTTTTTTATCGAGAAAAGAATCATCTGAATATTCAGCTTTATATGCAAGAATACTTATGGTATACAGTAAGTGCAGTTCTTTCCTCAGCTCTTCATTAATTTGATCTTGGGTCTATCTTGTTTCACCAGGCTTTGTTGTTTGCGTTGTGGGGGTTTGAATATGAATGCTGCTTGCAAGAATTGTGGCTATTTATATACTCGAGGGGCTTGGGCTTCGGTTGCGTTAAACCGTAGCCCCACGCCCAAGGAACCTGCCACTTGGAAGCCTGGTTCTTCTATGGTCTCCTCAAATGTGAGATTTGACTCACCAGTGAAGCAAATGTCTAAATATTTGGTTGATCCGTTTACAGTGAGCAAACTTACCAGTTCAGAGGACTTAAAGATAATCCAATATGTCTTTGATTCTTCACTGATTGAGAGGTCAGATTCTTTTTCCCCAAGTTATTGTTTGCTTAGCTGAATGCATTTAAGATCACCAGTTGACCTATTCTGTACCTGTTTCTGCTAGTGAGACTATTGTTCATTGCAAGAATTATCATTTATCTCGGAGGGAACTATACCCACTGAGACCAAAGACCTGGCTTGATGATAACGTAATTTCTACGATATCTGATGCCATGACTTTAGTTAAGAGGAAGATGGAAGATTCTGTAAATCCTCTCTCTTCTTCTTTTTTAGTTTTTTCACAGAGAGAAACAATCAACTCAAAAGCTCAGAGAGAATGCACACAGAAAAAAATGCAAAAAAACTTGAAATTATTGCTGTAAACAAGAAAGAATAAAAAGTGACACTAGGGATTTTGACCTTTTTTTTCTTTATCGAGAAAAGAGACAGATCGAGAATCACCTGAATATTCAGCTTTATATGCCAGAATACGTATGATATTACCGTCAGTGCAGTTCTTTCCTCAGCTCTTCGTTAATTTGGGTCTATTTTGTTTCACCAGGCTTTGTTGTTTGCTTTGTTGGGGTTTGAATCTGAATGCTGCTTGCAAGAATTGTGGCTGTTTGTAGACTCGCGGGGGCTTTGTCCTATTCAAGGGTGTAGCCAGTAATTTTCATGATCTGTCGAGCAAATATATATAAATTAATCATTAACTTATTAATTTAAATGATTTAAAGTTATTTTTAGATTTTAAAGCAAATATATATATATATATATATATATATAATTTAAATGAGTTTTATTATTTTATTATTAAATTTAAAATTTAATTATTCTAATTAAAAATATAATAATAATATTGATAAATTATAATTGGTTTTTATTATTGATATAAATAAGCTGTAATTTTTTTATACGAAGTATTTATATATGATATATAAATTTTATATTATGCGTAAATATATTACATATATATATATATATATATATATATATATAAAAGGGGAAAATTAAATCTAGTATTTCTCAAATTTGAAGCAATATTTTATTAATTAGTAAATAATAAAATATAATTAAATCAAGTTTTAAGTTCACAAATAGAATATTTTTATCTAATAAAAAATAGATTATTCATATCTAAATTTGGATTTAATGAAAAATATTCAATTTTCTCAATTAGGATTTCACTAGTATTTTATTTAGGTTATTTGTCAATAATAATTTTATCTTCCCGATTAATATTTATCTTTTCTATTTTACAAGAGACATATAAAGTTTATAAATTACCACATAAAATAATTAAATTTTAATAAATATATTAACAAGATTTAGTTAATGAGTATTATTAGAAAACTGATTAATTTTTAAAATTTTAATCGAACCAAGATTAATATATTTAATAATATCTTGTTTTTAATATCATAATATATATCGACTAAAATCTTTTAGTTTATATATATGAAATTTAAAATAAATTTATATTTTTTAAAATATTAAAGATAAATAAAAGAATATAATTTAATTATTTTTTTCATAAAGATATTCATATCCATAATTTGTTGGATAAAAGATAAATTATTTATATAAAAAATTAATAAAAATATTTAATATTTCAACTAAATTTTTACCGAGTTATACGTTTTGATTATTTAATGAGAATTATTTTGCAATCCTAAATAATATTAGATGAGAATAGTAATGAGAATATATTTAGAAAAAAATAATTTAGATCCATTAAAGCAATAAGAAAACTTTCTTGAGAACTTATTAATTGCTGTACTTAATAGCTGCATTTGTGTGTAAATTAGAGTTTTGAACATTGTAGGTGTACGTGGACCTCAGCCTTGTACACCCCTCCGCCTATGGTCCAAGTGCTGGCTGGGAAGGAACGTGTCGGCCCCTAAGCGCATGTGCCGTTGATAAAACAGACAAATGGTCCGACATTTCTAATTTGGCATTGAGAATTGGTACAGAAAGCCAATACGGAACTGACAGTCCCTATTCATGTGTGTAATTAGACCATGTAATGCCACACGATTGGCATCATTGAATGGGACACACATGCACGATCCCATTAATGTGGCCTTGGTAGCTATGGTTCTAATTCTTTACTATAATATTAAAAATATTATTTTTTATGTTATAAATATTATTATTTTAATAATAATCAATATTATTAATAAAATAATTACTAAATTAAAAAAATTCTTAATATTAAAAAATAATTAAAAATTTAATTTGAAAAATAAAATTAAAAATTATTATTAGTATTATTATCATCATTATTAATAAATTTTAGAAAATTACCATTATTATCAAAGAAAACCACGTAGAGACATGTAAGGACATGTGACACTTGGGCTCTTACACGAAGGTTGGACACACCCTGTGTGCACACGAGGTGCTTGGGTCATGCCTCATTGTTGAGCACATCTCAACATACACGTGATGTTTGGGCTGCTTCTTCATTGTTGGGCACACCAGCATACAAGTGATACTTGAGCTAAAGTGGGTGAGCTATGTTCGCGTCTTATTAGGAATAAGTGGCGCTTCGTTCATAGCTCCAGACTCAAGAAAATGGGTCGAGTATTGGGATTCATGATCAATAAGTTTAGTATAAGGATTCAATTTTACTGGGTGTTTTATAAAAACTCAATGTTTATGAGTCATAAGATTCTAAATATTATTATTTGTATTGAATGACTCATATTATATTGCATTGATCAATGGCTATATATAACACTGTGAATATTACACTTTATTTCAACACCTTCCAACCTTTTGATGAAGAACAAATACAAACACTGCCGGAAAGAAATATATGCCATGTAAAGCTCGTGTCTAGTAGCAGAAATTGCAGAATGCAATAACAAGCAACGAAATGGCATAGATTATCCAAGTAGCCCACTTGACACCGGGGGGGAATGGGATTGAAATGGTGATGAACATCGCGGTGGCTGCCAGGAAAACTGCGACTTTACCCAACACTTTGGATGTCATTGGAAACTTGGCGGGGTTGATAAAATGTGAAACAAAGAGGCAAGAAAAGATAATTGCAAGAAGGAAACAGACTGAATGCAAGGAATCGAGTTTCGGATCAGTAATTTGGTGAAAATGAAGGGCTATTTGAAGTGCTGATGTGAAGCAGGTGCTTATAAGTACCTTTTGCCATTCCTTTTCCTGCTCATATTGGGAATTGTCGACCAGATCTTCTCGGAGACGTGTTAGCTGCTCTGATGCTAGTTGTCGTGCTCTATACCAGAGTCGGGACGCAGATTCTGGAACATCATTCTCCATGATTTTCCTGTGCTGTATGCTATAAAGCTTGAGAAGACTGGGAAATAATTTATAAGAAACGAAAAAAACTTTCGTTTTTAAATAAAAAAATACTTTTAAGAATAAATACTTTCAGAAGTAAAGCTTCAAAGTCTACAAGTGGTAGAATGGAGAATGTTATAATGATGTACACAGAGAAAGGAACTAAGAAAATGGAGAAACGTAGAGAAACAATGGTAAATCCTCTCTCTTCTTCTTTTTTAGTTTTTTCACAGAGAGAAACAAATTAACTCAAGAGCTCAGAGAGAATTTGCACACAGGAAAAAATGCAAAAAACCTTAAATTATTGTTGTAAAAAAGAAACAGATCGAGAATCACCTGAATATTCAGCTTTATATGCAAGAATACTTATGGTATACAGTAAGTGCAGTTCTTTCCTGATTATGGAGATCTGTGTGTCAGTACGTGGATGAACGTCAATTTATAGACCGTGAAGTTCATACATAAGGGCTTCCTACAAGCGAATATTGAAAAGGACTGGAATTGGTGCTAATTGAGTCCAACAACTTTACAAAAAATGGACTTCCTTTCGATACAGATAGACTACAATCATGTAGGCTATGTCAATACATTACAAAAGGAAGCCCTATTCTAGCTGTATCGAAAGGAAGTTATAGGGCTTCCTTTTGTAATGTATTGACATAGCCTACAAACGTCCTTTTGTAAGTCAATACATGCTAATTGGTCAATTCCTCAGCAAAAAAGCAAAAATGGACGCACATAAGGGCTGAGGAAGTGTGCCATCCATTTTTGAATTTTTGCTGAGGAATTGACCAATTAGCACAATTCCTCAGCAAAAATGGACGCACATAAGGGCTGAGGAACTGTGCGTCCATTTTTGCAGAGGAATTGTACTAATTGGTCAATTCCTCAGCCCAAATACAAAAATGGACGCACAGTTCCTCAGCCCTTATGTGCGTCCATTTTTGCTGAGGAAAAATGGACGCACAATTCCTCAGCAAAAATGCAAAAATGGACACACAAGTAGTTTATGACGCTAAAACAAGTAGTTTAGGGGGAAAAAAACAGGAAAACGATGTTCAGAAATTTAGGGGGAGAATCATTTTGGAATCACCTATCTGTAGACAGTGAAGAACTCAATTGTTAAATCATCGAATAATTAGGAATGATAAAACCAATCGAATTTTAGAATTTTTAACCAGGTTTAACTCAGTATATTTATTATTATCCTATAAATAGCAACTGGTAAATTAAAAAAAAAAATAGGGGTGAGTATTGACATAGGCTACAATGATGTAGGCTATGTCAATACATTACAAAAGGAAGCCCTATTCTATCTGTATCGAAAGGAAGTTACAGGGCTTCCTTTTGTAATGTATTGACATAGCCTACAAACTTCCTTTTGTAAGTCAATACATGGTAATTGGTCAATTCCTCAGCAAAAAAGCAAAAATGGATGCACAATTCCTCAGCAAAAATGGACGCACATAAGGGCTGAGGAATTGTGCGTCCATTTTTGAATTTTTGCTGAGGAATTGACCAATTAGCACAATTCCTCAGCAAAAATGGACGCACAATTCCTCAGCAAAAATGGACGCACATAAGGGCTGAGGAATTGTGCGTCCATTTTTGCATTTACGCACAATTCCTCAGCAAAAATGGACGCACAATTCCTCAGCAAAAGTGGACGCACATAAGGGCTGAGGAACTGTGCGTCCATTTTTGCATTTTTGCTGAGGAATTGTACTAATTGGAAAAATGGACGCACAATTCCTCAGCAAAAATGCAAAAATGGACACACAAGTAGTTTATGACGCTAAAACAAGTAGTTTAGGAAAAAAAACAGGAAAACGATGTTCAGAAATTTAGGGGGGAGAATCATTTTGGAATCACCTGTCTGTAGACAGTGAAGAACTCAATTGTTAAATCATCGAATAATTAGGAATGATAAAACCAATTGGATTTTAGAATTTTTAACCAGATTTAACTCAGTATATTTATTATTATCCTATAAATAGCAATTGGTAAATTAAAAAAAATAGGGGTGCGTAAAAAAAATCAAAAAAATTGATTAAACTGGGAAAATTAAAAAAAATAAAAAAAACCAAAATATAAAAAAAATAATTAAATTGATTAAAATATTTAAAAAGATATTTGGTCCGGTTCCGTTTTGATTTTATAAGTCTAAAACCAGAAAACATTAATTGAACCAAACCAAATTGATTTAGTTAAAGATAAAATAAACCAAACCAAAAAATAAAAAATCAAACCAAAATCAAGTACATTAAAAGATTAAAAAAACCTAAAAAAATAATATAAAAAAA
This sequence comes from Populus pruinosa, assembly GCA_026413675.1. Classification (NCBI taxonomy): domain Eukaryota; kingdom Viridiplantae; phylum Streptophyta; class Magnoliopsida; order Malpighiales; family Salicaceae; genus Populus; species Populus pruinosa. The sequence continues at coordinate 18,188,389 of CM048608.1, read as the reverse complement.
CCTAAAAAAATAATATAGTTGTTTGTTTTTAATATAAGATAATCAAATTGAAACCCAACAAATTAAATCAAACCAAAATCAATTAATCGGATTAGTTTTAATTTTATTTTTTAAATTTTACAAAATTTTAATTTAACTGTTTTTATAGGTAAAAACTAGCTAAACAAAAAATAATAACCCCCTGAAGAAAGCATGAATTTATTGCTTTGGGTACAACAGAGGCTCTGCATCCAAAAAAAAACTAGAAGAGGAGGAGGAAGGAGGAAGAACAAAATTGCCTGTGTTTTTGGTCTTCCTGTTGAACTGATTATCAACTTAAGTGTTTTTTTTTTTTTGGCTCTTTAGATTGTAATACATTCTTACACCTTTCTTCGCGTCGTACTGTAGGCAGTTGAAGCTACAAAGAACATAGAGCTTGGAAACAAATATTTGTCTCCGGCAACACAGCGGAGTAGCAGTAGCAGGACTTTTCTCTTGCTTTTCCTTTTTGTTCTTACTTTGTTAATCCTCTTTCTAGGTTGGTATATTTGAATTTCTGATAGTATGTGGACTGTTGCGAGTACAGTTTTCCATGTAAATTTGATTGCGGAATGGGAAAAATTGAAGATTTATTATAGCCATTTTACCATCAGAGCTATGACCATAAACACCACTCTCGACTTCTACAACATAGTCCATGGCAGCTAGCTGGTTTTGGCAGTCCTTATTTGGCTTCAATTCTTCTTCCTTTTCCAGAGAGAAATGAGTTTATATATTTAGGTACTTGGCTACAAGTGATTTAATTCCATCACGACCATAATTTTTCCCTGCAGAAGTAAATCACATCGCATCAAGAAACACTGCAACTAATCTCTGTTGTCGTCATGGGGCAAAACCCTTCAAATCACTGCTTTGTGCCTTTGATAATTTTGTTCTCCAGTGAGCTACTCCATTTATTCCGTTAACTCCTTATTCTCAGTTTCTGTAAGAATGTGATGGCAACCTGTGAAAGCCAGCATGTCTTTTTCATATCTGCAATTGGTGCTGCTTAGTTAGCAAGATCTAGCAAAGTTTTAAATTACTTTTGTTTCGGTCCCTATAATGGATCTTGAGAAAAAAATTATAACAAACGCAAAAAACTGTGGAAATAGTATGGATCTGCAGAAAACCCTTTTGTTGCAACTAACAGTTTTAAATATATTGGCTTTTGTCAATTAGGATATTATAAATGTAACACCCATGTAAAACATGGAGAGATGAAAACTGATGGAGCAAAGTGCGCCTGAGGAAGCTTCCTCGTTAATTATGATCAAAATTAGAAGTCAAGTCAAGATTGAACTTCTTTCAAATTTATCCTCTTTTCAAGGATTACATAACAAGATGGTGACTGAGCTTATAAATCTAGGCAGGACAATCCAAATTGACGTCGCGGAAGTCTAATAATGAAAAGGATCACCGTCTCTTTTCTGTGTTTTTGTTCGAGTTCACGAACAAGAAATAAAAAAAATACTTGAATTCACGAGTAAAAAATTATTGTCTCTGAATGACAATTTTTATTTAATAAAATCAAAAGTGTCTTCCAACGAGAAGGCGGCTTGTATTTATAAGTTGCAAATCCTAATCCGAATAATAAACGTACTTATAAATTTAAATAGCAAAACAGTTAAAGTCCTACTTTAAAGATGTAATTCAAGGTTCTGATTTCTAAGCAAATAATATTTGTCTGCAGGGAATCTTCAATTGGAGGAATCCATGTGAAATAAGGAAAGGAGTAACAGGGGAGAATACGCGCTTGCTCCGGTGTTATGTTTCCTTGTAGAAGTAGGATTCCAATTGGCCTTAATTTATTCATTAATCTGTCCTACATCAGTCTCCCCTACTTGAAATGAACTCGCCCTCGAGTTGATCAGGTGAGAAGGACATTCATCGGGAGGATGGTATTCAAATATGTCAGCAATATTGAAGGTGGGAGATATGGTCATGTCTGCAGGGAGGTCCACCACATATGCATTATCGTTAATCTTCTGCGGAATCTGGAAAGGACCATGCTTCTTATCATTCAGCTTGTTATACATCCCTGCTGGCACTCGCCCTTTGCGTAGATAAACCATCACGAGATCTCCTACCTGAAAATCTTTAGCTCGCTGCTTGCGGTCTGCTGTGGCCTTGTACTTGGCATTAGATTCTTCTAGGTTCGTCTGCACCTCCCCCTGAATAGCTTTGATCTGATCAGCCATATGCTCTGCTGCTATGCTCATACCAGGAAGTTTGGGCAGCGGTGCCAAGTCTAGTGCATGTCGTGGAGGTTGGCAGTAGACAATTTGGAAGGGGGTTTTTCCAGTGGACTAGTTTATCATGCTGTTATAGGCAAACTCAGCTTGTGCCAATGTTAGATCCCATTGTTTAGGCTTCTCACCAGAAAGACAACAAGTTAAATTTCCAAGAGTTCGGTCCACCACTTTCATTTGGCCATCACTTTGAGGGCGGCTGGTGCTGCTGAAGTTCAAAGATATGTCAAATCGCCGCCATAAGGTTCTCCAGAAATGACCTAAAAATTTTGTGTCCCGATCAGAAGTAATTGATTTAGGGACTCCGTGTAGGCGAACGAACTCTTTGAAGAACCAGTTAGTGACATGCACGGCATCAGAAAGTTTTTTGCATGCGATAAAATGGGCCATTTTAAAGTATCTATCCACTACTACAAGGACAACATCAACACCATGCTGGGTTCGTGGAAGTGCCAGGATGAAGTCCATCGATATATAGGTCTTCCCAAGGGGCTGTTCGAATAGGCAGTGGCATGTACATACCTGTATTCTGTGATTGTCCTTTGGCTGCTTGGCATGTAGGGCAACATTTGACATGGTTTCCGATGTCTCTCTTTAGTTGGGGCTAGTAATATCTTTCCTCTACCAGGGCCACGGTTTTATCACGCTCTAAGTGACCATTGATTAATATTTAAAAGTGCATTTTTATCAAGGTTTTATATCATCATTTTGCACTTGAAGTATCAATAACTACTTAACTAAAACATGTTTTATAATAATATATCTAATAATATAAGATACCTTTAATTGTGGTAAATGTTCATTTTAAATGCAGGCCTATCACATAAATAAAATGATTGATTGATGAATTTAATAACTGAAATTGAAAGGATAAAGAGATGGCCAAACTTAAAAAAGAGATGTCGGTACAATCCAAATCAAAATACTATTCTGTAATTGGGTCATATCTGAAGTTATAGATCTTAGATTTAGGTCTACTTTATATAGATGGAAAGGTAAGACATAGACCTACAACTTCTATATGGAGCTCAAGATCTAAAAAGACTATTTTCAAATCCAAATTGTAGCAACAACAAAGAAACCCGAATCTGTCTTCTAGCCCAAGCACTGTTCAGTATTTGGCCCATATCTGGAGTTCTAGAAGTCCAAATGAGCTGAATTTTTTACACAAGAAAGCTGAGACAATTTCCTACAACTTTAATGTTTTGAGTGGCTCTAATTTTTTTGTTAACAATGACGTTTTGGGCAGACAATATAAGATAAGGATTGTCACCAAGTCAAGAGTTGGCCACCCACTCATCAATTAGTCATCAAATCAATAGTTTCCAATTTTGGCCTATAAAAGGAGGCATTTGCCATGCATTTAGGCATCTTGGTCTCCAGATCAAGATCATGCTCTTGTTTTCTCTCTTTGTATTTTTTTTGTAATGTTTATGTTTACTTTCATTAATATCAAGTTTATGCATTTCATTTCCTTTCCTTTACTTAGTTAACTTTTATCTTATTTATGTTCTTATTTTGTTTATTTATTTTTCTTTCTTTCATTATGTTTAGCTAAGTTTATTATGTCAATGTGAAAAGGTTACACTAATGGTGTAAGAATTAGTGTAAACTTAATATAGACTTTAATGTTTGATACTAACATGTTTTGTATTTGTTATCTTGTTCACTCTTTAATACTTTGCTTGTTAAATGACTAATCTTGATTTATGTTGTATAATACTTGGTACAACAAATGCTTGACACTTTCATAGCCCATATTATATGGTATAACCGACACATGAGCTATGAAAGGAACTTAATTTGTTGTTAACAGAAGTTATAATCATGAATGCTTGACGAAATTTACAAGTATTAGCATTAATTGAATAAGATGACTAATGTAATTATGTTAACAATCTATAATCTGATTGTAACCTCCTTTGTGCGTGGTTTCCAATTGAATAATAAGAGTTTATACTATACTTGTTTGACATACCATTAGTGGATCCTCTAACCTTGACGTTGTTTGTTATCATTGTTTAATCCTTATGTTAATTTTGCATCTCAAAGTTCTCATCAACTTTTCTTCTTCTTCTTCTTCTTCTTCTTCTTCTTCTTCTTCTTTATTGTTATTGTTGTTGTTGTTGTTACTACTACTACTACTACTACTACTACTACTACTAGTATTATTATTATTGCTATTATTATTATTGTTGTTGTTGTTGTTGTTTATAATTTGTACAATTAACCTCCCTATGGTTCGACCCCGGTCTTGCCGGGTTATTTATTATTTCGACACTCCTGCACTTGAGAGAAGATATCAATATTTTAGTCGTGTTAAGTTTTGAAGAAATAAATAACCCGACAAGACCGGGGTCGAACCACAGAGAGGTTAATTGCACAAATTATAAAAAACAAGAATACAACAACAACAACAACAACAACAACAACAACAACAACAATAACAACAACAACAATAATAATAGTACTAATAGTAGTAGTAGTAGTAGTAATACTACTACTAATAATAATAATAATAAAGAAGAAGAAAAGGAAAAAGATGAGAACTTTGAGATGGATATTAACATAAAGATTAAACAATGATAATAACAAATATCAAGGTTAGAGGTTCCACTAATGGTATGTCAAACAAGTATAATATAAACTTTTATTATTCAATTAGAAACCACATACAAAGGAGGTTCCAATCAGATTATAGATTGTTAACATGATTACATTAGTCATCTTATTCGATTAATGTTAATACTTGTAAATCTCGTCAAGCATTCATGATTATAACTTATGTTAACAACAAATCAAGTTCTTTTCATAGCTCAGGTGTCGGTTATACCATACATTATGGGCTATGAAAGTGCCAAGCATTTGTTGTACCAAGTGTTATACAACATAAATCAAGATTAGTCATTTAACAAGCAAAGTATTAAAGAGTGAACAAGATAACAAATACAAAACATGTTAGTATCAAACATTAAAGTCCATATTAAGTTTACACTATACTTATTCTTACACCATTAGTGTAACCTTTTCACCTTAACATAATAAACTTAGCTAAACATAATGAAAAAATGAAAAATAAATAAACAAAATAAGAACATAAATAAGATAAAAGTTAACTAAGTAAAGGAAAGGAAATGAAATGCATAAACTTGATATTAATGAAAGAAAACATAAACACTACAAAAAAAAAATACAAAGAGAGAAAGCAAGAGCATGATCTTGATCTGGAGACCAAGATGCCTAAATGCATGGCAAATGCCTCCTTTTATAGGTCAAAATTAGAAACTATTGATTTGATGACTAATTAATGAGTGAGTAACCAACTCTTGACTTGGTGACAATCCTTATCTTCTCTTGTCTGCTCAAAACATCATTAATAATGTCAAAATTGGAGCCACTTGAAAACATGAAAGTTATAGAATATTGTCTCAGCTTTCTTGTGTAACATATTTAACTCATTTTGACTTCTTGAACTCTAGATATGGCCAAAATACTGAATAGTGCTCGGGTTGAAAGACAGATTCGGGCTTCTTTGTTGTTGCTATAATTTGAACTTGAAAATGGCCTTTTTAGATCTTAGGATCCATATAAAAGTTATAGACCTATGTCTTACCTTTCTATTCATATAAATTAGACCTAAATCTGTGATCTACAACTCTAGATATGATCCAATTATCGAACAGTGTTCCAGTGTGGACTGCACCAACATCTCTTTTCTAAGTTTAGCCATCTCTTTATCCTTTCAATTTTAGTTCTTAAATTTATCAATCAATCCTTTCATTTATGTGATAAGTCTGCATTTAAAATAAATATTTACCACAAATTAAAGGTCTCTTATATTATTAGATATATTATTATAAAACATGCTTTAGTTAAGGAGTTATTGATACTTCAACTGCAAAATAATGATATAAAACCTTAATAAAAATATACTTTTAAGTATCAATCACACCCCTCAACTAGCTTATTACTAGTCCCTAGTAATCAAAACATTAAAATAGAAAAATACTTTGTAAATTTCACAAAGTAAGGTATTCATCATTTAACTTCCATTAATCTATCCAAATAAACAAACTCTTGTTAAATTTATATACCTATTCAATACCTCTTAACAAAATATTCATAAACCTTTCTTTTGTGCTCAATGTATCAACACATAATTATAGGGCTTTTCTTGGAAGAAAACAAAATTTTTGTTCTAATGTTTAAGGTTAACTTCCTTGGGTTGAGATTATTATTTTTGTCTTTTTTTTTAATATAGATACATATAATTTAAAAACATCATGCATATTTAACCCATGTAACAAGCTTTCGGCTAATGACTCCCAGACCAGTTAGTCTTAGGGCATTAGGTGTTGAGACACCCCTACGAGCTTAGTGCCTCGGGTAGCAGATATTGATATGTAGATAGTGCAATGTTTAATTCCCTTAAACTTTTTTCCTCAATCCATGTAGCAAGCATTGGCCAAATAACTCTCAAGTCAATTGACTTTAGGGTATTAGGTGTTAAAACACCCCTTCAGGCTTAATTGCTTAGGTTAGGGAGGCTATGAAACCAAACTTATCTACATTTTTATTATTATCATTTTTTTCTTTTTTCTTTTTTTTTTATTTTTTTAATTATATACTATCCCTTTTCCTTAGTTGTTACCTTTAACAAAAGAACATAAATAATGTAATAATCCAATATGCAACCCACAATCATATGTTAGTGTGTGTGTGTAAATTAAGGTTTAAGAATACATGTTAAATAAGTATATGAGTAGAATTAAGTGATAGTAATGCAAGAGTTTGTAAAACTGAATATTTCAAGAAGTATTATGATAAACCTTATTAAGAATGGTTACTAAGATGCGTCTCAAGAGTTATAAAAAGATCTCCTTTACTCTGCCATCATAGTAAGAATAATTTTACACATGCTTTATGAAATAGAAAACACGTTTAGTTTTTTTTTTAGCTACTACCCTCCTCTGATGTAACCATATTATTGGATAGTTTCACCCATATTTACCTAATGTTTTGTCCATGTTTTATATGTAAAATGCCTTGATATTCTTTGTTTTATGTTTTGAAGGCACTTTTGGATGAAAAATGCAAAAAGGAGTAAATTGGAGATAATTGGCAGATTTGACGTTCAATTAATGTTTTGTGCAGAGCGTGAGTTCTAGAGATCGAAATGAAGTGATTCTAGTGGCAATAAAAAGCTAACATCCATACCTTTCTGGAAGTGCAATGCAAGAAAAATAAAAAGAGGAAGATCATGGAAATCACATCTTTCAAAGTTAAATCTCGCATTCTGCCACTGTTGACCTTTGTCTATTCAAAATTCAATATCTGGAGCTATAGAAGTCCAATTTATGCAAACTCAATTTTTTTGGATTCCTGACTCAAAGGAATATAAACGCTCCAAATTTCATCCAAAAACGATGTCATATGAGGGAGATATGATTTTTCAAAGATGACAAATGAATTCTGCCAGCAATCAGGTTTCATGAAGAAATGAGTCCAAATTACGTTTCGAAGCTTCTAAACCGTCATCCAAGTTTTTATATCAGAAATTTAGCTCCTCTAAGTCAGAGTTTGAAGATTTCATGCAAGGCTATTTCTCTTTTTTAGGGAAAATAGTTATAGAAGTACTTAAATGTCAATTGTCAACTTAAGGGAGGACTACTTTGTAAATTAGGAACTAGGGTTTCTTAGCATATAAAAAGAAAGAGAGAGAGGAGAGAAGGGGGGCAGAAGCCAGAAGTGAAGAAACACAAATTCTCTCCTCTACAAACCCAAAAAATCATGCTCTCTTCATTCTTTAAGAGTAGTTGTTCAATGGTTATGCAAGGCTAAGCTCTTTTCTTGGTTGCAAGGACACAACAAACCTTCGGATTTCAAGAACCGTGAGATTTATTCTTCCTTTTATTTTCAATTTATATTATGAATATGTATGGTTGTTTTCCTATGCATATTTTCTATGATTGTTGTTGATAATTGCTAGAGCGGAACTCTAATTTATTATTGTGAATAATTTATTGCTAAGTTTGATATCAAAACCGGAGTTGTGATGTATGAACTTGTGAAGCAACTAAGCTTGATAATTGTGGCGGAACTACATTATTAAACTTAGGAAAAACACTCAAATATCTAGTTCTTAGGGCTGCCATTGAACTAAATCATTAATGCGGACATTGTGATTATTTGTTGGTTAGGGTTAATTATACGGCGGATCCGTTAATTAACCAACATTAAGAAAAGATAAAAATTCAGAATATAAATTGTAGTTTTGTTTCAAGGATCGGTTCTAATTTTCATTGGTGGATGTGTGCTTGCAACCAAGGTTTGTTTTCTTGATAAATTTTGATTTCAATTGATTTTGTTTGCTAGTTTAATTTCTTCCATAGTTTAGATCATCACAAATCAAAACCCCCCCAATTGCATAACGTATAGTATAAAAATCTGAACTAAATCTTCCTTGTGGGATCGACCCCTTGCTTGCTCTATACTATCTTGTGTGTTGTGTTTTAAGCTAGGGTAATTAATTTGTGCGACCACGACATCGCAACATCCTCCCCAACCAAAATGACACATTGTCCTCAATGTTCTAAGGTAGAAAGATAGAGTATAGAAGATATCACCTGAAATAACAAACACTAACAAACCTGAAACACATTGAAACAAATATAAGAAACAACAAAACACAATAATAAAACCAAAAGACACAAAGATTCACAAATAAAGGCTCAAATCTAATTTAAAGTTTTTACAGCTTTCCTTAGATGACCAATTTATACGACTCATGGAGGGATCAATCATAGGAATGAAAGATTATAGTTAGTCAATCAATTGTTCAGCAGTAGTAGTAGAGATTATGATTTGTCGTGCAGAAGATGTTAGAAATTCCTATTCCACAGCATGATCAAGAAACGACAACAACTTATCATAATAAGTATTAACATTTAACAAACCTATGGGTTTATGGTGAATGTGCAGTTGGGCCCAAGAGGAAATATGAAAGATCTCTTCTAATGTGCCTAGACCACCTGGTAAAGCAATGAAGGCATCAACATGGTTAAACATTGCATTCATTCGAGCTGACATTGTGGAGACCTGTAGTTCCTCTCCAATTGTTTTTCCAATGATGTCCCCTTGTGCTAAAGCTTCGGGGATGACCTCTAAAACTTGACTACCTTCTAAAAATGCAACTATTGACACACCTCCCATTAACCCAAGACTGCCTCCCCCATATACTAAATGAATCTTTCTCTCAGCTAGCACTTGACCAAGATGATTTGCTGATTCTAAAAACTCATTTTCTTTCCCAGGACTAGATCTACCAAAAACACAAATATTTCTTATATGATAACCTGAGAAACTTGTCATTTCTACATATTTTTGTATTTATTTAATGTATGGGTTGAGTAGAAATGAAAAGAAGGAAGGGAGGATTTTGTAGATGAGAAATTAGAAAAGTAATGATACCACCTATATGTAGGCCAGCTAGAGTCTCACACACACTCTCTCTCTCTCTCTTTATTTATTTACTTTTAAAAAAGCATGTGTATGTACAGGTAGTTGTGATTATGGCTCACATCTTCCCTTAGTTTGACATCCAAGAACGGTTTAAATGTCTTTTATGGGTTGGGGATAGGCTTTCCATCCAGTTTTTTTAAAAACTGGCAAATAAAGTCTTTTTTAGTTAGATTCTCAAGGCTATGTCAAGCATGTTCTTTATAAAAATGGGTTCATAAGTTATGAATTGCATGATGCTAGACTTAAGAGTCAATAAAAGATTATCTAAAGACTCTCTGTGTTTTGAAATAAATCCCACTTTTTGACAATTTTCATAGGTTTTACGAAATGCATGTGATTCCTTGAATATGATAGGTTAGTAAAATCTGCTTTGTAAGATTTTTACAATTCTTTTTTTTTATGAGAAAAGATCCTCACATGCCTTAGAGTGACAAAATTTAATGACATTACTTACCTCATTTTCGGGAATGCATATTTGAAATATTTGATCAAGACAATAATTGAATAAGTAAGGGTCATCCCAATAAAATTTTTGCACGTTGCTCAAAAATTTTCTTTTGTCTTCGGTACTCTAGTGAGCTGACAAAAATCCTGAAGCAAGAAAATTGATATTTTTAGCAAACCAAGGCATTAAACTAAGAGAAAGTAGAGATTCATTAAGAAAATAATCATCGATTGGTGTGATGTCGGGTGTTGAATTTGTTGTCACTTTTGATAAAAGATCTGCATCAACATTTTCGGTGCCTTTTTCATCCTTGATTTCTTCCTGATTGATCATGGCATGAGAAAATAAAAGTGTTGGAGCGGAATCAGTCTTTTCTTTGCAATGCTCAAATTCAACCTCTTCCTTACTCTTAGAGATTGACTCATCATCTTTCTCACAAGGTTCAAGAATTGGTTTTTGAATAACCTTACCACTACAAAGAGTGATGACTGATTTGACTTGATCCATGTGTTGACTTTCAAGACTACTTGCATTTGCATTGTATTGCATCTTGAGATTTTACTATGGTCGAGATGGAAACTTATCTTTCTCTTGAAAATTGAGAGCAGATATGAATTTTGCAAGAGTATCTTTAAAATCTGTTATGCTTTGAGCAAGTTGAGCGTTGATTATCTCTTGCTTCTCAATGAATACATACAAAGTTTCCTCAAAATTTCTTGTAGGAGGTGGAGCATAAGGAGGTACATATCCATGATAATTTTGGAAATTATAGTGTGTTTAAAACTGTGATTGTGAAGTTTATGCATTGTCACTCTTCCAACTGAAATTTAGGTGATTTCTCCAACCAAGATTGTATGTTTGTAAATATGTGTTATGATTGGGCCTTTCAAAACTATTTAAAGCATGGGTTTGTTCATGGAGACATTCCTTAAATGAAGGCAAGGTTGGACAGTTATTGGTTGAGTATTCATTTGTTTCATATATTTGACACACAATGTTTTCAACAAATTCTAATTGACCACTCTTTTTTAATTCTAGTGCCTCGACTTTTCTAGCTAAAGATGCAAACTTGGCTTGGAGGTCATGATCTTCCCTAAGGTTGTACATACCTCCACTAGATGTATGAGGTTGAGTTTTACTCAGTTGCTCATAAGTACCTGTGGTGTCCCAATTTTGAGCATTTTCAGCTAACAAGTCTAAGTACTCCATTGCTTCATCAAGATCTTTATCTTGAAAAGTTCCATTGCACATCAATTCAACCATTTGCCTATCTCTAGGTGTTAACCCTTCATAAAAATGTGAAACCAATCTCCATGTTTCAAAACCATGATGAGGGCAATTACTAAGCAAGTCTTGATACCTATCCCAACATTGGTAAAATATTTCTCTTGGTTTTTGAGTGAAGTGGTGATTTGTCTTTTGAAAAAATTTATTCTATGAGATGGGAAAAACTTCTTTAAAAACTGTTGTTGCATTTCATCCCAAGCATGAATGGATCCTGGTCTCAAAATTTATAGCCATGTTTTAGCTTTATCTTTTAATGAAAAAGGAAAAAGCTTTAATCTGATGGTGCTCATACTACAATTTAAATTATTATATGTGTTGCAGACCTCCTCAAACTCCCTTAAATACAAGTATGGATTTTCTAAATCTAGGCCATGAAAAGAAGGTAAAAGTTGAATAATACCTGGTTTAAAATTAAAATGAGATGTATCGGGAGGAAAAATTATGCATGATGGTGCACTTGTTCTTGTGGGATTCATGTGGTCTCTAAGTGTTCTAACATGGTTATTCTCATTATGAAGTGATTGATTATCTTCTTCGGCTATATTTTATGAAAATGATGAGGATACCCTACAAAGTCTATCACTTGATATATGTGACCACACTCTCATGCACGTGCAGAAATATAATAAAATAGAGAAACAAAACAAAAGAGACAAAGTTATATACATGAAAAGTGAAAAGAGAAAATAAAATAAAAACTAAAAGATTGATTTCTTCTCCTAAATGCATGAGTGTCAAAGTAATAAATAACCCAGCAAGACTGGGATCGAACCACAGGGAGGTTAATTGTACAAATTATAAACAATAATAATATTAACAATAACAACGACAATAATAATAGTAGAAATAATAATACTAATAATAGTAGTAGTAGTAGTAGTAGTAGTAGTAGTAGTAGTACTATTAATAATAATAATAATAATAATAATAAGAATAACAACAACAACAACAATAATAATAAAAAAAGACAAAGAAGAAAAAGAAAAGTTGATGAGAACTTTGAGATGACTAATGTAAGATGACTAATATAATCATGTTAACAATCTATAATCTGATTGGAACCTCCTTTGTATGTGGTTTCCAATTGAATAATAAGAGTTTATACTATACTTGTTTGACATACCATTAGTGGATCCTCTAACCTTGACATTGTTTGTTATCATTATTTAATTCTTACATTAATTTTCCATCTAAAAGTTCTCATCAACTTTTCTTCTTCTTCTTCTTTATTATTATTGTTATTGTTATTGTTATTATTATTATTATTATTATTATTACTATTACTATTACTACTACTAGTAGTAGTAGTATTATTATAGCTATTATTAATATTGTTGTTGTTATTGTTATTATTGTTATTGTTTATAATTGTTGTTTATAATTTGTACAATTAACCTCCTTATGGTTCGACCTTGGTCTTGCCGGGTTATTTATTACTTCGACACTCCTACACTTAGGAGAAGATATTAATATTTTAGTCGTGTCAAGTTTTTGGTGTCGTTGCCGGGGAGGTAAGTTCTTGTACAAATTATAGTATTTATTTTATTTTCTCTTTTCACTTGTATATAACTTTGTTTCTTTGTTCTTGTTTCTTGTTTCTTTTATTTCATTCCTACATGTGTATGAGAGTGTGGTCACATACATCAAGTGGTAGACTTTATAAGGTATCCTCATCATTTTAAGAAAATATGGTCGAAGAAGATAATCAATCACTTCATAATGAGAATAATGAGAATAATCATGCTAGAACACTTAGAGACCACATGAATCTCACAAGAATAAGTGCATCATCATGCATAGTTTTTCCTTATGATGCATCTCATTTTAATTTTAAGCCAGGTATTATTCAACTTTTACCTTCTTTTTATGGCTTAGAATTGGAAAATGCATGCTTGCATTTAAGAGAATTTGAGGAGGTTTGTAACACCTATAATGACTCAAATTATAGCATAAATACCATCAGATAAGCTTTTTCCTTTTTCATTAAAAGATAAAGCTCAAACATGGCTGCAAAATTTGAGACCAGGATCCATTCGTGCTTGGGATGAAATGCAACAACAGTTTTTAAAGAAATTTTTCCCATCTCACAGAACAAACTCTTTCAAAAGACAAATCATCACTTTCACTCAAAAACCAGGAGAAACATTTTACCAATATTGGGATAGGTATCGAGACTTGCTTAATTCTTGCCCTCATCATGGTTTTAAAACGTGGAGATTGGTTTCACATTTCTATAAAGGGTTAACACCTAGAGATAGGCAAATGGTTAAATTGATGTGCAATGGAACTTTTAAAGATAAAGATCTTGATGAAGCAATAGAGTACTTAGACTTGTTAGCTGAAAATGCTCAAAATTGGGACACCGCTGGTACTTATGAGGCACCGAGTAAAACTCAACCTCATACATCTAGTGGAGGTATGTACAACCTTAAGGAAGATCATGACCTCCAAGCCAAGTTTGCATCTTTAGCTAGAAAAGTTGAGGCACTAGAATTGAAAAAGAGTGGTCAATTAAAATTTGTTGAAAACATTGTGTGTTAAATATATGAAACAAATGAATACTCAACCAATAACTGTCCAACCTTGTCTTCTTTTAAGGAATGTCTCCATGAACAAACCTATACTTTAAATAGTTTTGAAAGGCCCAATCATAACCCATATTTGCAAAGATACAATCCTGGTTGGAGAAATCACCTAAATTTTAATTGGAAGAGTGACAATGCACAAACTTCACAACCACAGTTTCACGCACACCATAATTTCCAAAATTATCATGGATATGCACCTCCTTATGCTCCACCTCCTACAAGAAATTTTGAGGAAACTTTGTATGCATTCATTGAGAAGCAAGAGATAATCAACACTCAACTTGCTCAAAGCATAACAGATTTTAAAGATACTCTTGCAAAATTCATATCTGCTCTCAGTTTTCAAGAGAAAGATAAGTTTCCATCTCAACCACAGCAAAATCCCAAGAAGCAATTTAATACAAATGCAAGTAGTTTTGGAAGTCAACACATGGATCAAGTCAAATCAGTCATCACTCTTCACAGTGGTAAGGTTATTAAAAAGTCCACTCTTGAACCTTATGAGAAAGATAATGAGTCAATCTCTAAGAGTAAGGAAGGGGTTGAATCTGAACATTGCAAAGAAAAGACTGATTCCGCTCCAACACTTTTATTTTCTCATGACATGACCAATCAGGAAGAAATCAAAGATGAAAAAGGCACCAAAAATGTTGATGCGGATCTTTTATCAAAAGTGACAACAAATTCAACACCCGACATCACACCAATCGATGATTACTTTCTTGATGAATCTCTACTTTCTCTTAGTTTAATGCCTTGGTTTGCTAAAAATATCAATTTTCTTGCTTTAGGATTTTTGTCAGCTCACTAGAGTACTGAAGACAAAAGAAAATTTTTAAGCAACGTGCAAAAATTTTATTGGGATGACCCTTACTTGTTCAATTATCATCTTGATCAAATATTCAAAGATGTTTTCCTGATAATAAGGTAAATAATGTCATTAAATTTTATCACTCTAAGGCACGTGGGGATCATTTATCTTTAAAAAAGAGGATTGTAGAAATCTTGCAAAGTGGATTTTACTGGCCCACCATATTTAAGGAATCACATGCATCCCGCAAAACTTGTGAAAATTGTCAAAAGGTGGGATTTATTTCAAAACACAGAAAGTCTTTAGACAATCTTCTATTGACTCTTAAGTCTCATCATAGTCGAGATAAGCATCATGCAATTCATGACCTATGAACCCATTTTCATAAAGAACATGTTCGACTTAGTCTTGGAAATCTAACTAAAAATGACCATATTTGCCAGTTTTTAAGAAAACTGTACGGGAAGCCTATCCCCGACCCATAGAGGGCGTTTGAGCCATTCTTGAACGTAAAACCAAGGGAAGATGTGAGCCACAATCACAACTACCTGTACATACATATATTTTTTCAAAAATAAATAAATAAACAAATAAAGAGAGAGAGAGAGAGAGAGAGAAAGTGTGTGAGACTTCAACTGGCCTATATATAGGTGATATGATTGCACTTTTAATTTCTCATCTATAAAATTCTCTCTTCCTTCCCTTCATTTCCACTCAACTCATACATCCAACAAAAATATAAGTGTAGAAATGGCAAGTTCCTCAAGTCATCAAATAAAAAGTATTTGTGTTTTTGGTGGATCTAGTCCTGGAAAATAAAAGGAGTTTTTAGAATCAACAAATCATCTTAGTCAAGTGCTAGTTGAGAGAAAGATTCATTTAGTATATGGGGGAGGCAATCTTGGGTTAATGAGAGGTGTGTCAATAGCTGTATTTTTAAGAGGTAGTCAAGTTTTGGGGGTTGTCCCTGAAGCTTTAGCACAAGGGGATTTCATTGGAAAAACAATTGGAGAGGAACTTCAGGTCTCCACAATATCAGCTCGAATGAATGCAATGTTTAACCATATTGATGTCTTCATTGCTTTACCAGGTGGTCTAGGCACATTGAAAGAGATCTTTTATATTTCCTCTTGGGCACAACTGCACATTCACCATAAAACCATAAAGTTGTTAAATGTTAATGGTTATTATGATAAGTTGTTGTCTTTTCTTGATCATGCTGTGGAACATGAATTTCTAACATCTTCTGCACGACAAATCATAATCTTTGCTGCAACTGCTGAACAATTAATTGACCAACTACAATCTTTCATTCCTGTAATTAATCTGTCCATTAGTCGTATAAATTGGTCAACTAAGGAAAGCTGTAAAAAGTTTAGATTGGATTTGAGCCTTCATTTGTGAATATTTATGTCTTTTGGTTTTATTATTGTGTTTTGTTGTTGCTTATATTTGTTTCAGTGTGTTTAAGGTTTGTCAGTGTTTGTTATTTTAGGTGATATCTTTTATACTCTATCTTTCTACCTTTAAACATTGAGGACGGTGTCTCATTTTAGTTGGGGGGAGAGGGTAGTAACTAAGAAAAAAACTATGTTTTCTATTTCATAAAGCATGTGCAAAATTGTTGTTACTATGATGGCAGAGTAAGGAGAACTTTTATGACTCTTGAGACGCATCTTAGTAATCATTTGTAACAAGGTCTATCATAATATTTCTTGAAATATTCAGATTTACAAACTCTCACATTGTTATCACTTAATTCTGCTCATATACTTATTTAACATGTATTCTTAAACCTTAATTTACATACACACATTTTAACATATGATTGTGGGTTGCACATTGGATTATTACATTATTTATATTCTTTTGTTAAAGGTAACAACTAAGGAAAAGGGATAGTATATAATTAAAAAAAAATGATAATAATAAAAATGTAGTTAAGTTTGGTTTCGTAGCCTCCCTAACCTAAGCAATTAAGCCCGAAGGGGTGTTTTAACACCTAATACCCTAAAGTCAACTGACTTGGGAGCTATTGTCCCAACACTTGTTACATGGGTTAAGGAGAAAAGCTTAAGGGAATCAAACATTGCACTATCTACGTATCAGTATCTGCGACTCGAGTTATTTTGCAGTTGAAATATCAATAACTCCTTAACTAAAGTATGTTTTATAATAATATATCTAATAATATAAGATATCTTTAATTTATAGTAAATATTTATTTTAAATGCAGGCCTATCACATAAATTAAAGGGTTGATTGATGAATTTAAGAACTGAAATTGAAAGGATAATGAGATGGCTAAACTTAAAAAAGAGATGTCGGTGCAATCCAAACCAGAACACTGTTCTGTAATTGGGTCATATCTGGAGCTATAGATCTCAGATTTAGGCTTACTTTATATGGATGGAAAGTTAAGACATAGGTCTATAACTTCCATATAGAGCCCAAGATCTAAAAAGGTCATTTTTAAGTCCAAATTGTAGCAATAACAAAGAAGTCCGAATGTGTCTTCCAACCCGAGCACTGTTCAGTATTTGGCCCATATGTGGAGTTCTAAAAGTCCAAATGAGCTGAATGTTTTACAGAAGAAAGCTGAGACAATTTCCTACAACTTTCATGTTTTTGAGTCGCTCCAATTTTGACGTTAACAATGACGTTTTGGGCAGACAAAAGAAGATAAGGATTGTCACCAAGTCAAGAGTTGGCCACCCACTCATCAATTAGTCATCAAATCAATAGTTTCCAATTTTGGCCTATAAAAGGAGGCATTTGCCATGCATTTAGGCATCTTGGTCTCCAGATCAAGATCATGCTCTTGCTTTCTCTCTTTGTATTTTTTTGTAGTGTTTATATTTGCTTTCATTAATATCAAGTTTATGCATTTCATTTCCTTTCCTTTACTTAGTTAACTTTTATCTTATTTATGTTCTTATTTTATTTATTTATTTTTCTTTCTTTCATTATGTGTAGCTAAGTTTATTATGTCAAGGTGAAAAGGTTACACTAATGGTGTAAGAATAAGTATAGTGTAAACTTAATATGGACTTTAATGTTTGATACTAACATATTTTGTATTTGTTATCTTGTTCACTCTTTAATATTTTGCTTGTTAAATGACTAATCTTGATTTATGTTGTATAACACTTGGTACAACAAAAGCTTAGCACTTTCATAACCCATATTGTATGGTATAGCCGACACCTAAGCTATGAAAGGAACTTGATTTGTTGTTAACACAAGTTATAATCATGAATGCTTGATGAAATTTACAAGTATTAGCATTAATTAAATAAGATGACTAATGTAATTATGTTAACAATCTATAATCTGATTGGAACCTCCTTTGTGTGTGGTTTTCAATTGAATAATAAGAGTTTATACTATACTTGTTTGACATACCATTAGTGAATCCTCTAACCTTGATATTGTTTGTTATCATTATTTAATCCTTAAATTAATTTTCCATCTAAAAGTTCTCATCAACTTTTCTTCTTCTTCTTCTTTTTCTTTTTCTTTATTATTGTTATTATTATTATTATTATTACTAATACTACTACTACTACTACTACTACTACTACTAGTAGTAGTAGTATTAGTATTATTATTGCTACTATTACTATTGTTGTTGTTATTGTTACTATTGTTGTTGTTTATAATTTGTACAATTAACGTCCTTGTGGTTCAACCCCGGTTTTGCCGGGTATTTATTACTTCGACACTCTTGTACTTAGAAGAAGACATCAATCTTTTAGTCGTGTCAACAACCCAAACCGCCACCATGCAATTCATATATCACTTGTTCTCGCAATGAACTCCTGGGAATACATAGCTGGTTGCCCCGAAATAAATACCCTTCTTGAATGTGCATTCCCTTGTGAGGGAACCCCTGCAGACACTGTGCCCAACTATTTCCAAAGTCTTCATCTTCAGCATACAGCTTTTTAAGACAGTCAAAACCAATAATTTCAGCCTGCATGGTTAGAAGTAATGCTACTCTTCTGCTCAGAGCATCAGCTACTTTATTAAGTTGCCCAGCCTTATGTTTCAAGGAAAAAGTGAACCGTTGTATGAAGGACACCCAGCATGCATGCATTCGATTCACACTATTCTGGTTGTTGATGAATTGTAGTGCATGATGATCACTGGATAGTATGAACTCTCTCTGCACTAGGTAGTGCTCCCAAACCTTTAAAGCCCGAAACACAGCATACAGTTCAAGTTCATATGTGGACCATTTCTGGCGAGTTGCATTGAGTTTTTTTCTATAGAATGCAATGGGTCTACCTTCCTGTGATAGGACAGCTCCAATGCCCATAATAGACGTGTCACACTCCGCTTCAAATAATTTGTCGAAATCTAGCAGTGCTAAAACTGGAGCAAAAGACAATTTTTATTTAATCAGCATGAAGCTTTATTCTGCCTCGGTTCCCCAATGGAAATATCCCTTTTTCATGCATTCAGTGATTGGTGCAATGATTAGGCTAAAATTTATGACAAATCACCAGTAAAACGTTGCAAGTCCATGAAAGCTACGCACCTCGTTGACATTCTTTGGAGTAGGCCAATCCCGGATGGCCCGGATCGTTTCTTCGTCAACCTTAATTCCATCAGTGCTCACCACAAAACCCAAAAATAATAAATTGTTGGTCATGAATTTGCACTTTGTCAAGTTAACATACAACTTATTCTGTTGCAATACCGTCAATACTTTTCTTAAGTGTTCAAAGTGGTCAAACTCACTTTGGTTGTAAATCAATATATCATCAAAGTGCACCACCATAAATTTACTAGTGAAGGATTTAAGTACTTGATTCATTAGTCGCACGAAGGTACTCGGGGCATTGGTTAGTTCAAAGGGCATTACCAACCATTCGTATAAATCCTCTGTTTTAAAAGCAGTTTTCCACTCATCCCTGGGTCAAATTTGAATCTGATAGTATCCACTTCTTAAGTCAATCTTTGAAAAGATTTTGAACCCTGACAACATGTCTAGCATATCCTTCAGACGAGGGATAGGAAATTAATACTTAATTGTGATTTTGTTAATGGCCCGACTGTCTATACACATGCACCAATTGTCATCTTTTTTTGGTACTAGTAAGGCTGGCACTACACAAGATCTTATACTTTCCTGAACCAACCCCTTTTTGATCAAATCTTCCACTTGTTCTTGCAGGATCTGATTTTCTTTTGGACTCATCCGATAGTGTGGTTGATTTGATAGACCAGCCCCTGGAGTTAAATCGATCTGGTGTTGAATATCGCACAGGGAGGTAACCCATCCGGGAGTTTTAACGGTATGATTTCCTGAAATTCTGCTAGCAAAGGTTGCAGTACCTGTGGGATGTTGAGAGGCTTGACCCCAATTCCTCCAATTATTACTGTAAAAATCTCCTTTGACTCCTTGGCCTCCTTTATAAATTAGTTTCCATTTACCAACAACACTGCTTCTCTTTAATCTTTGGTTTTACTGTAGAGAACTCCTCTCGTATGGAACCCAATACCACCTTTTGTCCTCCTATTATGAAGACATACACATTATCACATCCTTTATAGGGGGCATCCACGTCAAACTGTCATGGCCTGCCTAGAATCATATGGCAAGCATCCATCTCAACAACATCACAAATAATTTCATCTAGATAATTCTTTCTGATGAAGAACTTAATACGGCAGATTTTAGTGTCTTTTGCCTCTACTCCCTACTTGATCCAACTGATTTTATATGGTGATGAATGTTTTTCTGTTTTTAATCCTAACTTGGCCACCATGTTTTTAGATGCTATGTTTTTACTATTGTCGCTATCAATAATAACATCACATACCTTTCGGTTGACAGTACATCTAGTGCGAAATATGTTGTGGCGTTGTGATTAATCTATTTGTTTTGGTGCCAGCAAAAGCCTACATACTACAAAAGAACGTGATAGTAGTTCTCCATCATCCCTCTGATAATTTCATTCTCGTCATAGGTGTAAGTTGTTTCATCCCCTTCTTCCTCTCCTGCCAGGTACGTTTCTTCTCCTGGTTCAATTAGATTTACTGTGCTGCGCCTTGGACACTGATTTGATCGATGCCCTAGTTGCCCGCATCTGTAGCACTTGTCTGAATTTGGTCGAGCATAAGGATTCCTTGGTGCCTCCGGAGGCACTATCCCTGTAGTCTTTACTGACTGGGGCTCCGCTGCTACTTGGCCCTTTAATGGTATTGGATGGTAGGGGTTGATTCATGGGTGATTTCCCTTTGTCTGCTGCAGCACGGGTGGGATCAAAAGAATTTCTCATCACAAAGTTTGCCCTTGACCTATCTAGTTTTGCCTCCGTTTTTGTAACCAGACTAATGGCTTCATTTAAGGAATAAATGGTCTGCATGGAAATACGATCTTGTATGATCAAACACAGCCCACCAACAAACCTACTGACTTGTTGTGCATCTGTTTCTAACAGGTTATCATGTGAGGATAATCTGTGAAATTCTTCGATATAGGCTTGCACCGTTCTGTTTCTTTGTCTACAATCCTAGTACTGTTGAAACAGTATTTCAAATCTGCACAAGCACTTAAAACGGTGCAGTATGGGCCATATGTAAAGGATGCAAAAACAAGTATACAGGGGATAGCAAGAAGGGAACTTCAAATCTAGCCAAACACTTAAAAAGTTGTTCAAAAAATAGACGGAGAGATGCAAAAACAAATATGTTTGTTCAATGGCGAAGAGAATGAAGTTATCTAGTGTCACCTTCTAAGGACACCAGTTGTCTGACATCACATGATCCAGATTCTGATGATAAGTTCCGGGGATTCCGTGAGTGGCATAAGCAGAAAGATGATGGCGATGTGGTTGATTCACAAAAACTTGATCTTAATCGGTATTTAGGAGAGCCTTAGGAAAACCTGGATAAGGTTTCAGATGTATTAGCTTGGTGGCGAGTCAGTTCTCCGAGATTTCCTACACTTGGTAAAATGGCTCGTTATTTCCTAGCGATTCCATTATCAGCTACTGTATCGAAGTCTTCTTTCAGCGGTGCAGACGTTGTATTCAATGGTTTCGGGCCAGAGATCATATAGAGGCTTTAATATGTGGACAGGACTGGTTGGAAAGCCCTGTAAATAATTGAGTTCTTCACTTTCTAGAGACAGGTGAATCCAAAATGATTCTTCCCCCTAAATTTCTAACACTGTTTCCTGTTTTTTTTTCTTGCCATTATTTGTTAATGAGATTTGGCTGCAAAGTCACACACTTCCCTAGTAATGATTATTAACTATAGCAAAAGCTAAATTTGATTTGCATTTCCTAAGCTTGATGGTGCAACGTTATATTATCAATTTGTTTAACCAGATTGTTTTTTTAAGGTATTAGCATATGTATTGCTCGTTTACAACATGTGAACGTGATTGCTCTGGTGTAACTATAGTTTTCATCACCCGAAATTGAATGGAGGGCACTAGAACATGTAACCAATTTCCATAAAATGTTCACATTTTATGGGATGATCATTTTTCTCAACTTGTTATTGTCATCCATATTTGCAGGAGCAAGGAAGGGATTTCTGGTTCTTCTCTAGTCTCCTTAAATGTGAGATATGACTCACTCGTGAAGCAAATGTCTAAATATCTGGTCGGTCCGTTTACAATGAGCAAATCTACCAGTCCAGAGGATTTAAAGTTAATCCAATACATCTTCGATTCTTCACTGAATTTTTTCTAAGAGTTCTTGTTTGCTTAGCTGAACGATTTTAAGTTCACCTGTTCTATACTTGTTTCTGCTAGTGAGATTGTTGTTCAATGCAATAATTATTATTTAACTCGGCGGGAATTATGCCCCTTGAGACCATAGACTTGTCTTGATGATAACGTCATTTCTGCATTCTTAGCTCATAGTTACTACATAAAAAGTTTGAATGACTCATATTATATTGTATTGATCAATGGTTATATATAACACTCTGAATATTACACTTCATTTCAACACCTTCCAACATGCAAATGGAGACCTTTTGATGAAGAACAAATACAAACACTGCCGGAAAGAAATATATGCCATGTAAAGCTCGTGTCTAGTAGCAGAAATTGCAGAATGCAATAACGAGCAACGAAATGGCATAGATTATCCAAGTAGCCCACTTGACACCGGGGGGGAATGGGATTGAAATGGTGATGAAAATCGCGGTGGCTGCCAGGAAAACTGCAACTTTACCCAACACCTTGGATGTCATTGGAAACTTGGCGGGGTTGATAAAATGTGAAACAAAGAGGCAAGAAAAGATAATTGCAACAAGGATACAGACTAAATGCAAGGAATCGAGTTTCGGATCAGTAATTTGGTGAAAATGAAGGGCTATTTGAAGTGCTGATGTGAAGCAGGTGCTTATAAGTACCTTTTGCCATTCCTTTTCCTGCTCATATTGGGAATTGTCGATCAGATCTTCTCGGAGACGTGTTAGCTGCTCTGATGCTAGTTGTCGTGCTCTATGCCAGAATCGGGACACAGAATCTGGAACATCATTCCCCATGATTTTCCAGTGCTGTATGCTATAGAGCTTGAGAAGACTGGGAAATAATTTACAAGAAACGAAAAAAACTTTCGTTTTTAAATAAAAAAAATACTTTAAAGAATAAATACTAGTAGCAGCAAAGCTTCAAAGTCTACAAGTGCTAGAATGGAGAATGTAATAATGATGTACACAGAGAAAAGAACTAAGAAAATGGAGAAACGTTGAGAAACAATGGTAAATCCTCTCTCTCTCTCTTCTTTTTTAGTTTTTTTCACAGAAAGAAACAAATTAACACAAAAGCTCAGAGAGACTTTGAGTCTATTTTTATGAGAGAGAGAGAAGAGTATCGGAGACAGCTGGTGACGGAAAAGGAAGGACACATGGAATGGTGTGATTGGGAGTGAAGCACGTAGAGAGAATATACTCTATTCTTATCTGAGCTGTTGACTTAGTTTGTAACCTTTTCGTCACTACCTTTTCACCTTTTCGTCGCTACCATTTCACCAAACTCACCTAGCAAACTCCAAGATCTAAATCAAAATGGAGTCAAAATCTTGAGTGTCACCAAAATAGTATGAAAACAAATAAAAAAATAATTAATCTAAAGATTAATATTATTATCATCTAATATTCATTAGCGTATTTTTTTATATGTAATATTTTAATTTTTTTTAATTCATACTAAAATTTAATGGAAAGATGACATGTAGCCCCTCAAATCTTTTAATAAAATCAACAGCACATTGTTTGCTTGGGTTGTCAACACATCATCATTTAGATTAAATTCTAGCTATGATTGGTGATTGAAAAATTATTTTTTTATCTCAAAAATTATTTTTAAAATTCTTTATTTGAAAACATATAAAAATATAAGAAAGATAATTAAAGCTGTTACTAATAAAAATTAAACCCAATTAAAAAAAATCAAGTATGGAACTATTGTCTTCCAACATGACGAAAGTTCTAGACTATTTTCATGGAATTCTATTTTTTAATATAACTTGTTGATATTAAAATCTGTTTTTTTAAATGCTGTCAATCAAATACTCTCTCTCTCTCTCTGTTTTCCGGACAAGTCTATACCTTCTCTCAATACATAATCACCAAAACAAAAATAAAATGACTTTTAAGATCTAAACATAAAACCTTCAAATAATAGGAATTAAATATATAAAAATTCTGAACTATAAGAATCAGACTATAATTTACCTTGATTGTTAAACTGTAAAATTGAAATGCTTGTTTTTTTCTTTTAATTTTTGTCCTTATTCCTTCAACTTTTCATCAATGAATTAAAATAGTTTTTTTATTTAATTCATAGATGAGACACTCCTAAAAATCCATGAAAAAAATAAATAAAAATAAATTATAAAATATTAATCAATGCAAACATTAATTCGAAATATCAAAGAAATAAAGTTAAAGTTTGATGATATATATATATATATATATATATATATATAGATTGTTGTGATGTATAAGATGTGAGCAACTCCAATAAAAATTAGTTTTGTTAGTATTATAGTTGTTGTTATTTTTCAAATAATGTTTTGCATTAAAATATATACTAATTATTATTTTTAAAAAAATTATTTTTAATATTAACATATTAAAATAATTTAAAAAAATTGAAAACAAAACATGTTAATTAGTGTTGTTTTCTTAATAATTCATGATTTTGTTGGATGAGGTGTCCTCTTCCAAACAGTGAGAAAAAGTTTGAGGAACTGTTGTCCTAAAAACCCTTGAAGCAATGAGTAGAGACTTGACAGATTCTAGCGGGGATGGGAGGCTTTTTGGGGGCCCATTAGGGTATCAGTGAACTTGGGAATTATGAGGGTTTTTGGGGGCCTATCGAGGGCCCATTGGGGTATTAGTGAACTTGGGAATTATATCATTTCTAGGAGCGTGAATGATGCAGACTGAAGCAAAGATGGAAAATCTACAGAAAAATTATTTGCAGAAAATAAAAATGAGGGCAATGAGAAAATCGGTAGATTTGCGTGTGGTGGAGGCGAAATGTAAGTGGGTGAGGGATTATTAGAAGCCATACTATCCTCAAAGTGATGTCCAAACTTTTAAGTCATTTCTGGAGAACCTTATGGCGGCTATTTGATACATCTCTAAACTTCAGTAGCACCAGCCACCTTTAAAGTGATCGCTAAATGAAAGTAGTGAACCGAACTCTTGAAAATTTAACCCATTGTCTTTCTGATGAGAAGCCTAAATAATAGGATTTAACGTTGGCACAGACTGAGTTTGCCTATAACAGCATGATAAACAAGTCCACTAGAAAAACCCCTTTTCAAATTGTTTACTGCCAACCTCCACGAAATACACTAAACTTGGCACCGCTGCCCAAACTTCCTGGTGTGAGCATAGCAGCAGAGCATATGGTTGATCGGATCAAAGCTATTCAGGGGGAGGTGCGGACGAACCTAGAAGAATCTAATGATAGGTACAAGGCCACAGCAGACCGCAAGCAGCGAGCTAAAGATTTTCAGGTAGGAGATCTCGTGATGGTGTACCTACGCAAAGGGCGAGTGCCAGCAGAGATGTATAACAAGCTGAACGATAAGAAGCATGGTCCTTTCCAGATTCTGTAGAAGATTAACGATAATGCATATGTGGTGGACCTCCCTGCAGACATGACCATATCTCCCACCTTCAATATTGCTGACATATTTGAATACCATCCTCCCGATAAATGTCCTTCTCACCTGATCAACACGAGAGTGAGTTCATTTCAAGCAGGGGAGACTGATGTAGGACAGATTAATGAATAAATTAAGGCAATTGGAATCCTACTTCTACAGGGAAACATAACACCGGAGCAAGCAGCGTATTCTCCCCTGTCATTCCATTCCTTATTTCACATGGATTCCTCCTATTGAAGATTCCCTACAGGTTAATATTATTTGCTTAGAAATCAGAACCTTGAATTACATCTTTAAAGTAGGACTTTAACTGTTTTGCTATTTAAATTTATAAGTACTTTTATTATTAGGATTAGGATTTGCAGCTTATAAATACAAGTCGCCCTTCTCATTGAAAGACACTTTTGATTTTATTAAATAAGAATTGTCATTCAGAGACAGTAATTTTTTACTCGTGGATTCAAGTATTTTTTTTTTATTTCTTGTTCGTGAACTCGAATAAAAACACAGAAAAGAGACGGTGATCCTTTTCATTACTGGACTTCCGCTACGTCAATTTGGATTGTCCTGCCTAAATTTATAAGCTCAATCACCATCTTGTTATGTAATCCTTGAAAAGAGGATAAATTTGAAAGAAGTTCAATCTTGACTTGACTTCTAATTTTGATCATAATTAACGAGGAAGCTTCCTCAGGCGCACATTGCTCCATCAGTTTTCATCTCTCCATGTTTTACATGGGTGTTACATTTATAATATCCTAATTGACAAAAGCCAATATATTTAAAACTGTTAGTTGCAACAAAAGGGTTTTCTGCTGATCCATACTATTTCCACAGTTTTTTGCGTTTGTTATAATTTTTTTCTCAAGATCCATTATAGGGACCGAAACAAAAGTAATTTAAAACTTTGCTAGATCTTGCTAACTAAGCAGCACCAATTGCAGATATGAAAAAGACATGCTGGCTTTCACAGGTTGCCATCACATTCTAACAGAAACTGAGAATAAGGAGTTAACGGAATAAATGGAGTAGCTCACCGGAGAACAAAATTATCAAAGGCACAAAGCAGTGATTTGAAGGGTTTTGCCCCAAGACTACAACAGAGATTAGTTGCAGTGTTTCTTGATGCGATGTGATTTACTTCTGCAGGGAAAAATTATGGTCGTGATGGAATTAAATCACTCATAGCTAAGTACCTAAATATATAAACTCATTTCTCTCTGGAAAAGGAAGAAGAATTGAAGCCAGATAACGACTGCCAAAACCAGCTAGCTGCCATGTGATCCGCAACAGTCCTCTTTTAGAGAAAACTGTACTCGCAACAGTCCACATACTATCAGAAATTCAACTATACCAACCTAGAAAGAGGATTAACAAAGTAAGAACAAAAAGGAAAAGCAAGAGAAAAGTCCTGCTACTGCTACTCCGCTGTGTTGCCGGAGACAAATATTTGTTTCCAAGCTCTATGTTCTTTGTAGCTTCAACTGCCTACAGTACGACGCGAAGAAAGGTGTAAGAATGTATTACAAACTAAAGAGCCAAAAAAAAAAAGGAAACACTTAAGTTGATAATCAGTTCAACGGGAAGACCAGAAACACAGGCAATTTTGTCCTTCCTCCTTCCTCCTCCTCTTCTTTTAGTTTTTTTTTGGATGCAGAGCCTCTGTTGTTCCCAAAGCAATAAATTCAGTTAAATTAAAATTTTGTAAAATTTAAAAAATAAAATTAAAACTATTTCTGGTTTGATTTAGTTTGGTTGTTTTTAATGTGATTATTTTATATTAAAAACAAAGAATTATATTGTTTTTTAAGAGTTTTTTTAATTTTTTAATGGACTTAATTTTGGTTCAGCTTTTTATTTTTTGGTTTGATTTATTTTATCTTTAATTAAATCAATTCGGTTCGGTTCAATTAAAGTTTTTTGATTTTAGACTTGTAAAATTAAAATAAAACCGAATCAAATATTTTTAAAAATATTTTAATCGGTTTAATTTTTTTTTTTTATGGTTTGGTTTTTTTTATTATTAATTTTTTATTTTTTTACTCACCCCTGTTTTTTTTTTATTTTCCAGTTGCTATTTATAGGATAATAATAAATATACTGAGTTAAACCTGGTTAAAAATTCTAAAATTCTATTGGTTTTATCATTCTTAATTATTCGATGATTTAACAATTGAGTTCTTCACTGTCTACAGATAGGTGATTCCAAAATGATTCTCCCCCCTAAATTTCTGAACATCGTTTTCCTGTTTTTTTTTCGTAAACTACTTGTTTTAGCGTCATAAACTACTTTTGTGTCCATTTTTGCATTTGGGCTGAGGAATTGACCAATTAGTACAATTCCTCAGCAAAAATGCAAAAATGGACGCACAGTTCCTCAGCCCTTATGTGCGTCCATTTTTGCTGAGGAATTGTGCGTCCATTTTTGTATTTTATAAATGTTTAGTTTAACATATAATATTTTAGTTATTTTGTAATTGATCCTTTAAAATATTTAAGAACATTCTTATATTTATTATATTGTAAATATATTTTTTTGTATGTTAGTATTTTTTTTCTTTTAAATTTTATGATATAATGTTGGGACCATGTTCATATTGAACTTACTCATAGGATATATATATATATATATATATATATATATATATATATATATATATATACACACACACACACGAGCAAATTGATCCTCTTTTCAGTGATTACAATAGAGGCTCTGCATTCAAAAAAAAACTAGAGGAAGAGGAAGGAGGAGGAAAAAGGAGGAACAAAATTGCCTGTGTTTTTGGTCTTCCTGTTGAACAAAATTTCGAGTACAGTTTTCCTTGTAAATTTGATTGCGGAATGGGAAAAATTGAAGATTTATCATCAACATTTGAGCAAATTGAGTTTTGAGCTGTTGAAATTAAAAAAACCTCTGTGTCTTACACTGAAACAGAGACGTGCGTTTGTATACCTAGAAGAATTTGTTATGCTACCATTCATTTTCGTTGAAGCTAGAATTTCCGACATTAAAAATCTCATCTGGCAAATCAACAAAATTCCTTCATATTTTCTGTGACCTGTAACTGCCTTTGGCCATATTACCATCATAGCTATGAACATAAACACCACTCTCGACTAGTCCATGGCAGCTAGCTGGTTTTGGCAGTCCTTATTTGGCTTCAATTCTTCTTCCTTTTTCCATAGAGAAATGAGCGTATATAGTTAGGTACTTCGCTACGAGTGATTTAATTCCGTCACGATCATAATTTTTCCCTGCAGAAGTAAATCCCATCGCCTCAAGAAACACTGCAACTAATCTCTGTTGTAGTCATGGGGCAAAACCCTTCGAATCACTGCTTTGTGCCTTTGATAGTTTTGTTCTCCGGTGTGCTACTCCATTTATTCCGTTAACTCCTTATTCTCAGTTTCTGTAAGAATGTGATGGCAACCTGTGAAAGCCAGCATGTCTTTCTCACATTAGTATAAGGAAATTCTGTGTTTTCAAGTAGTGGACTTGTAAAATTGAACAGAATAAGATGTCAATTGTACAAATATGATCTTGGAACCTACCGCAAAAACAATTGGCGGATCCCAATTTACAGAATCTTCCATCTTCCTCTTAACTAAAGATATGGCATCAGATATCGTAGAAAGGACGTTATCATCAAGCCAGGTCTGTGGTCTCAGTGAGTATAGTTCCCTCCGAGATAAATGATAATTCTTGCAATGAACAATAGTCTCACTAGCAGAAACAGGTGCAGAATAGGTAAACTTAAATGCATTCAGCTAAGCAAAAAATAACTTGGGGGAAAAGAATCTGACCTCTCAATCAGTGAAGAATCAAAGAAATATTGGATTCACTTTAAGTCCTCTGGACTGGTAGGTTTGCTCACTGTAAATGGACCAACCAAATATTTAGACATTTGCTTCCCAGGTGAGTCAAATCTCACATTTGGGGAGACCAGAGAAGAACCAGGCTTCCCTTCCTTGCTGCTGCAAATATGGATGACAAAAACAAATTGAGAAAAATGATAATCCCATAAAATGTGAACATTCAATTTCGGTCGATGAACGCTATAGTTACAACAGAACAATCACTTTCACATGTTGTAATCTCATAGGACATGTGCGAATACCGTAAAAGACAATCTGGTTAAACAAATTGATACTGTAATTGAGCTTAGGAAATGCAAATCAAATCTTAGCACAGTTGATCCCAAACACCGCACAGAAAGACAAGAGGATTTTAGTTTTTGCTGTTGTTGTAGTATCATGATCATGATCATGTTCATAATCATCATAAAGGAAGTGCGGGATTTATTTCTTTCTCCACTTTGTAGACCAAATTTCATGAAACAGATGATGGGTAGAGGAAAAAAAGGATGACCCAAGAATTTGAAGTTTGCAAGAGTAATTTAACGACCGATCCACTAGATCTGGCCAGGTTAATTCAAGCACCAAGTGATAATAAAACAACTAGTTTTCAAGATGATGTAATTAGGATGAAAATATCTTGCTAGTTAAATTAACAGTCAATGCAACATTGCGGCTCCTGTTATGCTTGAAATTGAAGCTTAAGATCATGAACTTTTGAGTTGCTTTTCTATTGGAAAATGCTTGGATATACATAGGAGGGGAAAAACCAGAAATCTGGTGTTCAACTTTTTGATATATGATGTTTAAGTAAAATACAGACACGCAGCAACGAAACAACATGTTCGTTTTTAAAATGTAAGCCTTATTACGAAGAACAAATACAAACACTGACAGAAAAAATATATGCCAAGTAAAGCTCGTGTCTAGTAGCAGAAATTGCAGATTGCAAAAACAAGTAAAGAAATGGCGTAGATTATCCAAGTAGCCCACTTGACAGCAGGGGGGAATGGGATTGAAATGGTGATGAAAAACACGGTGGCTGCCAGGAAAACAGCAGCTTTACCCAACACTTTGGATGTCCTCGGAAACTTGGTGGTGTTGATAAAATGTGAAACAAAGAGGCAAGAAAAGATAATTGCTAGAAGGATACAGACTAAATGCAAGGAATCGAGTTTGGAATCAGTAATTTGGTGAAAATGAAGGGCTATTTGTAGTCCTGATGTGAAGCAGAAGCTTATAAGCGTCTTCTGCCATTCCATTTCCTGCTGAGCATGGAGCATGTTGGCCTGCTCTTCTTCTTCGTTCGTGGACGGACGTGGTAGCTGCTGTGATTCTAGTTGCCCTGCTCTATGCCAGAGTCGGGACACAGATTCTGGAACTGAAAGAATAAAACCCATGATAACTCGAGCACCATTCTCCACTGGTTCTCCTGTGCTGTGTGCTATAAAGCCTGAGAACACGAGGAAAGAATTTATAAGGTACTGTTGAAAAGACTGGGCTGGGTGAGGTTCTTGAGAGCGCCGAGGAAAAAGACTGGGGGTGCTTGAACCGGGGGGGGGGGGCGGCAAAGAGGGGCCGCTGATTTTTCCAACTTTCAAAACTTGTATTTTTTAATTGAGATAACAAAACCCACCATCTCACTGTCAATGCATGGAAACTATTGAAAATAATGCACAATGGGTTGTGATTTTGTTATGTTTGGGAATGTGATTTTGAAAATAACTAGCTTTGATGCAGTTACCAAACCAAATTTAATGATGTCAAGTGTAAGCATCAGTGGTGATTTTTAATTTGATTTAATTTTTATTAAATAAATTAATTGATTGATTAAAAAATTAAAAAATTAAAATGGGTGAAAATTAATTTATTTTAATTTGATTTAATTTGACTCTATTTTTTATGTTTAGCTTGATTTAAATTCTGTTTAATTTTTTTGATTTTAAATTTATAAAACTAAAATCAAACATATTGGTATTTTTAAAATTTTAATTAATTTTTTTATAATTTAATTTTTTCAATAAACTTTTTTTAAAATTTCTCAGTTTAATCATGTTTTTATTACTTTTCTGTCTTTTGACACCAAAAAGACAGGAGCTCATCAATCATGAGATGACACAATAAGACTGCAATAACATAGACCCTAAACTGGTTAGAAGTGCCCACTACTCAACATCAAGAGTTGTGGACTCTCTAGATGATATGATAATATGAGTGGGCATATAAAACACGTTTGTTGATGAGACATTTTTTTCTGAATTTTGGCAGTAGACTTTACAGAGGAAACATAATGTGATTTGTTCGTATGATTTAGTTTTTTATATTAATAAAAAAATTAATTTTTTTATTGATTCAATATTAAAAAAATTAATAAATAATTAAAAAAAAACTATAAAAAAATATTATAGTAATTTATAGTGTTTTGTGATGAAAGTTATAATGTTTTTTCTAGTAAAATCAAAAAATAATTTAAAAAAAATCATAACAAAAAAAACTATATAGAAAAATATTGTAGCAATCAACAGTATTTTATGGGGAAAGCTATAGTATTTTTCCCGTATGATTTAGCTTTATTGTACAAAGATAATTTTAGAAAAACTTATTATAAAAAAACAAAAAAAAAACAAGTGGGGAAATACTACAATAATTTACAGTTTTTTAAAGAAAAAAATTACAAAGTTAAATTTTCAACCATCTCAATATTAAAAAAATAAAAATCAACAAAAATAATTTAAAAAAAATCATAAAAAAAACCATGTTAGAAACATTGTACCATAGTGTTTTGTAAGGAAAGTTATAATACTTCCCCAAATGATTTAGCCTAATTTGTAATTGTAACTCTTAACCAGATTAATATTAAAAAAATAAAATCGATAAGAATATTTAAAAAAAAATCATGTGGGAAGACATTGTAGCAATCTATGATGTTTTATGAGGAAAGTTGTAGTGTTTTCTCCACATGATTTAGTTTTATTGTAATTGTAATTCTTAACCAACTCAATATTAAAAAATAAAATTGACAAATATAATTTTGAAAAAATCATAACAAAAAAAAAACTATGTGGAGAAATATTGTAACAATCCACATTATTTTAAAGAAAAAAATTACAAAACTAAGTTCTAACTAGCTCAATATTAACAAAATAAAATCAACAAATATCCAGAATGTTTTAAAAAAATTATAAAGCTAAATTCTAACTAGCTCAATATAAAATAAAATCAACAAATATAATTTTTGAAAAAATCATACAAAAAAGAAAACATTAAAAAAATATATGAAAAAACACTATAATAATCCAAAATATTTTAAAAAAAATTACAAAGATACATTCTCAACCAACTCAATATTAAAAAAATAACATAGACAAATATAATTTTGAAAACAATAATTAAAAACAAAAACATTATATGGGAAAACACTATAGCAATCCCTAGTGTTTTGTGAAAACAACCACAACTGTAATTCCCAACCAGCTCAATATTAAAAAAATAAAATTAATAAATAATTTTAAAAAATATTATAATAAAAAAAATCTATATGAAAAAATACTATAATAATATATAGTGTTTTAAAAAAAAAAAATTACAAAACAAAACTTTTAATCAATTTCATATTAAAAAAATAAAATCTATAAAATCTAAAGTCTCTTGAGAGATCAACAAAAAAAACTATGCACTTCCTTTATGATAATTATTAACAATATCATGATACTACAACAATAGCAAAATCTAAAATCCTCTTTTGTCTTTCAAAGCGGTTTTTGGTATCAACTATGCTAAGGTTTGATTTGCATTTTCTAAGCTCAATTACAGTATCAATTTGTTTAACCAGATTGTCTTTTAAGGTATTCGCACATGTCCTATAAGATTACAACATGTGAAAGTGATTCTAGTTGTCCAGCTCTATGCTAGAGTCGGGATACATATTCTAGAATTGAAAAAATAAAACCTTTGGTAACTCGATCACCGTTCTTTATGGTTTGTGAGGAATATAATTGGGGATGTTTTTTTTAAATATTTTATATTGAAATATATTAAAATAATATTTTTTTATTTTTTAAAAATTATTTTAACTGTAGAAATAGTATGATTGTAATACCTTTTTGATACTGCCAGCTTATTAATACCAGCAGAAAAGAAAGTGACGGAAACTCCTTGGGCCATCACCTCATTCGTGGCGCTGAAGCATCACTGCCCCACCTGAGTATTTTGTGTCGTCGTCGTCGTCGTCGTCTTGCTTGTGAGCTTTTATACAATAACTCCTTCTCTTATTATTCTTTTTTTTTTTAAATTTAAATTCTGTTTATTTGTTAAAAAATAATTTTAATTTTTTTATTTAAATAAATAATTTCTAATATTTGGTAGTATAATAAAAAATAAATTAAAAAATATTTTTTAGTATTTGGTTATGTCATGCAAAATAGACTAGAAAATAATTTATTAATATTTTATTTTTGTTAAGTTTATTAAAATAATAAGAAATAAATTCTATAAATTAAAAATTTAAATGAAAATGAAATTGAAAAAAAAATAATTTTATAAATTATTTTAAATAAAATAATTTATTTTGTATGTTTTGATGTGTTTATTTAAAAACATTATTTTAATACATTTAAATACAAAAAGTAATTTAAAAAACAATAATAATCATATTAAAAAAATATATTTTCATCACCCCAGAATCACACTCCCAAAAATAAAAAAAGTATTTTCTTCTATTTATTATTTCTATTGTGGACAGCAAATTCCTCCTCAAAATCACACCCCCAAACATAACAAAATCACAACCCATTGTGCATTATCTTCAATAGTTTCCATGCATTGGCAGTGAGATGGTGGGTTTTGTTATCTCAATTAAAAAATACAAGTTTTGAAATAGGAGTTGGAAAAATCAGCGGCCCCCTTACCCCCCTAAGTTTCTGGAAATCCATGATTACATACCCGAGCAAAAATGTCTGGACTTGAAAACAACGACTTCCCAAAGAATCTTCTAGCAACGATAACGCTTTTTCCATCTTTTCCCTTAGACTCGACTTTGCAGGAGGCGAAACATCTTCAACGCAAGACAAATGTTGACAGATTTTTTGGCAACAAGTCTTCTCACTCCTCAGATCTTCTTATCCATGGCTGGAAAGTGGAACGATGAGGGGCGGTTAAAGAATAAAGACTTGAAGGAGGTTGACTTTTCTCAAACACCAACATTCGGTTGGTGACAAACTTCCATCTCAGATAAATGGATTAATTTTTCTTGTCCAAATAATAATCATATATTCTTTTATGGGCCTTATCTATGGACTTAATTAGCCCAACACAGGCCCAATAAATCATTCTTAGACATGTGATATGGAGTGGTTCATTTTAGACTTGTTAAATCATCAAGTAATTAGGAATGATAAAACTAACTGGAAGTTACAAGTAGACTCGACTCATCGTTACCGTTACCCTGTAAACAGGCCACTGATAGATTACGGAAGCATGAATTTAGTGCTTTGGGAACAACAGAGCCTCTGCATCCAAAAAAGAACTAGAAGTCGAGGAAGAGGGGGGAGGAGGAGAAAGGAGGAACAAAATTGCCAGTGTTTTTGGTCTTCCTGTTGAACTGATTATCAACTTAAGTGTTTGTTTTTTTATATATATGTATATATATATATAGCTCTCTAGTTTGAAATCCATTCTCACACCTTTCTTTGTGTTTGTTGTACTATAGGCGGTTAAGGGTACGTTTGGATTCTTAAAAAATTTGATTTTTTTTTTATAATAATTTTTTATATTTTTAAATTGGTTTGATGTGTGGATGTCAAAAATAAATTTTAAAAATAATTTTTTTATTTTAATATATTTTTAAATCAAAAATTTCAAGCATAACCTAAAGTTACAAAAATTAGGGACAAGCAAATGTAGTAAGTGTTAGTAAATGTACCGGTGTTTCTAAAAAAATTAATTTTTTTAATATTTTAGATAATTTTAATGTACTAATTTTAAAAAAAATTAAATATAAAAAAATATTATTTTAATATATTTTAATATAAAATATATTTTAAATAATAATCATATCCACGCTCCCAAATATTCACCTAAATTCGGAATCCATCTATTAGGCCAGAAGTTTGGGAATTTCTACTTGGCTGCTATGCACTGGGAACCACTGCTGAGTCCCGGAGTCAGCTTAGGACAGCGAGGAGGTATTTATGTTTTTCTTTTTTTAACCGCATTACCTGATGAACTGAATAAGTTCATGATTTTCTATTTTCTGAAATGTGGAGGGAGTCTTAATGTTAGATTTTCTGTGTTATTGGCATTGTTTCAGTATTGGCTGATTCTTTCTTGTTATGGCTTTCATGCCGAACTATGAATGCCTGGGACCTGTCTATGGTTTTTTACCATCAGCTTTTCATTCGGTTTGTGCTTTTATATATGGATTAAAACACAGAGAGAGAAGATTCTTTCTTAAAAGAACCTTTTGCCATTCCATTTCCTGCTCAGCCTCTCCTTGGTTCATGGTGGGAGGTGGTAGCTGCTGTGATTCTAGTTGTCGTGCTCTATGCCAGAGCCAGGACACAGATTCTGGAATCGAAAGAATAAAACCCTGGATAACTCGAGCACTATTCTCCATGGTTTTCCTGTGCTGTATGTATAAAGCTTGAGAAGACTGGGAAAGAATTTATAAGAAACGCAAAAAACTGTCGAAAAAACGTTAAGAATTCTAGCTGCTTGTGGTGGTTGGACTAAACATACAAGCAAAATTAGAGACTGCAGGAGGGAGGACGCGGAGGGGGGGGCTTCATGGGTTCTGCCAAAGAAAATGAAAAATAATCTACATAAGAATGCCATATATAAAAATTAAAAAAACCTTAGATAAAAAGAAAATAAATCAGTTTCTAAAACTCTTGTTTAAAAAATTTCAATCTAGAATATAAAATATAATCTCAAACAAAAAATGAGAAAATAAAACATAATCTAAATAAAAATGTCATAGATAAAAACTAGTAAATGAAAAGAAAATAAATCAAAACTATGAAGTGCAAAAACATTTTTTCCAGTATCATGTTTAAATTTGTTCTTAAAAGAAAATACAATTTGATGTTTAAATCAACAAATGTAGATAAAAAAGGGAAATAAAGTGAAGTCAACCGGACTTGTAAATGTTTTTAAGGTCCGATTAATTGCCAGCTAAGGTCCGGTTGACTGTTCTCAAACTCCATCTCTTTCTTCGGCGAATTAACTCCATCTCAAACAATAAGCATACATTCTTTTACGGACCTTATCTACGATCGAGGTTGAATTCAATTAACCCAATATAGACCAATAAATCATTTCTAGACATGACTTAAGTTCTGACATGGAGTGATTTATTTTAGACTTGTTAAATAATTGAATAATCAGAAATGATAAAATTAATTGGATTTTAGAATTTTTAATCAGGTTTAACTCATCGTCCACTTATTATTATCCTATGAATAATAACTAGTAAATTAGGGGTAAATAAAAAAAACTGAAAAATTAATTAAATCAAGAAAATTGAAAAACAAATAACTGAAAAAAATGAAACCTTAAAAAAAATTGATTAAATCGATTAAAATATTTAAAAAATATTTGATTTGAATTTGATTTTATAAATTTGAAATTAAAAAACTTAATCAAATCGAATCGAACTGATTTAATTAAAAATAAACTAAATCAAACAAAAAAAATAAAAAACCGAACCGAAACCTAAATTAAGCTCATCAAAAAGTCTAAAAATCCTCAAAAAATAGTATAATTTTTTCAATATAAAATAACCAAAATCAAACCAAACTAAAACTGAGTAAAATTAAAATTGATTGGTTAGAATTGATTTCTTTAATTTTATTTTTTATATTTTATAAATTTTAATTTAATATTTTTATAAATAAAAATTAAATTAGATTAAAAATGATCACCCAAAAGCATGAATTTATTATTGCTTTGGATGCAATAGAGGCTCTGCAACCAAAAAAAAAAAAACTAGAATGAGAGGAAGAGGAAGGAGGAGGAAGGGAGAAGGAACAAGATTGCCTGTGTTTTCGGTCTTCCCGTTGAACAAAATCGCAAGTACAGTTTTCCTTGTAAATTTGACTGCGAAATGGGAAAAATCGAAGATATATCAACATTTGAGCGAATTGAGTTTTGAGCTGTTGAAATAAAAAATTTATATGATAATTTGTTTAAGGTTGTGATAATGATTATGATTTAAAGTATTTTTTTTGTTTAAAAATATATTAAAATAATAATTTTTTATTTTTAAAATTAATACATTAAAAAGATAAAAAAAATTAAGTTTTTTAAAAATACAAATTAGCTTGCATGTCCAAACTGTAGAAGAATTTGATATGCTCGTATTCATTTTCATTGAAGCCAGAATTTTCGACATTGGAAATCTCATCCGGCAAATCAACAAAATTCCTTCATATTTGTGAATATTTTAAAAAATAGCTAAATTGATTTTAAAAAATCAAAACTGATTTACATTAATTGATTTGGTTTAGTTATTTTAGAATAAAATTTAAAATCTAACTTGCTAGTTTTGGTTCAATTTAATTATTTTATATTAAAAATAAAAAATTATATTGTTTTGGGGTTTTTTTTGTGATTTTCAATGAGTTTGATTTCTGTTTGATTTGGTTTTTTTAGTTTTTTTTATTTATTTATTTCAGGTTTATAAAACCAAACTTATGAAATTTTTAAATATTTTAATTAGTTTAATTATTTTTTTCTATAATTAGATTTTTTAGTTTTTTTCAAGCACCACAACCATGAACATAAACACTGCTCTCGACTAGTCCATGGCAGCTAGCTGGTTTTCGTAATCCTTATTTGGCTCCTATTCTTCTTCCTGTTCCAGAGAGAAATGAGTGTATATATTTTGGTATTTGGCTATGAGTGATTTAAATCCGTCACGACCATAGTTTTTCCCTGCAGAAGTAAATCACATCGCCTCAAGAAACACTGCAATTAATCCCTGTTGTAGTCATGGGGCAAAACCCTTCAAATCACTGCTTTGTGCCTTTGATAATTTTGTTCTCCGGTGAGCTACTCCATTTATTCCGTCAACTTCCTATTCTCAGTTTCACTAAGAATGTGATCGATTCTCAACCGTCTTTGAAATTGTCAATCAATTCTTAACTGGTGGACTGTTTCTGTTTTTCAGAAAAATCAAGATCTAGTTTATTTTAACAGTGGAGGTAGTAAATAGGTCCATAAATTCGCCGCCTGCAAACAGTTGGGCTTGCACAGAGCTTATAACACCAAGCAAGAACAATGTCCCTCTGCACAATTATTTCGGACTCAAACTGATGCAGTTATAATAAGGAGTGCCTCGTGAGCTCTCATTAAAAGCTCAAAGATTGTTTCCCTCCAGAAACACTAGCAAATGCGAACGCAGAGATCACAGAAACAGAAGCCAAGCGGGGAAATTCGCATTTTATGAGATTTCAAAAATAGAAAAAACAATGACTTTGACTTCACCTCAATATGCCAAGGAAAGCTACTCTCTTTCACCTCTTTCTTTTATTCTCCTAAATACAGACAATAAATGGAGTGGTATTTTCAACTTTATCCAAAAATCTGATTGAAAAAAAATATATATAATAAAAACCAACCTGGACAGAATGAGTTTTCATTCGGTCTTTAATAACGTACATTTAAACAGTATTTTTCAACCTGGCTTTCTGGTGATTGGCCCGGTCCAAGTCTCAGATTACAAGTTTTGCTCGGGTTATAAGTTTTGATTAGATTAATTTTAATTTTTTTTACAAAATAAAATAATATTATTTTAAATTTAAAAAAATAATCAACAAGTTATAATTAAATCAACCAAATCATTTCACTAATTAACTGATTTTTTAACCTTTTTTATTTTTAATAAACCAAACTCGTTACTCAATTTTAAAACTATACATTTGAATTTTATAAATTCATGCCCATTATCTCATGCCCAAAGCACAAATATATATAAAGAGGTTGTTCTTAATTAATTTAAGTTAATTTAAAATGATTTTTTTTATATTTTTTAAATAAAAAATATTTTTTTAATTAAAATAAAATTTTGATTAAAATTTAATTGATCAATCAAATTGATTTTAAAATTGATAAAGCCAAACTAGATTTAATTTAAAATAATATAATTATAAAATATATGTATGCATACAAATTATATATCTTAAAGAACCAGACACCCTTGGACATAAAACATAAAGGATAAATTAATCATAGTACAATTTGTATTTCCTAAAGGAAAAAAGAAAGCATTCTTTTCACAAATGAAAAAGAAATGAAAAAAAAAAATCAGGGGAAAAAATAAGAATAAAAAACTAGAAAGAGATAAGAATAAACGGTCTTTTTTCTTTTTCTTATTTTCTTCTCTCTCTTTTTTTTTTTTAAAAAAAAACAAAACTCTTCGTAAATGGCGACGGAGGACAGCAGACTCCTCCTCCTCCTCCTATCTTCTTCGTCCTCACCATTCTCCGCTATCTCACTTTTCTTCTCCAGGTGCTCTCTCCGTACGTTTGTACGTATTCGTACACATACCTTCTTTTTCATACTCGTATATTTGTACCTTTTTTTTTCTTTCATGCGTACATACATTTTGCTCGGATCATCCGATCATTGCTGCATGTCTATTCCATTTCGATCGACGTTTCCAATTTCCAGTTAATCTATTAATTTCATGTATTTTTTATTTAAATTCGATGTTTTTTCATCATTAATCAAATTAATCAGTTAATGAGGGTTCATTAATTTTGATTTCGCAATTGCAGTTGTTGAGTTTGTCATTTAATTACACGGCGATGATATTTAGGAAGGACTAAGAAAAATAATTAGATAGAGAGAGAGAGAGAAAAGGAGGATTTTTTTGCTGTAGATGTCTGGTGGAGAGAGAGAGGAGAAGCAATGGAAATGTGGAAAAGCGATATCGGTGGTGAATTTATAGAGAGTAGGAACCATGGTGAAGGATATGAGAGAGCCTTGTCTTCCTCAATCACCTATAAAGGTTGTTATAACTGTAAGATTGACTGC
The DNA here is from genome assembly GCA_026413675.1 of Populus pruinosa. NCBI lineage: Eukaryota > Viridiplantae > Streptophyta > Magnoliopsida > Malpighiales > Salicaceae > Populus > Populus pruinosa. The sequence continues at coordinate 18,147,422 of CM048608.1, read as the reverse complement.
TCAAACCTTTTATTTCATAAGATTTCGTGTTATCGGTGAGGTTTTTTTTTTAATTATCTTGATAGGGATTTTGTGCTGTTAATGTTGCAGGTAAGCAAAATGCTTAAGCCGGAGAAATGGGAGTCGACTTTTGATAGTAATGGAAAGGTTTCGGGTTTTCGGAAAGCACTCAAGTTGATAGTTTTGGGGGTATGCTGTCTCGTTGTTGCTATATTTTGCCCCCTTAAATTTATTTTCCAGTCCTTTGTTGAATAATGAGATGGTGCTGATTTGGTTCTAGACTATAATTTTGGGTTTCATATCTCTATGAAGTGGGTTGAAATTTCTGTGTAGCTATATGACGTCGTTTGCTGCGTGTTAGGGTGTGGATCCATCTATTAGGCCACAAGTTTGGGAATTTCTACTTGGCTGTTATGCACTGGGAACCACTTCCGAGTCCCGGAGTCAGCTGAGGACAGCGAGGAGGTATTTGTGTTTTTCTTTTTCTTTTTTCATTTTTTAACCACATTACCTGATGAACTGAATAAGTCATTTTTAGTGATTTTCTATTTTCTGAAATGTGGAGATAGTCTTAATGTTAGATTTTCTGTGTTATTGGCTTTGTTTCAGTATTGTCTGATTCTTTCTTGTTATGGATTTCATGCCAAACTATGAATGCCTGGGACCTGTCTATGGTTTTTTATCATCAGATTTTCATTTGGTTTGTGCTTTTATATATGGATTAAAAAAGAGAGAGAGAGAAAATTCTTTCTTGTCAGTCCATAAGATATTACAGAGGCATGCATTTCCCTACAAAATATTATTTTCAGGATTCAGCCTTAGTTATTAGATTGAGTTCAAAAGACTCCCCCTTTACACTGTTTTTTCAATCTTTCCCCCTATATCTTACTCTACCATAGTGCACATGTGTTTTCCTCTCAAAGTGGTAGAAGGAATCATTGTTGTTGAGCCCAGTTACAGTTGTTTCATGCTCACCTTTCAGTCTTAATAGATACTGCCATCTGTTCTTCCATTTAAAAAGAGTTTTTTCGATCCTTTTACTGTCATCAATACTGGCTTGGACATGATCTAACAAGCTGCATCGGACCATCATTATAGAGTTTGCAGACAATGAAACACAATTCACATATGTATGCATATTAGCATAGTGAAAGCATCATTAACTCCATACCTTTCTTCTTTTATTTCTCTCATCTTCTTTTTACAAAAACTATGATGTGTATGTACCTTATTGATTGCTTTTTTTCAGTTTGTCCTACTTTGCATGGCACAATGGTTTGCTTTTAATTTGATTTATCATCGATGTTTTTTTCTCGTGATGTGTCTTTATCTGGGTTAAGCAAGTTATTTAAGTATTTTGGGCAAAGGAATCTGTTTTAGTTATTTTCAGTATCTTTAAATCCTCTTAGGAGCAACAACTTTATGAAATATTTTATGCAGGGAACGGTACAAAGACCTCATTGAACAGTGTCAAACAATGCATTCAAGTATAGGAACTGGTGCCCTTGCATTTGTTGTGGGGTCCAAAGTTATGGATATGAGGACATCATCCAAGGATAATGGGTCAAGGGAAGCTACAGTCAAAAGTAGACGAACTTCTGTAGATGCTATTAACATATTAGAGAATTATAGTAATTGGAATAATAACTGTACAGATACAGCATGCACATGTGCCGGGGAAAGTTCTAGTGGTTCTGCTGGGCTTGTCAGTGTGGGGGGAAGCTCAGATAGTGCAGCATGTGATTCTTGTTTTATACCTACTTCAGGCCCGCTCAATAGTGGTCCTCAAAAGGAGGTGGAGAGGCTTATGGATCGGGGTATGTAGCAGAGAGTTATTTTGATTTTCCTCCTTTACCTGTCACTGATTTGTTTGACAAGAGAGAAGATAAGAAAGAAAGTTGTGTGCGTGATGACAGACCACCTACACAAAGAAAATTGAGATTTGAAGATGACAGGATGCACAGTTTTCAAATTAATAATAATGTAGATTTAATTATGGAATCCCGTGGGGAACCATCTAACCATACTTCATCTCAGAAGAAATCTGAAATTGAATTAGTTCACCAAGAGGACCATGTACCGGTATTACAGTCCAACAATCTGGGTTATGAGAAAGGAATAGTGAACAAATTGAGAATAGTTGATGTTCCTGAGACACCATTGTTAAATGCAACATCCAGCGGAGGGGCTGCTGGTGTGGACAGTGTGTCTGAATGGCTCTGGACATTGCATCAAATAGGTACCTTAGTTACAAATTTGCAGTTTCATTTTGAAAGAGAAGCTCTGAATGTATCTCAAGAATTTTAATGTTATTGCAATTTCTTTGATCTGACAACCTTTTCTTCTTTTTCAGTTGTTGATGTTGTAAGAACAGATACGCATCTTGAATTCTATGAGGATAAGAGAAATTTAGCTAGGATGTCAGATATCCTTGCTGTCTATGCATGGGTTAATCCAGCTACTGGTTATTGTCAAGGTTGTTCTGTTATAAATTTGGTGTTTTAGGTGAACCCGTAGTTATGTTCAAATTTATTAAATTTCTATTCTATCTGAAAATCTAAGCATGAAGCTTGCATGTTTCATTTGGTTATCTGGTTTTAGGCATGAGCGATCTGCTGTCTCCTTTTGTTGTTCTCTTTGAGGACAATGCTGATGCATTTTGGTGCTTTGAGATGCTTCTACGGAGAATGGTAATAGGAACTTTGGCAAAAAATGTAGCTGGATAATTTGATGTTCCTCTCTAACATGTGTTTTCCCCACTATCCAGCGAGAAAAGTTTCAGATGGAAGGACCAACTGGAGTCATGAAGCAGTTGCAAGCATTGTGGCATATCTTGGAACTCACAGACAAGGAAATGTTTGCACACCTATCATGTATAGGTGCTGAAAGCCTCCATTTTGCATTCCGGATGTTGATGGTTCTCTTCCGCCGAGAGTTATCTTTTAGTGAAGCTCTTCGGATGTGGGAGGTTTGTTCAGTTGCTCTGCCTGAATGCAATAAACTGTAAAGTATATGATGTTGTCTTCATACCATGAAAACAACTAGCTTGAACAGTTTGCTCAGTTGATTATGGTATAACATGAGTACTTTGTAATTGGAGGCCTACTGTTGCTTGTCTTCCCAGGTGGTTGTGTATCCTTAGGCAATCTGTCAAGATTGTTGGGTGATTTCCTGAAATCTGCTTGTTCCCTTCTAAGGGAATGTGATATCTCTACCTCTTATGGCTGATTTTCTTGGTGGTTGCCTTCTACCTGCTCCTTTGAGGAAACCCTTTTTTTAAAATATGGAAGATCCAGTGGTATTTTATTGCATTGCATTGCTGCAGCGAATATTGAAAGGAAGAATTTATATAGAAATCTACATAGTTTTCATTTAGCAAATTCAAGCTATTGTTGTTGATGACGATGTGTTGCTTTGTAGCACTGGAAAGAAAAGGTCTGTCCGCAGAACAATGTGGTTGTTCACTGAGCTAGACAACATCAGAACAAAGCTGATATTGCTATTATTGTTTGTATCAGGCATTGCTGAAGCTAGAAATATAGAATGAATCAATTTTATGAAAGGTGGAGGGCAATGCACTTAACTGATAAGTGTGTCTGAGTTTATATAAGCCCAAGGGATGTTCCTTAGTCAAGTACAGTTTGATGAACATGGTTTCTTTTCTTCTCTTTGTTCTTTTTTTTTTTAATCAGCATGAACATGGTTTCTTTAAAGCATCATATCTTTAGAAGCATCATGAACTCAAATGGGAGGTTATAACTTTATTGCATTATCTCAGGAAGTTGAAATTGATCTGACTTTTGTGTAATCGTCTTTAATGCAGATGATGTGGGCTGCTGATTTTGATGAATCTGTCGTGTGTGATTTAGAGGAGAATTGTCTGGAGGCACTGGTGCTCAATCTTCCAAGGGATTCTGGAGGAGATATAAGAGAGGAAAGCATTGAAAACAGTGATGGTAGTTCAAGGGATGGTTCACAATCAAAGCATGGACATGTTGAGCACTCTTCGTCTGACAACACTGGAATAAAGTCTGCATCAACTTATCACTTTTGTGGTTTCACAAGGAATTTTTGGTCAAGAAATTACCACGTGCAGATTAACAACGTGATCTCATCAACTAAGAATGGGGATGATGAATTACCTGTTTTCTGTGTTGCGGTTATTCTCATCATGAACCGTCAAAAAATAATAAAAGAAACTTGCTCGATTGATGATATGATAAAGGCAAGTGTATTATACTGTAGTATTATTATACTGTCTTCATATAATTAATATTCTTTTGATAGCTTCGTGGCAATCAATTATTATCTTTCTTCTTTTTTTTTGCTGCCAGTTATTGCACCATCTACTGCACCTTGTCTAGTTGTATGGACGATGTTAATTGATAAAACATTTTTTTCCCTTTCCTCATCTCTCCTGAAGTAACCCGTGGATTAAATGAGCAAGTTAGAGCAGTTCATCTCTAGCTTAATTGAGTGTATGCTAGGGTATTCTTCTTGCTCAAGATCTCAAGAAAAGAACAGTTAATGAACTTGAAGATGAGGTGGTCTCGTTCTATTTGTGCTCTTGGAATAACAGCACTACTGTCTGGTATACTTGATTGTGGGTTCTTGTAAAATTGCTGGGTATTTTTTACCATTGAGTTGACTCTGATGCATTAAACTGAAGATCTATGTCAAATGGATCCTCATCAATGTACACTGAAAAAAATTGTTATTTAAAGACAGGAATTTTTTTGTCCGGTTTCATTCTTTTACTCATTTCATTGACATGTTTATTTAAATGACTGCAGATTTTCAATGATAGGCTGCTCAGTATACATGTTAAAAGATGCATAAGCGCAGCAATTAAACTGCGGAAGAAATATTTTTACAAGGTTAGGTGCTCATTGATTGATTTCTCTTGAATGAAAAAGCGATCCTGTTTTTCCTTTTCCTGTAATAGCATCTGTTAAATTAATGTCTAGTTCTGTGATATATCTTCCTTTCATGCTGCCTTTCTTAAAACTGAATTCTTGTTTGAATCAGCTGATGAAAAGCAAGACCCATGGAGTCCAGAATGGTGAATAGTACTGCCTTTTTTAGTCTAGATTTCACTGACAGAAGCACCATGTTGGCACTTGGAGATGGTAGCAGTAGTCTGGATGCTGAGTTTGAGTATGGCTCAACAACATTTTGTTACTTGGATCATTTATGATGGAGTTGCTGAAAGAAAAGTGCTGTTGCCATTCAAAGATACTGTTCAGTTGATTGTACTTTCATCATCAAAAGGTGCCAACAAGTTGTATGGACGATACTTCTCACAGGTTAGGTGAACGGATTTTTTCCTTCTTTTCCATAGATCATTACAACATATATTTAGAGAGCAAGTTATTGTAAAAAAAAAAAAAAAAGATGTTAGAGAGGGATCAAATTGTGTGTTGTCAATTTTGATTTCCTTGTTCTTTTTTCAAATGGAGTTTAAAATGAAAACTAAAAATTATTGAAAGTGACCACCCATTGCCATTGCCAAAATGCCATTGACGAGTTCTTAAACTTGAGCAGGAGTTGTGTAATTTTATGTGGAAAGATTTTTTTTTTCAAGGCACTTATTTGGATCTTTAATCCTTGACACGACAATATCACTTAATTGAAAATATTTTTATGATGACAGATCTACCTTTGTCAATATCACGGCTCTTAGGTTGTATAGATTTCTGCCATTATTTATGCATCATCAACTCGGCGTATCTCTTCTGCATTTCTTGTTAGCTTTATTACCTTGTGATGGAATGTAGCAAAGCATGGAAGAAGATTTATTCCCTGTTTGATATTGCCTTCCAAGGGTTTGGGCAAAATTTGATTATTTTTTTTGCTTAATTTTTTTAATGTTTTTGAATCATTTTGATGTGTTAATATAAAAAATTATGTTTTAAAAATAAAAATATTATTGTAATATATTTTCAAATAAAAAATATTTTAAAAAACAATTGTAATTAGACTTTTCATCTCTCTTAAATTTGATAAATAAACTATTATACCATCATAATTATAATGTACAGTTTTAGTCTATGATGTAAGAATTAAATCACGGTCTGAGTGCATCAGGCTATTCGCGTGCCCTAATGTGTGTGCTCAACATTCTTCCATGCCATTATGCTATTAAGCAATGAAGGAAACGTTATTAGTAAGCAACGTACCTGCATGTGATTTCTGCCTTGGCTTTAGGGTTTCCAATTCTACAAGGCACGAGTTTCTGTGAATTTATTTTTTTTTAGATATCCAAAGTGTTATGCAACCAATCAGTTTTTATCTTGTAAAACTGCAGGTACGCAGGTGGTGGGCTCGTGATTTCAATGACACGGGGATCGTGATCTCTCTCTCTCTCTCTCTCTGTAGAGACCCATCATATTTGTTTGTAATTTCATAAATATGGATATAGAATATAGATTCATTATCTAACTAAAACTAACTAGTAATTGATTAGTACTTAAAAATATATTTTTATTATGGTTTTATATCATTATTTTGCACTTGAAGTATAATAACTCCTGTTTTATAATAATGTATTTAATAATACCTATAATTTGTGGTAAATATCTATTTTTAATGCAGGCCTATCACATAAATGAAAGGATTGATTGATAACTTGAAGAATTTAAATTGCAAGGATAAAGAGATGGTCAAACTTAGAGAAGAGATGTCGGTGCAATCCAAATCGGAACACTGTTCGGTAATTGAATCATATCTGGAGCTACAGATCTCAGATTTAGGTCCAATTTATATGGATGGAAAGGTAAGACATAGGCCTACAACTTTCATATGGAGTCCAAGATCTAAAAAGGCCATTATCAAGTCCAAATTGTAGCAACAACAAAGAAGCCCGAATCTGTTTTCCAGCCCGAACACTATTCGGTATTTTGGCCATATCTGGAGTTCTAGAAGTCCAAATGAGCTGAATTTTTTACACAAGAAAGCTGAGACAATTGTCTACAACTTTCATGTTTACAACTAGCTCTAATTTTGATGTTATCAATGATGTTTTGGGCAGACAAGAGAAGATAAGGATTGTCACTAAGTCAAAAGTTGGCCACCCACTTATCAATTAGTTATCAAATTAATAGTTTCTAATTTTGGCCTATAAAAGGAGGCATTTGCCATGCATTTAGGCATCTTGGTGTTCAGATCAAGATCATGCTCTTCCTTTCTCTCTTTGTATTTTTTGTAATGTTTATGCTTTGCTTTCATTAATATTAAGTTTATGTTTTTCATTTTCTTTTTTTTACTTAGTTAGCTTTTATGTTCTTATTTTGTTTATCTATTTTTCTTTCTTTTATTATGTCTAGCTAAGTTAATTATGTCAAGGTGAAAAGGCTACACTAATGGTGTGAGAATAAATATAATGTAAACTTAATATGGACTTTAATGTTTGATATTAACATGTTTTATATTTGTTATCTTGTTCACTCTTTAATACTTTGCTTGTTAAATGACTAATCTTGATTTATGTTGTATAACACTTGGTACAACAAATGCTTGGCACTTTCATAGCCCATAATGTATGGTATAACCGACACCTAAGCTATGAAAGGAACTTGATTTGTTGTTAACATAAGTTATAATTATGAATGCTTGACGAGATTTACAAGTATTAACATTAATTGAATAAGATGACTAATGTAATCATGTTAACAATATATAATCTGATTGGAACCTTCTTTGTGTGTGGTTTCCAATTCAATAATAAGAGTTTATACTATACTTGTTTGATATACCATTAGTGAAACCTCTAACCTTGACATTTGGTATTATTATTGTTTAATCCTTACATTAATATTTCATCTCTAAGTTCTCATCATCATCATCTTCTTCTTCTTCTCTTTCTTTATTATTATTATTATTATTATTATTATTATTACTACTACTACTACTACTACTACTACTACTACTATTATTATTATTACTATTGTTGTTGTTGTTGTTATTGTTGTTTTATAATTGTTGTTTATAATTTGTACAATTAACCTCCATGTGGTTCGACCTCGGTCTTGCCGGGTTATTTATTACTTCGACACTCCTGCACTTGGGAGAAGACATCAATCTTTTCGTCGTGTCATTCATACTATACCATCATCAGATTAATTTTTTAAAAATAAATCAAAAAAAATATTTAGATTGCATAGAATTATTTAACAGTGTTATTAAAGTGGATATAATGGATTAACTTTGAAACCTTTTGTATTGACTTTTTATTTATCTTGAATTTAAAATTAAATTGAATGAGAATTGGTTCAATATAATTCTATTAACTTAATTGATTTAAAGATAATGAAAAGAAAATGATGAAATTAATAAAGAAAAAAACCTTTTGACTGAACTGTTTTTATAATTTGGATTTAAAATTAAATTATATAGGAATACGTGATCGACTTAAACTAACTTAACTAGTTTAAGAGTAACTTAATTCTCCATTAAAAAAATTAAGAATTAATTAGTTTAAGAGTAACTTAATTCTCCATTAAAAAAATTAAGGATGAAATTAATAGGGAAAAAACATCTTAATCTAATTTCTTATTTAGCCTAAATTTTAAATTAAAATGTATTGAACTCATCCCAACATAATTTAATACATGATTTAATTAATTTGATTGATTTACAAATAATATAAATGATTGTTAAAAAAATCTAAAGATGAAATTGAGAAAAACAAAGTTGAAATGAAAAGAAAAAAGAAGAAAAAAATGCAAAAAAAAAGAGGTTGGTGAAAAAAAAATATTTATATGAACAATAAAATTTTATTAAGTTCCCCAAGTCTAGCATTAAGTTTAGTATTATTGGTTAATAAAGCAGAGTTGTTAAAACTCGTTGATCAAACATGTTGATTTATAAAATTTATTATTAATCATTATCATTATAATTATAGATTATAGACAACACTAAGAAAAAAAGAGAGCAATATAAGTAGAAAAAAATCAACTTATCATCTAAAAATCTACCTATTTTATTTTTGAATTAAAAGATTTATTGGACACCTTTTAAGAAATAAAAGAACAAACTAAATTGAAATGTTAAAAAAATATTAAAATAATAATATATTAAAAAAGCTATGTTTTATAACATCATTAAAAGAAATTATTTTTATTTTAGATTAACTTGAAGAAATATGTATAAAAATATTTGCTCTTGGAAAGAATCTTAGAATTCCATCTGTTTTTTAGATTTGGAAAAGTGTGGATTTTCAAGAAAAAAAATCTTATAATATGTTGAAAATCTCTTATTATAATCATACCACATGTATCCTAATGCCGAAAAATTAGATAGGGTAGTCTTTAGATAAAGATTATATTGCTTCTAATTTTTATGAAGTACAAGATGCTCATTGAATAATACATTTAGATTTATATAATGAATTTAATTTATATAATATATTTATATATTTAACTTTTTATTCCATTTTATTTGAATAAAATTTATATTCATTTAGAATTTATTATTCTAAATTAGAATTTAGAATGATAATTTAGAATGATTTTCTAATAATATAATTATTTTATCAAATAACATTTAATTTTACATTTACTTTCATATATAAATTACATAAAAATTATAAGAAAGATTGACCCCTACCTCTATTTTTTTTTTTTGTATTTTGAATTTTGAGGACTTTTAAATGCATCTTGCAACTATACAGAAATAGGGGTGGGGTCTTAGATTGGATTAGTTGAATTGGGTAGATCCTTGATAATCTAATAGGGTTTTTAACGAACTAAGATGAATTTTGTCCAAACTTGATTGGGTTAATTTCAAGATTTATCTTTAAAAAATACAAAATAATATTCTTTTAATAAAAATAATTCATCCAAATTAATTTATTAATTTTTTTAAATGACTTGATAATCCAATAATTCATGTCTTTTTTCGAGACAATAATGAACTAGATCTGAAATCCATTCTGGTAAGCAATTTTTGCATGAAAAGAGTCGCAAGACATGCATTGAGTCTACTGTCAGTCGAAGACCAAGGATCATGATCTATTCCGAGCTTAAAAATGACTTGAAATTATCATATTTTGATATTGATTCTCACTGGATCCCACACGTCAGCTTCCACTCTCGAGTGGAAAGGGAACCTGCTCAAATCTGTAATCGGGAGACCAAAGCTCTTCGGTCGATTGAAAAGTGAGAGAGAGAGGGGTCGCTCTCCAAGCTGTTGCCGCCAGCATGAACAGTACATTATATTTTGCCTATGGTCGCAAGAAAATACTGAGATATAGCTTGTGGCTTTTTTAAAGATACACAGACAACGACAGATGGAGGTTCTTTAGTTCTCAGGGAGATATTTATAAAAACCTTATTTTTTTATTTTAAATTAATTTTTTTATATCATTTTGATTTTTCATACGATGATATTAAAAATAGTTTTAAAAAATTAAAAAAATTATTATTAAATATTTTTAAATAATAAAACTTTAAAAAATAATTATAATAAGAATATTTAGCCAAATCTGAAATCATACGGAAAAGGAAGGCTCCACTACTGAATTCCCAGCTTTAAAACTCAAATGGACATTCTAATTTGCAAGTGTCACCTCATATATATATATATATATATATATATATATATAGTTGTTTCTCTACATGACAGAATAAAGAAACGTCATCTCTTTGATTCTATGTATTTTGTAAATAGAATCAAGGGATCTCGACCAACTTGGGCAATTTGCAGCAGCTAAAGTTACTTGAAACTGGCTTTATGGTGCTGCTTGATTGAAGGTCAAGCATAAAACATTCAACTCCAAGCATCTTGTCGGCTCGCGGGTTCGAGCTAGCACCCAGCTAACCTAACCTCTAGTTTTGGCTAGATTTAAAAAAATAAAATTAAATAACCCAATAGATCAACCATCAATCTAATTAAAACTTAATTCGAATTTTTTTTTATAATTTTTTTAATACAATATTATTTTAGCTTTTAGAAAAAAATCTTGAAAATACATGTTAACCTCCCTAGCTAACAACTTGGGTCGAGTCATGAACAATGCCAAGTTTAGTTAGTTATCTTGGCTAGGTCATCAATTAAGTTGTCTGGAATATAAAACATGATACTTTATTCAAAAAGTATTTGAGAGTATGTTAATGGTTTTTCTATTATTTTTTATTGAAAAATATATTAAAATAATTTTTATTTTATTTTTTAAAAATTATTTTTGACATCATTATATTAAAATAATTTAAAAATAAAAATATTAAAAAAATTAATTTTAAATAAAAAAATTCAAATTTTATTTAACTCCATTGCAAACAAAACCCTAAACAAAGTATAAAAGTATGAAGATAACATCGAGGCCAGGTTGAAACTTGTAATCTATCTTTATTAGGTTTCAATGGATATTAGCAAACTTAATGTATGAGTAAAGCCAACTATTTGGAGGTATTTAAAACAAGTTCTGTTTTTTATTTTAGATGTTTTAAGAAGTATTTTTTTATTTTTAAATTAATATTTTTTTATGTTTTAATGTACTAATATCAAAAATAAAAATAAAATATTTAATTTCAAACAAAAAACTAGTTTAAAAAATATTTTGCCCCACAATCTCCAAAACCTCCTGTAGGCGGGTTTTTCCGCAACTTTTTTACTTTTGTGTAAATGGCCACAGTCATGATCAAGCTTTATTTTCTCAAAACTAAGTACTTTATTACCTATTTGGCTTTCAGCCGACACCTTTGTTCAAATGCAAGGCAAAGATAATAAGATATTATGTATTTGTAATTTGCAACTTTTTATAATCCAAATGTATTGGTTTTTCTTCTTAAAATTTAATGTATAAACATTAATAATTATTGCAATTAAATAAAATATTGGACCTATGTTAATAAATAGTTCATGTATCTGCTAAGATAGTATTTGATATCATAACAATAATTGTTTCTAAAAGTATTTTATTTGAAAATATATTTAAATAATTTTTTTATTTTTTATAATTTATTTTTATATCAACATATTAAAAAATTTAAAAATATTAAATTAAAAAAAAACATAACTATATTACAATACCAAACATGACTTAAGTAATGCCATAGTAACAAGTATAAATTTTTTATAAATATATATATATAAAAAACTTAATATAACAATTTATAAAATCCAACTTAAAAATTTATTTTATAAACTTATTAAATTTTTTCTATGGAAATAAAAATAAGTTAAACCTCAATATAACAATTCATTTTATTAACTTATTAATTTTAATAATTTTAATAAATATAAAGAAGGTGTTAAGACGCAAATTACCAATTAATATATTTAATTACTCTTACTGAATAGATCGAGTATTGTTGACATTTTTTTTTCACCCGTGTTATGATGTGAAAGGTGGTTTGATGTGATGAACTTTCTCTAAAAGTAGAGTTGTTAATCAATGTAGTTAGGTAGGATAATTATATCAAATTTAACTTTTAATATTTTATAAATTATAAATCTATTCTAGTCAAATTATTTTAGATGCAAGTGACTTAGATATATGGATTAGTTTATATTTTTTTATGGATAATAATTTATATTATTTTTATGGATATTATAATATTCATGAATTAAATTTATATCACTGATTTTTAAAATTTTATATTTAAAGAATATTTGTAATCGTGGTGTAATTGTGTTTTTCAAAAAAAATATTGTTTTACATTATTTTTTATTTTTTTTGGTTTTGATGTATAAATGTTTTTTTTATTTTAATATATTAAAAAAATATTATAAAAAACAACACAGCGATATAAAAAAAAAAAGAAGAAAGGTTCCACCATTAAATTCCGAACTTTGAAATTCAAATTAGCTTAGTTTTGCATGATGCTGCTTAATTGAAGGTCAAGCACTCAACACGAAAATTACTATGGAAGCTACTTGTTGGCTAACAACCGACTTGGGGTTTAGACTCTATGGTTAGGTTAGTAGTTATGAAATCTAACTGTTTAATTTGAGATTTAATGATTCGATTTAAAATAATTTTTTTTAAAATTAAATAAAAGTTAATTCAGTCACAAATCAACTTGGTTAATCCAATCAAAACAATGCTGTTTTTCTTTATTTAAAATAATCTTAAAATTAGATAAATTTGAACATATAAATTGGATCTTGAATCAAATTAAGATTAATAATTTTAATAAATGTATTAATTAAGTTATTTATAACATTAAACTCAGTTAAAATTTGAAGAGATTTATTTTTATTTAGTTTATATATTTATAAAATATGTTAAATACATGTTTGATATTATAATATTTTTTACTTGATTGGAGAAAACCATGTTCAAGAAAAATTTATAAATTTATGCTTTTCTTGAACCCAAAGTTTTTGTCATGATTGTTAGAAACCCCAAGAATATTCTCCATAACCAAACAATTTTTGAAGTTATATTCATAATAAAAGGGTCACTAACCAATACCAGCCGCAAAAACAAATGGATCGAGATCCTGCTTAAAATAACCATGGACTTGCTGCTTTATGTTAGGGTTTGAACGCAACTTGTTCTTACTATTTTGTAAAATGGCCCATGTCATGATCAAGCTTTATTTAATCAAAAGCTAAATGCTTTATCACCTACTTGCCTTTCAGCCGACACCTTTGCTCAAATGGAAGGCAGACACAGTCAGATCTTGAGTCTCTGTAATTTGTAACTTTCTATAATCCAAATGTGTTGATTATATATATATATATATTGGAGGTATGTTAATGAGGAGCTAACGTCATCGTTAAGTGATAGTAATGGCTATATTTTTTTTTATTTTTTATGGGTATACAAAATCCTACTTGACAATTCATTTTATTTACTTGTAATTATTTTTTTAACGAGTAAAAGAAGCGTTAAAACACTACATAAAAATTAAAATATTATTGACATATTAATAGCTTATTTGGATTTTAACACCCTTTTTATATTTATTAAAAAAATATAAAAATTAACCGTTAAGAAAATTAAACATATTTGTTTTCTATTTGGTATGTGAATTGCCGAATTGACATGTGAACACGTTACATGTGCTGTTTTGTACATTTCATTTTATTTTCAGTCAAACATGTATACTCTTGATTTTTTTGAAGAGTATGTGACTTTTAAAAATTTATTAATGGATGCTATTAATTTTGAAATCTAACAAAGATCAACTTAACATTCTTATATAGGCTATGCTTACTAAAGTCAGAAACTAAAATAACAAGAAAATTTAAAATTTTATTTAAATTAAAAGCACAAGAAAGTATAAAAAAGATTGTGATAACCATAACACTAGGTAATAAAATATATATATATATATATATAACTAAAAATTAAAGGATTTTTATGATTTTTGATATAAACAGATGTGTATTATTAGAAAATTATATAAATTATATTTTAAAATTTTATATAATATTTTAAATTATTGAATTGAGATGATTTTTTAATATGATATCAAAGCATTATTAATCAAGTAGTTACATATTCGAATTATACTATTTTTGTTTTATTTAAAATTAAGTATAAATCTATGTAAACGGAGGAAATCTATCTAATTTGTGAGAAAGTAGAGGATAGTTTGACTAAAAGAGATACAAGTCATTTATTCCCAATTAATGATGGTAATTCAGCATAGAATGAAAGACGAGTCGTTCAACGTTTTCTCCTTTTGCTTCGCTTAAAAGGGCACAAGACCTTCCTCTAGCCTCCCCAGAATAAGTAGAAAAGACGTCACTTTCTCTGTGAGCATCTAGCAAAAGGACCACTGATCTCTCTGGAATCCATGGTGCATTTAGCATCTGTAAATCTAGCAAAGTCCAGGGGTCTATTCTGCAGTTTAGTCAATATTTAATCCTTGTTTTTTAAAATATTTTTTATTTAAAAATATATTAAAATATTTTTAATTATCAAAATATAAATTTAAAGGTATTTTTTAAATACAAAAACAAACATTCATGCGGTGAAAATTATATTTTGCATTTGGAGACTGTTTGATTAATTAATGCTTCCGAATACTACTAAAAATACCCTCTTAAAACCTCAATTATATATATATATATATATATATATATATATATATATAACTATAATTTATAACTTTTTTTTTAAAATATATATTTTCATATCATAACTACAGCAACTGCCCTAACAGAAAACACGCAGGATGTTCTATACAATCACATGATAAAAAAAAAAAGAGCGAATGGTCAAAGGGTAATTAAATTCTTACAAAATCTTTCTCGATCAAATCATGGGAGACCTGCTGTCCGAAAGCCTTTGAATCTACACGTAAATGCCCCATGTGATTCACCGAGACAAATATTTTGTAGCATTTAGCATCGAAATTCAATAATTATGGCAAATTTAAGGATTGATGTTTAGATACTTTCTAAAATGCTTCTCAAATGTTTTTTTAATAGTGATATGTTATTAAATTTTTTAAGAATTTTTAAATGATTTTGATATAAATATATTAAAATCCTCGAAAATCACCTAATTATTTTTTTAAAATCTCTTTCAGCCACATTATCTAACATATATTTAAGGAAATGGTCACATGATAAAAAAAAGAAGAAGAAGAAGAAGGCATGCTCTTTCTCTTTGGTTTTCTTGGTCAGAACGTCAAAGGAGAATATTCAAAGAATATAAAATATGCTCTATTAATCCCCTTTACTCATAAAAAATGATTTTTGTTTCTTTTAAAGTTTCAACATTATTTGAAGAGTTTGACTAACTAGTTAATTTGTTGAATATATTTGCTATTTATATATTTATTTTGGATATAATTTAAAAAAATGACAAAAAAATTCTTTTACAAAGAGTTAATACAAATGTAGATTGATTATATAAAATCTAATTGAAAATGCTTTTAATTTTGATGTGCCTTGATTAAAAATAAAAAAAAATTGAAAAACTGATAAAATTGAGAAAGTTAGGAAAAAAAATTATACTATGAAAAAAATTAATTAAACTAATTAAAATTTAAAAAAATTGATCTGTTCAATTTTATAAGTTTGATATTAAATAGAACCAAATTCAAACCAAATTAAAAAAAAAACTAAATTAAAAAATAATTTTTTTTACGAAGAATTGTATAAAATCTAAATGAAAATACCTTTAATTTTGATGTGCCTTGACCTTATCAATGATTATCCATTCATATGAAATATCAACAGCAGGATTTTTAGTTTGACTTTTTTTCTTTAAAAAATAAAAGTCTCTTCTGCTCTATCATTTTCAAGATAAAATGTGAGGGGCTCGAGGATGTGTGATTTCAAACCTAATAATGCAGAAGACTCCCTGATGATTGAGCAAAGAATTTGCCAGGAGAGTTATTATTTTAATAAGAGATGCTAATTATAACCGATCTTTAATACATTAATCAATAATCCAACAATTTTACATGTTAATCCAACCCATCTTAAATTATAAAGTCAAATAAAAATCTTGTTAGTCTAAAAATCCAGCAAATCAATAATAATTTGCATAGCTGTTAAATTCAATTTGAATATCAATTCAAGAAAATCCCGTATTATAGACTAGAAAAGTTAATTTATTTTAAAATAATTATTTATTTTTTTAAATTAAAATGATATTATTTTTTAAAAAAACAACAAGTTATATTTAAATTAAATAAATTATAAATTAATTCAAATCACTCATGATTAGTTTCTCTTATTATTTATAAAATTAGGCTAAAACCAAGCTTTGGTTGCTAAAGTAATAAATTTTATGAATAAGATAATTTACATAAAAAAATAAATTATACTACCGATATTTTTATTTATTTACCATGCTTCCTATAGTTTTTAAATGGGAGAGTCAATTAAGTTATAACTTCACTATTCTTTGCAATGTTAGTAATATGTTTATTTCCTTTTCAATTGTATTACAAAATTGCTTTTATTTATTTTTATTTTTATTTAAATGTTATATATCTCTAACGTTTAATTCAATTTTTTTAAATTTTCCAAAAAGATTTTGACAATATTACATTATATTACCCACTACTCAGGGGAAAAAAAATCAAAACTCAAACTTATATAAAAAAACCAAGTTAATGAGTTATTAGATCGACCTAACACTAGTTAAAAAATCCAAAATCCAACGGCAAGAAATTTCCTAAAATATCAAAACCCATAATGGTAATTGGGAAGTAATCATAAAATCTGTTGCAAGATTACCATAATTAATCACAATCACTTCATAATTACACGAGGGGCATGTTAGTCCTTAAGCTAATCCACCACATCCACCTTTCTTCCATACACTATAAAAATGAAAACTCCATTTCTTCTTTCTTAATAAAAACTCCTCCTTTATTTCTCTTCCAAACCATAAAAGAAAAAAGAAAAAAATTCTCCCCCCTTTGAATTCCGTACACACCCTCTCTCTCCAGTGAATTTCATTGTCAGTAGAGCTCCCTTCAGTCAAGAACACACTCTGTTTATAGATATAGACAACAAGATTCAAACTTTTTTTTATTTATTGTGTTGATATTTAGAGAATAAATTTTGGTTGTTTTTCAATGGCAAACCCATCCGGGACACATAATCAAGAAGGCAATCAGGGTCCTTCTTCATTCAATGGAAGCAATCCAAATAATGGTAATTTGGGTCAAGACCCTTCTTCTGGTTCGTCTTTGAAGCATAATCCTGGTATATCAAATGATTGGACTGGTGAAGAGCAGGCAATTCTTGAAGAAGGGTTGGCTAAGTAAGTTTTTTTGTTTCCTGGGTTTTTCTTATTTTGAATTTTGAGGTTTTTATTGGAGGGTGTCTTGAAATTCATGTTTTTGATCATCTTTTTTGGTTTGAATATTGGTTTCTAAGGAAACTTATTGAATTTTGAGAAGCTGATGAGTCTTGTCTTGTTTTTTCTTTTTCCTTTTTGGTTTCTGTGGCATTTTTTTTCATTATTATTGGATAAATTATAGTTTGATAAATTGCAGCTTGAGTTCAAACTTGAATTATTTGAGGTGATTGTAGTGTTTGTTGAGTTATGTTATTGGTGAACTGTTAGAGGTCACTAACAATTCTGAAATAGTTACATGTTGCACAGCCAGACTAACATGAGTTTTTAATCAAATTATGAGCTTGGGTTGTTACTAAGGAATTTGTTGAAATGCAATTTTTCTCAAAATTAAAGCGCTCCTACTCAAATTGTCAATGAATTTGTTGTAGGTAATCTCCCACTTTCGTTTCCAAACCAAATTTAGCTATTTAGCTATTTTTCACATTAGGAATCTTACATGTCTCCGCGAGGTAAGCAAGTTGCAGTATTAAACAGCAGAGTGTGTTTATATCATATTTTGAAGTGAAACTTATTAACCAAAATCCTTGTTTTTCCCTCACCCCCTTCTTTGCTGTCTCCAATACAACAACTAAAATTTGGGTTTAATTGTTGTTGCCTTACCAATGAGAACTTGCCTATGGTGTCACTGCCTTGATGTGTGAAACGATATCTTTATTCAATATTTGTTTTATCTTACCGAGTGAAAACATTTCCATCTTGGATCAATTAACAACTAATTTAGATCCTTTTAGCTGAATGCTTGAAATTTCTGGATTTGATTATGATTGGCCAAATTATATTGAAATCATATAATCTGTTTGGAGTTGTAGATGGTTTTAAATACTAAATTAGTGTTCTGTTATTCTCAAAAGGTCACTGGTGTAAGTGTCTCTGTTGAGTATTACTTCTTCTTAGATACCTATTGTGCTACAAAAAGAAAGTTGTATTAAAAAGATTATTACAGGAACCAAAGCCTCACGAAATGAGCTCTTTTTGAGTAATTATGAACTACTTATCTTTTCTCAATAAGTCATTGAATCTTGTATTTTTCCTCTTGATTTTCAGTCAAAAGTCAGTAAATTACTGGAAAAAAAGAAAAGAAAAGAAAATGGCTACTGAAATTCAATTTCTCTATCCGAGTATTGGTTCACAATTAATTAATCTAAAATGTGGTTTTCCTTATGTCTCACAGATTTGCAATGGAAACAAATGTAGTACGTTATGCAAAGATAGCTTTGCAGCTACCAAACAAGACAGTTCGAGATGTTGCTTTGCGTTGCAGATGGATGACTGTAAGTTCTCTTAGTTTAATATCTAGCTTCATGAAGCCTTCGTTAAATTCTCAGCATCTTTGTTTGCTAGACTGCCAAAACTTGCATATCCTGTAGTTAAATAAATATCAGCCCATGGAGGATTTATATTTTGAACGGTCCAAGTCTTCTTTGCAACAGAGACAGCTTGGTGGTTCCTTTTGAAGTTTTACAGCATTTGTTACTCTATATCTGATGTATCTGTTGGTTGTGAGTCAAATCTACTAATTGATTTGTTTCTTTATCCAGAAAAAGGAAAATAGCAAGCGAAGGAAGGAAGATAATCTAGTACGGAAAAGCAAAGATAAAAAAGTATGGTATCTTTTATTTTGTCTCGAATCTCTTCTGTGGGAGTTGCACTAATTTTTGCTTGAAAATTATGTTACAGCCTGTTGAATTCTCACACATTCAACTGTGGATTTAGATGCATTAGTTTCTTCTGTGCTGTTTATATATTGTGTAAATTGATTGTGGTTTACTTAATTTAGTTGTCCTGGATCTCGAACTGAAGATTTACTTCTCAGGTCATAGTTGTGTCACATGTAAGGTGTTAAAAACCCAGCTGTGGGTACAGGTCATAGTTTTTTCAATCTAATCTGCAATAATTTCTCACGCAGACATTTCCATTGTCAAGTCACAAAATTTATTAGACAGGCAACAAATTCAGGCTAGTAATGATAAATCTGATAAGGATGGACGTAAGAGCTGGAAAATATTATGTGTTATCAACTCAACCTGTTCAATGGAAAATATGCTTTGGACTGCCTAAAGTTTAATTTAATTAGCATAACTAAATTTATAATGTGGTGAAACTGGTGATTGTCGAACAATTTGCTGTTAATGATTTCAAAGATAATTCCTTTTCTGATACATTAATTCATGGCATCACATGGTGCATTATAATACACGTGTAGTGAGACTCTTTGAAAGTGATAGTGGTTTCTTGGAATGAACGATGCATGGGTTATATATTCTGCTTTCTTTTTCTCAGGAAAGACATAATGAGCCTTCTGCAAAGACTTCTAACTTCATGGCTACTCGCCCCAATGTTACTCCATTTGCAACTCCAATGATGCCACTGGACAGTGACGAAGGAATCTCGTATGATGGTGAGGTTCTATACTTCACAAAACCTTTGTATATTCCAAACAGTTTTGGAAACATTTTCTTTTCCTTTTCTTCTCTGCAACTTTATCTGCTGTCAATATTGTTTGAAGTTGCTGGCTTTTGGCCAAGTTTTAGTTGATAGTGACTTCCAAATTAATGGTGAAATTTTTATTGCTTATGATGTGTTTATTATGAGGGTAAAATATGTTCGGTAAAATTTATGGGAGAGGGGGATGTTTTATGAGGAAGAATTTTTTGAGGGGGAAACTTCAGTTTTTTTGGCTTTTCTCTTTCTTTTATGAATTTATCACCCATTTTTTTCTTTTCCTTCCACCTCACATTTGGAGCCTTAAAAATATATATTATTTTACTTATATTTAACTTCAAATTTGATTTGCTTGCATCGGGATTCACTCACACTTGTAAATCTTTGAATTCCTAGCAAACTTTCTTAACTATTCGACACCCCCTGAAATTTTACCCCCTTTAATGTTTCAGTTCCAAAATCTTCACAACATAGGAAACACAACCTTAGATCTAATATTAGATACTAGCATTGAATGAGCTGTTATCTTAAAAATGTCAATTCATAATTGGGCAATAGGAAATGATAATGGCAAGCATTCATGTTAGATGTTATATTTTATATGCTTATCTTTTCCTTGCAGTTTCGTGGCACATGTTTGACTGCAGCAATTTTGTAGACTCTAGAATCAATTGTGCTACACATGTGATTGCCGTATTTATTTTTCATCCTTGAAAGTATTGGTCAGGCTGTAGGTACTCATATTAAGTTATTCAGAAATAGTAATTTCTGATTGCATGGCTAAGATGTGAATGTCGGTAGTATGATACAGTTTTAGTTTCCCCATAAAAATGAAGCTTTTATGTGGATGGTGAGTTTTTCACATCTGTAATAAAGCTACCTTAAAGACTACCTTAAACAAATATTGTACACAGGGAGGGTTCAGTTGTATTGTTTAATGGAAATAGAATTTACTGGATGGGTGAATGGAATAGCTACTCTCAAGTGTTCAGATCCTTATTAGTAACTTTCTTTTAACTAGCTAATAACAAAGATGTCTTAAGTTCTGATGGACCAAGAAAGATAACCTGGCTACTTCAGCTTTAGAAGTTTTTCATGCGTGTATGTTGCATGCTGGTGCACAGGTTGAGCAGAGACCAACAAATGGTAAGTAGAACGATGTAGAAATGCCATTTTGAGCAAGAACGTGGCATGTGATTCTAGTTGAGTTCATAAATGGAGATAATCCAGCCTCTGGTAATTACCTGACAATGAGCAACTTGTGTGAGGAAAACATTTAAAGGATTTAATACCCAAGTACCATTAATGGGCTTAAGAAGAAGAAAGAGGAGAATGTTGAGATGGGCCATTGTTGACTTTTATTATGCCAATGAACAGCTTTTCTTGGTTGTGTTGCTTGATAATTGAGATTTTCCTGCATTTATGATAGTACAGTAAGATTTAGGTTTAATGGGATGGTGAATTAGAATTCGGAAAGGATTTGCAACAAAGCCTTAATTTTGCAGGGGCATCTTTTGATAGTTGTGTTAATTTGTAATATCTTTTACTGTGTTGCTATTGTCATGTGTCATTAAAGAGCTATTATTTGCCACTTGCAGTAATTGGTGGAACTACAGGAGATCTTCTTAATCAAAATGCACAGACCCTCCATCAAATTTCTGCAAACCTTGCAAGTTATCAGGTGAATACTTCCGTCATGATCTCATTATTTCACACAATTCTTTTGCTGAATTTAGAGTTTGGAAAGCATTTATTGAGAGTGATCCGGGGCCCTTTGAACACACCCTTTTCACATCTATGATTACAGATGATTGCAATTTTTTATTTAATTGTAATAACTTGATGCATTAAACACGTGATTTGAATGGGTTAACTACAATATCTCAATGTGTTATTTGCTTCAGTCTCTCTCATACTCCCTTCCCCACTAATGTGTTATGTGAATAACATTCCTTAATGTTTGCAAGTGATATTTTTTACGAGAGCCCCTTGTTGCAAGTCTCACTTTGTGCCTCTTGGTGGCTGACAACTGAAATTGCTGTAAATTTATCCTTGACTTTTCAGATACAAGAGAACCTCAGTCTTCTCCGCCAAACTCGTGACAACATCTGCAAAGTTATGAATGAGTATGTTTTTGGTTCTTCTTAGCTTCTTTTATTAAGTAGATTTTATGATGGTTTAATGCTGCATATCTCTTCTTTCTCGCTGCATGTTTACATATAAGCATTCATTTGCTATTTGTTTTCTCAGTAGATTTCTTTTATAAAAGATGCAAGCAGCATTCATTCTTGTATGTCTTTGTGTGTTTATGATTTCCATCATGTGATTGACATATAAATACACTCTGAACTGCACATCTGGTTTAAGACTGTTCATACACTGTAGAGAGGCTTTGCATGTAAGGGTAATGCAGGCTACGCCTCACTAGAGGGGGGCTTAGGCTTACCAATGCCTAAACTTTTAAAAGCACACTCAATAATGAAGCTCCCATGATTTTGCAAATATTGAAGTGAAACACCAATGACCTTTGATCTAAATTTCAAGCCATGTTTGAAGGCCTATGATCCTGTATCTAAAAAGGAAAGAAATTGAGGGTGGGGGTGGGCATGTATGGAGGAAAAGCAGTTGCTGTCTACCGAAGTTTGGACCCAATTTATTGGTTTCAAATCAAGCTTCGGTTCAGGTATCTCTGATCCAAGCTCAGTCCAAGCAGTGTGATACCCAGCTTGCTTTTGTTACAGTTGTGGGGGTTTCCGAAAACAGTTTTAACAACACCTGTTTGATGTATTGATCTTAGACATTGTTTGATGCTCTATTGAG
This sequence comes from Populus pruinosa, assembly GCA_026413675.1. Classification (NCBI taxonomy): domain Eukaryota; kingdom Viridiplantae; phylum Streptophyta; class Magnoliopsida; order Malpighiales; family Salicaceae; genus Populus; species Populus pruinosa. The sequence continues at coordinate 18,124,378 of CM048608.1, read as the reverse complement.
TCTTCTATCAAGGCTACTGAAACTTTGATTACAGATTGGATTAAAGGTATTAGGTTGGAGTTTAAGACTGATTTAGTCTTGGGTCGAAGAATTATTTTTTCAGGAATTTGTTCTGCTGTGCTCATGCTCCATTGAGTCTTCAGTTGTGCTGGATGGCGTCTCTTTTCTTAGGATGAAAGGAATTTGGTTCTCTTTCTCCTTCTTCTTTTTCCCGGATAGAATTCATTGTATTGTTTACTTGCAGGATGGATGATGTGCCAGAACTCATGAAGCAGATGCCACCACTTCCAGTCAAGTTGAATGATGATCTAGCAGACACCATCCTTCTGCCTCCAAACCTTCCCAGGCAATAATTATCTTCAGTCAGTTCTCAAGATGCGGTCAAACCTTCTAATGCAAGCATCAATCTGCCTGTAGAAATAACTGCCGCCAAGCTGACCATCATTTTCCAATGGGAAATCCGCCCCTAGCTCAGCATGCTGTTAACTGTATAATGGCTTTTAGTTCTTTCTTTCTTTTAACTTTTACCCTCATTATAGTTTTTCTTCAAAGTAGTTTGTGCCTTGGGTTTTGCGTAGAAACTTAGGGAATTAGTAATAATAATAATGATTAGTGCTTGATGAAAAAAGTTGTGTTTTTGTTTTTTTAATCTTTTGATCAGTGTTGTGCCAGGTAAATATGAAGGTAATTACCTTTCTAGATGACAACTTCAGGGAAGCTTGTGGAGTTTGGTGTGCTTGTTTTAGATAAGCTTTTGTCACCGGGGAAAAAACCCTTCAATCTGTTTTATTTATTTTTTCAACTTGAGCTTCATGGATTTAGCTATCCCTGTTGTTATCATAGCATGGTTTTCCAACCTGTTCTGGAATCTGACCCACCTGTAGGTTGCGGGGCTACCTTGAATTTATCATTTTTATTTAAACTGATTTTTGTTTTTTTAAATTTCATTGTTTTAAGTTAGCCGGGTTTAGATAAAGTTTAGTCGGATCAATTAGATCACGGCCAAACCATTAAGTTAATCAGGTCATGCATTTAGCTATCCTTCTTGTTATTATAGCATGGTTGTTGAAATTGGTTTCGGATCTTACCTATCAAAGGGCTAGGTCATGGGTTAATTTATAGATTATTCGGTTAACCTGGATTTATTATTTTTATTCAAAACAATATGATTTTTTTTTAAATTCTATGGTTTTGAATTAGTCGAGTTTGGATAGAGTTTAGTCGAATTTCAATAGAGTTCAATCAGCTCAATTAGATTACAAGTTAAATTATCATGTTAATTAAGTCATGGATTTAACTATCTTAATTGTTATTATACTATAGTTGTCGAAATTGGTTCAGTATCTTACTTGATAAAGGACTGCTCGTGGAATATAGAGTTAACTTGAATTTATTATTTTTGTTTAAAATGATGTAATTTTTTTTTTAAAAATTCCATGGTTTTGACTTAGTTAAGTTTAGATAGAGTTTAACTAAATTAACTAGGTTATAAATTAAATTAGTAGATATGATTTAATTTGATCAGGTGAATAGTAAAATCATTTTAAATTAAAATTCTATTAAGCAAGGCTTCAGACTATAAATTTGTTAGGTTGACTTTATCAATCACAACTATAAATTATTTGGCCAAACCTTGAGCCGCATCTTCATACCCTAGCTGGGAGGTTTTCACTAATTTTGGCACAAAAGCAAAGAAATCTAGATAAAAAAAAAAAAAAGTCTACAGTTTCCCATTCAAATTGTCTTCCTCCCAAAACCCTAAGCCTCAGGGTTCATCAAACTGGTGCAATAAATTCTTGCCAAACAAAGGACATGAATGATGTCATTGGGTCTGCAAGAGCAACAGCCGTTTGAATTGAAAGAAAGCTAACAAACATTTGACTTTCACTTGCTCTGCTATTTTTCCTCTCATTGTCTCTTTTATAAATCATTAATCACTCAAGATTTGAAGTTTCTATCGTCTCTAGAAAGAAACCTTCAACTTGTCCGCTCCGTCTCTGGAAAGCAGCCAACGTGCTGGCTATTCTGCTGTTCTATCCGCCCGTGATCTGAGATTGACTGAACTGATTTCTTGGACTATTTGTGGCCAAACACTACTTTGCTTATAGATTAAGCCAGAATAAGAGAAATTCCTTCTTCTTTTAATGCATAGAAAATCATATAGCATATAGTCTCAAGATTTCAGCTTTTTGTATGAGTTGAACAGCGACTTGTATCAAGTTTTCATTCCATGCAAAATCATATATCTATATATATATATATATATATATATATATAGCAATCTTGTCTGATTATTGTTTTAAGTAAGCTGTACCGTATTTAGGGTTCGTTTAGTATCATCACGGTTTTATTGTATTTCTTTTATATTTAGCTTTGATTTCTTTGTTTTATCATGGCCGGCTAATTTTTTTAATAAAAAAATGTTTGAATGTTGAAAGTAAAAAATGATATAAAATACCTGTTCATGACAAGATTCAGAGCTGAATTAATCTAAGATATCTCATCAAATCGATGACATAAATTATAAATTTCTAATAAATTAATAAAAAAATAAAAAATATTATAAAACTTTTTTTTATTTTATTTTTCAAATTCATGAATTGATTTATTAGACTTAAAACATTTAATATAAAAAAAACCATGAAATTTAATTTTTAATCAATCAAATATTAAAGGATAAAATTAATTTTTTTAATTAAACAAAAATATTTTAAAGAATATCAATTAAAATAATAAGGATCAAAATTAAAATAAAAAATAAATTTTATATTTAATTGAAGGGTGAAATAGAAAAAAAATCAATTTAGTAAAATGATATTTTTTTTTAAGAATTAGGATAAAAATTGACTTAAAAAATAAAATCATTGTTGTAATTAAAGGGAGAAATTAAAAAAGAATAATAAATTTTACAAAAGAACAAAAAAAGAAATAAAAACAATAAGATCCGAATTGAAAAATATAATATTATCAATTTAAATTGAAAGATGAAATTGAAAACCATTAATTTTTTTACAAAAGAGCCAATGATAGAAAATAAAAATCTAAAGAATAAAGACCATATTAAAAAATATAATATTTGGTAAATTATGATGGAAGGATGAAATTAAAAAATAAATAAATTTTTTATAAAATGTTCAAAATTAAAAAAATAAAAATTAAAAGAATAAAAATAAAAATTGATATGCTAACAACCAAGAGAGTTGAGCTGTAAAATTTAAAAAAAAAAAGAAAAAAAAAAGCTCATTAATGTTAAATCAAACCATTAACAAAGACACATACTACACTAATATGTAAAAGATATGGTGATGTTTCTAGATTTTTAATAACATAATATAAGGATATTTTTAAATATTAGAAGTCATCACAAGCACCGCTTGATCAGCACGTGTCCATCTTTTATTAAGTTAAATATAAAATTATTTTTGAGTTGATTTTTTAATTATAAAAAATTATTGTGAAAAGTCAAAAATATCCCTTGATATTTTGCTTAATTATTTTTTATTTTAAGAGTGTTTTTTAAGTATTAATATGTATTTTAATTGTTTCTTTTTTTATTTGTGCAAATACCAAAGTCCCCATCTGAAATTATAATAGCAAAAAAAAAACCATAATAAAAATGTAAAAATATCCTTTAACACCAGATTTAATTTATTTTGTTTTCAAGAATATTTGAATTATTTTACTATATAATCAAGATAAAAATATACTTATTCTCCCGTTATATTTGATAATAACAATAAACTATACAAAAGAACTTCATTACTATTAGATCGTGTTTTAAGTTTTTTGAGTGCAAAAGTAAAAACACTAGGAAGAATAAATCTATAGCCACAGTACTTTCTAAGAGATTTTAGTTCTTTTTAATAAGTATCAAAGCCGACAACACCTCTAGGTTCCTTTTCTTTTTGTCCCTCTTTATATATATATAAAAGGAACTTGAAATTACTTAAGAAGTAAGAGTCCCCTTACCAACTCTACCTTTTCAAATCGTGTACATGCGTAACCTCCATTGGTCTCTACTATTGTTTGTCAAAAGTATTCTTAGCTCAATCTTTTGTCCCTTTTACTCTTAATATATTAAAATGTTGATATGCATAAAGTTATTAAACCTTACCTAAACTAAGTTCCTTTCTTTGTTTTTTTTTTCTTTTTTTAATTATAAAGATATTTTTTAAAATTAAATTAAATTTTAAGCAAGTTAATTAGAATATAAATGGACTTGTTAGGTTACTTGAGATTTGATTGAATTAGCTTTTACTCTATTTTTTTAAAAAACCCAACCAAAATTAAGTTTCATATCATCTTGTATGGACTGATAAAATTTAATACTATGGAAATTTTTTTGCTTATATGTTATTATTTTATTTTGAAATCATTATCCCTAGAAATATAAAAAAATTCTCATAAATATATTATTATGATTATGAATGATTTATCTAAAATTTATTTAATAAAATATCCAATCTTAAAATATAGAAACTAATCCAATAATACTATTAATATTAACATAACAATAAAAAGAGACTACGTCTCCTCTTTTACCATCATTCCTTAGCATAGATGCAACCACTACAAAAATAGCTAACAGTTTCCATTAAGAAATTGTGTAGGACATCATTAACGTTAAGTAACAAACTAGGACAATCTTACACTACAACTTTTGTATCTACTAGGCACTTTAATACCATATGAAGCTGTGTATACTGGGGGAGGTTCCATGGTCTTAAAAATCCAGATGGGCTTGTATTAACTTTAATTTGATTGACTCAGATGAATTTAAGTTAAAAAACAAAAAAAAAACCAGTTAATCTAATTAAAGATTCTGGTTGACTCAAGACTCGGTATTTGACTCCTAAACTTTTTATTTATTAGAACAATGTTATTTTAACTCTTTTTAATTTTTGTTTTACTTTAAAATTTGAGGCTAAAACCTTTCCCGAGTTAAATTTTACAAACCATGGGTGGTCCAAACCCATATCAGAAGAGTCGCTCTAGATTTTGCCCGTTACTTCTTGAATTCTTTGTGGTCAATTCAGGCCGAGAAAACAATATAATTATAGTATTTTTTTCCCTTTTTACCATATATATATATATATATATATAAATCCTTTCTTTTATTCGTTGTATCTTTTTGACCTCTCGACAGATAAAGTAGAAAAAAAAGAAATAGGGTTCCATTCTCATTTATTGAGCAAAGACAACATGGATGCTGCTTGTCTTTTAATATAGTTTTAGTTAGATTCATCCACACCTTGCATAAAATAAACAAGGTACAAATCAAAAGGTGACTTTGGTCATGACCAAAGAGCCAAAATGGGTTCTTAACTTGACCACAATGCGCAAGAGTTTGGTCTGTTTTTGACTTCCTGAGAGAGAGGCACGTTTCCTTCGCTTCTCACATTTGATCAAATTAACCCCTCTACTTTGTATTTATCAAATAAGCCCTTCTGCTTCAAATTGAAGAGTATTAATTTGACAACTCCCATCCAATTATCCTGCAACATTTTTCAATCACTTATGATCTTTTAGGCAGTGTATGAGTTTGACAAAAGGGATCACATCATCATTATTTGCAAGTAAAAGGGTTGATTTGTTGTGATTTGAAAGAAAAGGACTCAATTTGACTAGCACATAAAATACAAGAACCATAAGAAATCCTTAACCACATTCTCATTATGTAGCCACCTCCATTGTCATGCAGTCCCATCTACAAAGAGCACCGTTTGGGTGTGTATAGGACCGAATAAGGTAGACAAAGAAAAAAGCTTGGAAGGAGTTGGTGTAATTTAATGAGTGGATTAAGTTGAAAAATAACCGAACTTCCTCCACTCAAACATGTGAGTATTGGACGAGGTCTTGGCAGCTTATTTAAGTGTTTGACATGTGGGTTGATATTGTTGTCAAGAGATTTTTGCTGCTTTGAAAGTTCCGAGGAGAACTTGGTTAAGGAATTTGAAATTCTAGAGGTGCGTTTTCAGGTGAGGTTCCTTACTAGGGGATACTGTTTTCTTCTTCCTTTTTTTGGATTTCGTGGACTGTAAAATGACATGTTGCATAGGAAGAGTCTCAGCTTCTAGATAGAGATTTTTTCTTCTAATAATCAATATAAGAAGGCAGCTCCTGGAAGATTTGAATGGGACAAGCTAGCTCCTGTCTTTCCTTGATTCAAGTCGTTGTAAGCAGCTGGGGTTGAAGCTGGATATATATTGCATACTTGAAGCTTTTGATCATATATGAGAAGTTTCTGCTGGATGATTTTGGAGAATATTTGAAAACTTTTGCAAGATTTTTGTTGAGATATTGAAGTACAGATTGAAGATATCTAGCTGTTGAAGGAGGGCTGTCTTCTTGTTTTGGTAAGTTAACTGAATTGCAATGATATAGTTTGCAGTGTATCTTTTCTTGGTCCCAAAATTCTGGTGGCATCTGCTTGCCCCAGTCATTAAAAAGGAAGGATAGGCTATCCCTTCTGCACCTCTTTTTGTATCCTTCTCTTCTGTTTCGAGATGATGTCTGTTCTGTTTCGAGATAATATTGGAGAAAATATTTTTATGTTTGTCCTTTCTGAGTTGAGATAGTACCTTTCATACATTAAATTTAGGAAAAATGCATGGAAACATAATCTTTGATTAAGCTTTTTGAGATTCTTGAGAAAGCAAATTGGTGATCCTGTAACGTCGAAGAGGTCCCATGTTCAGATTTGGTAGGTTACAAAATGTTCTTTACTTGCAAAGGAGTTTGTGCTCCATAGAACAAGTAGCTTTTGCAAAAGTTGTGCAACTATTTATGAAGCTGAAAACATCTTTCTCCATTCACACTTAAAGTAAATTGCACTTTTTTTCGTTTAATATTTTCTTTTTCCTCAAGGGAGATTATTAGTTTAATCTCCAGCTTCCTTATAGCTTAACAAGTAATGCTAAAATGATCCATGCAAATTAAAGTTAAACCACCCATCTTCTTCTTCTCTCTTGTTATAAGTCAGGTTCTGGTTGAAGTATTAAGAACTTGTTTGATGGGTTTTAGTTTTTCTGTCAAATTAGTTTGATGGGTTAGGTCAGTCCATTTCCTGGTGTTGTTCAAAAAGTACCATTAGGATTAACATTGGGTTAGTTGGAAAATCATGGCTGCATCAATTCTGGTCAATCCAATTTTATGAGCATTATTTGTTTACTTTTCTACTGCTTGGTTGACAGGTTAGAGATGGGCTCCACACATGCCACCCTCTTGGTTGTTTCCTTGATTTTCTTGGTCATTTTAGGCTCAAATCTCATTGCAGGACAAACCTTCTCATCAAATTCTTCTGAGCCTGGTAAGTTTTGGAAGATTGAAGTTGCCATTCAATCCGGAAATCCAAACTGGCCCATTTCCTTGGATGGAGAAAAGTACTTGGCCCTTAAGATAATGATTTCTTGGTGTTGTTCTGGTTCTATCAGGTACAAATGTTCTTGCTGTGAACACTGTATCACAGACTGTGATGCAGCCAGATGATACAGTGAGGGTGGATCCTCTAAAGGATCTCAAGAAATATAGAGGAGGATATGATATCAAAAACAAACATTATTGGAGTGTAATTCCCTCTTAATCTCTTATTAATTCATAATTATGTGAAATCATGATGCTCATGTAGGATATCAGTGATGCCATCATAATTTTAGCATTTATTAATGTAATCTCATGTTATATTTTTTGCAGTCAACTATGTTCACAGGAGTTCATGGGTATGTCATTGGGGTAATCTGGCTTCTTGGTGGCATAGCATATGGAGGCTTTCTGCTAGCAACTGTCTTTTGCTGTAAAAATAGAAGGAATGAAAAGCTGAAGAAAAGATTACCTTGCCACAAGCAATGTTACCTCTGGCCTCTTCTCCTGGCTATATTTTTCACCATCTTAGCAATGCAAGTCACGTAACTTTTGCATTCCAAAATCCAAATAATATTAACTGATGCAAGACTAACGAATAGAAAACTATCTGCAGAACTGCATCTGGGCTAGTTCTTGGAGGGAATGCGAAGTTCCATTCACGAGCAAAAACTGTTGTAGACATCATCATCGACACGGCAAACAATGCAACAAAAACCATGTACAACACAACAGGAGCAATGAAGGACATGAAAGAGAGTCTAGGAGCATCTAATCAAAGTGCTGCGGTTCAGGCATCTAGCTTCCTTACCACCACATCAGAGAAACTTAATGTTGAGGCTGCTGATATACAAAGACAGGCCAGGAAGAATAGGCGGTTGATCGATAAGGGTCTCAAGATTGTGTAAGTCTGTCTCTCCGATCGCAAATCATGTGTATCCATGTCCATTTGAGCTCCTCTAAAAGATAGTATATGATACTTGCTACAGGTATATAGTAACCACAGTGACAATTTCCTTGAACCTAGCTGCGCTAATTGCTCTTTCAGGTATTTCTCCCTATGTGTCCAACTCATTAGTCCTGCTGCCTTTTCGGTTTAGTTGATTGATACAACTTTTGAGCCTCGTGAAATCAGAATGGAATAGAAAAAAAACACCAAAATCCGGCAATTTATTATGATTCAGCATCTGAACATCTATTCATTATTATGATCATGTTGAATATATTTCTCATCTAAGTTTGAATTCATTCTGTTGCAGTCTGTGGAACTCTGAGGTTACGGCGACCACTTAACATGTAAGTGAAATAAAGGATCCTTGCATGGCTGAAGCCGAACTAGCACACTTCCTAAAAGAAGGAATTGACTGTCAAGTACATTGGATTATACAAATTCTTATGATTTGTTTCTCTTGCAGACTAATAGCAGTGTGTTGGATCCTGACTGTTCTATGCTGGATATTTTTTGGGCTGTATTTCTTCTTACAAAAGTAAGTCTTTCAAGTTTTTACCATTACCTCAATTTCTCTATTCTAAACAAAAGCTCATAAGAATTGATTGAGGAGCTGAGGTTTCTGAGTACTTATTGAGGGAAAATCCACATGTTCTGCAGCTTTTCAAGAGATTCATGCACAGCTCTCGAAAGCTTTCAACAGAACCCTTACAATAACAGCTTGAGTTCAATCCTTCCCTGCGATCAATTGCTCTCTGCAAAACCAGTCTTATTTGATGTCAGTCAAGGGATCTACAGCCTTGTCAATCAGGTAGATTAGCAGGATGCTAAATGTCATTTGCATTTTGTTTCTATCTGATTTAACCTCAGTCATTTTATCATGTGATTTACACTAATACCTTCTTCTGCTGAAACATCACAGGTGAATGCAAACTTATCGACCATACAAGGATTGCCTTATACAGTGTGCAACCCCTTCTCAGCACCACCTGAATACCAATTCCAGCCTGATAAGTGCGCTTCTAACGCAATCCGAATTGGCGATATCCCACAGGTATGTCAAAGGGAAGATCAAATAAATTTTGTAGCCTAAGATCTTGCTGTTCATATTCACAACCTGAATTGCTATTCCACAGGTGTTGAAGGTATTTACTTGTTCCAGTTTCGACAACGGAACATGTGCCAGCGGACAATTCATATCGCGTAATGATTATACAACAGTTGAGGCATACACAACATCCATTCAGAGCCTGCTAAATGTGTATCCTGAGATGGAAAATCTTGTAGAATGTCAAACAGTGAAGGACGCATTTTCTGAAATCCTTTTGTACCATTGCAAACCATTGAAGAGATACATTCGAATGGTGTGGACGTCGCTGGTGTTTCTCTCTTTAGTCATGGTGTTTTTGGTTCTGATATGGGCAAAGCTGGCTCAGCACGAGCAAGAACACCATTCTTTAGATGGTTTTATTAAGCCACATCCGTCTGTCGCAAAGGAACCGGAAACTGGAACCACAGATAGCTCAAACCATACTAGTCCAGTCTAGGATGTAGTAACATTATACCTAGGATACTAAATTAAATTCTGGAAGATGAATGGTGCAAGCCAGCTTCCATGAACACAGGATCAAAAATCATGATATACGATACTGTACAGGTAGATTAGACACATACCATAAAGAAGCGGGGGTCAGAAATCAAGAGCGCTGCAGAGATGGATTTTGTCCCGGTAGGGAGATGGTCACAAAATTTTCAGGAGGAAAGTCAACACCGATTTTTTCATTCATTTGATTGAATATCGGACCAAACCTAGGGGACCAACCCCACTATAGAATGTAACAAAATTTCTCAAGGCAATAATATTAAATTCCAATTTAATTCAGATTCCCCCCCATATCTTTTACTTTTATTTGTTATGTTATTTTTGCTATTCATCCACCTTAAATTTACTTATGTTTTTTTTAAAGGTAAGAGAATTTATAAATATAAATGAGATATAAAAATAATAATAGGATAATTTAAAAAATTATACTTAATATGATGAGTTGATCCATAAATTCCATAACCATAAACTTAATTCATGTCATGTTTTAATTTATAAGGAATATAAACATTAATTTCAGTAAATTTAATTAATTTGATTAGTTTTTAATGATTTATTTAATCTGATTAAATTTAATGAAAGTTCAATCATTTAAATCAAATATTTTTTTTTTAAATAAAATTTTCACTAAAATTTACTCAAGCAACATAAATAATTTACTTACACAATTAAATAAATATTTTCCCATCCCATCATTTTATTCGAAGTAAAACTCGTGGACGACTTGTCGCTCCAACTTAAAAACCACGCGTAATCCATTTGGTAATAAACAAACTGTCGTCTACTATTGCTCGGATAATCGCCGATTTGTCGTCAAAAGACAACTTGGAAATGCAAGCAGTGCCTGTTAAGTGTTAACCACGGAGAAAACTGAAACAGGTAAAGTCTGCACAAAAAAAGAGCAGCCAACTTCGCCAGTAACAAGCCCAGTAGAGCTCAAAGATTGTATAGAAGAATTAGTAAATTTCAATCCTGGGGTTCAATTTAGGCCCCTCAAGGGAGTCCTCTTCTTACCTGCTCAAAGAAGATCAAAATGATCACCACCCCATCTTACATACTACTTCTGGTAAGAAAGTTTTGAACTTTATGCATTAGAAATGACCTTATTGGATTGGTTGTTTATGGTTCTTTTTCTTTTTGTGTTTGGTTTCTGGGAGAGTGGCATGCTTTGACTCATTTGGGCTAGTTTGTTGACTTTGGTTTTTGATGATATTATTGATGGTTGCTGAGAAATTCAATGATAAGAAAAGGGTTGAGAAAGTAAAACAGATTTCTCCTTTTGAAGTTATAATTTTAATTGGTTTAATTTTTTTTTTTTAAGTTGTATATACTTGTATTGGGATTTATTCCTTTGGCCATTGATTGTTTGCTGAGAATTTATAGAAAGAATAAACATGAAAAGGAAATAGAGAGGGAGAGAAAGTTCGTGACTTTATTGTGCTTTGATTGTTGTTTTCTTAATTAATGTTACTTAAAAGACAATTTGATATTGCTTTATTTGCTAATTTTTCTTTTTTCAGTCAGTGAGTTAAACTGTTGCAGATTGCTTCAGACAAGTTCCTCCGCAGCCTCTGTACAAGTTCCTAGTGATGGCATTGTATGATTCTGTAACCTGTGGAAAGGCATCTAAGAAAAAGGACTTGGCGGATGAAGACAGTGAGTCCAAATGGAGAAGAGAATGGAATGATTTGGTTCTGAATGAAGGAACTGAATTGGTAAATATATGTTTTTTGCGGTGCTAGTTTTTGCTTTCTATTGGTATCTTCACAATTCTTAACTGATTGTTTCAATTTTTATGATCATAAATAATTCTTGAATCTTATCAGATATTAAAGACTATAAACTTTGAACTTCATGTTCAGGAGCCTTTCTTCACATAACTGAAAGGTACAGGCTGTTTTCTTGCTTATAATTTCTGTACCTTACTATGAATGACATTCACCTTCTATGTTGTATCCTTGTCATTTCTGGGGTACTTAAAATTAGATTCAGTTAAAGGCCAATTATGGTGATTTGGTACCTTTTGTAGATGGGCTGAAAAAAATTGATGGGAGGTGTGCTGTATGCGACTATAATTGGTAGAGTTGATGTCTTTTTACTTTTATGTAGTTGGTACACATTTCTTTCTGGTGCAATTTATGTTTCTTGTTTGACTTTTTATGTGTCTATGTTTGTTATTCCCCTTCGTTTGGTTCCAGAATGGCATCAGGAGCAGTAATCCTTTTCAATAAGTGTGTTGCTTCAGGTTCAGGTGATAATAATTCCATTCAAACTTCCTATGCTTTCTTTTTTGCAATTTGGTTTTCTAATGACCTCTTCTCAGCAAGATTATCATCGCCATGCTTCATTTTTTGAGATGTTGGAAGCAGGGCCTTGAAAAGTCCTTCATGGAGTAAACACCATAGCTGAAGGTAACAACCTGCACTTTACTGGAAAAAAACAACTCGTTTTGGAAGGGCTCAGATAGTTTCTTTTATTTTTTTTTTTGTGGGCCAAAATAAATGCCTTTATGCTTAGTGTCCAGAGCTCCATGTCTCATTTTCATATCTTTATACCTCAAGTTTACATCTTGGTATTTTATGTTCATACCTTATGGTTGAAATTTACATTTAGTCCAATAATGCTGTCTTTTCAGGGGTTAGAGTTTACTGAAAGTTTTACACAGAAGAGAAGGAAAGATCCAATGGTGTCCATGCTATTTGTGCTGCAAAATCAGCTGCCCAGCCCTACATTTCTCTAGCTACAATATCCTCCCTGTGAGTCTTCTCACTCCTTGGCCCGTAATGTTCATGCATAGTTGTCAAGGCATAAAGATTTTCTCTTCTCAATGGGCCATAAACAAAGGGAGTGGTGGAAATACTTTGAAACGGTCAAAGACAATCAAAACTGACCAGAACAAAGAAGATTTGCATTCTTGGTTCTTGATTACTTTTGTCAAGTTTTTTCTCGTTGAAACATATGCTAAAAATGCGTACAGCTTCTTTGAGATAGCTTAGTGACGAGTGAAATAGGCTTCGAATTTACTGTCGGTTTTATGTTTCACATTTCAGTAAGCCACTGAACTTTGTTCTAACCTTATTATTTCAACATCTGTTCCAAGGTGTTGGGTCAAGGAGGTCTTGAAAGCCCTTTGGGTCTGCCACATCTTCCACGTAAATTAAGTGAGATGCTTCCCCAGACAAAATCAACTAATTTCTCAATATCTGCATTTCTCCCTCTGATTTCTAAGCCAAATACATGATTATGACTTGCTATGAATTTCTTGCATTGTAACTTTAAATGAGAAAGAAATGCTGCAGCTGGTTTTAGAACACGTCCATAACTGAATATAGACGGCTATGTCTTTCTTTTGTTTTTATTCTGAATTGGAACAGTCACAGTAGATTGGTACAATTTTGTTCATGTTGACGTCTACTTATGAAAGCAAAAAACTAGCTCTAAATGGTTGCGAAACTTTGAGTGAACCAAACCTCGGATTGATGAACTATTGCGTGAATTGCAGTTCTAGTGTCCAGTCTCATGTAACTTTCCTTTCCATGTTTATAAAGAAGTTGATGGCAGGAGGCTTTGAACAATCGGATATGGATTTGTTGCAACTAGACCATGTGGATAGTCTACCAGATAATTTTATGGACCAGATAGACATGCCAAAGCTGAAAAAGAGGCTTGGTTGTGCAAGAGGACTGGTCTGACTGGAAAGGTCAAAATTTTTTATTTGATTGTTGGATCACTTTGCTAGCTCATTTCAAGAAGGCTTTCAAATTAGGTATTGAAAATGCTGTTTTATTGTTTGATCTTGGATTTTCAGCTTTAGTTTTTATTTCTTGTTTAGGGATTCTAATTTTCTTTCTTTGTTAGTGTGGGTTTCTGACATATTCAAAGGGCTGTGCCTCCTTGAAGAGGCAGGCAATTAGAGAGAAATTTATTGAGTAATAAAGTTACTATTATTATTATTCTTGTGACCCTTTTCTTAAAATTCTATTTTCCTTATTCTTTGAATTCTATTCTATTTTCCTTATTCTAGATAAAAATGCTTTTCAAAAACTTAAACAATCACATCGATGCTACAATAGTTATCAGTGCTGGCAGGTTGCTTTAGGACCGGACTCTGCCCGGCAGATTAATTTAAGACTCTAGAGCTCTGACTGAATCTAAAAAAAAATAAAAATTAAGATTGTAGTTGGTAACGATAATATCATTCAGAATCAGAATTACAATCATCAAAGATAATATTTTTTAATATAAAATATTTTTTTAAAATAATAAACTTTTAAATTTTATTATTTATAATATATATAATTTATATTTATATAAATTATTTTTTAATCTTTTTATATAAGATATTAAAACATCAAATACTTTTTTTAATTTTTTAAAATTAATCCAGTGATTTAGGATTTAATTTCTTGGCCAAGTCAACTCTAAATCAATTTTAATAACCATAATTACTATTATTATTGTCATTTTGTTAATGTTATTAATTTTGTTATTATTATTATTATTATTAAAATCATTACTTTTATATCATCACTGTCAAGGTTACTACCAATATTACCATGATTTGACCAATATTACTATAACAAATCATCATCATTTAACTTGCATAAATGTTTTTTACTTATTTATTTTTCAGAAATTATAAAATTTATTGGATGAAAAATATTTTATGTTATATTAGCAAAATATTTACCCAAACCAAACTCTCCTTGAAAATATAAAAATGTTTTGTAAGTTCCACAATTTGCTGGTATCTTATATATTTGATATTTTAATAAATGTTGTTAAAAAAAATATATAATTATTATGAATTATTTATTTTAAATTAATACAAATATTTGTAGCAATTTTTATCTACCACAACTAATCTCAATCTCACGAGTCCTTAAAACCATCCAGAATTATTGAAACATCAAGTAGTGCCCAAAAAATAAATAATTAAGACAGTGAACAGAGAGCCTTACCGTTTTGTCCTTAACCAACTGTTCATTTCTCACTTATATTCTACACAATAAAACGATTGATTGGGTATCTAACATGTAAAGCATTTCACAACTGGCACACACTAATGGCCTGGTTTCGCCTGTAAGAATGTCGATATTTATTTAAAATATTTTTTAAAAATATTTATTAATAGTAAAAAAAACTAATTAACCAAATAAATAACCAAATAAAATTATATTAAATATTAAAAATATAAAAATAATATTAAATAATATTCATTCAAATATTCATTATAAATTTAATGTATTTCAAAAATAAAATTAAACTAGAATAACACCAGAGTTAAAGAAGGAGGAGGAGGAGGCTGGTTGTTTCTGGGACCGTACTATAAAAAAAAAGAGTTGCACATGTATCATCACCCATCCTTGATCTAATCTTCATGACCATTTGACGGAGCTGATCATAATCCATTAAGAGTTGTTCATATTATTGTTTAAAGGCCATGAACTCCTCAGACTAGGTGCTCGATAATGATGGAGAGCTCCCAACAGTTGAGACACTATAGTCTAACCGCAAGTTTTCGGCCATAGTGTTGGAGAGCTTGTAGACTCGATTTTTATCGGGACTATCAGAAGATCTTACCAAATTTTTTAAACTCAGCCCAGTGGCCGACCCAGTCCAAGGCCCAGGTTCCGGGTTTTGACCGGGTCGACTGGGTCAATTTCTATTTTAAAAAAAATTCAAAACGACGTCGTTTTAGTAAAAAAAAAACAAAAGTCAAAGGGTTACAACCAGGTTTTGCCAGGTCAGCCGGGTCATGACTTATCCTATTTTTTCATCAACTTGGCCCGGTTTTAGCCCCGGGTCGGCTGGGTCCCGGGTCAACCCGTCGGGTCGGGTTTCAAAACACTGGATCTTACCTCCATCCACAAATCCAGATCGAGATCTAGATGGTTTGAAGGATAGTCCCCATATCTCTCCCTCATCCGACTATTATATGTCTTCTGAATTTTTTTTAATCATCATATTCAATTCAAGAAAATAATAACTTATAAAATAAAATGATTGAATAAACATACCATGAAGTGTTGAGCACGGTTATCCATGAACTGTTGCATCCCTTTTAGTATTTTTGACTCCGCACATGCGTATCTCTACAAATAGCTGTATTGGGCTTGGCTCATGTCCAAGAGACATAGCCTGTAAGGAAAAAAAAGTTGCAAGTTAAATATATTTACATGCAAAAACATATTAATTAACAATATACTTCATTTAAATTAATTTTATCATCTGTTTCGCATATGCACTAAACGGGACAAAGTCGCTGGTGTGCATGGTCACCAAACCATGAATTTGTTAGTTTTAGTTGTCGGTACTGGAATGTGATTGTCCTGCAAACTGCTCAGACATCACGTGCTCAATATATGACATCCATATATCTCCCAAGATGAGTGGCGGTTTGAATTCACTCCAAACCACCACCTCATTCCATCCTTCAATACAGTCATCTTTAACATATCTTCTTGCTTCTTTTTTTTTTTATGTGTCATACAAAAAATCATACAATCTACTTTCATAGTAACAAATTAGAATTTAGAACATAAAATTATAAAACAAAAATAAATATTATTTTCAATGTTTTAGAACATAAAATTATAAAACAAAAATAAATATTATTTTCAATGTTACTTAGTTGCTGCATTGTTGATCGCACTATCCCACTTAAATCTATGTTGTGTATATAAATAATTCATTTGAAATAAAAATTGTACATGATATAAAATTATAAAAATAAGTTGGAAATTAAAAGTTGACACCTACCTGAAATCGTCGAAACCATGCATTAATATTAGGTCTCCATTTAGGATATCTGGAAACTTGACTCCATTGAAATAATAAAATCTTCATCGATGATTTAAACACTGATATTATTTTCCGGGAGCCTCAATGTTTGTGAACTTGAAATTAAATAAAATTAATAAAATATTAATTAGTTGTTCATAAATTATGCTATAAGTATTAAAAAAAAACTAAAATCTAAACAAACTAATATTGAAAGGTCATCCTTCCATTGTGCTTGATATTTGCGGGCGAATTAACCCTGCTATGAAGGCACACCATCTCTGCGCTGTGAAACCGCGTTAGAAGAGGCAACATCATAAGTTGACGCAACTACCTCGCCATGATCAGCACCTAAGGATAAGTCCTTCTCGTTGCTAAAAGAACTAGTTGCAACCGTCTGCTGATAAAGTGCTGTAGATTTCATTCTATGTATCTACATAAATTTACATGAATAATTACATAATTAATTTCAATTATTTTAAAAAACTTCAACAGCATCTCCCCTATACTGGAGACTACCCACAGTTTTCAAATCTGCAAATCTTTACCACAAACCAATTTATTCCATTGAAAAATCTTATATACAACCTAACATCTGTAGAAATTTAATATTTATATATTTTCAACCAACATCTATAGAAATGCATAAATAATAATTAAAATTAATAAAAATAATAAAAAACATAATAATCAATAATAGAATAAAATTGAGATAAAACAATAAAATTTAATTATTCATTTCCAATTACCATTTCTATGGAAAATTCAATAATAACAATTAAAAGAGATAAATTATCAAATAATTATTACAATACAAATAATTAAATAATTAAATTTTCATTCAACAGATCTATACAAATTTATACAAATAATTAAATTCAATTATTTAAAAAACATTCGCCAACACCTCCCCTGTATTAGAGACTACCTATAATTTTCATTCCTACAAATATTGATAATTACATAAATATTGCAAAATCAACTCTATACAACATAACATCTATAGAAATTCAACATCTATATATTTTCAACTAACATCTATACAAATTCATAAATAAAAATAAAAATTAATCAAAATAATAAAAAGCATAACAAACAATAATATAATAAAATTAATATAAACTAATTAAATTTAATTCTATATTTCAATTAACATTTTAAAGGTAAATTCAACAATAACAATTCAAATTTAAAAAATTTTTCAAGGTATTATGGCAAAATAAACAATAAGATAAAATTTGACAAATAAAAAGAAAAAAACTAAAGACTTTAGGAATGAAAAATATTTACCTTAATAGTGTGTTGATTTCAAGATTCTATCTACAAACAATACACAAAACAAAGAACACCACAAAAATAATTATAATTAAAATAAAAAAAGTAAAAAAAAATGCAAAGATAAAGAAAGAGAATATATACCATTTAATATGTTGAAAACTAAAATCAAAATAATAAAAATTCACACCAATTATTGCCAAAACAAAACACAAACAGAGAGGAGAAGAGACGATGAAATGAGAAATGGAGAAAAAAAATAAACCACGGAGAGGGGGGGGGGAATGGGTTTTATACTACAATTTTTTCGACGGATATACCAATGAAAAATAGAATAATATTTTTTTTGGTGGTGACATTAAATTTTGTCAATCGGTGATGTCCGTCAATATTTAATTGATTTTCACACCAAAATTTTGAAAATCCCTCTATTTTTTCGACATCCATCGACAAATCTGTTGGTAATTGTGCTGACCAACCAGGAAGTCTAACAGTCACATGCATTAGGATGTGCGCCATCCGTCAGTGAATTTGTTAGGAAATCCATCGGTGATTGTGGCAAGGGCTGAAATTTTTTTACAACTCTCGATAAAATACTGACAAGTCACAGTTTACTAGTATAGCTATCGATGATTGTGGAAAAATGATGTAATTATTTTACAACTCTTAATAAAATGCTGACAGGTCATAGTCTGTCAGTATAGTCATCGGTGATTGTGGTAAAATACTATAATTGTTTCGCAACGCTTGGTAAAATACCAATATGTTACAATCCATTGGTGTTGTGTCAAACTTTTACGTGTTTTGTTTGTATTGTCTATCTATCCTTCTATATAAAAGATTAAATTGCAAACTTACAGGATACACAACATAATAACAAGAGCAAACAATTATAAAATAAATATTTTATGTTCCAAAATATCATCCATAAAATTACATTATAAGACAAAGGCTTTACAATATATTTAGTTAAAATTTTTATCTTCGTCCTCAATTAAATTGTTATCAGATTTGTTGCACTATTCAATGTGGTTATCATCTTCTTCATCAACATTCTCTAAGCCACTAGAGCTTATAACAACATTCACCTTCTCAACGTCAATATCGATAAGACTATTATCGAAAACACAAAAAATTAATTTTTCTTCTAAGTCAATCAAAGGAGCAACTCGGTGTAGTTCAACCAACTCCTTAGCTTGAAATACTTCATCTATCACACTTGTGTCTTCGTTCTCATCCTAAACAACCTTGACACGACTCCTTGGTTTGGTTTTTAAAATGGATAACCAATCAACTTGATTAGTACTTAAAAGTATATTTTTATCAAGGTTTTATATCATCATTTTGCACTTGAAGTATCAATAACTCCTTAACTAAAGCATGTTTTATAATAATATATCTAATAATATAAGATATCTTTAATTTGTGGTAAATGTTCATTTTAAATGCAGGCCTATCACATAAATGAAAGGATTGATTGATTAATTTATGAACTAAAATTGAAAGGACAAAGAGATGACTAAATTTAGAAAAGAGATGTCGGTGCAATCTAAACCGGAACACTGTTCGATAATTAGGTCATATCTAGAGCTGTAAATCTCAGATTTAGGTATATTTTATATGGATGGAAAGGTAAGATATAAACCTTCAACTTTCATAGAGTCCAAGATTTAAAAAGACCATTTTCAAGTCCAAATTATAGCAACAACAAAGAAGTCCGAATCTGTCTTTCAGCCTGAGCACTGTTTAGCGTTTGGACCATATCTCAAGTTATAAAAGTCCAAATGACCTGAATGTTTTATACAAGAAAGTTGAGATAATTTCCTACAACTTTCATGTTTTCAATTGGCTCCAATTTTAACGTTATTAATGATGTTTTAGGTAGACAAGAGAAGATAAGGATTGTCATGAAGTCAAGAGTTGGTCACCCATTCATCAATTAGTCATTAAATCAATAGTTATTTATTTTTCTCTCTTTGTATTTTTTAATATTTATGCCTTGCTTTCCTTAATATCAAGTTTATGTCTTTCAATTCTTTTCCTTTGCTTTATTAACTCTTATCTTATTTATGTTCTTATTTTATTTATTTATTTTTCTTTCTTTCATTATGTTTAGCTAAGTTTATTATGTCAAGGTGAAAAGATTACACTAATGGTGTAAGAATAAGTATAATATAAACTTAATATGGACTTTAATGTTTGATAATAACATGTTTTATATTTGTTATCTTGTTCACTCTTTAATACTTTACTTGTTAAATAACTAATCTTGTTTTATGTTGTATAACACTTGGTACAACAAATGCTTGACACTTTCATAGTTCATACTATATGGTATAATCGATACCTGAGCTATGAAAGGAACTTGATTTGTTGTTAACATAAGTTATATTCATGAATGCTTGATGAGATTTACAAGTATTAGCATTAATCGAATAAGATGACTAATGTAATCATGTTAACAATTTATAATCTGATTGGAACCTCTTTTATGTGTGGTTTCCAATTGAATAATAAGAGTTTATAGTATACTTGTTTGACATACCATTAGTGGAATCTCTAACCTTGACATTTGTTATTATCATTGTTTAATCGTTACATTAATTTTCCTTCTCAAAGTTCTCATCTTCTTCTTCTTCTTCTCCTTCTTTTTCTTTACTACTACTACTACTACTGTTATTATTATTGTTGTTGTTGTTGTTATTGTTATTGTTATTGTTGTTGTTGTTGTATTATTGTTATTTATAATTTATACAATTAACCTCCCTGTGGTTCGACCCCAGTCTTGCCAGGTTATTTATTACTTCGACACTCCTACACTTGGGAGAAGACATCAATATTTTAGTCGTGTCAACCTATATAGGGCATTTAACTACCTGTACATACACATGTTTTTTTAATAAATAAATAAATAAAAAGAGAGAGTAAGTGAGTGAGACTCCAGCTGACCTTATTATAGGTGGTATGATTGCCTTTTTAATTTCTTATATATAAAATCCTCTTTTCCTTCCTTTCATTTGTACTCAACCCATACATTCAACAAATATAGAAGTGTGTAGCAATGACAAGTTTCTCAGGTCATCACATAAGAAATATTTGTGTTTTTAGTGGATCTAGTCTTGGGAAAGAAAAAGAGTTTTTAGAATCAGCAAATCATCTTGGTCAGGTACTAATTGAGAGAAATATTCATTTAGTGTATGAGGGAGGCAGTCTTGGGTTAATATGAGGTGTGTTAATAGCTATATTTTTAGGAGGTAGTCAAGTTTTGAGGGTTGTCCTTGAAGCTTTAGCACAAAGAGATATAATTGGAAAAACAATTGGAGAGGAACTTTAGGTCTCCACAATGTCTGCTCGAATGAATGCAATGTTTAACCATACTGATGCCTTCATTGCTTTACCAAGTGGTCTAGGCATATTGGAAGAGATCTTTCATATTTCCTCTTGGGCCCAACTACACATTTATCATAATCCTATAGGTCTGTTAAATGTTAATGGTTATTATGATAAGTTGTTGTCTTTTCTTGATCATACTGTGGAACAAGAATTTCTATCATCTTCTGCACAATAAATCATAATCTCTGCTACTACTACTGAATAATTGATTGACCAATTACAATCTTTCATTCTTGTAATTGATCCCTCTATAAGTCGTATAAATTGGTCATCTAAGGAAAGCTGTAAAAAGCTTAGATTAGATTTGAGTCTTCATTTATGAATCTTTATGTCTTTTGGTTTTATTATTGTGTTTTATTATTTCTTATATTTGTTTTAGTGTATTTCAGGTTTGTTAGTGTTCGTTATTTCAGGTGATATCTTCTATACTCTATCTTTCTACCTTAGAATATTGAGAACAATGTCTCATTTTGGTTGGGAGGAGAGGGTAGTAACTAAAACAAAAAACTAGCTGTGTTTTCCATTTCATAAAGTATGTGCAAAATTGTTGTTACTATAATGGCAGAGTAAATGAGATCTTTTTATGACTTTTGAGGCGCATCTTAGTAACCATTCTTAATCAATTCTATCATAATACTTCTTGAAATATTCAGGTTTACAAACTCTTGCATTACTATCACTTAATTCTACTCATATACTCATTTAACATGTATCCTTACACCATAATTTACACACACACACACTTTAACATATGATTATGGATTGCATATTGGATTATTACATCATTTATGTTCTTTTATTAAAGGTAACAACTAAGAAAAAAGGGTTAGTATATAATTAAAAAAGAAAAACATAAAAAAACAAAAAAAAATAAAAATGATGATAATAAAAATATAGATAACTTTGGTTTCGTAGCCTCCCTAACCTAAGCAATTAAGCCCGAAGAGGTGTTTTAACACCTAATACCCTAAAGTCAACTGATTTGGGAGCTATTGGCCCAACACTTGTTATATAGGTTGAGGAAAAAAGCTTAAAGGAACCAAACATTGCACTATCTACGTGTTAGTATCTGCGACTCGAGTTACTAAGCTCGTAGGGGTGTCTCAACACATAATGCCCCAAGACCAACTAGTCTGGGAGTCATTAACTGAAAGCTCGTTACATGGATTAAAGATGCATGGTATTTTAGGTTATATGTATATATATTAAAAAAAATAATAATAATCCCAACCTAAGAAAGTTAACCTTAAATATTAGAAAAAAAATTTTATTTTCTTGCAAGAAAAGCCCCATAATTATATGTTGATATATTGAGCACAAAAGAAAGGTTTATTAATATCTTGTTAAGAGGTATTGAGTAGATATATAAATTTAATGAGAGTTTGTTTATTTGGATAGATTAATGGAAGTTGAATAATGAATACCTTGCTTTGTGGAATTTATAAATTTTTTTTTTATTTTAACGCTTTAATTACTAGGGACTAGTAATAAGCTGGTTAGGGGGTGTGATTAATATTTAAAAGTGTATTTTTATCAAGGTTTTATATCATCATTTTGCACTTGAAGTATTAATAACTCCTTAACTAAAGCATGTTTTATAATAATATATCTAATAATATAAGATACCTTTAATTTGTAGTAAATATTTATTTTAAATGTAGGCCTATCATATAAATGAAAGGATTGATTGATGAATTTAAGAACTGAAATGAAAAGGACAAAGAGATGGCCAAACTTAGAAAAAAGATGTCGTTGCAATCCAAACTGGAACACTATTCGATAATTGGGTCATATCAAGAGTTGGTCACCCACTCATCAATTAGTCATCAAATCAATAGTTTCTAATTTTGGCCTATAAAAGGAGACATTTGCCATGCATTTAGGCATCTTGGTTTCCAAATCAAGATCATGCTCTTGTTTTCTCTCTTTGTATTTTTTGTAATGTTTAAACTTTGCTTTCATTAATATCAAGTTTATGCCTTTCATTTACTTAGTTAACTTTTATCTTATTTATGTTCTTATTTTATTTATTTATTTTTCTTTCTTTCATTATGTATAACTAAGTTTATTATGTCAAGGTGAAAAGGTTACACTAATGGTGTTAGAATAAGTATAGTGTAAACATAATATGGACTTTAATGTTTGATACTAACATGTTTTGCATTTGTTATCTTGTTCACTCTTTAATACTTTACTTGTTAAATAACTAATCTTGATTTATGTTGTATAACACTTGGTACAACAAATGCTTGACATTTTCATAGTTCATAATGTATGGTATAACCGACACTTGAGCTATGAAAGGAACTTGATTTGTTGTTAACACAAGTTATAATCATGAATGCTTGACGAGATTTACAAGTATTAACATTAATCGAATAAAATGACTAATGTAATCATGCTAACAATCTATAATCTAATTGGAACCTCCTTTGTGTATGGTTTCCAATTGAATAATAAAAGTTTATACTATACTTGTTTGACACACCATTAGTGGATCCTCTAACCTTGATATTTATTATTATTATTGTTTAATCCTTACGTTAATATTCTATCTCAATGTTCTTATCTTCTTCTTTTTCTTTTTCTTTATTATTATTACTACTATTATTAGTTCTATTATTATTATTATTATTATTATTATTATTATTATTATTATTATTATTATTATTATTATTATTATTATTGCTACTAATATTATTGTTGTTATTATTATTGTTGTTGTTGTTGTTGTTGTTGTTGTTGTTGTTGTTGTTTATAATTGTTTATAATTTGTACAACTAACCTCCCTATGGTTTGACATCGGTCTTACCGGGTTATTTATTACTTCGACACTCTTGCACTTGAGAGAAAATAACAATCTTTTAATCGTGTCATAACTCTTGATCTGTCCTTTCTAAAGAAAGGGGTGTATATGTAATAAACTTGTTGGCATTACTTTGTGAGAACAAAGACATTGTTTAGGTTAAAGTGTCTAGCTTTTGAGTTGATTTCAATGAGACCATAGTGAGGATCTACTCTAATTTCTCTCTCAGTTGTGTCATACTAATAGTATTTGAATAAAAACACTTGATTATGCTCGTTATGATATTGTAGTTTGATGATGTTTTCAAATCTATCGTAGTAGGAACTTCAAATTCACTAGAAATTGATCCCTTAATACAAACACCAATGTTGTCTGTCTTTCTTCCATGCCTGTATTCTTTAATATGAAAGACATATCCATTGATAAAATACTTATTATAACACTTGACTTTTCTTTCAGGGTCTAGGCTTAGTAAAGACAATGTAATAATAACACTACCTTCTATTTGATAAACTTTGTATATCAAATACAACAATAATCAATAAACGGATATTCTGTAACATTGACGTACTGTTAATTACCTTGCACAACCTCCCATTTGATAAACCTTGTACACCAAATACAACAATAATCAATAAACAAATATTCTATAATATTGATGTACCGTTAATTACCTTGGAAGAGATAATAAGTTTGTAATAGGACTTACATGTGTTCTAAACTACGTGATAAATAATTTATGTTGTAATTGAAAGATTTAAGATTCAATCAGTTATGAGTTATTGGATAGTAAGTATCTTCGATGTTGCTTGTAAGGTTGTAAATTATATGAGTTTTTGATATCACAATATATAGATAATACACTCTCGATAAATTTTAAGTAGAACACCTACTTAATAAAATGTCTCAGCTCATCACAGCTAAATAAGACATAATTGTGTGCTTGTATGAACTTTATTTTAGACAAATATCTTCCTTTTATAACATTTTTAGATAGGGGTCATCTAGAATTGGAGAATATTAACAAATTCTCACTTGAAGGCACTTTATCACCATCATCATGCCTTGAAACAAGGTTGATCCTCATTCTTAAATGAGGTTCAAAATAGTATGAGATAAATGTTGAGATCTCTTTAATAATATAGGTCTCACATATTGATGCCTTAACATGCGCCTTGTTCTTAACCTTTTTTTAAGATTGAACAAGTACCTGCATATATAGAATTAATAAAATTATTAATTATAAAAATGAAAAAAATGTTTAATCATGAATTACATAGCAACTATAATATCTAACCTCTTGAATGGATATATCCATCTATACTAGATCAGTCCTCCAAATTTTACCTCAAACGATAAATGTACGGGTACATGCTCAATTGAGTCAAAAAATGATAGAGGAAATATCATCTCAAGTTTGCATATTATCTTGATGATATTCATTTTAAGCTTTTCAATATAATCAACATTCAACTTGTTGGAGCATATATCTCTGAAGAAATGACTAATATCCGTGAGTGCATCCCATATCTCTTTGGACACCAAATCATGAAAAGCTAATGGGATGAATGTTTGTATAAACACATGACAATCATGACTCATCATTCCATATAATCTGCATTCCTTCGTATTAAACAGCCTTGATATGTTTGAGGCATGTCCATCAGAAAAATACAGACTTTTAAGCTATTTGTAGACTAGTAGTTATACGTTTTTTTATACGTTTTTCTTTAACACAAAGCTTGGTCTTGGTTTTGTGACCCGTGACCCATCACAAACCAACTCTATATTTTTATGGTTATAGAATAATGCTAAATCTAATTTAGCCTTGATGTTGTCCTTTGTCTTCCCTTTCACGTCCATGACGATATTGAAAATCTTCTAAAAAATATTCTTTTCAGAGTGCATGACGTCAAGATTATGGCAAACAAAATTGGTCTTCCAATAAGAAAACTCCCATAAGATACTTCACTTTACCCAATTATAGGTAAAACCAAAGCCAGGAAATTTCTACTTGATTGGAGACCAAATATAATGTCACCGTACTTTGACACAACATCATGCAATTCTTCACCAGAAAGACATTAGAGTGCAATATCCTTTTCAACTCTGTCAACAAAGAAATCCTTTCTATTCTTTCTGTACCTATGATTTGGTGGCAAGAAACGATGGTGACAATAAAAAAAAAAAGAAGCTTTACCCCTTGTTGTTAGCGTGAATGCCTTGTTATTCTTCATACAGTTATGTACATGCTAGTTTTCCATATGTGCTCCAACTAGAAACCATTCCATAAGCTAGGAAATCATTGATAGTTCACAACAAAGTCACTCTCATAACAAAATTCTGTTTCCTCGAGATATCATAAATTAAAGCTCTAGAGGACCACAACTGTGTCAACTCATTAATCAACAATCAAAGATAAAACATCTATATTCCACCCTGAATTGCTCGGACCTGGTATGACCATATATAAAAATGTAAACTTTGACCTCATACACATCCCTGGTAGCAAGTTACAAACCATCAGTATGACCGACCAATAAGAATAAGGAGCAACAAATGACCTGAATAGGTTGAATTCATATGTACATAACCCAATATGCATGTTTCTTGATTCAACTAAAAATAAGGATGCATATTGTTAAAGTATTTCTATGTTTCGTCATCAGAAGGATATATCATCACTCCATCAGCAGCATCATATAATTGGTGTCATATCATGTGCTTAGTAATCCTTGGTGACATGAATAACCTCTATAATCTAGGTGTGATTGAGAAGTATCTAAGTTTTTTATATGCTATGAGAGTCTTTCCCTTACCAATTATGTGTTTATAACGGGAATGCCCACATGTCATAAACTTGGTCAGCTCATCATTTTCAAGTTAGGGCACATGTCAATTTTCTAGTATCCTAAACCGATGGGTTTCATCATGGACTTTGCAGTATAGAAGTTCTTTTTTAGTCTATTCCATTCAGGTAAAATGCTTCTCGCCCATTCAATAATCTTGTCATAACCGACCTCACTCAATTCGTGATTTGACTTGATGGTGAACACCTGTGCTATGATCGATAATTTATTGTGGTTTATGCAGCCACTGCATAATGATCTGTTAGAATCTTGTAACAGATCAAAAAACCTTGTTGCATCTGTATTAGGTTTTTATTCTATGATTGGACATTCATTGACATTACATTCACTTATTCTTATTGCATCCATAACTATATTCCTGTAACGATTACTGTTGTCATTTCCAACTTTATGCATGTTGCTAGCACTAGAAGTTGACCCAATCACCCTTTCTATCATGTTCTTATTAGGAACAAATAGTTCTTCATGTGCATACCAATATAGGCAATCCCCCATGAACCCTTTGGTTAAAAGATGCATCGTTACAACATCTTCATGTAGAAAATTTTTATTTTTACACTTTCTGTACGGACACCTAATACTGCCATCATTAAAATTCCTTGGAATAGATGTTGTGAAATTAATAAAACCCTAAACCCCATTACAATAATCCATCCTTCGTAATCCTCGGGTTGAGTCCAATACATTCATGAACAATTATCCATGACTTCTATCGAAGCTATATAAAATTATGACGACAACATGTATTAATTAACTATGTTATGTAAATAAATTTGTAAAAATATTGATTTGCCCCGACATTATCCAACAAACTAATTAAAACTTCTTATAAATATTCATTATCAATTATCAACGTCTATATGAATTTATACATATAAATTTACAAAAATTACAACTCCGTAATAACATTGATTAAAATTAAAACGGACCCATTAAACAAGCTATTAATTATTTCACAACATTAAATGTAATTTGGTAATTCAACAAATTTTTAATAATTTATAAATAAATATAATTTTATAAAATCTAAAATAAATCATAACAAGTACAAATTATACATTCATACTACAAGTTTGTTTGAGAAATAACAATAAAACATGTATATACACTAACAAAATACATATACTAAAAAACAAATTGACATTTAAATGCTAAAATTAAAAAAAAATAGATTTACTTATAAAAAATTATAAAATCCATAATAAATCAGAACACGGATGCTATGATCACAAAACTTCAAAAAATATGACTTGTATTAAGAAGAGGGAGATTGTTTTTTTAGTGGTTGTTTGCAGTTTAGGAGGGGAGAGTTAGGATGATGAAGAAGGAGAAATAGGAGAGGAAAGGGTTGACAGAGTGGTTATATATTAGCTCTTACCAATGGAAACTCTAACGAACTGATTCTATTGACAATTATGTTAGTAAGTTCGATGGTGGATTTGTTACATCATTGTATGGAGATCTTGTTTTGAATCCCTCGGTAAGTTTATCAGTAAAATCACCTGCAAAAACTTCCATGAAATTGAACTGCTTTTTTTTTCTTTTAAATTCTATATATTTTGTGTATAATTTAGTTGGTATATGTCAATAAATAATATATACCGATTGAATTATAAATAAAATAGTGGCCGTTCATAATTATCACTGTAATTTACCGGTAAAAGTATTCTATCAATAATTTTATTGATTTTAGATGAATTTCTAGCAGTGAAATTTTTATCCTCTCACGTTTAGTGGGATGGTGAGCCTAAGATATTTGTAGGTTGATATGTGATTTTTTTTTTTATAAAATATTATCTGCAGATATAAAAAAGACGGAACCAAGATTCAAGAAGGGCTAAAATGAAGATTTAGTATTTTACAGGAAGATACTTGTGGATTTGATTCAAATATTTTACAAAATATTCTCTGGAAATGATTCAAATCAATTTTTTTAATAATGCATCTGTCTTGTAAAGGAATAAATGACGACGAAGAAAGGCACCATCTTTCCCTTTTCTATCAATCTTTCCATCAACTTTAAAGGACGCTTGGGAACTTTGTCGGCAGTTGAGTGTGAACGCAGCTAAATTTTCAGTCCTACATGCTGTGTAATCTTTGTGGAGAAAATTGTTTACTGTACGAGGGAGGAATATAATTATAAGATTATCAAACATTGTTTTCATTTTGGGGTCTCCTTCATGCATTTGAAATTTATATCTTCTTAGTGGGATGATGAGCCTAAAATATTTGGGAGGTTGATCGGTGAGGTTTTTTTATTTAATATTATATTATATTATCTGCAGATATAAGAAAGATGGATCCATGCAAGGCCAGTTATAATTATAATTATTTGTTAGGGGAAGCTAAAATTAATATAATGAGATATAATATTTTTTTAATTTATTGTAAAGTTATAAAAAATACAAATATATAATAAACTTTACATAAAGTAAACTTTATATATATATATATATATATATATATATATATATATATATATATATATATATATATATAAAGCAAGAGACTTTATACAAAGTAAGAGATTTTGAATAATATCAAATTTAGTTCGATGGAATTAATTTTATTTTTATAATATATCAATCATTTTAATTTTATTAGTCTTTATATCTATTAAATATAAATATTTAAAGTGTATAAGAAATATTAGATAAAAAAATATTATTTTTTTTCTCAATATTATATGTTGAAATTGGTTTATTAGGTTGTGAGTTATCAACATTTATTTTTTTATCTAAAAAAGGAATCAATTCTTCTTATTTTATTCATGATTCAACTTAAAATGAAAATATATATCGTGAGAAAAAATTGATAATTTTGATAACTCAATTAAAAATAAAATATAAAAAAATCAAAATATAATCAAGACAAACTAACAAAATATATCTAATTAATTAAAAAAGACATCACTATAGAAAAAATTCAAAAATAAATTTGGTAAAACTAGTATATTCAAGCACAAAAACAAAAAGAAGCAAAAATAATAAAATTATAAAAAAATCTCATCACCTCATCAAATTCTTAATAAACATCTCAAAATAAAATAAAAATAAATTTTATGTCAGAGGTTAACGATGTTAATTATCTTGATTTGTTTGATAAAAAAAATTAATTAATAACGCTCTGCTTCAATCTTTCTGTTTGTATACATTAAGGCTGTAGATAAAGAAAAGGGTAAAAATCATTCAGCTAAAAAAATTATTTATAACTTCGTATATTTTCACATAGATAGTTTTAAAGTTAAAGGATGACAAATATGAGGGTCCACCTATTTAAATATTATATCTTCTCACACTTAATCAATCATTATATTTTTTCTTTACAGGATCCGGGCCCTTGCTTGCTTTCTCTTTATTCCGCCCCTAGATTCAGGATTCAACATTAAAGGGCTAAAATGAAGATTTAATATTTTAATAGGGATTAATATGTACAAATATACTTGATCTCTTAGAAATAATTTTAAAGTTAAGGGACTTTCCTAGATCCGCCCTCGTCAAGCTAGAATCTAGATAGCATATAGAATTAAGCCATTGTCATATGCATTCGGGTAGACAAGGCGAGAGAGAGAGAGAGAGAGAGAGGACAGAGAGGCTCGCTGCTTGGGACCCTATATACAGACAGAGTCCTCTGATCTCCGTCCTCAGGTCAGCGCTAACTTGTTCTGTTCTTTGAAATGTTATGTTTTTTGAAATGTTATGTTTTGGATTTGGTTTAAGCTCTGCAGACAATAGGCGGTTCGGTGTATGTAGTTCCATTTATTTTTATTTTTTAAAAAGTTGGTTCGCTTAATTATGTTTTAGTTTTCCAGCATATATTAAACACTTCTAATAAATTTTGTTGTTAAAGTCATTAATTGAACCTGCTGTGAAATGATCAGAGGTTCGACTTTAGATTTCTATGAGATAGCTAGAGAGCAAGACTTGATTAGTGGTCGTCGACAAATGATTGTCGATATCAATACCCTTTGCTGTCACTTTAATCACCCATACTAATTTATTTAGGAGAACTAGCAACATATATAAAAAAAATGGGCAGCAGTATTACAAAAGAAATAAAACAAAAAAAAAGAAAAAAAAATCAGATTGTACCCAAACAAGGAACAATAAGTTATATATATATAAAACTAGTAGTAATGGGTTTAAGTGATTTGTTGATTAAGTTTCATCTTGGCATCTCAAAGTCATCAAATGCTTTATTAAAAACATTTTATAATTATGTGCACTTTTCTAAGCATACAATGTTCAAGTTTATTACAGAGAAGAGAAATGTGTTCTAGTTTATTTCCTAAAAGAGTTTCATCTTTGTTAGAAGAAATTATAAACTAATTTAGAACACCGAAATACAATGTTTTAAATTTAATCTTTATTATTTTAAATTATAATTTCTTATTATATTGTAATTATATTTATAATTCTCAATTAAATTGATCCACATGCAACACATATGTTGCGGAATTTGACCAAAACCCAAATATTATTTTTGAAAAGTATTTCTATATTTGTTCTCCATATAAAACACATTAAATATTAAAAACTCCTAAGAAATTAGGCTGAACCCCTATCTCTTTATATGGGCTCGATGATCCCACATGGATTAAACTAAACATAAATATATAGGTTATCTTGCAAAATTCGAGGGAAAGCAACTAAACATTTTCTAGCATGCATTTTTTCTATAAATGTGATGTGTTAAATTTTGATGTTAATGTCACTGAACTTGTTATTGAATCGGAGGTTCAACTTGAGATTACTACTAGTTAATTTGCCTCCGTGTTGCTGCCTTTTTGAAATTATTTTGTTGAATTCTATGGTAATTAAAACAAATATTCTAATAAAATCAAATGTTTTAAGTTCTTTGAAGAAAACATCTATTTCTCTAGTGAGAATTTCTCTTTCAATTCATACATTTTTTTGAGAAAAAATGTCATTTTTATTAGTATCGCTTTTTTATAAATCAAAACATAAATTAATTGAAATAAATATTCATAAAAAAATCAATTATTTAAATGAATAAGAAAAAAAATATTCCTTTAATATAAAATAGCATTCCTTATTCATTTATTTCTTTTTTGTTATGAAAAAAAAACACATTTTGTTTTATTATAAGCATGAGTTTTTGAAATTAAAAAAAATATTATTATTTAGATAGTCTCAACTTTGAAAAAGTTGATCACACCTTAAATAGAAGATTTGATCTTCAGAAAATCTTTATTTAAATTCTAAAATAATTCTAAATTTTCTATCCTTATTTTTTTTTGAATCGTTTTTATTTGATGATATTAAAAATAAATTTTAAATTTTTATTATTATTTTAATGTATTTCTAAATAAAAAATATTTTGAAAATTAATATAATGTTTTAAACATCCTTAATTAATGAGCTTAATTAATTACTGGTTAGAATCAATTTTATTTGATAGCGTGAAATTTGATTATATACATGAACAAAATCTAGCTAATTATTTAGGCTATTTAATGTTATACCAAGTGAGAAATAGAGAGAAAAGGATGCTTTAAAGTGAGAAGGAGAATGTTTTATAGTGAAAAAGTTTTGAGAATTTGTGATATTCATTCTTGGTTTGTTTCAGCCAACCTGCAGACTGGAGAAGGATAAGTTTACTGCAAGTGCTTCAAACATGGAAAACGATATTGAATAGGCAAGAGCATCATGGAAGAGGATAAGGCAGGTACTCCAAACAAGGGAAAAGATTTTGACGTGGGAAGTGCTTCAGACATTGAGATGGCTACAAATCCCGGTTATTATAAAGAGAGAGAGAGAGCTACAGATATTTTGGCAAAGCTGGATTCTGAGGTGAAACAGATGTCCTTTAAACGGAACGGTTCCGAGTGCTGCATCTACAGGGTGCCCAAACCGCTTCGAAACGTAAATTGGAAAGCCTACTCTCCACTACTGATTTCAATAGGTCCTCTTGAGAGCCAAAATATAAGACTAGAGGCCATGGAAAAGGAGAAACTGAAATATTTCAAAAAGCTTACTGAACGGGATGGGATGGATAAGAAGAAAATTATTGATATTTTGATCAGCATTGAGAACCAAGAAGAGCGTCTCCGACACTGTTATTCAGAGAAATTCAAATTAATCAAGAGCAGTGATTTCGTAAAGATGATCCTGCTGGATGCTGTCTTCATCATTCAGTTTTTGTTGGAGTCATATGATCATGATAACGGTCCTAAGAATTTTGAGCCCAGGATGACATTTGACATCCGAGAAGACTTGATGCTACTTGAAAACCAACTGCCATTCTTCATTATTCAGGAAATATATGACCAGGTCAATCCCCCTAGCCAGGATGCTACAGACATTCCTTTTCTTGATCTTGCCACGTTTCATTTTGTAAAGTACACGTTTTCACAAGGGGTAGAAACCAGCCCGAGTGTAAGGGGAAGCAGGCATTTCACTGATTTACTGAGGAATTTGATGTTGAATGGAGCCATTCAGCGAAGTTATAGTTTTTATCCTATCAAGCTGAAATATAGTGCGGTCATGCTTCGCAAGGCAGGAGTGAAGTTTCAGGTCACCCAAGACAAATGCTTGGTCAACATAAAATTTGAGAAAGGAGTGTTGAAAATACCACTGTTGGAAGTTGATCACAGCTTCGAACGTCTTGTACGAAATATCATGGCCTTGGAGCAGTGCTGCTACCCGTCTGAAGCTTACGTATGCAGTTATATTAAGTTTATGGACCATCTTATCGACAGTGCAGAAGACGTGGGTTTGTTAGTCCGAAAGGGAATCATTATCCACCGGCTAGGTGACGATGCCGCAGTTGCAAATATAATTAACCATTTTTGCGAAAATATTGGTGACAGTTACACTTGTTTTGGTGATATCTCTGAAAAGATAAATGACCACTACGAGAGCCGCTTTAACCGTATGAAAGCAACTCTGAAACTTGTATATTTCCCCAATATTTGGAGAGGTACGGCAACTGTTGCAGCAGCTATCCTGCTTATCCTCACTCTCATACAGACTATAGCTTCCGTAAAATCGGCATTCTAGGATTTTATCTTGTTTATCTTTATTATTCCTATGTAATGATGAATTGTAATTCTGAGCTAATAATATTGTAATGGAGTTTGCACTTCATAAGTTGTTGGAACATCAAAACATAATTCAGATTAAGAATTACAAACAAAATAAATTTGTATTGTGATTTTAAAAATCAGGTCCAACCAAAAGAAAATTTCATTTAATTTTCTTATAATATATTAAAATAAAAAAAATGTAAATAGCTCAATTCAAGATTCTTCATATCTATTCTTATAAATTTATTGATTATCAAAGTAAAATAAATATTTTTTATGTAAAACAAATAAATTTAATATCCTTTAAAATTAAGAGAAATCAACGAGATTATATATAAATTAATTAGATAAAGCTTTTTAATTAATTTTTATTTATTAAAATATATAAATATAAAAGATAGAAAATATATGGGCTAGAGAACCAACGAATGTGATATACAAGGATTTATAAAAAGGGAACATGCTCCCTAACCAGAATTAAACGTCCAGGCCAGCAAAAAATATAGACAACCAAGTAGAAAATGAGCTTGGGTAGATTAGAACCTAATCAACAATAAGGTGCCCTACCTAACCAAAAGCAAAATAACAGCATAAAATCAACTAGCATAGCTGAGAGGCTACCAGCTCACAAATCCCGAACAATGGGCCATGCTGCATCAAAGTAGGCATCAAGGGAACCTTAGCATTGAACATGCAGATGGAGCACCCCCTTCTAACAAGTTGAGAAGAGCAAAGTCCTTAAACATTGCCAACATAATGGAGGCCTGACGACCAACACGGATGAAGCCAGCAGGGGCATCAAGCACAGAGAAACCGCAGCAGAAGAGAAATAAGACTGAGAAGAATAAAAAAGACAGCAGCAACAACACTATCCAAACCCAAAAAGTGTGAAATCATCCTAATATTGTTGACAAAGTCAACAATGTTTTGTCAACAATGTTAAGCACCAAATTTATCAATAATGTTAGGCATAAATTTGGTGCCACCTACCTTGCTCCTGTCTTTTGCATGGATGTTTGCCTATAAATAGGCAATGCATCCAAACATTATAAACACACCACAAGAGAGAAAGAAGAGAGGGTGAGGAGAGAGTAATCCCACAAAATTATGAGGTATTTGTGAGATAGTAAGTGAGGTGTTTTCTCCTAATAAAAGAGAGATTTTTGTTGTTCTTCTATTATTAGAGAGAAGTTGTATTCCCACATTACTTAGTAAAATCCTTCTATACTTGCCCGTGGACGTAGCCAAATTAGGTGAACCACGTAAATTCTTGTGTGTCGTTTCTCATTTATCTTGTCCCTTACCTTTTGTCTTGTCGGGTTTGCATGCTAACATCCTAACAGTGGTATCAGAGCCTTCTGGTTGGTGTTGTTAATACACAAAAGTTATTCGTGTATACGGTTACTATTCACCTATACGGCACTATTTATCCATACGGTACTGTTCACATACGTTGCTGTTGGCGTATATAGAAAGTCAGTGCGGTGATTAAATACAGTCTAGGAAGTTCTGTCTAAGGAGATTGGGTTTTAAGCGGGACCGTTTGTGACCCCTCCAATCTTTCCTGAGAACTTACTTAGTGAAGTATTATTCACACGATACTATTTTTATATACGTTACAGATCTGTGAAACGGTGATAGCTGAATAGATCTTGGTGAATACAATGGCAGCAAAGTACGAGATTGAGAGGTTTAATGGGAGCAATTTCTCACTGTGGAAAATGAGAATCAAGACAATCTTAAGAAAAGACAATTGCTTGGCAGCAATTGGGGATCGGCCCGTGGAAATCACTGATGATGCAAAATGGAATGAGATGGATGGCAATGCTATTGCTAACATACATTTAGCATTAGCCGATGAAGTATTATCAAGTGTGGCGGAGAAGAAAATAGCTAAGGAGATATGGGAGACTCTAACAAAGCTATACGAGTCCAAGTCTTTGCACAATAAGATTTTCTTAAAGCAGAGACTTTATACCCTTCGAATGGCAGAAACCACATCGGTGACTGACCATATCAACACAATAAGAACTCTATTTTCACAACTCACTACATTGGGTCAGCAAATAGAGGAAAATGAACGTGTAGAGCTTCTACTTCAAAGTCTTCCTGATTCGTATGATTAGCTCATTATCAACTTGACAAATAATATCCTCTCAGATTATCTAGTCTTTAATGATGTTGCAGCTGCTATCTTGGAAGAAGAAAATAGGCGCAAAACAAAGGAGACAGAAACAGTTCAAACCAAGCAGAGGCATTGTTGGTGTCAAGAGGAAGATCAACGGAGCGTGGCTCTAGTGGGAGTCAAAAGCAAGGGAGGTCCAAATCAAGAAGTAAGAAGGCTGTGAAATGCTACAACTATGGCAAAAAGGGGCACTTCAAAAAGGATTGTTGGTTTAAAAAGGGTATAGAGAATACTGCAGAGTCATCAAAATCTCAAGGATGTGTTGCCAGCACCTTAGAAGATGAAGAGCTTTTATATAGTGAAGTAGTGACAATCTCTACAGATAAAGAAGAGCTCACTGAGGTTTGGCTAATGGATTCAGGAGCAACATGGCGTATGACTCCTAATCGAGATTGGTTATATATATATAAACCTATCTCTGGAGGCAAAGTGTTCATGGGTGATAATCATGCTTTAGAGATTGTTGGCATTGGCACCATCAAATTGAAGATGTATGATGGCTTAATTCATACTATTTCAGAAGTGCAACATGTGAAAGACTTAAAGAAGAATCTTTTATCCATAGAACAATTTGATAGTCTTGGCTATAAGATCCGAACAGACAATGAAATTATGAAAATTATCAAAGGAGCGCTGATGGTTTTAAAGGCAAGAAAGATAATTGCAAATGTATTTGCATTAATGGGAGAAACACATCATGAGACAGAAGCATCAATTGCATCAGCTAGTCTTGCAGAAGAGAAGACAATGATGTGGCATCAAAAACTAGGTCACATGTCAGAAAAAGGTTTAAAGGTTCTTTCTGATCAGAAGTTACTCCTTGGGCTTACAAAGGTTACTTTACCTTTTTGTGAGCACTGTGTTACAAGTAAACAACACATGTTGAAGTTTGGCACATCAACAACGAAGAGCAAATGCATCTTAGACCTGATTCACTCTGATGTTTGGCAAGCACCGGTTGTATCCTTGGGAGGAGCAAGATACTTTGTATCATTCATAGATGACTTCTCTAGGAGATGTTGAGTGTATCCAATTAGAAGGAAGGCAGATGTGCTTACAGTCTTTAAAACTTTCGAAGCGCGGGTGGAACTTGAATCTGAAAAGAAGATCAAGTGTTTGAGGACTGATAATGGAGGAGAATGAGGAGAATATACCAGTGATGAATGGATAACTTCTGTCAATATGAAGGTATCAAAAGGCAGTTCACAACAACATACACTCCACAACAAAATGGAGTGGTAGAGTGGATGAACAGAACTCTATTGGAAAGAACAAGAGCAATGTTGAAGGCTGCAGGTCTAGGAAAGTCATTCTGGGCAGAAGCAGTCAATACCGCCTGTTATGTGATAAATCGATCTCCATCAACCGTAATTGAGCTAAAGACACTGATGGAGATGTGGACTGGAAAACCAGCTGATTATTCTCGATTGCATATATTTGGAAGTCCTGTGTACGTGATGTACAATACACAAGAAGTTAGCAAGCTGGATCTAAAATCCAGAAAATATGTATTCTTGGGATATGCTGATGGAGTGAAGGGGTATCGCTTGTGGGATCCCACTGCCCACAAGGTAGTTATCAATAGAGATGTCATATTTGCAGAAGGTAAAATGCAAATGGAAGAATATAATAGCATTCTAAAGGAGACTACAATAGTCCATGTAGAAAATACTCAGAATCATGCTTCTTCTAAAGTTGTACCAGAGCATGAAGAGCAAGAACAAATAGAGTCTGGAACTCCTGAAGTTCGGTGGTCGACTCATGAAAGAAGACCACCGGTTTGGCACTCAGAATATGTTACTGAAAATAACATTGCATACTGTCTTCTAACAGAGGATGGAGAGCCATTAACTTTTCATGAGGCTATTAAAAGCACAGATGTATCTATATGGATGACAGCAATGCAAGAGGAGATTGAAGCTCTACATAAAAATAATACTTGGGATCTTGTTCCGCTACCACAAGGAAGAAAGGCCATTGGCAACAAATGGGTGTACAAGATAAAGCGTGATGGCAATGATCAAGTGGAGCGGTATCGTGCAAGATTGGTGGTGAAAGGATATGCTCAGAAAGAAGGAATAAACTTCAATGAGATATTTTCTCCAGTGGTACGACTTACGACAATCAGAGTAGTCTTGGCAATGTGTGTTATATTTGATCTTCACTTGGAGCAGTTAGACGTGAAAACTGCATTTCTTCTTGGAGAACTTGAAGAAGAAATTTATATGCTCCAACCAGAGGGTTTTGCTGAAACAGGCAAGGAGAACTTGGTTTGCAGGTTGAACAAATCTCTATATGGTCTCAAACAGGCGCCGAGGTGTTGGTATAAGAGATTTGATTTCTTCATAATTAGCCTTGGGTACAACAGACTCAGTTCAGACCATTGTATGTATTACAAGAGGTTTCAAGAAGATTTCATCATTTTGTTGTTGTACGTGGATGACATGTTGGTAATAAGCCCCAACAAAGATCGAGTTCAAGAATTGAAGGCACAGTTAGCTAGGGAATTTGATATGAAGGAGTTGGGACCAGCAAACAAGATTATAGGGATGCAAATTTACCGAGACAGAAGTAAGAGGAAGATTTGACTTTCTCAAAAGAAGTATTTGAAGAAGATTTTGCGACGCTTCAACATGCAAGATTGTAAGCCAATTTCCACCCCACTTTCTATTAACTTCAAACTATCCTCAAGTATGTCTCTTAGCAATGAAACAAAGAGGATGGAGATGTCTCGAGTACCGTATGCATTAGCAGTGGGAAGTTTAATATTTGC
This sequence comes from Populus pruinosa, assembly GCA_026413675.1. NCBI lineage: Eukaryota > Viridiplantae > Streptophyta > Magnoliopsida > Malpighiales > Salicaceae > Populus > Populus pruinosa. The sequence continues at coordinate 18,085,334 of CM048608.1, read as the reverse complement.
CATGATATGTACAAGACTGGACATTCCACAAGCAGTGGGAACAGTTAGTCGATACATGGCAAATCCTGGTAGAGAGCATTAGAATGCTATTAAGAGGATCTTGAGATACATCAAGGGTACCTCAGATGTTGCATTATGTTATGGAGGATCAGAATTTATTATCAGAGGATATGTTGATTCAGATTTTGCTGGTGACCTTGAGAAAAGAAAGTCCACTATAGGCTATGTGTTCATAATTGTAGGAGGAGCTGTGAGCTGGTTTTCTAAACTTCAGACTGTTGTAGCATTGTCCACAACAGAAGCTGAGTACATGACAGCTACACAAGCTTGTAAAGAAGCAATATGGATGAAGAAACTTATGGAGGAGCTCGGGCACAAACAAGAGAATATTCTTTTGTATTGTGATAGTCAAAGTGCCTTGCATATTGCAAGGAATCCAGTGTTTCATTCAAGAACAAAACACATAGATATTCAGTATCACTTTGTTCGCGAAGTGGTGGAAGATGGAAGTGTGGATTTTTAGAAGATTCACATAAAGGAAAACCCAGCAGATACTTTAACCAAACCAGTCAACACTGATAAGTATATATGGTGTAGATCCTATTACGGCCTAACAGAAACGTAAGCAGCATGGAGATGGCAAGTATAGAAATGATAGAAGAATCACAAATGATCAAGTGTGAAGACTTGATTAACTCATCAAAGTCTTCAAGTGGGAGAATGTGAAACCATCCTAACATTGTTGACAAAGTCAACAATGTTTTGTCAACAATGTTAGGCACCAAATTTGTCAATAATGTTAGGCATAAATTTGGTGCCACCTACCTTGCTCTTGTCTTTTGCATGGATGTTTGCCTATAAATAGACAATGCATCCAAACATTATAAACACACCACAAGAGAGAAAGAAGAGAGGGTGAGGAGAGAGTAATCCCACAAAATTGTGAGGTATTTGTGAGATAGTAAGTGAGGTGTTTTCTTCTAATAAAAGAGAGATTTTTGTTGTTCTTCTATTATTAGAGAGAAGTTGTATTCCCACATTACTTAGTAAAATCCTTCTATACTTGCCCATGGACGTAGCTAAATTAGATGAACCACGTAAATTCTTGTGTGTCGTTTCTCATTTATCTTGTCCCTTACCTTTTGTCTTGTCGGGTTTGCATGTCAACATCCTAACAAAAAGACCATCACCAGCAGCGAAAGAGGACGAAACAGCCCTTTGAAGATCACACCGAGAAGCAGATCCTGAGAACTGCCCAAAAGACAAAGGAAACAAAGCCAGCTAGAGAAGGAAGGCAGCCCCCAAATTGGAGATTAAAATGGTTTTTTTCATGGAAATGCAGAACCATGAAGAGCATAACCTGCAATTTACAAAAAATAAATGATATAGAATTGCAGGTATTATAAAAATCCTCTTGTTTTGCTCTTCCCAAATTAAGTAAATCAGAATACCAAGTGAGACTCTTCGCATTCTGCCAACAGTATTGTTCCCGGTATAGTGGAGCCCTCAAATGGCATTATTTATGGTCGACATTCACTTGTTTATGCGAAGCCCTGATTTCGTTATCCGCCATAAGAGAGAAGTCCAATGGCAAGCAAAGAACAGATGGTTGTGGGATTCTTCTTCATCTCGGCAGAAAACACAACTGGGATCAGTTTGCTGGAACCAAAGCCTATCTCGGGTGCGAAGCTTCCCCATCACAGCCAACCACAGAATAAAATTATATCTGGGCATTGACCAAGGCTCCCAGACCACCTTTGCCCAAGAAACTGGATTACCTTTAAGCCGCAGGAAGTCATAAGCATTAGCTAAGAAAGGATGGTCTACACTGCTCCAAGTATACAGCAATGCAATAGCTTGATGCTGGCCTCCACAGTGTGCTATAAGCTAATCTTTGAATGAGATGATAGACTTCCATAATGGTGAGGAAGCTCGCTGTGGGGAAGCATCCCAAATGGAAAGATTAGAGAGATAATAATAATGAATCTACTGAATCCAAATGGAATCGGTTTTGAGGTGGATGTTCCATAAGTGTTTACCAATGAAGTTTTTGTTAAGTGCTTTGATTTAAGCATTTAAATATATATGTGGTTTGATAACTTACTTATTACATAGAGCTATTGATTTGTATTAATGAAGTTTAAAAGCAATACAAATAATAAAATAAAATAAAAAAAAAAACTTTTCTACTCAACTCAACTTTTATTTTAGTTTTTTCTCTGTTTTTCTCTTTATCTCGTGTATCTCAGTTATCAATGGTATCCTTTATTTATAACTAATATGAAAGATAATCTTCTTTCTTTAATCAATTATGCTGGATAATATTTTCTTTGGTTAGATATTTATCATTAACTTTTATCATGTTAAATCTGATAATTATCAATCATGTTATGTCCACGCTTAACAATCTCCTAATTAAACATAAATAGCAATAAATTTGTCTTTTAATCTTTAATACTAACTGAATTACGAAGTGAAACTTTACACAGCCCTACATTTCTCTAGCTACAATATCCTCCCTGTGAGTCTTCTCACTCCTTGGCCCGCAATGTTCATGCATAGTTGTCGAGGCATAAAGATTTTCTCTTCTCAATGGGCCATAAACAAAGGGAGTAGTGGAAATATTTTGAAACGGTTAAAGACAATCAAAACTGAGCATAACAAAAGGAGTTTGCATTCTTGGTTCTTGATTACTTTTCTCAAGTTTTTCTCATTGAATCATATGCTAAAAATGCGTGCAGCTTCTTTGAGATAGCTTAGTGATGAGTGAAATAGGCTTCAAATTTACTGTCGGGTTTATGTTTCACATTTCAGTAAGCCACTGAACTTGTCTTAACCTTATTATTTCAACATCTGTTCCAAGGTGTTGGGTCAAGGAGGTCTAGGAGGTCTTGAAAGCCTTTTGGGTCTGCCACATCTTCCATGTAAATTAAGAGAGATGCTTCCCCAGACAAAATCAACTAGTTTCTCAACATCTGCATTTACCCCTCTGATTTCTAAGCCAAATACATGATTATTGCTTGCCATGAATTTCTTGCATTTTAACTTCAAACGAGAAAGAAATGCTGCAGCTGGTTTTAGAACACTTCCATAACTGAATGTAGACAGCTATGTCTTTTTTCTTAATTGGAACAGTCATACTAGATTGCTACAATTTTGTTCATGTTGACGTCTACTTATGAAAGCAAAAAATTAGCTCTAAATTGTTGCGATACTTTGAGTGAACCAAAACTTGGATTGATTAATCTGAGTTGATTTGATGACCTACTAATTAACCCAGCAATCTAATGGTCTAGCTTTAAGGTGTTTAAGAAGGTGTTTGTGAGTATAATAACAATTGTTTTGTTAAAAGATATATTAAATATAATATATATTTTTTTATTTTTTAAAATTTATTTTTGACACACATCATAAATATATATATATATTAATTTTAACCAATGGACTGTAATCCCAAATGGGGTCAAGCCCAAGATCCTAAGTTGGATCTGAAACTTATGATCAATACCATTAAAACTTTTTAAACTAGGATTGCCAATGAACTCTCCTAAAATAAATAAATAAATAAATAAGTAAAAAACGAGGACTGCTGTAGCTCACAGCATTCAATCTGCAAGCTAACGTTTGCACGATAAGGTAACATTTTAATACCATAATGATTAAAAAAAGAGAGAGAAAACATTATAATATCATAGTCATGTCTACCAGTATTAAATTAAAAAAAAAGGTTAAGTATTTATTGGTGGTTCAGTCAACGCATAAATGCTGCATGAGGGACCAACTGAACCTGTGAATCGCATTTTTGTCTGATAGGAAACTTCCTTCGATGGTATGTTTTTAGTAAATATTTTTTCATTTCTTTTCCAGTACAAATAACTGATAAACTGAAAAAAAAGTTTAAATTTATAAACTTCATATGAAAAATATTTTTAATTTATAAAGTTAGTTGAAATATTTTATAAAAAATAAACTCACGACTTCTTCTGACTATTTCAACTGCCACTACTCTGTCACCAGTATGATGAAACCAGCCTAGAGAAACTACGGCAGAAGGGAGCAGCAGAAATCAAGAGGAAACAACCGCAATGAATCGACAGTAGGAGGAAGTTTCTAGCGGAAGGCTGGTGCTGAAAGTCCTCCTGGAAAGTGGAATTACAGCTGATGTAAGTCGGCATTCTGACGTGGGTTCCATGCAGCAACTAGATAGGATTCAAGGAGTATCTAAAGGAGAAGGAAAGTCTAGAAATAAGAGGTTAATGTGTAGTAGAATCACTGTTGAAGAGAGCAGCTCAAATCGAACAGAACTGCGTCTCTTTTCAAAACCTTAAACAATCACATCGTTGCTGCTACAATAGTTATCAGAGTCCATCTGCCTGGCAGGTTGATCTGGAATTCAAAAAATTCAGGGTCCTGACCAAGTCTGAAGAAGAAGAAAATTAGGATTACAGTTGGCAAAGATAATATCATTTAGAATCGGAATTACAGCTACAACCCCAGTTTTAAAAAAGATGAAAAAAAATATTATAATTTTTTTTTATTATTTATAATATATTATTTTTTAATTTTTTCATGTAAAATATTAATATCTACCTCAAACATCTTTTTTATTTTATTTTTACACGCAACTATATCTTTCGTAGTTTGTCCTCCTTTTTTTTATATATATAATTAGACCTTTTGTCCTTAACCAACTGTTCATTTCTCAATTATATTTCACACAATAAAAAGATTGATTGGGTCTCTAATATTTAAAGCATTTCACAGCTGGGTCCTTCTATGCACATTTTACGCAACAAAACGATGCCATTTTAAAAAATTATTTTGCACTAAAAAAAGAAACGCCGCCATGACAGTTTGAAGCAGCAACAAATAGAAGCCCCCTGGAGATTTCAGTGTGGGATAGGCGGGTACAGGGAGGTCCGAGCAGTTCGACCGCTCACATAGGTCACGGGATCTCTAATCACAAGAAAATTTGCAAGGAAATTTCAATGAAGGATGCCGGTTTCACCACAAGATAGGTATTATTCTCGCTTTGGAAGAGGACACCCTCATTGTTCCTACTGTGGAGAAGCAGTCCATTAGGTCCAAACTTGTTATGAGCTGTATGGATATCCAGCGGGCCACCCAGAGGCAAGGTATGGTTCAGGGCCAAGACGTTTCAGCAACAATAACAAGCCTGCAGATAATCATGTATCCAAAGACTTCTTTAAAGAAGACGGACAACTAGTTGTTCGGATTCAAAACCTCAATTAAGCTCTCATCATTTTTTGGCAACAAAAATAAACTCTTAAGCAAATGCCGTAACCAAGCTAGGTTTGTCTGAAGTCGCCTTTTGCCATTCGATCATTGATAGCGGGGAGAAATTATATTTCTTCATCATCTAAATTATTTTTTGCAATGAATACCTCTCCATGACTTGCAATCATACCTACATTCAAACCATTAAAATTAACCAATGGTGAGACTAAAAATTCAATATTCAATGCCAAGGTGAAATTAAAATAAATAAATAAATATATAATGCTAAGATTGTCGCTACCATCATTTAGATGTTCGTAAAAATTATAAGAATTATATGCCAAACCATGATAATAATAAAAAAAATTCAAACTCAATTTCAAAAAAAAATTATCTAAATTAGAAAAGCATAGCTTTAGGCCATATCCACCCAACACACAATGAATTTAAAAATAAAATTATTATTATTATTATTATTATTATTATTATTATATAAAAGTAAGAACTATACATTAACAATATAATTTAATAAAAAATACGCTTAGAATTTACTAAAAATCTAACAATATATATTTTTAGGTTCTGATAGCTATACTTCAACCATGGATTGGATCTTAACATGATTAGTTTTATTTTGACTTGAATTATAGTAAGTATTGATTTTTTATTTTTTTTTGTTTTGATTTTTTTTAAATATTAACATCGACTAAATTACCATATTAAAAATTAATCGAGTTAAAAATATATATTTTTTGCTTAAATAAAACACCGACAAATGATGAAGGTTACCTATTTCTAACCCAAGACAGCTAACCATTCAATCCAATGACTTGTCCGCTATTGACTAACGAGTCTTTGTATAAAAGAGAAAATGAATGTGCGCTGGCGATGAACTAACGACGTCCTTTTTTCTTTAAAGAGGGAAATAAATAAATAAAAAAAGTCAAGTTGATGGATAAAAGTCAACTACTTAATAGGACTCCAGAGGCACATCAGATATTAATTAACATTGCTTCAGTTTACAAGAATTAAAATATAAAAATAATATTTTTTTTAAAAAAAATCATTTTATGATACCTGTCCATGTGCACATGTATTTATATATTGCAATAATTAAGTAAGAGAAGTCTTTTTAAAAACCAAAGTGTCTATTGAACATGCTTTATGGTTGTTTATTTTTAAATTTGAATTATTTTTCATAAATAACTTTTAATATTGTTAAGAAAATATTCTAGATAAATATTCTTAATTATTTCTTAACCAATAAAAAAAATCAAGAAATTAAATAACTTATTGTACAATTATATAAACTCTATATGGATTTAAAATAAAACACACATTAAAAATCGAGTAATAATTTCATGTTTTATTCTTAAATTTCTTCTAAATAATTTTAATTAGAAATATATTTCATAAAAATAATTCAAATCAGTTTTTTTATTAAATGTAGTATAAACATTAAAAGTTAAAAATTGAACTTTTTAATAAATCAAGATTTCCACTTAATTGTGTAACAAGGTTTTAATCCAAGTTAAAAGTTAATTATTTCTAACCAAGCATGTTAATAACTATTCTAAGAATAAAATATTAAAAAATAACTCAAATCAATTTATAAAAAAAATCACCATAAACAAATTCTAATGCATATGCCTGATGAATTATTATGAATTGTTAATCACCCGTCCTGCATATATATTTTGGGCTCAACCCATTTAGGTTGTCAAGAGCAAGAGAGAGAGAGAGAGAGAGAGTAGCTGACATATACAGGAAAGGGGCTCGCTGCCTGGGACTATACACAGAGATACTGTCGTCTGCTCTCCCTCAGGTCAGCACTAACTTGTTTTGTTATTTGAAATGTTTACTGACGATCTTTTGGATTTGGTTTAAGCTCTGCAGACTTTAGGTGGTTCTATATAAGTTTATGCATTCTATCCATAAAGATTGCATACCTTTCCTCTGTAAAGCTAGGTATAGGGTGTACGTAGTTCCATTTTTATTTGTTTTCTTTTTAAAAATTAACCATTTTTAATTTTTAATATTTTTTCTTAAAAGAAGAACTAAACTAGATTAGGTCTGGCTTTTAATTAGAATCTAAGCAACTAAACAGGGAGAACAGATTTCAATAAGATTTTGGGGAAATGATGTAAATGGTCGTAAAGGGTGTTTTTTTTTTTAAAAATTATATTTTAAGATTTTATATAATAATTTAAGTTATTAAATTGATTTGATTTCGAGTTTTAATAATTAAATGATTATAAATTTAAATTTTATTATTTTTATTTATTTAATAAAAATAAAATATAAAATTATATGAGTACGTATAAATTTTAAAACTAAAATATTTTTATTTTAAAAATTATATTAATAAATAATATAGATTAGATATTGAAATTTATTTTATCTACTGCAAAAATTTTTTATAGTAAATATGAAAATTCGTGATTTTCAAAATCGAACTGTGTATACATTCCATTCATTCTTGGTTTGTTTCAGCCAACCTGCAGACTGGAAAGCCTAAATTCACTGCAAGGGCTTCAAACATGGAAAACGATATTGAACAGGCAAGAGCATCAAATATGGAAGAGCATAAGGCAAGTAGTCCAAACAAGGGAAAAGATATTGATGTGGGAAGTGCTTCAGACATCGAGATGGCTACAAATCCCGATTATTATAAAGAAAGAGAGAGAGAGAAAGCTACAGATATTTGGGCAAAGCTGGATTCTGAGGTGAAACAGATGTCCTTTAAACGGAACGGTTCCGAGTGCTGCATCTACAGGGTGCCCAAACCGCTTCGACACGTAAATTGGAAAGCCTACGCTCCACTACTGATTTCAATAGGTCCTCTTAACCGCGAAAATACAAGACTAGAGGCCATGGAAAAGGAGAAACTGAAATGTTTCAAAAAGCTTACTGGACGGGACGGGATGGATAAGAAGAAAATTATTGATATTTTGATCAGCATTGAGAACCAAGAAGAGCGTCTCCGACACTGTTATTCAGAGAAATTCAAATTAATCGAGAGCCGCGATTTCGTAAAGATGATCCTGCTGGATGCTGTCTTCATCATTCAGTTTTTGTTGGAGTCATATGATCATGATAACGGTCCTAAGAATTTTGAGCCCAGGATGACATTAGACATACGAGAAGACTTGATGCTACTTGAAAACCAACTCCCATTCTTCATTATTCAGGAAATATATGACCAGGTCAATCCCCCTAGCCAGGATGGTACAGCCATTCCTCTTCTTGATCTTGCAAAGTTTCATTTTGGAAAGCACAAGTTTGCACAATGGGGAGAAACCAGCCTGAGTGTAAAGGGAAGCAGGCATTTCACTGATTTACTGAGGAATTTGATGTTGAATGGAGCCATTCAGCGAAGTTATTATAGCTTGGACCCTACCATGCTGAAATATAGTGCAGTCATGCTGCGCAAGGCAGGAGTGAAGTTTCAGGTCACCCAAGACAAGTGTTTGGTCAACATAACATTTGACAAAGGAGTGTTGAAAATTCCACAGTTGGAAGTTGATCACAGCTTCGAACGTCTTGTACGAAATATCATGGCCTTGGAGCAGTGCTGCTACCCGCGTGAAGCTTACGTGTGCAGTTACATTAAGTTTATGGACCATCTTATCGACAGTGCAGAAGACGTGGGCTTACTAGTCCGAAAGGGAATCATTCTCAACCGGCTAGGTGAAGATGCCGCAGTTTCAAATCTGATTAACCATTTTTGCGAAAATATTGGTGACAATTACACTTGTTTTGGTGATATCTCTGAAAAGATAAATGAACACTACGAGAGCCACTTTAACCGTATGAAAGCAACCTTGAAACTTACATATTTCCCCAATATTTGGAGAGGTACGGCAACTTTTGCAGCAGCTATCCTGCTTATCCTCACTTTCATACAGACTATAGCTTCCGTAAAATCGGCATTCTAGGATTTTATCTTGTTTAGCTTTATTATTCCTACGTAACGATGAATTGGATTATTATTGTTAAAATTTGGGTTTGTGTAGTTCTGAACTAATAATATTGTAATGGAGTGTCGGAACATAAAAACATGATTCAGATTAACGATTACAAGCAAAATAAATTTGTAATATCATTTTAAAAATCAGGTCGAACTAAAAAAAAATTTTATTTAATTTTTCTACAATGTATTAAAATTAAAAAAAAAACAAGGGATTTGAATGTGAAAAATTAAAGAAATAATAATTTTGAAAATAATAATTTGATATGTAGTTAGCTCAATTCAAGATTTTACATATCCATTTTTATAGATTGATTGATAATTGAAGTAAAATAAATATTTTTTTATGTATAAAAAATAAATTTGATATCTTTTAAAACTAAGAGAAATAGATGAAATTATGAATAAATTAATTAAATAAATCTCTTTAAACCATTTTTATTTATCAAAATATATGAATATGTTAAAAATTAAAAATTATACAAGGCTAAAAAACCAACAAATTCAATATACTAAGGATTTATAAAAAGGGAAAATGCTCCCTGACTAGAAACAAACGTCCACTATGAGAACCGCTTTAACCATACGAAGGCAACCTCGAAACTTATATATTTCCTCAATTGGAGAGGTACGGCAACTGTTGCAGCAGCTATCCTGCTGATCTTCACTTTCATACAGACTATAAAATCTTTCTTGCAAGATTTTATCTTGCTTAGTTTTATTACTTCAACGTAATGATTGATTGGGTTGTTATTGCTAAATTTTTGGGTTTATGTAGTTCTGAAGTAATAATGTGGTAGCAAATTCTTGTTGTATTGTCCTAGAATTGATTTTGTACTTGTGCCCTGTGTTTATGTGGTAGTAATAAGGCTGATTTTCCCTTGTGATCTGGAATTGGTTTCAAAAGTCAGATTCTACTCCTATTAATACCCTAGGCAATTTTTTCCCTTAAAGTAGCTGAGAGCAGCCTTTGACATAGGTTAGGTAAAGATGCTGTCTACTTGATTATTAGTGAATATGCGTTGAGTGATGAGAAGTCCAATAACAACTTGTTCACACGCATACAGGCATAAAATAATAATTCAACTCAGTATATTTGCTGCAAGCATGAAACATTAGATTAATCATTAAATACATAGCACTGTGATTATTATAGTAGATGATTGGTGGAGAAGAGAGTGGAATGTGAAGATCTTTTAAAATAAAAGTCAGCCATGTAAGTTAGCTACTGTGTTGACCATCACTCTATATTTTGCTTTAGTGCTTGATTCATGCATGGTATGTTATTTCTTTACACATTAGGAGATGAGGTTGCTTCCAAAGAATATGCAACATCTAGTGGTAGGGAAGCCTGCCCAGTTTGTAAATAAGAAAGCACAAAGATGAAGTGTATTGTGTGAAGTAAAATATAGACCAATGTCAATGATGCCTTAAACATATCTTAAAATGTAATGAACTATTTTTAAATGTATAATAGTTAGAGCATGCATGCATGAATTGAGAGACAAAATTAACACCATACAAAATATCACTTTGTGTTAGTGTTAGGTACTCTAAGTCACTAACAAGTCTTAAAAAAAGAGTATGGATCTTCTAGTAAAGTGTCATTTGCTGACCACTAAATAAGCTCATTCAAGGATGTTAAGTGCATAGTGAGATTGTGAAAGGCCTTAGATGCGTGGATGATCTCAATCCCAAGAAAATGATGAACTAGTCCAAGATCTATCATTGCAAGTTATGAACTCAAAAGTTGAATGAAGTTTGTAATTAGAATAACAGAAGACACTTAAGAAGTATGTCATCGATATAAAGATGGATTAGTGTATCAGGATTAGTGTATCAAAATTAAAGTGAAAAATAAATAAAGGCGAGTATGCAAAGCTAAAAAAAATTATATTTTAAAAGAAATGCATTAAATTAATCAAAATTAAAGTGAAAAATAAATAAAGGTGAGTATGCAAAGCTAAAAAAAATTATATTTTAAAAGATTAGTGTATCAGGATTAGTGTATCAAAATTAAAGTGAAAAATAAATAAAAGCGAGTATGCAAAGCTAAAAAAAATTATATTTTTAAAAAAAAATATTAAATTAATCAAATCAAGCACGAACTGATTTTTTAAGACATAAAAAATGTTTTGGAGCTTGCAAACATGTGATAGATATTAAGGATTTGCAATTCCTAGCGGTTATTCCATAAGTATATCTGATTAAATTAGTCCACGTTGAAAAGCATTTTTTATGTCAAAGATGTGTATGAACATTTCTGAACTAGTGTTATGGTTATAGCCGGTTTGATAACCGGAGAGAAAGTCTTGGTATAGTTAAATTCATCAACTTGGTGATACCTATTCACTACTACTAAAGCTTTAAGACAAACTAGTGATCCATGGGTTTGGGTTTTAATTTGAGAACTCATTTAGAGTCAATGACATGCATGGTATTACGTAGTGGGAGGAACAATTTTCCAAGTTTGATTTTTATGAAGAGCCTCAAGATCCTTTTCTATGGCAGCCTTCCAGTCAGGGTGATATAAGGAAGACGAATGTTGTGCTGTTAAAATGAAATCATTGATGAAATTTTGAGGGAAGTTAAAACATATTTTGGATTGGACTTAACAATCCCCCTTTGTGATCTTGTAACCATGGTACGTGGAAGAGGTACCTTTGTACGTGGAAAAGATACCTGTGTAGATTGAACAAGTTGTGTGGTTGATTCCATTGAATTAGACATTGAAAGAGAGAAGTATTCACTACCAGAAAAATGGTGAAAATTAACTGAATTATTGACAGAATTTTTTTGATGGTAAGTTTTATAGACAAAAATAATTTCATTTTTACTTTTATCGACATATATCAACATGAATTATATAGTTTTTTATGAAAAGTTGTAATGGTATGATAATGTGGATTTTTTTCAAATGATTTTACTAATAAAATGGTTGAAGCATTCAAATTAGGATCTCTATATGAATTACCTAACATCCAGTTATTCTTTATCAATAGTCAATCTAACCAGTAATTCTATACAAATTATCCAACATCCATCTATTCTTTATCAATAGTTAATCTAACTGATAATTCCAAACCAACTAGTAATTTCATACTAACCAGTAATTCTATGCTAACCGGTAATTTTGTTAACCAACTGGTAATTCTATACCAACTACCCAACATCCCGATTATAATACCAACAATTTTTTCTTCTACTTCTTCCATATCAACATCTTATAAACAACTCATAACTAATAATGAAACTTTGAATTTAAAATGAAATGGATGAATCACCTATTGTCTGCTCGTGATGACCCAGTTTCTCCTGCCTGATGCCTTGCTTCTGAAACAACTTCTGAATAAATCAAATTGCACTATATTATTAATCCATTATTATTTTTTTTATGTGTCTAAATTTGAAGCACATATTATTTTTTATTTAATTGGGGTTTATACTAAAATTTTCATTTATTTATCACCTCATTTTCAACATATAGTTTTCATCAATTTTCTTCTTTTACTTCACTTAAAGAATTCTCCCATGAACTATTCCACCATTTATTTATTCCTTCTTTTCATATTCTTATGATGGTTCTTCACTTGTTCATATTTTGAATACTTCAAATAAGATAAAGAATATCATTTCTCAAACATAAAACAATTAAAGCCTCATTCCTATATTTCTTCATCCTTAATTACAAGTTCTTTTCTTCAAAATTATTCAATTTATTTCTTATTTACTACTTATATTCATTATTTCTATACTATTCTACCTCAATTTCATTGTGTTCACTACTTTTTTCAAAACCTCAAAATTCTCATAAGAATCCTAATTTAACAAAAATCAAGAATATAAGAAATTAAAGTAAATTTAATTGTCATTGTTTGATAACTTACTCAAATAAACCCAAAAACACTTCATTCAAGTAAGAATCTAAATTTTTCATGTTTACCAATCTAAGTTCTCCTAACTTTTCTTCTCCTCCTAGTGTGGCTAGCCCCCTCACCTTTCTGATATCTTCCTTCACTTAATTCTTTTTTAATTTAATGTTTTAAGTCTTTCAATCTTACAAGTTTCAACGCTCTTTCTCACCTTTTCTTGTATTTCAATCTAAGAAAATTTCTTTTAAATATTGTTCAAATTAAATGATATCATTTCATTTTATTTTATCCAAAATAATATTTTAAAATTGATCCGAGATGACTTGATGACTTATTAGTCGACTAGCAACCAAATGATGTAGGATTAAAATAATATTTGTTAGTGTAGTAGTGATTGTTTTTTAAAATATTTTTTATTATAAAATATAACAAAATTATATATTTTTTTTATTTTTTAAAATTTACTTTTGATATTAATACATTAAAATTATATTAAAAAATATTTAAATTTTAAAATTAGCTGTGATCTCAAATGAGGCCAAGCCCCGGATCCTAAGTTGATCTGAAAACTACGATCAATACCATGTCTACCAGTATTAAATTAAGAGAAAAGGTTAAAGTATTTATTGGTGGTTCAATCAACGCATAAATGCAGGCATGATGGACCAACTTAGCTTGTGAATCGCATTTTTGTCTGATAGGAAACTTCCTTTGGTGGTATGTTTTTAGTAAATTTTTAATTTTAATTTTTAATTTAATATTTATAATATATACAGTCTATATTCTTATAAATTATTTTTTAATGTAAAATATTGATATCTACCTTAAACATCTTTTTTATTTTATTTTTACACACAACTATTAGTTTGTCCTCTTCTCTTTTTTAAAAAAAAATTAGTGTTGTGAAAAAAAATTACAACCATCATTAATTATTATTATTTTATTTGAAGACATCAAGTTGTGTCCAAAAAACAAAAGACATTAAACAGAGAGCCTCACCGTTTTGTCCTTAACCAACTGTTCATTTCTCAATTATATTCCACACAATAAAAAGATCGATTGGGTCTCTAATATTTAAAGCATTTCACAGCTGGGTCCTTCTATGCACATTTTACGCAACAAAACGATGCCATTTTTAAAAAATTATTTTGCACTAAAAAAGAAGAAGCTAAAAGGGATAAGTTAAACAATGTATATACACTCACAATTTATTTTAGATTCGCAATGTAAATTGACCATTCTGTGCTGTCACAAAAAAAAAAAAAAACATTTAGCTCAAGCGTAATTTAGTCTTTTTCTTGGCGGTACAGATGTCATTGTCATGGAGGGCAATTTAATCTTTTCCTTGAGTGTACAAATGAATATCATGGTTAGCTCACATTTTTACCGTATAATAAAATTACTAAATTACATTTAAAAGTTATTTTTATTTAATTAGCATTACGGGACAGTTTTTTCTATTTATGCAGAGCTTATGATAATGGTAGTTTTTTTTTTCTTTTACTATCTATAGTCATACAAGTATAATTTATATCTAAAATATCCGTAATTTAAAGGGAATTTTAGAAAATTAATATAAAGGTTTCTTGAAATATAAGATATTAAAGTAAAACCATATAATTAGTTAAATTGAGACTCTAATTTATCTTGTGTTCAAATCCAACATATTAATTAGCCCACAAATTATTTGAATCTTAAATTGGGTTGCAAAATCTTGGAGTCTACAGTAGCATACACAACGCAAGCCATTGCATGAATTCACCACCTCAAGTTTAGATTTAAATGTGACCTCTGCTGTCTCATGGAAGAGTTGATCAATCATCAATCTTGCTTGAAATCCAAATCAATGGATCCTTTTCTTTTCCATGAAGAGTATAAGTTGGCTACATGAGGTTCAGCAAAAACAGGTCGCAATGAGTATCTTTTCATGACTTGCAAACATACCTGCATACAAATCATTAAAATTGACCATTAATGGTGATCAACCATCTAAAAATATAAAATAAAAATAATTTTATATAAAAAAAATACTTAAATTTTAACTGAATTCTAGTAATTTTAACATTGTTATGATTAAAAAAAAGAAGAAAAAACATTATAATATCATAGCCATGCTGCCAGTATTAAATTAAGAGAAAAGGTTCAGTATTTATTGGTCGTTAATCAATGCATAAATGCTGGCATGATGAACCAACTTAACTTGTAAATCACATTTTTATCTGTCAGGAAACTTCATTTGATGGTATGGTTTTAGTAAAATATTTTAAAGATTCTTTTTTTCTTGAGTATAAATAATTAATATACTTTAAAAAATTATTTTTAAATTTATAAACTTAATATGAAAAAAAAATTAATTTTAATTTTTTTAATATTTTTTTGAACAATAATCAATTCAGGACATCTTCTAAATATTTCAACTGCCACTGCTCTATCCCCAATATGACGAAACTAGCCTAGAGAAACTACAGCAGAAGGTGTTAGGAAATTCACATCTTTCATACAAGGATCTATATCCATTTTTCTATTGTAATACCTAATTTATAGGAAGACAACCTATAATGTAGTAACTAATCCCTACTTGTAGGAATGTTTAGAAGTCTTCTTGTATACATACATGATATGAACAATAAAAGATACATTCTAGCAAATTCAATCTCTCTTTCATCTTTTCATGGTATCAAAGTTGGACTAAGATCCTGATCCATCGCTGCACTCTAATCTATCATGTAGCATCTCTTATTTTTAGCCATGATGGCCGATGTTGAAATATCACCATCACCTTCTGTTCCTAGTTAGAAAATTGTCGATCCTAGCACACCAAGACACAGATTTCTGCAGATTTTTCTATACAAACCCCAAATCCCTAGCTCACTCATCATTCAAATCATCCGGATTTTGTTTTGATTTCAAAACTCTTGGATGGAGACAATTAAAGAACTATAACTTTAGCCTTAAATTTAAAAAACAAACTAGGATTTATAATGGTTCAATCAAAGTCCCTTAACAAAAAAAAACTAATCATGAAAATTATACAGTTTGGTTTCGATGCAATGATATGATTTATTCCTGGATTAGTAACATTCTTAGTCTAGAAATTTCAGACAATGTAATCAATTACTCTACTGCTTATGAAGTTTAAAAAAATTTTAATGAGCGATTGTCTCAAAGCAATGCACCTCATATCTTTGAAATTTAGTGAGATATTGCTTGTATTCGATAAGAAAAACTGTCTTTGTCTATTTCACAAGAATGAAGGGTCTATAGGATGAACGCAGCATCCTACTATACATGAAGCACAATAAAATCAACAAAAAATGATGTAATTTTTTATGAGATTAAATGATTCTTATAGTATTATTCGTGTACAAATCCTCCTAATAAATCCCTTTCCTTCAGTTTGCCAAACATATTCCTCCATCTCTCAATAAGAAAAGCGGCGTCTCCTAAGCTCAATGTACACTATAAGTGATTCTAGTGACATCGCCACCATGACAGTTTAAAGTAACAACAACAAGAAACTCACTAGAAATTATAGTGGAGGAAAGGCCTGTATAGAGAGGTTTGAGTAAAGGTGAGTAAAAAAAATAAAAAAATGATTATACTGAGAAACTTGGAAGAAAAATAACTAAAAAAATCAAATTATAAAAAAACCTGATTAAATTAATTAAAATTTTAAAAAAACTGGCCTATCGGTTTTATAAATTTAAAATTAAATAAAAAAAACGAACCGCATCCAAATTGTAAAAACTAGAAAAAACTTGAACTAAACAAAAAAATTAAACCAAACTGGTTTGAACATGTTTTTTTTTTTAAACCTAATCAAACTAAATAAAAACCGGTTAATTTAAACTGATTTTAATTTTTTATTAAAAATTTTTTTAATTTTATTATTTTTTAAATAGGTGAAACCGAACATATAATTACTTCTGGATCCGAGCAGTTCGACCGCTCATATAGGTCACATGATCTCTAATGACAAGAAAATTTCAATGAAGGATGCCGGTTTCACCAAGATAGGTATTATTCCGCTACGGAAGAGGACACCCTCATTGTTCCTACTGCGGAGAAGCAGTCCATTAGGTCCAAACTTGTTATGAGCTGTATGGATATCCAGCGGGCCACCCAGAGGCAAGGTATGGTTCAGGGCCTAGAGGTTTGAGCAACAATAACAAGCCTGCAGATAATCATGTGTCCAAAGACTTCTTTAAAGAAGACGGACAACTAGTTGTTCGGATTCAAAACCTCAATTAAAGTAGCTCTCATCATTTTTTGGCAACAAAAATAAACTCTTAAGCAAATGCCGTAACCAAGCTAGGTTTGTCTGAAGTCGCCTTTTGCCATTCGATCATTGATAACGGGGAGACATTATATTTCTTCATCATCTACATTATTTTTGCATTGAATATCTCTCCATGACTTGCAATCATACCTACATTCAAACCATTAAAATTAACCAATGGTGAAACTAAATATTCAATATTCAATGCCAAGATTATAGTGATGAAACTAAAATAAATAAATAAATATCCAATGCTAAGATTGTCCCTACCACCATTTAGATGTTTGGTAAAAATTATAAGAATTATATACCAAACCATATAATAAAAAAAAAATTCAAACTCAATTTCAAAGAAAAATTATCCAAATTAGAAAAACATGGCTTTAGGCCATATCCACCCAACACACAATGGATTTAAAAATAAAATTATTATTATTATTATTATATAAAAATAAGAACTATATGTTAAAAATCTAATTCAATAAAAAATACTCTTAGAATTTACTAAAAATCTAATAATATATTTTTTAGGTTTTAATAGCTATAATTCAGGTATGGGTTGGTCCTAACATGATTAGTTTTATTTTGACTTGGATTATAGCGAGTATTGATTTTTTTAATTTTTTGTTTTACTTTTTTCAAAATATTAACATCGACTAAATTACCATATTAAAAATTAATCGTGTTAAAAATATATATTTTTTACTTAAATAAAACACCGACAAATGATGAAGGTTACCTATTTCTAACCCAAGACAGCTAACTATTCAATCCAATTACTTGTCCGCTATTGACTAGCGAGTCTTTGTATAAAAGAGAAAATGAAAGTGAGCTGGCGATGAACTGACGACATCCTTTTTTCTTTAAATAGGGAAATAAATAAATAAATAAATAAAGTCAAGTTGATGGAAAAAAGTCAACTACTTAATTTCACTACAGAGGCACATCAGATATTGATTAACATTGCTACAGTTTACAAGAATTAAAATATAAAAATAATAATATAAAATCATTTTATGATACCGTGTCCAGTGCACATATATTTATACATTGCAATAGTTAAGTAAGAGAAGTCTTTTTAAAAACCAAAGTGTCTATTGAACATGCTTTATGGTTGTTGATTTTTATCTTTGAATTATTTTTCATAAATAACTTATAATATTATTAAGAAAATAATCTAGATAATTATTCTTAATTATTTTCTAACCAATAAAAAAAAAAGATCAAGAAATTAAATAACCTGTTATACGATTATATAAACTTTGTATGAATTTCAAATAAAACAAACATTAAAGATCGAGTAATAATTTCATGTTTTATTTTAAATCTCTTCTAAATGATTTTAATTAGAAATATATTTGATAAAAATAATTCAAATCAATTTTTTTTTTATTAAATGTAGTATAAACATTAAAAGTTAAAAATTGAACTTTTTAATAAATCAAGATTTTCACTTAATTGTGTAACAAGGTTTTAATCCAAGTTAAAAGTTAATTATTTCTAACCAAGCATGTTAATAACTATTCTAAGAATAAAATATTAAAAAATAACTCAAATCAATTTATAAAAAAAATCATGACAAACAAATTCTAATGCCTATGCCTGATGAATTATTATGAATTGTTAATCACCCGTCCTTGCATATATATTTTGGATTTTGGGCTCAACCATTTAGGTTGTCAAGAGCAAGAGACTTCGAGAGAGGGAGAGAGGGAGAGAGGGAGAGAGGGAGAGAGAGGGAGAGAGAGAGAGAGAGAGCGGGGCTGAAATATACAGGAAAGGGGCTCGCTGCCTGGGACTGTACACAGAGATACTGTCGTCTGATCTCCCTCAGGTCAGCACTAACTTGTTTTGTTCTTTGAAATGTTTACTGACGATCTTTTGGATTTGGTTTAAGCTCCGCAGACCTTAGGTGGTCGTATATAAGTTTATGCATTCTATCCATAAAATTTACCTTTCCGCTCTAAAGCTAGGTCTAAGTGGACGTAGTTCCATTTTTATTTGTTTTCTTTTTAAAGAACCATTTATATTTTTTATTTCCTCCACCACGCTCTCCCTCCCTCTCTCTCAAATATATTTTGTTTGGTCGCTTTATTGTTTTAATTGGACATGAATTCAATTCTTTAGCAGCTTGTAGGTATAGGCAGACATTAGTTGATGGATAAGCATTCTATCTGTGAAGTTAACGTTTTCCCTGTAAGGGTGCAGGGTGTATGTACTTCCATTTTTACTTTTATTTTTTATAAAAGAACTAAACTAGATCCGGTCCCTTTTTTTAACAGAATGTTTCGAGCAATTGAATAGGAAAAACCAGTTTTTTTAAGTGAATTGATAAGAAGCTCTAGATATTCAAAATCAATTTATCAATAGGGGATTTATAAAATCAATTGCTTATTTTTATAAAAAAAATATAAGAATATATTTTAATTAATCTCCAAATACATTAACCTGTCCCTTCCCTTTGATGGCTTTTTAGTCCTACATGCTGTCTTATCGTCTATAGAAAATTGTTTAATGTGCGAGGGGGGTAGGTATAATTATAAGATAAACAAACATTGTTTTCATTTTGGGGTCTACCTTCATCCACTTGAAATTTTTATCCTCTCATGTTTAGTGGGACGGAGAGCCAAAGATATTTGTAGGTTGATCGGTGATTTTTTTCTATGAAATATTATCCACAGATATAAATAAGATGGATCCAGGATTCAACATTAAAGGGCTAAAATGAAGATTTAATATTTTACAGGGATTATTATGTACAAATATACTTCATCTTTTAGAAATAATTTTAATGTTAAGGGACTTTCCTAGATCCGCCCTTGCCAGGCTTGAATCTATATACAATATCGCATTAAGTCCCTTAATTATAGCCACTGTCAAATACATTTGCGTAGACAATGCAGGAAACTTGGAGAGAGAGAGAGAGGGAGGTGCTGCAATATATATATATAGGAAGAGGCTCGCTGCTTGGGACCCTATATACAGACACAGTCCTCTGATCTCCGTCCTCAGGTCAGCACTAACTTGTTCTATTCTTTGAAATGTTTAGTTTTGGATTCGGTTTAAGCTCTGCAGACAATAGGTGGTTCCGTTTATTTTTATTTTTTAAAAAGTTGGTTTGCTTAATTATGTTTTAGTTATCCAGCATATATAAACATTTGTAATAAATTTTGTTGTTAATTTCATTAAACCTGCTGTGAAATGATCAGAGGTTCGACTTTAGATTTCTATGGGTATTAAGATAGCTACATAGCAAGACTTGATTAGCGGTGGTCAACAAGTGATTATCGTATCAATACCCATTGCAGTCACTTTAATACCCATACAAATTTATTTAGGAGAACTAGCTGCATATCTAATAAAAATGAGCAACAGTATTAAAAAAGAAATAAAACAAAAAAAAATTAGAGAAAAAAATCGATTGTACCCAAACAAGGAACTATAAGTTTTTTTTTTATTAAAAAAACTAGTAATAATGTGTTCAAGTGGTTTGTTGATGAAGTTTCATCCTGGCATCTCAAAGTCATCAAATGCTTTATTAAAAATATTTTATAATTATTTATTGTTTTCCAAGCATATAATGTTCAAGTTTATTATAGAATAACATGTTCTAGTTATCTACTAAAAGAGTTCCATCATCTTTATTGGAAAAAATTACAAACTAATTAAGAATACTTATATAAACCTGATGCTATAAAAGCATAAAACTGTTTTAAATTTGATTTTTATTTATGTCATAATTGTATGTATAAATTTTTAGCTAAATAGATCCGTATACAACACATGTAGTAGCATTTGATCAAAGCTAGATAGATCACCCAAATACTATTTTTGGGAAGCTAACATTTTTTTTTAATATTTGTTATTCATATAAAACTCATTAAATATTAAAAACTCCTAAGAAATTAGGCTGAATCCCTCGCCCTTCATATGGGCTTAATGATCCCGTATGGATCAAACTAAACATAAATAGGTTATCTTGCAAAATTCGAGGGAAACCACCTAAACATTTTCTGGCATGCATTTTTCTATAAATGTGATGTCTTAAATTTTGTTGTTAATGTCACTGGCTTGTTATTGAGTGCCCGTTTAACATTGAGGTTGTGTACGAGGTTGAGAGTTAGCCGTAGATATTAGTGTTTAGTTATATTAACATTGAGTTTCGTTTTGATAGGATACACCATAATTTGCTTTCGTAACTAAGATTTAACAAAAGCACAATTCTTGTGCTTTGCAAACAACAGCTCACTTTCCATTGTTCACGTTGCTGTTAACAGTGGAGAGGTGGAGAGTGAATTAATTCACTCTTCGCATAGCTCTGAAGAGAGTAACTAGGATCCGTATTAGATCCAAACCCGAAAACATCAGGAGAAACACTGACATGCTCGACGAACACATCTCCTTCGGAGAACTCACCGAGAGCGGGAATGGTGGTGGTGTAAGAGCCGAAGTTGGAGTAGCTCTCATCATTTACTTCATCGAAAGGTGTGTGATTTGAAGGTTGAATGTATTCAAGCATCAAGGCATTCATTTTATTGGTTTTGTGTTTCTCTTTCTAAAAAGTAGGAAATCAAAGAATCTCTCTCTAGAAATAGCCTAGGTTTGTTTGTTTTTGGATTCTCTCTATGCCCCCCCCCCCCCCCCCCCCCCCGCTCTTTTTTAGCTAAGCCAAACCAGGCCAAGGTGGTGACTTTGAAGAGATGCAGGATCCGTATTAGATCCAAACCCGAAAACATCTAAATCTAAATCTAAATATATTAAATTGGATTTAACTTATTAAAATAAAAAAAATCAAAAAATATTTCTCAGATATTTTATATTTTATTTAAAAAATTAGTATTTAATATTATCCAATGACACTACATAATTACATTAGAAAAAAATTACATGATGATATAACATTTGTAAAATTTAATTGCAATTTCAATTTTTTTTTCATAATGATATTTTGCCTGATATTATTACATACTCAAGAAATCATGAAAAATGTAGTTTTTGTCGGATGAATTTTATATGTAATAGAATTGCACATAATTTAATAAAAAAATAAAAAATAATTTATATAAATTATTGTTTCTTTGATGATGTAATAACAGTAGTTAAATCAACAATATTTCAATTAAAAATCATCAATATTAATATATATTTTTTTAGTTATTTTATAATTTTAATTTGAAAAGTATTTTTAATCAAACACATTAAACTATTTTTTATCAATCTCAACTTCAACTACAGTTTTAACAAAACATATATTTTTTCAAACCAACCTGAATTAAAAGTATTTTTTATAAAATAAGTTTTTCAAATCATAACCACAACAGCTATTACAATACTAAACATACTTTGAATCGAAGGTTTAACTTGATAGTACTACTAGTTAATTTGTTTATGTGTTGCTATCTTTTTGAAATTATTTTATTAAATTCTATGGTAATTAAAACAAATATTCTAATAAAATCAAATTTTTTAAGTTCTTTGAAGAAAAAAATCTATTTATTTAGTGAGAATTTATCTTTCAATTCATGTTTTTTTAAGAAAATATGTCATTTTTATTGGTATTGTTATTTTATAAATCAAACATAAGTTAATTTAAATAAATATTCAAAAAAATTTAATGATTTAAATCAATGAGAAAAAAATGTATTCCTTTAACAAAAACTCTCATTCCTCATTCATTCATTTCTTTTTTGTTATGAGAAAAAAACACATTTTGTTTTATTATAAACATGATTTTTTAAAATAAAAAAGATCATAATATGAAAAGAAAGACTTAATAAAAAAACATAAAACATCTTGCTTTAAAAATATCTATGTGACTATATAAAAAAAAAAAAAAAGAACAAATAATTTGTGAAAAATATATGAAACATTTAATAATAAAATAACAAAATAGATATTTTATTTTGATTTAATATTCATGAGAAATTTTAAAAAACCCTACATGTTAGGTTCGTATTTAATGATTCAAAAAGTAATTACTATAAAAATCTCTAATTTTATTTAAAAATTATGACAAAACTTCATATTTTTTAAACATCTTTTCCATAGTTTTATTTAAAGAATATCTAATTAAAAAAAATAAAGAAAGAAAAAAAATCCACATGTCTAGACTTTGAAAATTAGACCCAATATATTTAGTTTTTTAAACCCATATTGTTGATTTATTTTTTTTAAGTTACTAGACAACACATCATTCGCCTTTATTGCAATCAATTTTGGTCATTTATGGTGGTAAAAAATTCAAGGTAATGATATTTTGGAACTCAACTCAAATTTCAATATTTTTTTATTAAAAATCACATCAAAAACTTCAAAAAAAATCTAAATAACCTAATTTACAACTTGAAAACACCTCTAATCGGCTTAAATTCTCAAAATAAAACCAAATCTATATAAAAATCTATTTTTTCTAACATGATTAACATGCCACATCACCCTTATCGAACTCCTTTTTCCTAGATAAACACATTGGTATGAAGATTAATAATTTTTGTGGTTAGATGTTATTAATTGAAATGTTTTTCTTCTTATTTTTTCAGTGATTTTCTTCCTCTTCTATCAACTTACAAGGACCAAAACAATTTTTTTTTTTGAAAAAATTAGGAAAATGAAGTTTAGAACCAAAATGTCAACATAAAAAATGATAGGGATCAAAGAAGATAAAATCTAGAAAAGTAAGAAAATAAAATTTAGGAATGAGATGTTAAAATAAAAAATAATAAGGATCAAAATAGAAAAACTTAAAAAATGCACAAACTAAATGTATTTTAGCTCACACTAGGAATAATAACATTAACACAATACCAATCCATGGTGCAAATGTAAGTTTAAAATCAATGAAACCGTAAAAAAGGGATGCCTTATAGTTTCTTTTGCAATGGTATTTAGTTATAATGCAAGACTTGATTATAGGTATCAATATACATTGCACTCATTTTACTCATATTAATAAATTTTGAGAACTACTTACATATCTTCTAAAAATATAGCAACAATATTACATAAGAAATAACAATAATTAGGGAAAAAATTTAACTAGTAGTAATATAACATCATCCCTCTATAGGAGATACAATTTTGATAGAATCTTATGAAGTGGTGAAAAACCTTAGAGTGAAATTGGGCTTTTCAAGGCTGTAATATTGGGCCGGTTTACGAGCTTTTCTACAAAACAAGCTTTTTAAAGATATAAAAAATAAAATAAAAAATAAATAAAATTGGAGGGAGTGTATATCCTTATTTTATGTCTTTTTTCTTATGATTTTGTTGAATGATTTTTTATGATTTAAGAAATTATTGAGTGGTTGATGGTGGTTATAGAAATTGTTGGATGGTTGATGGAGTTTTAGGAATATTTAGAAAAATAAGTCATTGAGTCGCTATACCATGCTCGTTATTGGTGGAGAAATATGAGCAAAAAACCATTGGTGGTTGTACCGTTTGGATCTCCCCTAGAACTGGACTTCCCAAACTCTACATAATTTTCACAACAAGTGACAAGAGTTGCAGCTCAAAATCAACTCATGTTCATAATTCTTTAGGTTATTTAATATTATACCAAGTAAAATCAAAATCTCATAATTACTAGCAAAACTCATATATACAAACCTCCATGAACTATTAATGGTCCGACCACATATAATGTAATGCTGAATGCTATGCTTTAAACTACTGCCAAACTGTAGGAAAATACGTAGTTTATAGATTCCTGGTAGAAGACACTTTATAAACCTTAGCTATTTACATCATTTCCCCAAAATCTTATTAAATCCATTTAACATAAGATCAGTCTAAAATCTCTGAAATACCATGTAAAAACTCTGTTGAGGGCGTGGATGAACGGGCTTACCTTTGTAATATAGAGTTAATTAATATAAAAATTTTAGATTCAAATGATAATTTGTTATTATCTCAAATCTTAGGTGGTGTGTAATTAATAAGAAATTTAAAATTATTTTTGTAAATCTAATTTTATTGTTAATTTTGAGTTGAAGTATTTTATTGACATAATATTACAACACTTGCAAGATCATGAGTGTTGTTACTTATTTTTGGATCTCATGTGCTGATAGAGATAGTGTATATTTCTCTTGAACCAAAAGTAGGAGTTTTTAGTTTAGGGTTGCTAGGAAATTGACCAAATCAGAGAAGAAATAAATGTTTTTTGAATCCTATTTCAATCATCTTCTGCTCTCTTTATCCTTTTTTTTTGTTACTGAAATTTATAAGATTTTTAGGCTAATTAGGAGTCTTTATAATGCTAAATTCATTTATTTTTTATTCGGTCTTTAAGGTTACAAAAATCCCTTAACATTTATATTGGAAATTGATTCTACCACTATCATAATTACATTGTAAACCAGCTTTGTTTCAAACTTCGATCTAGATTTTAGCTTGGTTTCTTGTAATATCTAATCCTAACTATATTATTTCACTCATAACATGTTAAAGAATTGATTTGCATATTTAGTGGGTCCTAGGATCCACTGTTCTTAGGTCAGACTTTTAATCATATCGGGATGCTTAGTATTATTAGTTTTTAAATTAAATTACGAGATTTTTTTTTTTATTAACCAAATTACTGTTAGATTCTGTTCTTTAAAATTATTTTATCTTATTTTGAATTGTTCATCAAAGTTATAGTATCGAATACGTAAATGAATTTGAAATTTTGAATCGCTTGATTTTAATATGAAAAACTTAAGATATTTCCATTTGAATATCTAATATGAAAACAAAGAATTTTACTGTAAAAAGGTTTGACTCGAGCTTGCAAGTTGAAGGATTTAATTATAAGATATTTAAAGTTTGAAGACGAATTATATGCTAATGTGATATATAATAATACTGAAATAAGCGAGTTTGCTAATGAAATCGGAAGAAACTTGGTTGGATTTGAAAAAACAGAAGGGATCAATTTGCAGACCAATTACCTTTGCCTTGTGTTTCAGCAACAAACGATGCCGTCATTCTTGAGACAAGACGGCGCCGTTTTAAAACAGCCCCATTTTGAATTATAGAGCATGGTACTCTAGACTAATTAAAACAGCCCCATTTTGAATAGGGAAGAAGAAAAGGGAGAGAGGGAGACGCAAAGAAAGAGTGAAAAACAGAGAGAGCTAGCACTAAACGAGAACGAGAGGGAAGATTATCTCTAGTCTATCCTACATTGCTAAAAAGGGTTCACAAAATCTAAGGGTTTTTTAAAACTCCTAACGGAAAAAAAGAGGAAGGTGTTTGCACTTCATCCACTGCATTAAAACAAGCAGGATCTGCAGGTATAATTTCCATTTTTCTGCTGCCTTGCTATATTTAAACTTGGCCTCTGTTTTCTTTTCCAAAACCTGTTTTCTTCTTTTGCTCTAGATGTTCAGTTTCTGTTTGAACAAAATGTCTTATGCTTGCCCATTGTTACTTCCATGATTTGTAGTTTGGGTATTATGTACGTTAAAGCTGCACGCTCTTTTCTTGATTTATTACTGTGAGAGACCGTGAGTTTTAAAGGTCTTCATTGTATCTTCCTCCCTCTGCCCGAGTGTCTCCTTGACATGGAACGTTGCATAGGAATGGTAGTGGCTTAGAAGCGCAGTTTTTATACGGGGAGGAAAAAGAGAAAACAAAGAGAGCAGGGGAGACGGAGAGAGTCCAAAAACAGAGAAGAAAAATAGACAGGAAAGAAAAAACAGAGGGAGGAAACAACGAAATATAGAAGAAAAAAGGAAAACAGAGAGGAATGGAAAGAGAGAGAACCGAGAGAACAAGAAGAAGGTTTGAGAGTAAAAATAATAGGAAACAACGAAAGAGAGAGGAGGTTAACTTCAATCTATCCTACCTTGCCTCCATTTTTTCTTTGCTGCAAGCAGGAGCTGCAGAATGTCACAGGAGAAGTTTTTGTTTCTAAACAAAGCTTTTGGCTAGTGAAGAAAGTATATAACGTGAGGGAAGTTTTGGGAGGAGAAAGTCAAAAGGGCATGAGGGAAATTCCTTTTCAGGCGGGGTGGTTTTCTTTGCAGACTCTTAGATCATGTTTTTTACGAGATAGCTGGCCATTTGTTTCTTTAGTCCTAGTCTTTAATACATGGTATAAAAGCATGCCCCTCAAGTTTCTTTACTTTCACGAGCATGACAGTTTTCAAGATTAGGATAGCAGAGGATGAGTCATGGGTCACAAACACAGTCGTAGGATTTTGAGTTCTTAGTTTAGAACTTTAGCCCCCACGTGAAGAACTTATTCTTGTGATGGTTTGCTAAGTTCAACTGTGATGCTTGTGTTTAATTGCTGTGATTAATTGTCGGTTTTGAATTTAAAATGTTAATTTCAGAACTTTGGCTTCCACATGTCGAACTTATTTTTACGATGTTTTGTTAACTTTAAATATGATGTTGGAGTTTAAATTGTTCTGATAAATAGTGTTTTAATCAAATATAAAAGTGTTTTTTTACTATATATATGCCTAATATCCTAATATATTTTGAATTTTTTTTTAAAATATTTAAAGTTTAAAAGAAAATATGTTTTAGTATTGGATTTTTTAAACGTAAAAAAATTATTTTTTTATATTTTGGATTTTATAACATATTTGTAAAACTTTAAAAGGTATTCACTAATATTTTAAAAAATATAAAAATTTTATTTTTTTGAAGAATTTATCTATTATTCACCGTTAATGTTTGGATAAAGAAATCTCAAATGAGTTAATATCCAAAATATTATTAAAAATAATTTGTTATTATTCACTATTAATATTTAGATAAAGAAACCCCAAGTAGTTAATATCCAAAATACTTTTATAGGAATAATAAGTCATTATCCCCTAATAATATAAGGGGAAAAAAACCTATGAAAGGTAAATGTCTAAAATATTGTTAAGAGTAATTTAACTTGTTTATTTTTAACATGAAAACAGATTTATATCCAAAATGTTATTTAGAATAATTTAATTGCACATTCTTGAAAGAAGCCTCAATTATAATTAGGAACATTTTAAATTTTGATTCCACGGTTTATAAGTTATAAAAGTATAAAATACTACGACAAAAATGGACATTTTAAAGCACCTTGAAATTCCTTATATTTCTAATTTAGTTTTTCTTTTCTTTTCTCTTCCTTATAATATATGAGTCGCGAACACTCAAAATACTAAGTGAAAAATAAGTTTTTAAGCATATGAATCTTCTTAAATTTCTATCTTAATTGTCTCTTAATTTATAGATTGTAAATATATTTCAAATTAAACATAGATTTCAAGATATTTGCACTAGTTCTCTTTGCCACTTTATTGACCTATCTAAAGGTATAATCCATATTGGTTAAGGGTTCTTTCCCTTAGACTTTTAATCCAAGTTTATTTATTATAATAGACTTATCCTAGAAAAACTGATGGAATTAGAGAACATCAACATTACAGCAGTTAAAAGGCAAACCAAACACCAAACAGTTTATTTTAGATAGGGTGTACTAGAGATATTAAAACCTTCCATTTATACAACTAGTTCCTTGCCTTACAATATCTAAAAGACCAGTTAGGTTTTCTAGTAAACATGATATTAGGTGATGACTCTATTTTTCACAAAACAAAGACTTTAACATCAATCCCCCACTCTTGAAAAGATCGTCGCGACGTCGTGCTATCGCGAGGATACGACAATAAGTTCAAAACCCTCATTCTTTCTAATTAAATTAAAATTTTAACACAAGATATATTAAGGATGATTCCTTGAATCATGCTACAGATCCCATAAGTCACAAATCTACCAATAATTAAGCATGTAATAGCTAGGAAATAAAAGGAAAATTGTTTGTGTATGTTAACTTTGCTTTTTTAAAGGAAAATTGTTCGTGGATGTTAACTTTGTTTTTTCAACTTTATAACCGTTAGGAGCATATCCCTAACTTTAGCTTTCCTTTTTAAGAATAGATTATGCAGACTTTGTACATATATAGAATACTAATATCTGTATTAGAATAATTCAAGTGAATGCAATAAAATATTCTTCTGTAAACAAAAGACAAAACAATTTGTGCAATATTCTATATTTAATAAAGTAGTTATGGCTCCTGCAAATTTCAAGTGAAATAATGTATAAAAAAATTAATATAAAATATGTTTTTTTTATCATTTACCTAATAGTTTTAGTTTTAATAAAATATTAAATGATTGATCAAGAGTAATTACAACAGTTCATATGAAATTTTTCTATGGATTTCTTATAGCATTGGTCTAAAAAATTACACGGATAAATATAGTCATGGAGTAGTACGGCAAAATGTGCTTTGATTTTGTGAACATAGAAATCACTATATTAGTTAGGTAAAAATATATCTTAAAAAAAACAAAATTAAACTATACATTTTTTACTTAACTCAATAGTTGAAGTTATTAGATAAAATTTTTTGAACTTGAAATTTGTATAATTTCATACTAATTCATTCTTAATTTTTATCAAATAAATAAAAATAATATGAATTGAATTTATGATTACTTGATTAGTAAAATTCTAATATCATATTAAAAAATTATCTTAATTTAATATTTTAAATTATTAAATAAAATTAAAATATAATTTATATTATTTTTTAACTAGATTTATTGCACACAGACTGATAAGGGATAAATTTACTGCAAGGTCTACAAACATGAAAAACGATGTTGAACAGGCAAGGGCATCAAACATGGAAGATGCTGAGTCAATTGCTCCAAAAAAGGGAAAAGTTATTGATGTAGGAAGTGATTCCGACATTGATGAGGATATTAACAACGCATGTGCCTCAAATATGCTAAGGTATGCCAAGTTAAGTGCTTCAAACAGAGGAAAGGATACAGCAAGTGCCTCAAGTATTTCAAACCCGGAACTCAAAATTGAGATGACTAGCAGGATTTTGGAACAGCTGCACGATAAGATGGAAGGGATGACCTCTCAACAGGAACGGGCTGATTGCTGTATATACAGGGTGCCCAAATCGCTTCGAGGCGTAAATTGGAAAGCCTACACTCCACTACTGATTTCAATAGGTCCTCTTCACCGCGAGACTAAAAGAATACAGGCCATGCAAAATCATAAATGGAGATGTTTCAAAGAGTTTACCGAACAGGATGGGATGAATGAGGAGAAAATTAGGGATCTTGTGATCAGCATTCAGAATAAAGAGAAGTATATCCGAGTCTGTTATTCAGAGAAATTCAACCGAATCAGTAGCTGTGATTTCATAGAGATGATCCTCCTAGATGCTGTCTTCGTCATTAAGTTTTTGGACGAGTATAAACAGCCTAAGCATTTTGAGCCCAGGATGTTGTTTGACATACGAGAAGACTTGATTCTTCTTGAAAACCAACTACCTGTCTCCATCATTTGGGATATATATCATGAGATCAATCGCGATCCCCGAGATGCAACATCGGAAGATGCAACATGGGAGTCTTTTCTTGATCTTATTACCTATGCTTTTGGAAAGCACACAGGCGATCTTGCTACGTTTCATTTTGAAAAGCACAAGTTTTCACAAGTGGCGGAAACCAAACAGAGTGTAAAGGGAAGCAAGCATTTCACTGATTTACTAAGGAGTTTTATGCTGAAGGGATCCATTGACCGAACTTATAGTTTTAATCCTATCAAGCTGAAATATAATGCGGTCATGCTTCGCAAGGCAGGAGTGAAGTTTCAGGCCACCCAAGACAAATGCCTGGTCAACATAAAATTTGAGAAAGGAGTGTTGAAAATACCACGCTTGGAAGTTGATCACAGCTTCGAACGTCTTGTACGAAATATCATGGCCTTGGAGCAGTGCTGCTACCCGTTTGAAGCTTATGTATGCAGTTACATTAAGTTTATGGACCATCTTATCGACAGTGCAGAAGACGTGGGTCTGCTAGTCGGAAATGGAATCATTCTCCACTGGCTAGGTGACGATGCCGCAGTTTCGAATGTGATTAACAATTTTTGCGAAAATATTGGTAACAATTACACTTGTTTTGGTGATATCTATCAAGAGATAAATGCCCACTATGAGAACCGCTTTAACCATAGAAAAGCAACCTTGAAACTTGTATATTTCCCCAATATTTGGAGAGGTACGGCAACTGTTGCAGCAGCTATCCTGCTGATCCTCACTTTCATACAGACTATAAGTTCCGTAAAATCGTTATAATGATTTTATCTTGCTTAGTTTCATTGCTCCTACGTAATAATGGACTGGATTGTTATTGTTAATTTCCTTTGAAAAATGTTTTTTAATTGTGAGTTTGTGTTGTTCTGAACCAATAATATTATGGTAATCCACAGATATTTTTTATGAAAGCTAGCAATTTAGACTGCAGTTTTATCCATAATCCAAGCTCAATATTACCAAATAAATTAAATTTATTGGATATGAGCCCAAATTAATTTAAAAACACAATCCAAATACATTTCATGGTTCTTACTTATAGAAAACAAATTAACTAAGGATATTTTAAGTAATTTTCATTTTAATTTTTCAAAAATATCCTTTAAATAAAGGATATTTGAAATAAATTCCACATAACTTGTCTATAAGTAGACAACAAAGTCACCAAATCAAAGACACAAGCATAAAAGCATGGATGACAAGCAAAGAAGACACAAGAAAAAAAAAACAAGAAGAAGCAGAAGACATAAGGACAACAAATACAAACTAAAGATCAAATACAAATATTTGAAAGTTAAAAAAATTCAAGTCTATTAAAAAAGTAAATGATCAAATAAAATTAAGATATCACACAGTTATAAATGCTTTTTAAGTATTGTGTCCATCATATGTCTCTTGAAATGGAGGAGCCGAAAAGATCTATCATGAAAAGAAATGTGTAGATCACCATGGTGATAGACCAATTGAAAAAACAAAACCCCCAAGTTGAAAGAACCCAAAGGATCATAGATCTTTATAGGAATAATACTCATCAAGATCCTTTATAAAGTGAAGATTCTCCTAAAAAGCAACAAAAACAAGAGCAACATGATCGAACAATAGTATAAAATGCTATAAGGGACACTAGTGGATCATCATTAGGCTCTCTTATTCTGTAACAACTATCATATATGATTGTTGATACTATTCTTAGTCTTCTCTTGTGTATGCTAAGTCATACACTAAGCATATCAATGAAATGAGGATGCCATCAGACTATCAACCTCTAAAGTTTCAACAATTTAAAGGTAAAGGCAATCTAAAGCAATATATTGCTTATTTTATGGAGATTTATAATAATAAAGGAACCTAAGGAGACCAATGAGTGAAGAAATTCATATAGTCTCTAAAAGGAGTCGCTTTTGACTTGTACACTTGTACACTGAGATTTTTAATTAAAAGATAAATAGTTGGAACCAATTAAAATGAGAGTTCTTGACCTAGTTTTACAGCACTCGTTAAACTATAAGCTTGCTATAACTTGCCTATATTAAGCAAAAGAAAGAAGAGTCAGTCTTGGATTACAATGAGAGATTGAGGAACTTAATCCTTAGCTAGGAGAAGTTAAGTGAAGCCTTCTCCGTGGACATGTGTGTCGAGCGAATGTAGTGGGAATTGTTATTAAAGATGTTTACAGGACAATGGGGATGACTGAATGTCTCCTTACAATGCTAAAGAGAAGTCTATTCATTATATATTAACCTAACGACAGCTATACAATCCTATATAATAGGAAAGATGAGGATACAATTAATGGCATAATTATCCTGCAGCTATACATTAACAATATTACAGTAACAGAAGAGATTGCAATGTATATTATAGAGAATCATGAGATTCTCCCTTATCACCCCCCTTCAAGGTGAGCATAGGAGAAGGGAGAACGCTAAGCTTGCTTTGAAAGAGCAAAAACTGAGGCTTGGTGACTCCTTTGGTAAGCGAATCAGCAAGCTGCAGATGGGAAGGAACAAAGTCTATTTTTAAAGAGCCATTAGCGATAAGTTCTCGGACAAAGTGATAGTCAATGGCAATATGTTTTGACCAAGGGCGAGTAACAGCATTAACAGCCATAAAGATTGCACTTTGATTATCACAAAGAATGCGGGGTGGAGCTGGAAGTGGAACCTGAAGTTCTCGAAGGAGTTGAACAAGCCATACAACATTAGTGGTGGCTACAGCTAAAGAGCGATATTCGGCTTCTGCACTTGAATGAGAGACAGTGCTTTGTTTCTTAGAGGATTAAGAGATTAAATTAGCTCCAAGAAAAATAGCATAACCGGTTGTAGAACGACGTGTATTAGGACAACCAACCCAGTCCGTATTAGAATAGGCAAGAAGATTACAATTGGATACTTTATGCAGCTAAAGACTATGATGAACTATGCCTTTAACATAGCGTAAAATACGCTTGAGGGCACAAAAATGATCGTCGGTGGGAGCATGCATAAATTGACAAATAGAATTAACAGAAAATGATAAATCTGGCCTGGTGATGGTTAAGTATTGAAGAGCACCGGCTAAAGAGCGGAGCAGAGTTGGATCGGAGAACAACTATCCTTCAGCTAATAAATGCTGACCAACAACAAAAGGTGTGGAAATCGGTTTGGCATCAGTCATCGAAGCTCGTTGTAAGAGATCAAGGGCATACTTTGTTTGACTAAGAAACAAACCCTTTTCATTAGGTTGAACTTCCTCCCCAAGAAAATAATAAAGATCACCCAAATCTTTCATGGAAAATTCCTTGGAAAACCGAGTAATGAAGGTGTGAATTAATGAAGAACTACTGTCAGTAAGCACCATGTCATCAACATACAGAAGTAAGTAAACAGTCCCAAGCTTAGAATGATAAACAAATAATGAAGAATCAGCCGGACTGGAGTGAAAACCAAGTGTATGTAAGAAAGAGCCAAAACGATGGAACCAAGCGCGAAGAGCTTGTTTCATGCCATACAAAGCACGTTTTAAGCAACAGACATGCTGAAGGAATAGGGGATTAGTGTAACCTAGAGGTTGTTCCATGTATACCTCTTCATTGAGAAAACCATGAAGAAAAGCGTTGTTGACATCCAACTGATCTAAACGTCATCCAGAAGCAACTGCTAATGATAATATGAGTCAGACTGTAGTAGGACAAACCATAGGATTGAAGGTGTCGCCAAAGTCAAGACCAGGAACTTGAGAGAAACCTTCAGCCACAAGGCGTGCTTTATGTCATTCAATAGACCCATCCGGATAAGGTTTAACTTTGAAGATCCAACGACATTAAGATTGAGGCCGGGGAACAAGAGTCCAAGTACCATTTCTTTTTAAAGCAAGAATCTCGTCATCCATGGCTGAAAGCCATTTAGGATTCTTTGCAGCAGACGTAAAACCCTTGGGCTCTTTGGTAACAAGAAGAGCCTGAAAGAATTGATTGGAAGACAAAACAGTCAAAGCATGATGCGACCATGGTTTGAAAATACCAGCCTTCCCCCTGGTAATCATGTGATGACGGTTGGCGAGAACAGGAGAAGGTAAAGGCATGAGAGAAGGAACCCTGGAATCCACTAGTGTAGTGGCGGGGAGAGAGTTGCAGAAATAAGAACCTGTAGTGAAGAAGAACTCAAGGAACCTGGAACATCACTACAAGGCAGACATGGTGATTGCATAACAAAAGAGCACGATAAAGAGTCACAAGAAACATCATGAGAAGAACTAGGAACATAGTCTGCACAATCTAAAAAACAAGTATAGTTAATAATGGACTGTAGAGTAGGAAATGAGGCATCAGTATAAAGAAAATGATGTTCATAAAACTAAACATGTCGTGAAACATAAACACAATGAGTCTTTCGGTTTAGACAATAAAAGCCTTTATGAAGAGTATTGTAGCCTAAAAATACACATGGAGCGGATTTTGGAGGCAGTTTATGGGGTGAGTAATCTTTTAAATAAGAAAAGCAAAGATACCCAAAAGTATGAAGCATAGAGTAATCAGGTGACTTACCAAACAAGATTTCATAAGGAGTTTTGCCATTAAGAGACAATGATGGAAGTCGATTGATGAGAAAAACAGCAGTGGAGAAGGCTTCGACCCATAACAAAACTGGCATATGAGCATGAAACATAAGGGTAAGACCTGTTTCTGTGATATGACGATGTTTGCGTTCAGCAACACCATTTTGACTGGGGGTGTAAGGACATGTTAAATGAAGAACAATACCACAAGAGTGCAAGTGAGAGCGAAATTTATTATTTGTAAATTCCGTTCCACCATCACATTGGAAAGATTTTATTTTTGTGGAGAATTGAGTCTCAATATAATGTTGTAAATTAACAAATATATCAAAGAAATCATATTTGTGTTTCAAAGGAAACATCCAACTAAATCTAGTACAATCATCAATAAAAATAACATAATATTTGTATCTAGTAACAAAAGATACTGGTGACGAACCTCATAAATCACAATGTAATCGATCAAATGGCATGCTACAATGTTCATTTTTTTAGAGAAAAAGGTAAACGGTGGCTTTTGCCAAGTCGACAACCAACACAAATATTGGAATTATTCGGCAGTGATCTGTCACTATAAAGAATAGACCCTAATCTGGAAAGAGAAGAAATAATATGATAATTAGGATGGCCAAGGCGTGCATGCCACAACTCAGCAGAGGCACGCTGTTTATAGGCAGACAAAAGTGAAACAAGAGCATAATGATTTTGATTGAGGACATAGAGACCATTCTCACATCGACCAACCCCCAGCACCGTTCCTGTGACGTGATCCTGTATGATAAGACGAAGAGAATCAAAGATTACACGATAATTAATTTGTTTGGTAAGCTGACTGATAGAAATAAGATTTTTCTTAATGTTAGGAACAACCAAGACATTAGACAAATGAATGAAATAGTGAGGAGCAACTGTGGAAACAAAACTAATGTGAGAAATAGGCAAAGACTGACCATTACCAACCATCACCCTTTTATTACCAGAGTAAGTAGCAGGATCATTCAAGTTGTCAGGATTATTTGTCATATGAGAGGTTGCACCAGAGTCAGGAAACCACTCAGGGTTATTCAGTTCTTGAATGGAGCAGGCAGAAAAAGCTTCAGTAAGGTGAGCCGATTGCTTCTTCTGAGTTTCAAGAAGCTCTGTTGAAGTAAACTCAATTTAGAAGGTCAAGGAAGGCAACCACCAACTGTCTAGCCGCCAGCCCCCAGCTGCTTTCACACCGTTGGCCACAACCACCTTCACACTTGAAGATTGAATTTTCTTGTTTTGAATTCATGTATAAATAGGCAGTTAAACTTATGCAATTATGTGTGGAGAGATTTGAGAGAAACACTAGAGAGAAAGAGAGGGTATGTATTGTAAGCTTTTGTTTATGTTGTAAGCTTGTTGTTCTTGAAATAAAGAGTGTGTTTTATCCCCTATGAGTGTTTCAAAGCCACCACAAGTGGTTTCTCCCACCAATAATTGGTATTGTCATAACCCAATTTTGGGTTATTCCCCAATTTTTATCCATATTTTGATAAATGTTTTAGAAAAATCCAAAAAATAGAGAAAAAATGAAAATCCAAAAAATACATTTTTAAATATATTTGCATCATTTTTAGCATTTTCAATATCATCTCAAAAGAATTTAAATTTTCAAAGATATTTGAAACGCGTTCAACTTTTAACGCGTTATTTTTAAAATCATTGATCTTCCTCATTGAGTCGATGTTGATATTGCTTGTTTTCAAAAAAACAAAATACAAAAAAATCAAAAAAATCAAAATTTACAAAAAAATAAAATTGAGGGACCAATTTTGAAATTCATGCAACATTTTGCCTATAAATAGCAACCTTTAACACAAAGCAAAGGGGGGGCAATTTTGACAAAAACAAAGGAGAAAAGAAACCCTAAAACATAAAAAACCCTAATTTTTTCTCTAGAGCCGCCGCCTCCCTCACCCATTAGAGCTGTCAGCGTCGCCGGACGATTTCTCCCTCTTCTACCGTTGGATCAACGTCAAATTTGGGTATGTTGTGCGTCCCTATATTGTCTACATTCTGACCGGAGCGATCATTCATATTTGAAACCACGAGAGAAATATTACCATTTGAATATTTCTGGACAAACCCCTCTCGGAACAGTTAGAGCTGCCGGCCTATTTCTCCATTATTCACCGTTGGATCAACCTGAGTTTTGGATATGTGATGCGTATGGGTGTATTGCACATTCTGAACGGTGGAGATGAGATGAAACCCATCCAAAAGGGTTTTATGCGTGTTCAACAGTGGGTCGCCAATCTCAGGTCAGTTTCGGTCTAACTCCGATCTAGGGAGATCCAACCGTTAACTCCGGTTGATATTTGGATATATGCTGCATGAGATGTTGCTTTTTCATTTTACCGTTGGGATTTGGTATTGTCTCAATGGTTGATGAGTAATGGTCGTCGGAAGCTTTGCCCAGAATTTGTCAAGGCTGCCGATTTGAAAACCGAAATAACAACAACCACCGCCGGCGCCGGAAGACGGAGAAGAGGAAGACAGCTGATCTACTGGTTCTGCCACCTCCGGCAGCGGCGGCGCGTGGAGGAAACGCGCCACCACTGTTCACGACACTGTTCACACAGCCCTATAAGGGACTTTGATGCAATTTTTGGAGTTTTAGGGACTATTTTGTAAATTTTGAATTATTTAATGTAATTTTTATTTGGCTTTGGATTTTTAAAATTTGTAATGTGGATGTAAAAAAAAAAGAAAAGGAAAAGAAAAAAGAAAAAGAAAAGGAATAAAAAATGCATGTGTGTGTGTGTTTGTATTTGTCTTATGAATGTTTTCTTTTTATTTATGATAAAATTGCAGAGAATAAAGAAGAATTTAATATTTTGATTGGATCGCGGTGTAGAAGTACAAACTTGTACGGAAGTTGTATTTCTAAAATCCGATGAAAAGACAAAATTTTTAAAACTTCTTTAACACATCAAGTCCATGAAGCAGCTTACCTCAGGTAGGGTGTGTTAGGGGTGCTAATATCTTCCCTAACCACAACCGGTCCCTCACCCGCGAATCTCTGACAAGACCAGTACAACCGGGTTTCCTAGTAACCTTCAATTAAATACTAGGTGGCGACTCCTAACGAATCCAACAAGATCAAATCAAATAATAACGATGAAAAATCATCAGAGCCGACGCCGCGTGGATTTTTTGACGTGCGACAGAATGGCGACTCCACTGGGGAGGTACTGTTTCTAACAATATTGGGCTAAGCTTTGTGTGTTTGATGTGTTTAAATTTTGGCATTTTTATCGTGTTTTATGCATGCATTTTTAGAATTGTTACATGCATCACTTGTATCTATTTTTGAAAGCACACACAAGCTTCTAAGTTAGGTGGGGAGTAGCGGTCTGCCTCATGACTTTCAGTCGGGGTTTAGATTTGTGAAACATCCAACTATGAGTTGAGTGTTTACTCGGTAATGGCGGTCACACGGTGCCCTAACCATTCCTTGTAGACCCCTATACTGCCTTCACGAAAGGTGGTCACTAGGCAGTTCATAGACCCTTTTGAGACCAGGTAGAAAACCTATCCATGTTCACATAATGAATAGTACCTATCCTTAAGTTGTATGTGCTATCATTTATTTGCATCGGGGTGAACCCTTCTTGAAGCATCTTGAACTCAAGGCTTGTGGGTGACAGAATGATCGCCGCTCCGAAAATTTTCATTGTAGAGTTTGGGCAAGAATCAAGATTCTTGTTTCATCATACAAAAGATACGATCATATGTCACCCCTCGAAGGGCGAGTTCATCATATAGATCTTATGTTCATACATTTATCATGCATGCACCAAAATAAAAAGTGGGTCCCCTACGAGTCTGCAACATCTAATTTTGAGCAAAAAAAAAAAAACAATGGAGATGAAGAGCATGCTCGTTGTAGCATCTATTTTCAAGAAGAGTTGGAATCTCTGAACAAAAGCTTGACTCACCTCTAGCTTACTCGAGCAAATATTGAAAAGCATCCCTAGGGAAGTTCCTTCCAACAAACCTATCATCTTTGTTCGAAACTCAACAAGAACTTAACCTAAAGAAGTTGGGGACAAACACAATCAAGACCCCACCACAGTACAACATTTTCATAAAAGCTTTTGTGGGAAAGTTGACCAAAGGGGAATTGTATCACCATTGCAGAATAGAGCTTGTTCTTGCTTTGTCCAAAAAAAAAACTACCTCTGCTTGATCTTGCCTGCAAAAAAAAAAAAATCTTGATTTTTTTCACCCTATTCTAGTTTTTATTGGTAATTTGGCTCAAAAATCCACAAGACTTTCCCTGTCCACTGAGCCTTACTTGTTAATAAAATCGTGTGTTTTCCTGAATTCATGGCATGCCTTCATTTTTTGTTGTTTCATGCAAATAACACATTGACATTAACCTCTGAACATGAGACCATTGCGCCAAGAATCTTTAGACGTGTTTTTCCTT
Source organism: Populus pruinosa (assembly GCA_026413675.1). Classification (NCBI taxonomy): domain Eukaryota; kingdom Viridiplantae; phylum Streptophyta; class Magnoliopsida; order Malpighiales; family Salicaceae; genus Populus; species Populus pruinosa. The sequence continues at coordinate 18,045,593 of CM048608.1, read as the reverse complement.
TCTTCCAAAACTATGCATGTTTTCACAAGGATTTTTTGAGAAATCAAAGTTTAGTACAAAAACAGAAATCATATTGGTGTTTTTCCGAAACAAACAAGTTCTGGAAATTTAAGAGATTCCTTAGAGAGGTAACCATACACCCAAAAAAAAAATGATGATGAAAAAAACAAAAAAGGAACACAATGAAATGACTCCAAAAACGGAGTTTTATTTGCATGAATAATGAGAAATCACTTTGCATACTCGCATGAGAGCAAGGCTTATCGATCCTAAATGCATGCATTTGAGATGAAGAAAGGCCATCTTTGATAATCCTTTTCACAAGGCTAAAATATATCTTTTGCAGTCCCTTTTGAGCCTAATAGATTTTTCTTGAAAAATAACCTTGACTAGGGTCACACCCTATACTAGGGGGCAAGTGCTAAAAAAATCTTTAATGATTGAAAGTGCCCAAATAACTCTTGGGAGCAAAAAAAAAAAAAAAACCTTAATGATTGAAAGTGTCCAAACAATACTGGGGGGCATAAAAGAAAATTCTCAATTATCGAAGATGCCCATACAAAGCTGGAGGGGCATAAAAAAAAATCCAAAGGATTAAAAATTTTGAGCATAAAAAAAAAGAAGCCAATACAATGATGCTCAAAATCAAATGAAGAAAACAAAAAGAAAAAGAAAGAGCCCAAGCCCAACACTGAGGGGCACCGTGGACCATTCTGCAAATCAATTCTAAGGTCAAGAAATGTATGGACAAAAGGTTTGGGATATAAGCACTAGTGATCCTTAGTCTTAAAGTCCCTTAAACACATTTTGAGCTATAAATATTTTTTTTTTTTCATAACCAATAGCCCAAGCCTACATTACGTGCCTAATCAAGCCCTTTCTGATCAAAGGCAAGCAATTTGGATCGGTAAGCAGTGCTTTCTCATGCGAACCAAATCATTATTCATGCAAATAAAATGAATGTTTTAAACAACGATTCTCAATAACCCTCAAATTGAAATTTAAACTTTTTGTGACCAAACCAGCTGTCACTTTGTGTTCTTCACATGTTCACCAAAAGCAAAACTAAAAGTTTTCATCACTTCTGAAAACCTCTCCATAGGAATCACTGGAATTTCTTCAGAATGAGTTTGCTTTGAATCGATGTCAAAATGATTTTTTTGTTTGGAATAGCATTGAAATTTCAAAATTTCTGCATGAAAGCAACTCCTTGTCAAAGACCAAACCTTCCACATAGCCTCATCCCTAAACCCAAATTAAACACTTGGGGACATGATCAAGCTGGGGGGCAATCAAAGACGCCTCATAAGGCTGGCCCCATGATTCCCTTCTCTAAGAAGAATGCCAAGCAAAATTGGCAACCATTGAGATAAAAGGTGTAGGACAAAGAAGTATGATAACATTAACTCCTTCTTAGATGTCAAAATCAAGATTTGACTCAAGTAAGCAAGAGTGGGAAAGCCATCAAGCCTGCTGCTGACACTCCAACTTTTGAGAAAAGGAAGACACCATGAAGAAATGGGGACTTATATTTCTCAGGTAAGTATACATGCATATTAATCATAATGCATTGCTTTCAACATTGTTAGATCAGGTTTTACCATATTCTAGGTAGCGTGTTTTTTTTTAACCCTACCTCATTTTATGTGTGCCTTTTTGCCCTCACTTCCTTTTGAGTGCTCTTTTGAGCAATCATTTCTTGGGTAGCGAGTTTTCTGACCCTACCTCATTTTGAGTGAGCCTTTGTGCTCTCACTTCCTTTTAAGTGCTCTTTTGAGCCATCATCTCCTAGGTAGCGTGCTTTTTTAAACCCTGCCTCATTTTGAGTGTGCCTTTGTGCCCTCATTTCCTTTCAAGTGCTCTTTTGAGCCATCATCTATCGGTAGCGGGTTTTCTAACCCTACCTCATTTTGAGTTTGCCTTTGTGCCCTCATTTCCTTTCATATGCTCTTTTGAGCCACCATCTCTCGAGTAGCGCGTTTTCTAAGACTTTTAAGTGTGCCTTTGTGCCCTTATTTCTTTTAAGTGCTCTTTTGAGCCACCATCTCCTAGGTAGCGTGCTTTTTCTCATTTTGAGCGAGCCTTTGTGCCCTCATTTCCTTTTAAGTGCTCTTTTGAGTCATCATCTCTTAGGTAGCGTGCTTTTTTAAACCCTACCTCATTTTGAGTGTGCCTTTGTGCCCTCATTTCCTTTTAAGTGCTCTTTTGAGCCATCATCTCCTAGGTAGCGTGCTTTTTTAAACCCTACCTCATTTTGAGTGTGCCTTTGTGCCCTCATTTCCTTTCAAGTGCTTTTTTGAGCCATCATCTATCGGGTAGCGGGTTTTCTAACCTTACCTCATTTTGAGTGTGTCTTTGTTCCCTCATTTCCTTTCATATGCTCTTTTGAGCCACCATCTCTCGAGTAGCGTGTTTTCTAAGACTACCTCCTTTTTAGTGCGCCTTCGAGCCCTCACCTCTTAGGTAGTGTGTTTTCCAACCCTACCTTCCTTTTTAGTGCGCCTTCGAGCCTCACCTTTTAGGTAGTGTGTTTTCCAACCCTACATCTCTCTTTTAGTGCGCCTTTGTGCCCTCACCTCTTAGGTAGTGTGTTTTCCAACCCTGCCTCCTTTTTTAGTGCGCCTTCGAGCCCTCACCTCTTAGGTAGTGTGTTTTCTAACCCTACCTTCCTTTTTAGTGCGCCTTCTAGCCTCAACCTTTTAGGTTGTGTGTTTTCTAACCCTACCATCCTTTTTTAGTGCGCGTTCGAGCCCTCACCTTTTAGGTAGTGTGTTCCAACCCTACCTCCTTTTTTAGTGCGCCTTCGAGCCCTCACCTTTTAGGTAGTGTATTTTCTAACCCTGCCTCCCTTTTTAGCGCGTCTTTGAGCCCTTACCTCTTAGGTAGTGTGTTTTCCAACCCTACCTTCCTTTTTAGTGCGCCTTCGAGCCCTCACCTTTTAGGTAGTGTGTTTTCCAACCCTGCATCTCTTTTTTAGTGTGCCTTTGTGCCCTCACCTCTTAGGTAGTGTGTTTTCCAACCCTGCCTCCTTTTTTAGTGCGCCTTTGAGCCCTTACCTTTTAGGTAGTGTGTTTTCTAACCCTTCCTCCTTTTTACCTTCTTTTTTAGTGCGCCTTTGTGCCCTCACCTCTTAGGTAGCGTGTTTTCCAACCCTACCTCCTTTCTTAGTGCGCCTTTGTGCCCTCACCTCTTAGGTAGTGTGTTTTCCAACCCTGCCTCCTTTTTTTAGTGCGCCTTTGAGCCCTTACTTTTTAGGTAGTGTGTTTTCTAACCCTGCCTCCTTTTTACCTCCCTTTTTAGTGCGCCTTTGTGCCCTCACCTCTTAGGTTGTGTGTTTTCCAACCCTGCCTCCTTTCCTAGTGCGCCTTTATGCCCTTACCTCTTATGTAGTGTGTTTTCTAACCCTACCTTCCTTTTTAGTGTGCCTTCTAGCCTTAACCTTTTAGGTAGTGTGTTTTCCAACCCTACATCTCTTTTTTAGTGCGCCTTTGTGCCCTCACCTCTTAGGTAGTGTGTTTTCCAACCCTGCCTCCTCTCCTAGTGCGCCTTTATGCCCTTACCTTTTAGGTAGTGTGTTTTCTAACCCTACCTCTCTTTTTTTAGTGCGTCTTTGAGCCCTTACCTCTTAGGTAGTGTGTTTTCTAACCCTGCCTCCTTTCTTAGTGCGCCTTCGAGCCCTAACCTCTTAAGTAGTGTGTTTTCCTACCCTACCTTCCTCTTTTTTAGTGTGCCTTCGAGCCCTCACCTTTTAGGTAGCGTGTTTTCCAACCCTGCCTCTTTCTAGTGCGCCTTTGAGCCCTTACCTTTTAGGTAGTGTGTTTTCTAACCCTGCCTCCTTTTTACCTCCCTTTTTAGTGCGCCTTTGTGCCCTCACCTCTTAGGTAGTGTGTTTTCCAACCCTGCCTCCTTTCCTAGTGCGCCTTTATGCCCTTACCTCTTAGGTAGTGTGTTTTCTAACCCTGCCTCCTTTTTATCTTCCTTTTTAGTGCGCTTTTGAGCCCTCACCTTTTAGGTAGTGTGTTTTCCAACCCTACCTCCTTTCTTAGTGCGCTTTCGAGCCCTCACCTTTTAGGTAGTGTGTTTTCCAACCCTGCCTCCTTTTTTAGTGCGCCTTCGAGCCCTCACCTCTTAGGTGGTGTGTTTTCTAACCCTACCTTCCTTTTTAGTGCGCCTTCTAGCCTCAACCTTTTAGGTAGTGTGTTTTCCAACCCTACCTCCCTTTTTAGTGCGTCTTCGAGCCCTAACCTCTAAGGTAGTGTGTTTTCCAACTCTACCTTCCTTTTTAATGCACCTTCGAGCCCTCACCTCTTAGGTAGTGTGTTTTCCTACCCTACCTCCCTCTTTTTAGTGCGCCTTCGAGCCCTCACCTTTTAGGTAGCGTGTTTTCCAACCCTGCCTCCTTTTAGTGCGCCTTGGAGCCCTCACCTCTTAGGTAGTGTGTTTTCCAACCCTGTCTCCCTTTTTAGTGCGCCTTCAAGCCCTCACCTCTTAGGTAGTGTGTTTTTCAACCCTACCTCCCTTTTGAGTGCGTCTTTGAGCACTCACCTCTTAGGTAGTGCGTTTTCTAACCTTACCTCCTTTCAAGTGCGCTTTTTAGCATTCGTTCCTTTTCGAGTGCTATCTCTTTTTGAATACTCTGTTAAGTTTCCATTGCTTAAATAATGCATCTTCGAGTCCCATCATGTTGTCTTTTCAAGAAATTTTATTGCTTTAACTTGGGCAGGTTACCCATCACAAACAGACCTCTTCCAAAACCTTTTTCATCTTCTATTTGATGAAATCATCTTTTGAGAAATCCTTGCATTTCTCACCACCCTTTTCATCTTTTATTTGGGTCGGTTGCCCATTACAGTGAAACCATCTTTTGAGAAATCCTTACATTTCTCACCACCTTTAAAATCTTCCATTGGGGTCAGTTGTCCATTACAATGAAACCATCTTTTGAGAAATCCTTATGTTTCTCACCACTTGCAAAATCTTCTATTTGGGTTGGTTACCCCTTTTCAATAAAACTTTTGAAAAATCATTGTACTTTTCACCACTTGGAGAAATCTTCGCATTTCTCACCACTTTGAGAAATCTCTGCATTTCTCACTATTTTGAGAAATCTTCGCATTTCTCAACACTTTGAGAAATCTCTGCATTTCTCACCATTTGTGAGAAATCTTTGCATTTCTCACCTTTTTGAAAAATCTTCGTGCTTTTTACCTGGGCAGGTTGCCCATTACAACAAGACCACTTTTGAAAAATCTTTGTATTTTTCACCACTTTGAGAAATCTTTGCATTTCTCACCACTTTGAAAAATCTTTACATTTTTCACCTCTTTGAAACATCTTCGTGTTTTTCACCCGGGCAGGTTGCCCATTACAACAAGACCATTTTTGAAAAATCTTTGTATTTTTCACCACTTCAAAAAATCTTTACATTTTTCTCCTCTTTGAGACATCTTCGTGTTTTTCACCCGGGTAGGTTGCCCATTACAATAAGACCACTTTTGAAAAATCTTTGTATTTTTCACCACTTTGAAAAAAATCTTTTTATTTTTCATCATTTTGAGGAATCTTTGCATTTCTCACCACTTTGAAAAATCTTCGTATTTTTCACCCGGGCAGGTTGCCCATTACAACAAGACCACTTTGAAAAATCTTTGTATTTTTCTCCACTTTCCCCACTTTGAAAAATCTTCGTGTTTTTCACCCGGGCAGGTTGCCCATTACAACAAGACCACTTTTGAAAAATCTTTGTATTTTTCACCACTTCTGAAAAATCTCTACATTTTTCTTCTCTTTGAGACATCTTCACGTCTTTCACCAGGGTAGGTTGCCCATTACAACAAGACCACTTTTGAAAAATCTTTGTATTTTTCACCACTTTTAAAAAAATCTTTTTATTTTTTATCATTTTGAGGAATCTTTGCATTTCTCACCACTTTGAAAAATCTTCGTATTTTTCACCCGGGCAGGTTGCCCATTACAACAAACCACTTTGAAAAATCTTTGTATTTTTCCCCACTTTCCCTACTTTGAACACTCTTCGTGTTTTTCACCCGGGTAGGTTGCCCATTACAACAAGACCACTTTTGAAAAATTTATGTATTTTTCACCACTTTGAGAAATCTTTGCATTTCTCACCACTTTGAAAAATCTCTACATTTTTCACCTCTTTGAAACATCTTTGGTGTTTTTCACCCGGGCAGGTTGCCCATTACAACAAGACCACTTTTGAAAAATCTTTGTATTTTTCACCACTTGAAAAAATCTTTACATTTTTCACCTCTTTGAAAAAATCTTTGAATTTTTCACCACTTTGAAACATCTTCATGTTTTTCACCTGAGTAGGCCACCCATTACAATGAGACCACTTCAAAAAAAAAATTCAAAAAAAAAATTATTCGCTAAGTAGGTCACCCATGACAATTTGACCATTTCAAAATCTTTGAATTTTCAAAAACCCTTCCAGTTTTTACTTTGAGTGCGCTTTCTAGCCCTCAAGTGGGTTCATCATTTCTATGATGAGTCCATCATCTCATTTTCTTTCTTTACAATGCTTACTATCTTAAGTCTCTTACGAGACTTTCACTCATAAGCATTGTAAAGAGGGGGGCAACTGTCATAACCCAATTTTGGGTTATTCCCCAATTTTTATCCATATTTTGATAAATGTTTTAGAAAAATCCAAAAAATAGAGAAAAAATGAAAATCCAAAAAATACATTTTTAAATATATTTGCATCATTTTTAGCATTTTCAATATCATCTCAAAAGAATTTAAATTTTCAAAGATATTTGAAACGCGTTCAACTTTTAACGCGTTATTTTTAAAATCATTGATCTTCCTCATTGAGTCGATGTTGATATTGCTTGTTTTCAAAAAAAAAAATACAAAAAAATCAAAAAAATCAAAATTTACAAAAAAATAAAATTGAGGGACCAATTTTGAAATTCATGCAACATTTTGCCTATAAATAGCAACCTTTAACACAAAGCAAAGGGGGGGCAATTTTGACAAAAACAAAGGAGAAAAGAAACCCTAAAACACAAAAAACCCTAATTTTTTCTCTAGAGCCGCCGCCTCCCTCACCCATTAGAGCTGTCAGCGTCGCCGGACGATTTCTCCCTCTTCTACCGTTGGATCAACGTCAAATTTGGGTATGTTGTGCGTCCCTATATTGTCTACATTCTGACCGGAGCGATCATTCATATTTGAAACCACGAGAGAAATATTACCATTTGAATATTTCTGGACAAACCCCTCTCGGAACAGTTAGAGCCGCCGGCCTATTTCTCCATTATTCACCGTTGGATCAACCTGAGTTTTGGATATGGGATGCGTATGGGTGTATTGCACATTCTGAACGGTGGAGATGAGATGAAACCCATCCAAAAGGGTTTTATGCGTGTTCAACAGTGGGTCGCCAATCTCAGGTCAGTTTCGGTCTAACTCCGATCTAGGGAGATCCAACCGTTAACTCCGGTTGATATTTGGATATATGCTGCATGAGATGTTGCTTTTTCATTTTACCGTTGGGATTTGGTATTGTCTCAATGGTTGATGAGTAATGGTCGTCGGAAGCTTTGCCCAGAATTTGTCAAGGCTGCCGATTTGAAAACCGAAATAACAACAACCACCGCCGGCGCCGGAAGACGGAGAAGAGGAAGACAGCTGATCTACTGGTTCTGCCACCTCCGGCAGCGGCGGCGCGTGGAGGAAACGCGCCACCACTGTTCACGACACTGTTCACACAGCCCTATAAGGGACTTTGATGCAATTTTTGGAGTTTTAGGGACTATTTTGTAAATTTTGAATTATTTAATGTAATTTTTATTTGGCTTTGGATTTTTAAAATTTGTAATGTGGATGTAAAAAAAAAAGAAAAGGAAAAGAAAAAAGAAAAAGAAAAGGAATAAAAAATGCATGTGTGTGTGTGTTTGTATTTGTCTTATGAATGTTTTCTTTTTATTTATGATAAAATTGCAGAGAATAAAGAAGAATTTAATATTTTGATTGGATCGCGGTGTAGAAGTACAAACTTGTACGGAAGTTGTATTTCTAAAATCCGATGAAAAGACAAAATTTTTAAAACTTCTTTAACACATCAAGTCCATGAAGCAGCTTACCTCAGGTAGGGTGTGTTAGGGGTGCTAATATCTTCCCTAACCACAACCGGTCCCTCACCCGCGAATCTCTGACAAGACCAGTACAACCGGGTTTCCTAGTAACCTTCAATTAAATACTAGGTGGCGACTCCTAACGAATCCAACAAGATCAAATCAAATAATAACGATGAAAAATCATCAGAGCCGACGCCGCGTGGATTTTTTGATGTGCGACAGGTATCATAGCCCTGTTCGTCAGAAAGTAGAGGTATTTTTGGGATATATCTGAATTTTCAAAGTTAAAAATAAAAATAATTTTTGATCATTTCAAAGTGTAGAGCTCATCAATACGAACTCAACGGTGTAAAAAGCAGATTAATCGGAGCACGGGGTGGCCCACACTCTCCATCTGATGTTTCAGTACTGTAGCCCACGCGCCCCGAGAAAGAAGTCGACTGAGCCACACGCGTGCCATATTTGAGCTACGCTGAGCCAAACCTCAAGCCGAGCTGCGAGCCAAGCCACGAGCCATATTTCAAAGCCGAGCCGAGCTCCAAGCCATATTCTGAAGCCAAGCCAAGGTCCGAGCCATATTCTGAAGCCAAGCCAAAAAGAATATTCCTTGGAATATTCCCGGTTCAACCCAGCAAACCACCCGAATTGGTTTTTGGACCGGTTCCCTTATTTTTGACCCATTTTCTACAAAGTCAAACCGGTTCCCTACTATTTAGACCATTCTGGATCCATCTACGGTGTCAGTTTTTCCAAATTCAACTCCTAAAAGGTGATATAGTCATTTGAAGAGCAAAATGACTATAGAAAATGCACAAATACTCACCCTGAAGCTAACCAAAGACAACTATGATAGTTGGTGCATCAGATTGTAGGCATTCCTTGGTTCACAAGAGTGTATAGACATTGTGCAATATGGTTATGATGAACCAGAGTCCAAAGAATCAGAGGATGCTTTACTAGAGGTACAGAAGCAAGTCCTCAAAACTAATAGAAAGAAAGACAACAAAGCAAAGACCATCATTTATCAAGGTCTTGATGAAGCGACATTTGAAATCATTGCTTCCGCAGAAACATCAAAAGAAATATAGGAGGCTCTCCAACAAAAATACAAAGGTGCTGATAGAATAAAGAAGATTCGTCTTCAATCTTTGCAAGGTGAGTTTGAATTGTTACAAATGAAGTCCTCAGAATTTATTTCTGATTATCACACAAGAATTATGGTGATAGTTAATCAGATGAGAAGAAATGGAGAAGCCCTTTCAGATGCTCGAATTACTAAGAAAATTTTAAGATCCCTAGATCCAAAATTTTATTTTGTTGTTGTCGCTATTGAAAAGTCCAAAGAAGTGGACAAGTTAACAGTGGATGAACTTATGAGTTCTTTACAAGCTCATGAGCAGAAGGTTGTAAAAAGAAATGGAGATAAGGCAATTGAGCATGACTTACAAGCAAAGTTGTCTCTCAAAGACAAATATGAGCAAGGGGAGACTTTAACAAGTGGATACACCACTCAAGGAAGAAGTCAACAAACACAAGAAGGATTTCAACGATTTTAAGATAGAGGTTCTTGGAATACAGGTTTTAGAGGAAGAGGTGTTAGAAACACCACTAGAGAAGGTCGAGGACAACAAGCATTCACTCCTAGAGGAAGAGGAGGTGGTTACAATAATCGTGACAAGAGAAATATTCAGTGTTATAATTGTAATTAATTTGGCCACTATAGCACTAAATGTCAAAAGAAAGCTCCACTGGAGATAAGTGAGCGAGTCAACTATGCAGAAGAGGATGTCAACAGTAGAGGAACAGCTGCATTATTTGTCCAATAAGGACTTGACAAGAATCAAGAGAATATTTGATATCTTGATTCTGGAGCCAGCAATCACATGTGTGGTCAATGAGATTTATTTGGTGATCTAGATGAGACCATACAAGGTTTTGTCACCTTTGGAGATACGTCAAAAGTTTCATTCAAAGGTAAAGAAAACATCCCAATCAAGTTGAAGAATGGCAATCATAGCTACATCGTCGATGTCTACTATGTCCCAACCATAAAGCAGAACTTGGTGAGCATAGGTCAACTTTTGGAGAGAGGCTATACACTTTACATGAAGAATTGTCATCTGACAATTACAGACTACAATGGGAGATTAATTGCCTATGTGAAAATGTCCAAGAATAGGATATTTTTTTTAAACATCCAATATGATGCAGCAAAATGTTTGAATATCATCACCAATAGTGAAGAATGGCTTTGGCACCTGAGGCTTGGACATCTGAATTTCACAAGTTTGAAGATGCTAACAAGTAAGAAGATGGTCAAATGTATGCCCCACATTGATCATTCAGAAGAAGTCTGTGAGAGTTAAATTAAAAAAATTCTAGACTAACAATGAAAATAAATGGAAAAAAGTAAACATCAATCATGCAATAATGGAGTAAAATTAATAATTATTCTAAAATATTCAATTACTAATACTAAGGTAAATTCAACGTTAACAATTACAATTCAAAACATTATTCAATAATATGCCAATACAACAAAACAATAAATTCAGAAGAAAAAAAAACTCTAGACTAACAATCAAAATAAATGGAAAACATTAAACATAAATCATGCAATAATAGAGTAAAATTAATAATTATTCCAACATATTCAATTACTAATTCTAAGGTAAATTCAACATTAACAATAACAATTCAACAAATTATTCAATAATTATGCCAATACAATAATAAAATATATTCAATAAATTAAAAAAAACTATAAACTTTAGGAATGAAATATGCTTACCTTAATAATGTGTTGAATTTAAGACTTTATCTACATTACAAAAAATACACCAAAAATAAAAACATAAAAAAATAAAAATAGCTAAAAAAACCCTTAAAATAAAATGAAATAGAAGAAACACATACCTTCTAATCTGATGAAGATTCACAAGAAACCTTGCTAGAAATTCTAGGTGAAAGCTTTGAAGAATTGAGAGGAAAAAAATCAAAATTTAAGGTGAAAAACAAAGGAGAAGAAAAAATGAACTGAAGAGGCGGTCGCTAGAACTTATAGGGCAGTTTTATCAACGGATTCACTGAAGAAAATAAAAAAATATTATTCCATTGGTGAAGTCTAAAAAATCTATCGGGAATTTTTGAATTTCGCACAAAAGTTTTAATTACCCTCTAGTTTTTTCAAAGTCTATCGGTAATACCATTGACAAGCTAATGTGGTCAGAGATGCATTTAATGCACCACCCTTGAGAATTCACACAGTCCATTAGTATTTTTATCGGTAATATTGACCTGCCGGCAACTTACCGATGGACGACAATCCATCGGTAATAAAGTCAGTTATTGTGGCATTTGAAGTAATTATTTTTGAATTCTGTGAAATGTCGACATATGTTAATTCGTTGGTATCAGTGTCGATGATTGTGGCATTTCATGTGATTATTTTTAAATTCTCTTTAAAATACCGACAAATGTTAATTCATCAGTATCGGTGTTGGTGATTATGGCATTTCAAGTAATTATTTTTGAACTCTTTATGAAATGCCGACAGATTTAAATCCATCAATGTTAACGTCGGTGATTGTGGCATTTCATGTAATTATTTTTGAACTCTCTGTGAAAGGCCGACAGACGTGTATCCATCAGTATAGACTTGATAATTGTTGCATTGTACAAGAAAGTTTGTATTTATATTGCCTATTTACCTTCCTCAAAAAACTTAAATGATAAATTGTCCATTGCATTAAACAATAACAACAGTGCTTAAATAATAAATATTTTGTGTTACAAAATATGTAATACATAATCTAAATTACATGAAAAAAATAGTTTTACACAGGGCTTCATTTTGATAGATAGTCAGAATTTTCTTTTTCTTCGTCATTAATTGAATAATCATCACCATCATCGCAATCTTCAATATGGATATCATCTTCTTCATTGACATTTGTTTGTCTACTAGAACTCAAAATAACATTCAACTCCTCAGCATCAATATCAACAAGACTATCATCGAAAACATGAAAATTTAAATTTTCTTCCAATTCAATTGAAGGAGCTAGGGGTGAGCAAAAAAACCAAGAAACCAATTAAACCGAGAAAACCGGAAAAACAAATAACTGAAAAAACCAAACTGAAAAAAAACTTATTAAACCGATTAAAATTTTGAAAAAACCGGCTGGTTCAGTTTTATAACCAAAAAAACTAAACCGAACCGGAAAAAAACCGAGCCAAAATTGAGCCAAACTGAACAAAACCGAGAAAACCAAGCCAAACCAAAAAAACCATGCCAAATCGGTTTGAACTGTTTTTTTCCCTAAAAAATGAATCAAACCGAACCGAAACCGATTGGTTTGACCCGGTTTGGGTTCGGTTTCGGTTTTTTTTTCAAAAATTTTTTTTCGGTTTGGTTATTTTTTTTTATAAAAACCGAACTGAACCGAAAATGATCACCCTAAAAGGAGCAACTCAATATGGTTCAACCAACTCACTAACTTGAAAGACTTCATCTTACAAACTTATGTCTTTGTTCTCATCTTGGACACTTATCACACCATCAACTGCATTATGTGCTTGGTGCCATGTCATGTGCTTAATAGTCCTTGATGATATGAATAACCTCTGCAATCTAGGTATAATTGGGAAGTATCTAAGATTTTTATATGCTACTAGAGTCTTTCCCCTACTAGTTTTGGGTTTGTAATGAGAATGCTCATGTGTCATGCACTCGGTTATCTCAACATTTTCAAGGTAGTATAATATGTAAAAGTTAAGGCACATGTCAATTTTTTGGTATCCTAAACCAAGGAGTTTTATCATGGACTTTGCAGCGTAAAAGTTCTTTTTCAGCCTGTTCCTTTCAAGTAAAATGCTTCTCGCCCATTCAATAATTTTGTCATACCCGGCCTCACTCAACTTGTGATCTGACTTGATGGTGAACACCTATGCTACGATCGATAATTTACTACGGTTTGTATAGTTATCCTATAATAGTTCGTCAGAATCTTTCAACAAATCAAAAAACCTAGTTGTATCTGTATCAGGTTCTTCTTTTATGATTGAACATTGACTGACATTACCTTGATTCATTCTCATTGCATCCATAACTATATTTATGTAAGGATTAGTGTTGTCATTTACCGCTTCATGCACGTTGCTAGCACTAAAAGTTGACCCAACCACCGTTTCTCTCATTCTCCTCTTACTAACAAATACTTCTCCATATGCATACCAACACTGGTAATTCTTCATAAACCTTTTGTGTAGAAGATGTATCATTACAACATCTGGATGCAAATACTTTTTATTTTGACACTTCCTGCATGGACACCTAATACCGCCTCCAGTAAAATTTCTGGGAATAGATGTTGTGAAATTAATAAAACCTTGAACCCCGTTACAATAATCCATCCTTTGCAATCCTTAGGGTGAATCTCGATACATCCATGAACAATCATCCATAACTTATATTGAACCTCTATAAAATTATGATGACAACATTTATTAATTAACTAGGTTAGGTAAATAAACTTGCAAAAATATTAATTTACCTCAAGATTATCCAATAAACCAATCACAACTTCTCATAAATATTAAATATTCATTATTATTTATCAATGTTCATACAAATTAATATATATAAATTTACAAAAATAACCACTCCACAATACCATTGATAAAACTTAAAATGAACCCATTAAGCAAGTTATTAATTATTTCAAAACAACACATGTAATTTAGTAATTCCATAAAGTTTTAACAATTTACAAACAAATACAATCTTATAAAATTTAAAACAAACCATAACAGGTATAAAATTATACATTCATATACTACAAGTTTGTTTGAGAAATAACAATAAAACATGTACATCTACTAACAAAATATATATACTAAAAAAAAATTGACATTTAAATGTTAAAATTTTAAAAGAATGAATTACTTACAAAATTAATAAAATTCATCGGTAAATCAGAATACAGATACTGTGACCACAAAACTTCAAGAAATATAACTTGTTATGCTGAGATAAGGGAGATTTTTGTTTGGAGGAGGGGGGCTGGTTGTTTGCATATGAGAGAGTTGAGAATAGGAAGAAGAAAGAGAAATAGAGGAGGAGAGGGTCGACAGAGAGGACATATATTAACTTTTGCTAACGATTTCACAAAACGAAATAATCTGTTGATGAGTTTGTTGTTTATTCTAACAAAAAAATCGACATGTCACTGTATGAATCTGTCATTTCAAATTTCTCGGTGATTCCATTGGTATTTTAAATAGTGAACCGGTCACATCGCTGTACGGAGTTGCTGTTTTGAATTCGTCGATAAAAATCAGCCCGCCAAAACCTTTTACAGCGACTTGTTTTTTTTTTTTTTAATTCTGAACTTTCTGTCAATAATTTTGGCTTCAAATTACCAATAAAAATATTTTTTTGGTAAATTCTTTGCTACTGACTTTCTGGTAGTGTATTTTTTAAAAAAATATTTTTTTTTATGGAAAGTTAAGTCCTTTTACACTAGGTACCTAGAAGTTTTTTTTTTTTAAAAAAATATTTTTAATAATTACTAATAAGCTCCTTTCAATATATTTAATTGTTTGTTAAATTTATGGGTATTTTAATCAAATCAAATATTTCAAATCATAGTTTATGCTTTTATATATATAATTACAAGTAAATGAACAATTTTGTTTATAAAAAAACTTTGTAACTTTTTTTCTTAAATTGATGCAATACGTTTTTCCTACTGGTAATGGCAATATATAAATATATATGCAATTGACTAAGTAATTGATACAATACAATAAACTTTAATCCTATTGTTAATTTTGTATTTATACGATGTTTTCAAGTTTAATATGTAATAGGTTGCTGACTTTCTTTCATCTACTTGACTATCACGTTTATGGGAGCTACCTATCTCTGTCCAGTCATGTGGTTAGGGCAGCTTTTATGCAGCTCCTCATAGGGCTTGTCTCCCTTGCCTCTTTTATCATAGTGGTAGGCCATGAGGGGGTGTAGGTTATGCCAGAGTTTTTGAACAAGTTAAAGGAAGAGAAAGAAAGGCAGAGACGTTGCAAAGAAAGGGACGAAAAACTTTATTTTCCTGTCGGTGCGCGTGCGTGGGAAAAAAAGATACAGGGTGTCGTTGAAAACGACACCATTTTAAGCTCTATTCTTGATGAACAGTGCATTAAATAGTACTATATATTTATACAAAACCCGGTGTTTCATTTAAAGAAAAATAATGCCAGAAAATTTATTTTCAAATCAGTTTTTAAGTTTTTATTTATTTAATGAAATCCTTAATTAATTCTAAAAAAACAATTCAATTGTATCATTATCAAATACAAATGTCAATTTTGAAGTTTGCCATCTTATTTATTTTGGTTTTTAATTTTGAATTTATATATTTTAATTCTTAATTTATTAATAAATTTTTTTCAATTTCAACTTTTATATTAATACATATTTTCTAATTTGATCATTAATTTTTGAATTTTTTTAATTAAGTTTTTAATTAACCTTTAAATTTTAATATTTATATAATTTTAGATATTTTCAAATATTTTTTAGATAGTTTAAGTGTTTTTTTTCATCTCCAGCTCGTGTTTTCTTTTGCGATCTGTTGTTTTCACATTATACATTGACTACATGCATTTTATGTTTTATTCAGTCAATGTCATATCCTTCCATGTTGTTCGCCAGCTCAGAGATATACTGGAAAACGAATTTAAACTATTATTATTATATAAAAACCTTCGAGGAATTGTTTTTTTCAATGATGAAGCTAGCTTTCACTAGCTGCTTTTGGTGTGCCTATATATCAACGTAAGTAGGCAAATAAAATGTCAAGGACCATGTAAAGCATGATTCACATGTTTATAAACAGTAAGAGAACCTATAAAAAATCAAATACAAATAATTGAAAGTACCTTTAAATAGAAGTTAAAGTCTATCAAGAAAGGTAGAATCAAAGTCAAATCAAAATAAATAAAATCTCACCGGTTAAAACTTTCAAGCTAATATAAAAATGTTATATCCCTTCAAAGTAAGTTCACGATAAAGTATAAAAGGTTATAATATTTAATATGACTCTTAATTAGAGAATTTATATACCTAAAACATATATCATGAATTTGAATATTAATTAAAAAATTTAATAATCAAAATATTAAATATTGAATTTAAATCTTTTAAATTATAAGAAGGATAAAAATATATTGTTATTTCTAAACACCTAAAAACCTAATCTAAAAAGACGATAACGATACAATATACATGCAACACTGCCTCTTACTTTTTCTTTTTATGAAAGTTTATTTTTACTAATACGGTGTATAATATTTTTTAATTAAAAATATATTAAAATAATATATTTTTTCAGATTTTTTAACACTAATATACCAAAATTATTACTAAAAAATTAAAAAATTAGTAATTTAATACTTTTTGAATAAAAAATAATTTTAAAAGCAGTTTTTTTTCTAAAAAAACAACTCCCGAAGTTTTTTTTTGCCTCATGTATCAGGAAAAAAAAATCTATTGAGTGAGAGAGGGCTAAAAAGAAGAGAGGGTCAGTAGATAACTTAGTCAAAATATTGTCGGCAAAACATGCATGTCATGTAGTCATTTTCGGTGATAGGTCATTTTCACCTTTATATTTTTGGAGTAATTGCATATTTATGTTGACATTTATATTTATATATTTATAGTCACTGTCATATATACAGCTAGATAATATTTAAAATTTGAGTTAATGGTAACATGATTGAAAAGTTTAAATATTTAATTAGACTCTTGACTAGTTTTGTTAATTAAATCAAAAGTTTAATTGAAAAATTAATAAATTTTGAGACTTAATTAAGCCTGGGATTAAATTAATTAATCAAATTAAAAGAAATTGAGGAATTAATGAGTTTGAGGACTTAATTAAACTTTGATTTAATTAATTAAAAGAATCAAGGGTTTAATTGAAAAAATACCAAGGTTTGGAGGTTATTTAGAGAAAATTGCTGGAAAATTAAAGTTCAAGGACTAAATTGAATAGTTTAGAAATTCAGGACTGTTGTGTAAACAACGTATCAATTTAGGGATCTAATTGAAATTAACAGGGAAAAAATTAAAAGAAATTTTAATTGATTAGGGGTCCAATTGCCGAATTTCCAAAGCCCAGGGGTCAAATTGAAAACTCCGGTTTCCAGCCAAAAAGCCGCTGTTGCCATGTCTTCTCCATCCCGAGTCAACAGGGGAGCTTCCGATTCAGTAAGGGAGCTGATAATCTGCAACAAACCCAATCTTGGATGAGATCTATTGCCAATAATCTCGTTCAGGGATTCCATAACACAGTCCTACAAAGACAGGACTGGTTGCAGGGCCAATTTCTCTATAAAAGGGAGGAGAAAACAGGGCGTGAAGAGGGGAAGGAATCGAAAAAACAAAAAAATCAACCCAGAAGGAGAGTGATTCATAGCACCTAACAACAAGAGGGAACCCATAAAAAACAGCAATTAAACCACAAAAGGAAAGAGAACAAGAACGGAGAAAATCACCCAAGAATAGAGACGAAAACAGAGAGAACAACAAAAAAACAGAGTAGAAGTAGAATCCAAATACAGAGAGAAAGAGAGAACAAGAGGAGAGCACACAGTGAGGAGAATTATCCTTGAAACTGTTTTCAAACCTGCAAACAAAAGAAAAAACAGAATTCAGCCAAAGAACACCGGCAGGAGCCTTCTTCACCGTCGCTAGAAACCGAACAAGAACAGAGAAAATCATCAGCGCAGCAACCTTCTCCTCTATCACCATCAACAGAAAGCAGTCGAGCCCTTTCAACGTTGCAACCTCCTTCGCAATCTCCAGAAACAGGTACGCCTGTTCGCTTTTGTAGTTTGCTTCTGTGTTCAAATTATCATTTGAACAGTGTAAAGGTAACTTACCTTCGCACTGTTGATGCAGGCGTGAAGTTGCTTCAAACAATCATAATATAAACCAATAAAAAAAATATATTAGCAATTAAGGATAAAAATAAGCAATGCAGTCTGTTTTATGTAGAACGTTTAAGGGGTGATAATATCTATTTATGTAATCAATCTCGAAACATAGAATCTTTGTTAACCAGTTAGGGTTCTTAGTAACCATAATACTCCTTAAACAAAGAATATTCTCATTAAAGAACAAAATGCCAGAAATACCAGAAATCTATTCTTTCACCAAGATTTAATAAAGTTTTAAGACCACTGCGGGTGCGACATTAATTAGTTTCTTTTGAAATCAGGGATATTATATATATATATATATATATATATATATATATATAGTATTGGCATATATGTTATATTGCCATCTATAAAAAAATAATTTTTTATAAGAAAATTATTATTATTAGATAAAAAACACGAATAATGTGTGGGATTATTCATGACCCAGGTTGGACAGCCTATCATTACTCCACTCGTAAAAGTTCAATGAATAATTTGGCTATTTTGTGCTATTTGCACATAAAGTTGGCAGTGAAGGTAATTAAGTCTATCTAGCAGATTATATATATATACTTGATAGTGCTGACCCGAGGGAAATCAGTGGACTCTCTCTGTATAGATATGGTCCCAAGCAGCGAGCCTCTTTCCAATAGATTGCAGCTCCTCCCTCTCTCTCACTCTCGCTCTCTAAGTCTCCTGCCTTGACTACCCTAATGGCCGAAAACTCATTAATATTTTAGTCTCTTTTCAGATTAGAGATAATTTTGTGTCAAATTTCTCGTCAAATCAAATTATGTTAAACAGAAATCTCAAATAGATAAAGCTTTCAAGCTTATATGAAAATCTTGATTGATATAACTGTTAATTAGAGGATTTGTAAATCTAAAAAGCATATAAGAGAGATTTTACCATTTTTATATCCAAATTTTTATTCTTGTAATTTGATTCATCATTTTTAACGTATTTTTAATACACGAAATCTATGTATTAAACCGATGACAGAATCGTATTCTTTGGACACATTCATTTT
This sequence comes from Populus pruinosa, assembly GCA_026413675.1. Lineage (NCBI taxonomy): Eukaryota > Viridiplantae > Streptophyta > Magnoliopsida > Malpighiales > Salicaceae > Populus > Populus pruinosa. The sequence goes on along the minus strand of CM048608.1, from coordinate 18,026,465 downwards.
ACATCAAAGTCATTGTCATAAGCATTTATGTTAATCGCCAGCTCATTTATAGTGTTTTCTTTTGCGATCCGTCACTTTCACATTTATATATATTGACTGCATGCATGCATTTTATGTCTCATTCATTTAATTTTATAGTCAATGCCATATGCTTCGATGTAATTCTTTGCCAGCACAGAGATATATTGGGAAACAAATTTAACCTATGGGGCCTCAAACTTATTTTTTCATTCCCCTAATAAAATTAATTTTATCCTTTTAAAATATAATTAAATCCTATTAAATCATTCAATTAAACTCAAATTAATTTTTAAATATAATTAAACTTTAATTTGGATCATAATTAAATCAAATTAACCTATTAAAAATTTAATTATGTCATTAGAGTTAATTTCTATATAGATTCGTTTAATAATCATTTAATTTGACTTTGAATCTATATTATTTCTTTAGTTTTAAGTATAATGGGGTACAATTAAGTTTTGAATTTCATTCAAAATTATAGTTTGATTTTCCCATATGATTGAAATCATCATTAGGTCTACTTTATCTGCGTTGCCCGTCTTTATTTTATTTTTAAATTTTTATTTTAAAAAAAAATAAATTCAAGAAATAATCTAAAAATAGATTATAAAATTAATAAATGTAAATATATAAAAGTGAAAGTGACCTACTCGTTTACTGATGACTAGAGCTGACGATTTACTGATGACGTAGAAGAAAACTCATGACATACACGTTTTCCTACCACTATATAATCTAGAGGTCGCGCAACCATTAGGGTAGTCAAGGCAGGAGACTTAGAGAGACAGAGAGAGAGAGAGGAGCTGCAATCTATAGGAAAGAGGCTCGCTGCTTGGGACCATATCTCTACAGAGAGTGTCCACTGATCTCCCTCAGGTCAGCACTATCTAGTTTTGTTCTTTGAAAATTTACGTACGATGTTTTGGATTTGGTTTAAGCTATTCAGACATCAGATGGTTTAATATATGTATAAGCATTCTATCCATAAAGTTTACCTTTTCCCTATGAAGGGGCATGGTGTGTGTAGTTCCTTTTTTGTTTTTCATTTTTTTTAAAGAACTAAACTAGGTCCGGTCTGGTTTTTTAACACAATTTAAGCAATTGCATATATAGGAAGATTGTTAACGAGTCAGAAGAAGACAAGTAGAGAAGGAGAAAGTGTGTTATAGTGAAAGAGATCGATAGGTAAAGAGGGAGCTGAAAGTTGAGTTATATGTTGCCTAGAAAGGTTACCAGTAGACTGTAAAATGAAAATAAAACTTGAACTCTAGCTAATTATTGTGAAAATCATTGAAAAATTATCTGATTTTTTTGAGTTAATATGTATATAATGTATAAAATTAGGTTAAAAACTTAAAATCAGTCAAACTCAATTAAAATCAGCTAAATTCAATAAAATCAGACCGATTTTACAAGTTTGACCTTTTCTCCTCCTCTAGGACTACTAGTACTGAGGCAGGGTTGCTATTTGTAACCCCGACTTCCTTTTTTGATTAAGCCCGAGTGGAATCAACTTGCCTTGTTTGATGATCAACTACTACTATGGATCCATTTGGTTTCTCATTTTTTTTTCTGTTGACCTAGAGCTAGGCATTTTCTATCAATATTTCTGGTGTTGGAGAACATCTCTTTCCTACAGTAGATGAAGAAACAACCTTGCCACTGCCACCTATATTTTTTTTTATGGTGATCCGTTACCAGCACCCCGATCGCATTTCTAGATTCATGGTCATGGCCACCACAAAAAAAAAAAAAAAAAACAAGAAGAAAGAAATGCAAACTTGCTAACGAGAAATGTTTTGGTTTGGTTATGAGATACAAACAAACAAAAATGGTTTTTTTTTTTCTAGACCAGAAGTGAATATGGATCAACGGTAGAAAAGGGGAGAGCATATAATTTAATACCCACCTAAAATAAGAAAAAGAAAGAAAAGCATATAACCTTATTAGTCATTAATAGAAACACTATCACTACATCATTGTGTTCTAAGAACCAAAAAAAAAAAAAAGATTATAAAACTCATCTCACAAATATCACCAATACCAAGTTAAGATTAAAGTTAAACAAATATCACCAATACCAAGTTAAGATTAAAGTTAAGATAAAGGCAATGAAAATGTATTTAGCTTACATGACACATCGACAAATTATTTATTTTAAGTTTGTTAATTTTTATTTAATGAAATTTTTATGGATATAATTGTATTATATTATATTTTTAAGTTATTTAAATCATTTATGAATTTTTATTTGAATTATGTATTTTAAAATGTTTGGATATTTGTATTATTTATTTAACTTTTATTTTAATTATGTTATATTATTATTTACTTCTTAACTGGAATTATCAATATATCTAATTAGTTAAAATATTTCACTTGTGATTTTATAATTTTATAATTCAAATTTATAATTTAAATTTATATTGTATGTTTTATATGATATCAAAAAGCTGTTTTTGACAACCTTACTCACAATGGTGTAACTTGAATATTTTTAAAATTCAAAATTAAAACCTTGAAAAAGCAAAAACAATAACTAAGGGTTAGCCGAAACAAATACAATATATATATAAAAAAAAAAACAACATGAACCAAGCAAAAAGAAACCTTTTTTTTGTTATTTTTCTCCAACATTAGTTTTTTTATATATAATAATTGAGAAAAAATATTAATAAGATTTAACCAAATAACAAACTAACTAAAAGAAAAGCTTCCTGTTTTTTCCAACACCAGTTTACCAACAACAGGCACACCTTAAAGAATTTATTTGCAAGTTCTCCGAAAACAACTTCAGTTACTTCGACAAAACATGTCTCTGACTTTCCTGTGCATAGCAGTAGTCATTTCAAGGAGCAGCTACAACACCCAAGAGATTTATAAAAAGCGAACTACATAAGTTGTCTTTCCTTTCAAACCATTATTTATTAATTTCCTCTCTCTTATTATTACACCTAATATTGGTTCCACCAACATGGATCATCCATTTCCTTTTCAATTATATCAATTTAAGACTTATATATCGTATTCCATTACCCAAATTCTACACCCTTAAACCAATCATCCATAAAAAGAAATTGGATAACGTAACTTATTAGTTGATTAGGTCTTGACTTTTAACATATGTTCCTTCTAGATCATGATTTTTTTTAATAATGATTCGATAATTTTATTGAAAAGTAGTTATTAACCATTTAGTAAAGGATTAAACAACTGGTAATAAAAGTTATTGCAGAAGAAACAATATAAAGGAAAACAAAAATTTGGAGAAGGAGAAAGTGCGGGATTTAAAAATCTGAAAATTAATTACTTTGCATACAAACAAATTATATTAAATTTTTACATAAATTCACGTGTTAAATGATAATTACCAAATCGATTGAGCGTGCATTTTCAAAAGGAGTAATTATTACAGTTCATATGAAATTTTCTTTTGATTTTCTTATAGCATTGCTCTAAAAATTTACATGGACACATACAGTCATGTAATTGTATGGAAAAAAGTGCTTTAATTTTGTGAAATAACATAGAAATTTCTATGTTAGTTTGGTAAAATATGTCTCAAAAACTGCCTTATTCTATGGGGAACAAACTAAAAATTAAACTATATATATATACCTTCCATTCATTCCTGGTTTGTTTCACCGAATTTGCAGCCTGGGAAAGGATAAATTTAGTGCAAAAAGCGATATTGAACGGGCAAGAGCATCAAAAATGGAAGAGGATAAGCCAAGTTCTTCAAACAAGGGTAAAGATGTTGACGTGGGAAGTGCTTCAGAAACTAAGATGATTGGAAAACTTTATGCACAGCTGGAAATTGATGTGGGAAGTGCTTCAGAAAATAAGATTTTTGCACAGCTGGATATGGATGTGGGAAGTGCTTCAGAAAATAAGGTGACTGGAGAATTTTTTGAAAATCTGGATAAAAAGTTGAAAGGGTTGCCCTCTCAACAGGACTGTTTTGAGTGCTGTATCTACAGGGTGTCCAAACGGGTTCAAAGCGTACATTGGCAAGCCTACTATCCACTACTGATTTCAATAGGTCCTCTTCACCGCAAAAATAAAAAACTTCAGGCCATGGAAAACGAGAAATTGAGATATTACAAAGAGTTTACTGAACGGATTGGGATGGATATGGAGAAAATAAGAGATATTATAAGGAGCATTCAGAATCAAGAAGAGCGTCTCCGAGACTGTTATTCAGAGGAATTCAAACTAGCGAAGAAAAGTGATTTCATAGAGATGGTCATGCTGGATGCTGTCTTCATCATTGAGTTTATGAAGGAATATTCGAAAAATGATGAAGGTCCTAACAGGTTCGAGCCTAGGACGATATTGGACATACGAGAAGACTTGATACTACTTGAAAACCAGCTACCTTTCTTCATTATTCAGAAAATATATGACAAGTACAATCGTGCTCGCCAAGATCCAACAGCCATTCCTTTTTTCGATCTTGTTACCTCTCATTCTAAAAATTACACGTTCTTAAAAAACATAGAAACCAACCTGAGTGTAAAGAAAAGCAGACATTTCACTGATTTACTAAGAAATTTTATGTTGAATGGAGCCAGGCAGCCGAATGGAGCCAGGAAGCTGAATGGATCCAGTAATCCTATCATGCTGAGGCATAATGCTGTCAAGCTTCGCGCGGCAGGAGTCGAGTTTGAGGTCGCCGAAGACAAATGTTTGCTTAACATAACATTTGAGAAAGGAGTGTTGAAAATACCACTCTTGGAAGTTGATTACCACTTCGAACGTGCTGTACGAAATATCATGGCCTTGGAGCAGTGCTTGTACCAGAATGAAGCTTACGTATGCAGTTACATTAAGTTTATGGACCATCTTATCGACAGTGCAGAAGACGTGGGTTTGCTAGTCGGAAAGAAAATCATTACCCACAGGCTAGGTAACGATGCCGCAGTTTCAGTTATGATTAACAAGCTTTGCGAAAACATTAGTGACCCTTATACTTATTATGATGATATATGTGAAAAGATGAATGACCATTGTGATAGCCTCCTTAACCGTATGAAGGCAACCTTGGAACTTGTATATTTCCCCCATGTTTGGAGAGGTACGGGAACTATTGCAGCTGCTGTCCTGCTGATGCTCACTTTGATACAGACTATAACTTCCGTAAAGTCGGTATTCTAGGATTTTATCTTGTTTAGTTTTATTATCCCTTCGTAATGCTGGATTGGATTATTATTGTTAAAATTGCAGTTAAACTTTGGGTTTCTGTAGTTCTGAACTAATAATATTGTATCAATTTCTTGTTGTGTTGTCCTAAAATTGAGTTTGTACTTGTGACCTATGTGATGTCCTTTCCCCCTCAATATTTTCATCATCTTCTGATTAAATGAAGCTGGAAAATTAAAGCATGATCTCCTTTTCAAGATCCCCAGTTTTTTTTTTTTCTGTTTCTTTCTTGCTTGCCACAACTATTAGAAAATGTTGCCTGCCATTATACAATTTCTTGCTTTAATTAATTTTAACATTAGACTGAGTTAATTTGGGAATGCTATGCACCAGAATTTAGTAACAAATTGCGGATGATTTGTTGTTTTGATAAATTGGGGCATTCATACAAGATTGCCACAAATGTTTTGCATTGTATTGATGTCCATTTATGAATTCGTAATACTAGAACAGTGACATGAATGCAATTGAAGTTTCTATAGATTCATGTAATTGTGAAAGATGTAATGTTTTTTAATTATCGGATTGTACAAAAATCAACTAAAACGTAACTTTCCTCTCTAAGATTATGCAAAAAAACCCCTTCCTGATCATAGAACTTTAGAATATCTCTATTTTCTAATATCGTTGTAACATACCCTACGTGGTTATATTCCTCTGCTGATCATAAAACAGCAGAAGATCTCCATTTTCTAATATCATGGCATCACCAAGAAACAATGGTTTCTCTAGGTGAATGTTGTTTTCCATGACAATCATTTTAATCCGTTGTCGTCATTGTTAAGACCACAGGAATGCATGGATTTTTTTATCCAATCTAATTTTAGTATCATGATATAGCCCTTAAAAGGTGGGGGTAAAGAGAAGGATCTAAATTTCTCGTTTTCAAAATCAAATGCACACATGTCTGTCAAATAAAATCCTGTTATTTATTAGGAATTATTTTTTAATATTTAGTAATATAATAAAAAATAAGTTGGAAAACACTTTCTAATATTTAGTTTTACATGAAAAATAAACAAGAAAATAATTTTTTAATATTTTATTTTTTTCAAGTTGGAACAAATCTTACAAATTAAAAGGTTGAATAAGAATGAAATTTAAAAAATATAATTTTATAAATTATCTTAAATAAAATAAATAATAATCAAAATAATAGAGATCAAAACTAAAAAAAAAATTGAAAGATGAAGAAATTAAAATAATAATAATTACCATTTTATAAAAATTTTTAAATAAAATAATTAACAATCAAAAGAATGATGATCAAATTTGATGGATAAAAAATTTTAATTTAAAAATGATAAGAAAATAGTAAATAACAATTATAAAAATAAAGATTAAAGTTAATATAAAAATTAAATTCTAAGAGATGAAATTAAAAAAATATTCAAAACAAAATATATATAACAATCAAAAGTTTGAGAATCAAATTAACAAATAATATAATATTTTTAATTTTTTCACAACTTTTAGAAAATGTTTTCCTCCCAAAATAAAAGAAAAAAAATATTTTTCTAGAAATCGAACCAAATTTTTCTTTGATTAGAAAGTATTTTTTATTGATTAATTTTTTTAATAATAAATAAATATAAAAAAATTCAAAAATAATTTTTCATAAAATAAACATACCCTTAGAGTAGAGAACTTTAGATCTATTACATAAATGGGTAAAAAAATACCAATTCATTCTACCATCGATTTACATGGAGGAAAAGATAAATATTCACAACAGTTATTTTTAAAAGTAGTTTTTGCTAAAATAATGTATAAAAATAATTAAAAATACATAAAAAATAATTTTAAATAAAAAAATTAAATTTATTATAAACATAGTTTCAAAATAATTGCAAACTTTTCTTTCATATATTAAATTTATTAGTCGACCTTCAAATGGTTCTTGATCTTTTATTTACGCGCTTATCTTGATTTATACGCACAAAAAATAACAACTAGTGAAAGCTATCTTCATCATCGTTAATAATAATAATAATAATTTATATATTATTATTATTATTATTATTAAACATGAACTTTGTGAGGAAACATTTTATATCATAAAAATATCTATAAGCGCTACTAATCATTGCAAGTACAGAAAGGATTATATTTTAATTGAACGACAGAAAACTACAGAAAACACGTTGTCCTCAGGTGGATCCCATTTTCTTTAATTAAAGAGAAAAAACACGATAGTCAAGTAGATGAAAAAAAGTCAACAACTTAATATGAACATAGAAGCATTTTACAAATTAAATTTTTTATTATATGAATTTAAAAAATGCCAACATCATATAAACATAAAATTAACAGTAGGATTAGAGTTAAAATATTGTATCAATTACATAATTAGTCCATGTACAAATAATTATATATTACTATTATCTAAGAAAAACATATTAAATTAATTGTGTCTATATTTGTGGAAGTATAGTGAAAAATAAAGAGTTTTTATCTAGTAATTAAATAAAGTTATAAATTTTAAAAATTAGTACTGGTTTAGCAAGTAATAGATTAGTTATACTTTAAAAAAATAATGTCACTCTTAAACTATTATTTATTACAAAAAATATTTTTATTATGTGTTTTCTTTGAAATATATCATTTTTTATTGTCATTAATTATTCTAGCTTTTTATTTTTATTTTAATGTTTTAAAATTTATATTGGTTTGCAAAAAAAATTTAACATTGATCTTTGGACATGTTGAAAAAAATATCAATTTCTAAAAATGAAAGACTAGCTAAAGAGGTTGACATTAAATCTTTAAAACAAAATCATCAAAATTACTAAAAATAAATGTAACCCATATTTAATTTTAAAATTAAGTTGTTCCTTATGTTTTTTGAAGTGGATATTGTAACCATGAAAATGGTAAAAATTAAGCTTTTGAGCCAATATTAATGGTGCAAGTTGGGCTTTAGGCATAATATTAATTTTATGGGCTTTAATGGGATTGGACTTTAGTCCATTTATTTTCTTTAATTTTTTATATTATGATATCTTTTTCATAATTTATATTTAAATTTTATTAATTTTTTTATTATATGAGAATGTCACTTAAAAAAAATTCAGATTTTTACTATGTGAAAAGATTAATATACATGAAATCAAAATGGACCATCAGGGTAAAAAAAACACCAGGAATCGCTGGACAATACATCCCGGATCACGCGGAGCATATGTACATCACGCGTGATTTATCTGCAAAAAACTGCATTGAAGGAGCATGTGGCTCACGCGCTATATATAAACCTCATTAGTCCTTATTTCTCAAGACCAGCAGCCCTTCTTCCTCTATTTTTTATTCAATCTTCCTCAAAATTAAATAAATAAACACAGAAAATATGTCTAATCTTGAATTTTTTTTCAATTTAATTTATAAATTGAATTAATTTATCTTTATAATTTTAATTTATCTGTTAGTTTTTTAAAATTATGCAATTTTAAGCAATCTAACTCTCATTTTTTCTTAATTGACATTTTAACTTGATTTTGTTTTAAAATCATCTTTGAACTGTAATTTTTTTAAAAACTTAACCAAATCAATCTCATTTATCAACTTTTTTTCAATTTAACCCTAAATTGTAATTTAAAAATTCTAAAATTTATTTTTGTCTATAATGCTAAATTATTGATCCAATTTCAATTTTGATTATTTTTTATTTTTGAATTTCTTATGATTTCAAGATTTTTTGACTCAAAATTAAATAAAAATGAAGAAAATAACAATATGATTGAAATTAACTAAAATTAATAAGACATATTTTGGATTTTCTAACTTTTAAAAATATATAAAAACAATATAGGTTGAAATTGGGTAATGACAAGTTAAAAAAAAATTTACAAAAGTTTTTTTCTTAAAAAAAATTATTTGTTGTTTATTTACTATTAATGCTATAGAAAAGCATAAACTAGGTTTTGAAACATTTGATTTGATAAGAAAATACCCATAAATATTACTAACAATTAGATATATTGAAAAGAATTTATTAGTAACTATTAAACATATTGTCTTATTGTCAGACGTACGATGAGCAAAATTTTTTGAAAAAACCTAAAAAAATTATCCAAAAAGATAAACCAAAAAAATAATCAATTAAATGGACTAATTAGAAAAGTTTTTAAGAAAATTATTTTGGTTTAGTTTGGCTTTATTTCAATTTTAGAAGTTCAAAACCAAACGGAATAGGTTGATCTAACACTTAAAAAAAAACATAAAAATATCAAATTTTATTCCTATCTCTCACCTAAACAAAAGTTGTAACCCCAAATCAAACCCAAACGTAGCAGCTACCAAGCTTCTAAAACAAGAGAACATGGCTTCCTAGGGCCATGTCTCATTCCCCCCACCACGCTCTCTCTCTCAAATATATTTTTTTTGGTCGCTTTATTGTTTTAATTGGACATGAAATCACTTCTTCAGCAGCTTGTAGGTATAGGCAGACATTAGTTGATTCAATATAAGGATAAGCATTCTATCTTTAAAGTTTACCGTTTCTCTGTAAGGGTGCGGTGCAGGGTTTATGTAGTTCCACTTTTATTTTTATTTTTTATAAAAGAACTAAACTAGATCCAGTCCCTTTTTTTAACAGAATATTTCAAGCAATTGAATAGGAAAAACCAGTTTTTTTTAAGTGAATTGATAAGAAGCTCTAGATATTCAAAATCAATTTATCAATAAGCTATTTATAAGAACAATTGCGTCTTTCTATAAAAACAAAAATAATAATATATTTTAAATAATCTCAAAATACATTAACCTGTCCCTTTGATGGCTTTTTAGCCATCCATGCCGTCTTATCGTTTAGAGAAAAATGTTTAATGTACGAGGGGGGAGTATAATTATAAGATAAACAAACGTTGTTTTCATTTTGGGGTCTACTTTCATCCACTTGAAATTTTTATCCTCTCATGTTTAGTGGGACGCAGAGCCTAAGATATTTGTAGGTTGATGGGTGATTTTTTTTTTCTATAAAATATTATCCGCAGATATAAATAAGATGGATCCAGGATTCAACGTTAAAGGGCTAAAATGAAGATTTAATATTTTACAGGGATTATTATGTACAAATATACTTCATCTTTTAGAAGTAATTTTAAAGTTAAGGGACTTTCCTAGATCCGCCTTTGGCAGGCTTTAATCTAAAGAGCGCATAGAATTAAGTCCCTTAATTATAGCCATTGTCATGTGCATCTGGGAAGACAAGGCAAGAGACTTAGAGAGAGAGGAGGGGGAGAGAGAGAGGTGCTGCAATATATATATATATATACTTAGAGAGAGAGGAGGGGGAGAGAGAGAGGAGGGGGAGAGAGAGAGGTGCTGCAATATATATATATATATATATATATATATATATATATATATATATATAGGAAGAGGCTCGCTGCTTGGGACCCTATTTACAGACACAGTCCTCTGATCTCCGTCCTCAGGTCAGCACTAACTTGTTCTGCTCATTGAAATGTTTAGTTTTTCGAAATTTAATGTTTTGAATTTGGTTTAAGCTCTGCAGACAGTAGGTAGTTCGGTGTATGTAGTTCCATATTTATTCATTTATTTATTTTAAAGTTGGTTTGCTTAATTATGTTTTAGTTTTCCAGCATATATAAAACATTTATATGCGATGTAATAAATTTTGTTGTTAATTTCATTGAACCTGCTGTGAAATGATTAGAGGTTCGACTTTAGATTACTATGGGTATTAGGATAGCTAGAGAGCAAGACTCGATTAGCGGTGATCAACAAGTGATTATCGGTATCAATACCCATAGCAGTCACTTTAATTACCCATGCTAATTTATTTAGGAGAACTAGCTACATATCTAACAAAAATGACCTTCAGTATTACAAAAGAAATAAAACAATAAAAAATTAGAAAAAAAATTCAGATTGTACCCACACAATGAACAATAATTTCTTCTTTTTCAAAAAAAAAAAACTAGGAGTAACGTGTTTAAGTGATTTGTTGATTAAGTTTCATCTTGGCATATCAAAGTCATCAAATGCTTTATTAAAAACATTTTATTATTTGCAATTTTGTAAGCATATAATGTTCAAGCTTATTATATAGGAATGTGTTCTAGTTTATCTACTAAAAGAATTTCATCTTCGTTAGGAGAAATCATAATCTAACTCAGACTACCCAGAAAACCTGATGTTGTAATAGCACACAAAACACTAATTAGACTATTCTAAATTTAATCTTTACTATTTTAGATTATAGATCCTTGTTATGTCGTAATTGTATCTATAAAATTTCAGCTAAATTAATCCATAATTATATTTATAAACTCTCACCTAAATTAATTCATATACAACACATGTAGTAGCATTTGATCAAAACTAGATAGATCACCCAAATACTATTTTTGGAAAGCTAATTTTTTTCTCTATATTTGTTCTCCATATATAACAAATTAAATATTAAAAACTCCTAAGAAATTAGGCTAAACCCTTCTCTTCATATGGGCTTAATGATCCCACATGGATCAAACTAAATATAAATAGGTTATTTTTTAAATACGAGGAAACCAACTAAACATTTTTTAGCATGTATTTTTCTATAAATGTGATGTTTTAAATTGTAAAGTTAATGTCATTAAATTTGTTATTAAATAGAAGGTTTAACTTGAAATTATTAAATTATTTTATATTAAAAAAATTATATTTTGATTTTGAATATATATTGTTCTAATTAAAAGTGACAAATGAACAAATATTAAATATATAAAAATATTTAAGTAATTAAAAAAAATTTATTACCTTAAATTTTTTATCTTTTTTCTAAAAAAATATGTTAGATGTATATATATATATATAAAAGAACTAAACTAGATCCGGTCCGGTTTTTAAATAGAACTTAAGCAATTGAATAGGAAAAACCAGTTTTTTAAGTGAATCGAATTACTGTTATGAAATACTTGACAATTGATGGAAATGATTCAAAGCAATGTTTTAATAAACGACAACGAAGAAATGCACCATTGTTCCCTCTCACTATCAATTTTTCCATCAACTTCAAAGGACGCTTGGAAACTTTGTCTGCAGGTTAGTGTGAACCAGCTAAGGCTGCATCCAAATATTATTATAAGATAAACTAACATCGTTTTCATTATGGGGTCTTCCTTCATGCATTTGAAATTTTCAACTTCACATGCTCAGTTGGTTGATCGGTGGGTTTATATATATATATATATATATATATATATATATATACACTATCTGCAGATAGAAAAAAAGATGGATCCAGGATTCAACATTAAAGGGTTAAAATGAAGATTTAATAATTTTACAGGGATTATTATATACAAATATACTTGACCTTTTAGATATCATTTCTAAGTTCACATTTATATATTTATAGCCATTTTCATATGCATTTGGGTAGACAAGAGACTTATTCCTGATTGGAATGCGGTTTGAATTGTGTATTTTTAAATTTTATTTTATTTTGTTTAAAATTATTTTTTGATGTTTTTATATTATCTTGATATAAAAAATAAATTTTAAAAATAAAAAAATAATTTTAATATATTTTTAAATAAAAAATACTTTGAAGATTACCACAATTTAGCTATACCATGCTCGCCATCTGTGGAGAAACATGAGCAAAAAACCATTGGTGCTTGTACGGTCTGAATCTCCCCTAAAACTGGACTTCCCAAACTCCACATAATTTTCACAGCAAGTGACAGGCGGTGCAGCTCAAAATCGACTCATGTTCTTAATTCTTTAGGTTATTTAATATTATATATAACAATTAAACTATAAATCTTAAAATTACTAGCAAAACTCATGGGAATACAAACCTCCAAGAACTAATGGTCCGACCACAAATAATGTAATGCTGATTGCTACGCTTTAAACCCCTGCCAAACTGTGACAAAATACGTAGTTTATAGATTCCTGGTGGAAGGCACTTTATAAACCTTGGCTATTCGCATCATTTTCCCAAAATCTTATTAAATCCATTTAACATGAAATCACTGTCTAGAATCTCTGAAATACAATGTAAAATCATTTTGACTTCTTGCTAGTCCAAATCTTTAATTGAAAAACTCCGTTGAGGGCGTGCATGAATGGGCGTACTATAGAGTTAATTAATATAAAAATTTTAGATTCAAATGATAATTTGTTATTATCTCAAATTTCAGGAGGTGTGTAATTAATAAGCAATTTAAAATTATTTTTATATATCTAGTTTTGTTAATTTAAACTTTTGAATTAAAGTGATTATAAATTCAAATCTCATCGGTTCTATTACTTGTTTATTTTTGTATAAAATTTTTAATTGTTATTATCTTTTTGATATGATATCAGAATTTTGATGGCCAAACAGTCATGAGTTCAAATCTCAACACTTTTATTTATTTGATAAAATTAAACACTTATATAAATTACCTATATACATTTCAAGTTCAAAGAACTTTCATTTAAAAGGGTGTATTAAAAAATAATATAAATTATACCTTAAAATCTTCTCTAATATCTTAAATTATTGAGATGAGATGATTCTTTAAAAATAACATTTGTATAATGCATCAACTATCCAAAGAAATTGAATAACTTAAGTGCTTCAAATTTGAAAAATCTAAAAATTAAACACCATGCATATAAATAAATTATATCAAATTTTCACATAAATTGACGTTTAAGTGATAATGACTGAATCGATGGAGTGTGCATACGTTCCAAAAATATTAGATGATTGATCAAGAGTAATTACAACAGTTCATCTGAAATTTCTTATGATTTTCTTATAGCATTGCTCTGAAAAATTACATGGATAAATATAGTCATGAAGTAGTATGGAAAAATGTGCTTTGATTTTGTGAAATAACATAGAAATCACTATATTAGTTAGGTAAAAATTTATCTCAAAATAAAATAAAAACTCTAAATTGAACTATATACCTTCCATTGATTCTAGGTTTGTTGCACCGAACCTGCAGACTGGAAAAGGATATATTTACTGCAAGGGCTTCAAACATGAAAAACGATGTTGAACAGGCAAGGGCACCAAGCATGGAAGACGATGAGTCAAGTGCTCCAAACAAGGGAGAAGTTATTGATGGAGGAAGTGATTCAGACATTGATAAGGATATTAACAATTCAAGTGCTTCAAACAAAGGAAAGTGTTGTAAAAGATGCTATTGATTAATCTAAATATTTATTCAATTGAAAAGATTAGCTTGATCTCCAAACCTCAAAGGGTCTACTTGAAAAGATTCCCTTAAATCCCCAAGGTAAGGCTACGAAGTTTCTTGAGATATGCAGAAGTTTCTTGAGATATGCAAAATCCTTGAATCCTATCAATACATGAATTCAAAAGTTAGGATTCATTAAAAAAAATAGATAAAATCCAAAGAGAAAGATTAAAAAGAAGAAAAGGAAAAAAAAAGGATATTCTTGGCATATAACTGGAATACTAACTTTTTTAAAAAATAATTATTTAATATTAAATAAATAAATAAAATAGGATGATAATAATAATTTTTTTATATTAAATTTTTTTTATATAGCTTTGATCTCTAATTTTTATATATTTTTAATAGATTTAAATCCTGATTTTGATTTTAACTATAATTATTAAAAAATTTAATATTCAGTTATTGCAAGTTGGATTGCAAAACAATTTCACTTGTACCTTAGCTCGAAAACCATCCTACCAAACCGTTAAGAAAAAAAATCCAATTTCAATTACATTGAAAAATGATTGAAAATAGGAAAGCGTTGACATTAGTCTATATAACTTGACAGATCAAGAATTTAAAAATAAAATAATGAGTAACTCAATTTTTTTTAATGGCGATTGGTGTATCGTTCTTATTTTTTTAATATATTCACATTAACATTATTAAAATAAACTTTATTTTATTCATGCATACTTGTATGATTCTTATAAGTTCTTGTCTATAAAAAAAATATTTTGAAAAGAAAAATTCTAAAAAAACAATCACATTAATAAAATAAAAAATTATAATTAAAGAGATTTTTTTATTTTATTTTAAGTCATCCAGATTTTTTTATCTTTATTCTAATTAATTTTGGTTCTATCGAATTAAGAACCATAAAAAAAATTGTTGAAAAAAAATTATATTAATAAAAAATAGATGGAATTATTCAAAAAAATATTTTGTTTCATATAATTTCTCTTTTAAAAAATAATTTTATTATCATATAATTAAATAAAATAATTTTGAACAGCTACTCACAACTTGAAATTAAATATCTTAATACATATTTATCTCTTAATTTATTGATTCAATTTTTAGTTATCATAAATAATTTATTTAATATTTATTAATATATATAATTCTTAATTTATTTTATTAAATACAAACATAAACTTGATTTCCAATTCATTTTTTTTTTAATATAGAGAACACACATTGACAACACTTAAAAAGGTTTTTTTTTTTGTTAGAAAAAAACTCTTAATCCCGCACGTAGAGAGTGTGAGTGCTGTTTGATCTTTTAGAAAATATTACTATAAAATTGCTTTTTAATGTATCTATCTAACTTACAAAATGCATATTGTAGGTCTCAGATTTCTTTTTCTCGACGCCATAAAAATACTATATCATATGTGATGTGATATTTTATTTTTATTTTTACTTTTTTGTGAAAAGCAGATCATGAGAGTTGATAAGGTAAGGTTGTCTTGATTCTTCTTATCAAGCTCACACGTTCTTAAAAAAGAAAAAGAAAAAAGTGATCATATACATTCAGAAAGAAAAGTAAAGAAAAGAAAAGAAAAGAACATAGAAGTGAATTATACTAGTGTCATGCTAAGACCCAACATTGATGGGAGACATACACAATAAGATAGGGATAAAGTGCACAACAAGATAATGGTTGCCCTTCTTGCCTGTCATATACTTTCTTTTTCCACATGCTATTCTTAATAAAGAGGCTCGCTGCTTGGGACGATATCTATACAGAGAGTGTCCACTGATCTCCCTCAGGTCAGCACCATCTGGTTTTGTTCTTTGAAAATTTACGGACGATGTTTTGGATTTGGTTTAAGCTCTTCAGACATTACAAGGTTTAATATATGTATAAGCATTCTATCCATAAAGTTTACCTTTCCCCTGTAAAGGGGCATGGTGTGTGTAGTTCCATTTTTGTTTTTCATTTCTTTTTAAAGAACTAAACTAGGTCCGGTCTGGTTTTTTAATACAATTTAAGCAATTGCATATGTAGGAAGATTGTTGACGAGTCAGAAGAAGACAAGTAGGGAAGGAGAACATGTGTTATAGTTAAAGAGCTCGATAGGTGAAGAGGGAGATGAAAGTTGAGTTATATGTTGGATCGAGAGGTTATCAGTAGACTGTAAAATGAATGGAAAAACTTAAACTCTAGATTGTAAATGGTGTAACTCTCGAAAAACTTACTGTTTTTTCCAACACCAGAACAGGCCCACCAACATTATACTTTATAAAAAGCCAACAACATAGGTTTGTCTTTCCTTTCAAACCATTATTTCTTAATTTCCTCTCTTTTTATTACATCTACTATTGTCGGAATATTACATTTCAGTTTAATTCAGTTTTTATTAAAAAAATATAATCAAATCAGTTTTTTTTAAAATGAAACAGGCTTACACCAATTATTTTTAGTTTGGTTTTATTTAGCTCAATTTTTTCCAGTTTAGCTTGATTCATCAACATAGATCATCCATTTCCTTTTCAATTATATCAATTTAAGATTTATCGTTTCCATTACCCAAATTCTACACACTTAAACCAATCATTATTAACACTTCGCTCAACTATTTGTTGGACCTTTAATATTTCAATACTTAATATTTAATTACTTACCACGTAATCAATGCTTTTCACTTCAAACTAGATTATTATGTACAAATATACTTGATCTCCTAGAAATAATTTTAAAGTTAAGGGACTTTCCTAGATCCGCCCTTGTCAAGCTAGAATCTAGATTGCGTATAGAATTTCAAGCTAGAATCTAGATAGCGTATAGAATTAAGTCCCTTAATTATAGCCATTGTCAAATGCATTTGGGTAGACAAGGCAAGAGACTTAGAGAGAGAGAGAGAGAGAGAGAGAGAGGTGCTGCAATATATATATATATATATATATATATATATATATATATATATATATATATATATATATATATAGGAATAGAGCTCGCTGCTTGGGATCCTGTATTATATACAGACACAGTCCTCTGATCTCCGTCCTCAGGTCAGCACTAACTTGTTCTGTTCTTTGAAATGTTTAGTTTTTTGAAATGTTATGTTTTGGATTTGGCTTAATTTAGCTCTGCAGACAATAAGTGGTTCGGTGTATGTAGTTCCATTGATTTTTATATTTTAAAAAGTTGGTTTGCTTAATTATGTTTTAATTTTCCAGCATATATAAAACAAGTGATTATGGGTATCAATACACATTGCAGTCACTTTAACTATCCATACTAATTTATTTGGGAGAACTAGCTACATATCTAATAAAAATGAGCATAGAAGTATTACAAAGAAATAAAACAAAAAAAAAAAATTAAGTTTTTTAATTTAAAAAAAACTAGTAGTAATGTGTTTTAAGTGATTTGTTTATTAATTTTCATCTTGGCATCTCAAAGTCATCGAATGCTTTATTAAAAACATTTTATAATTATTTGCAGTTTTCCAAGCATATAATGTTCAAGTTTTTTATAGAGGAATGTGTTTTAGTTTATCTATTAAAAGAGTTCCAACTTTGTAAGGAGAAATCAGAAACTAATTCAGAATACCCAAATAAGCCCGATGCGTTGTAATTACGCATAGAACACTAGTTAGGCTGTTCTAAATTTATCTTTACTATTTTGGATTATAGATCCTTCTGATGTCGTAATTATATCTATAAATTCACCGCTAAATTGATCCATATACAACATATGTCGTAGTATTTGATCAAAGCTAGATAAATAGAACACCCAAATACTATTTTTGGGAAGCTTTTTTTTTTTTTCTATGTTTGTTCTCCATATAAAACACATTAAATATTAAAAACTCCTAACAAATTAGGCTTAATATGGGCTTAATGATCCCACATGGATCAAACTAAACAGAAATATATAGGTTATCTTGCAGAATTCGAGGGAAACCAGCTAAACATTTTCTAGGATGCATTTTTCTATAAATGTCATGTCTTAAATTTTGATGTTAATGTCACTGAACTTGTTATTGAATCGGAGGTTCAACTTGAGATTACTACTAGTTAATTTGCCTACGTGTTGCTGAAATTATTTTATTGAATTCTATGGTAATTAAAACAAATTTTCTAATAAAATGAAATGATTTAAGTTCTTTGAAGAAAACATCTATTTCTCTGATGAGAATTTCTCTTTCAATTCATGCATTTTTGAGAAAAAAATGTCATTTTTATTAGTATCGCTCTTTTATAAATCAAAACATAAGTTAATTAAAATAAATATTCATAAAAAATTCAATGATTTAAATGAATAAGGAAAAAACATATTCCTTTAATAAAAAATATTATTAAAGTATCATTCCTTGTTCATTCATTTCTTTTTTGTTATTGAAAAACAAATTTTGTTTTATTATCAACATGAGTTTTTGAAAGTAAAAAACAAATCATTATTTAGATTGTTTCAACCTTAAATAGAAGATTTGAATTTCAAAAAATCTTTATTCAAATTCTAAAACAATCCTAAATTATATGTTTTTATTTTTTTAGATTGTTTTGATGTGATCCATGATATCAAAAATAAATTCTAATTTTTTTTAATTATTTAAAAGTATTTTAAAATAAAAAATACTTTGAAAAATAATTATTATTTCTGTTTCAAACACCTGAGCTTAATTAATTACTACTATGAATCAATTTTATTTGTGAAATTTGATTATGTACATGAACAAAATCTAGCTAATTATTTAGGCTATTTAATGTTATAACAAGTGAGAAATAGAGAGAAAAGGATGATTTAAAGTGAGAGGGGGTAGAGAAGGAGAAAATGTGTTGTAGTGAAAAAGTTTTGAAAATTTGTGATAACCCAAACGAAACTGTGTATACCTTCGATCCATTCATTCTTGGTTTGTTTCAGCCAACCTGCAGACTGGAAAAGGATAAATTGATTGCAAGTGCTTCAAACATGGAAGAGGATAAGGCAAGTACTCCAAACAAGGGAAAAGATATTTATGTGGGAAGTGCTTCAAATCCGGATTATTATCAAAAGAGAGAGAGAGAGAAGGCTAAAGATATTTGGGCAAAGCTAGATTCTGAAGTGAAACAGATGTCCTTTAAACAAAACGGTTCCGAGTGCTGCATCTACAGGGTGCCCGAACCGCTTCGAAACGTAAATTCGAAAGCCTACTCTCCACTACTGATTTCAATAGGTCCTCTTAGCCGCCAAAATACAAGACAAGAGGCCATGGAAAAGGAGAAACTGAAATATTTCAAAAAGCTTACTGAACTGGCTGGGATGGATAAGAAGAAAATTATTGATATTCTGATCACAATTGAGAACCAAGAAGAGCGTCTCCGACACTGTTATTCAGAGAAATTCAAATTAATCGAGAGCCGTGATTTCGTAAAGATGATCCTGCTGGATGCTGTCTTCATCATTCAGTTTTTGTTGGAGTCAAAGGATCATGATATTAACGATCCTAAGAATTTTGAGCCCAGGATGACATTTGACATCCGAGAAGACTTGATGCTACTTGAAAACCAACTACCATTCTTCATTATTCAGGAAATATATGACCAGGTCAATCCCCCTAGCCAGGATGGTACAGTCACTCCTTTTCTTGATCTTGCAAAGTCTCATTTTGGAAAGCACAAGTTTTCACAAGGGGAAGAAACCAGTCTGAGTGTAAAGGGAAGCAGGCATTTCACTGATTTACTAAGGAATTTGATGTTGAATGGAGCCATTCAGCGACGTTATAGTGTTTATCCTACCAAGCTAAAATATAGTGCGGTCATGCTCCGCAACGCAGGAGTGAAGTTTCTTCTGTTCACCCAAGACAAATGCTTGGTCAACATAAAATTTGAGAAAGGAGTGTTGAAAATTCCACAGTTGGAAGTTGATCACAGCTTCGAACGCCTTGTACGAAATATCATGGCCTTGGAGCAGTGCTGCTACCCGTCTCAAGCTTACGTATGCAGTTATATTAAGTTTATGGACCATCTTATCGACAGTGCAGAAGACGTGGGTTTGCTAGTGCGAAAGGGAATCATTATCCACCGGCTAGGTAACGATGCCGCAGTTTCAAATATAATTAACCATCTTTGCGAAAATATTGGTGACAGTTACGCTTGTTTTGGTGATATCTCTGAAAAGATAAATGACCACTACGAGAGCCGCTTTAACCGTATGAAAGCAACTCTGAAACTTGTATATTTCCCCAATATTTGGAGAGGTACGGCAACTGTTGCAGCAGCTATCCTGCTTATCCTCACTTTCATACAGACTATAGCTTCCGTAAAATCGGCGTTCTAGGATTTTATCTTGTTTAGCTTTATTATTCCTACGTAATGATGAATTGGATTATTATTGTTAAAATTTGGTTTTGTGTAGTTCTGAACTAATACTATTGTAATGTAATTTGCACTTCATAAGTTGTCGGAACATCACAATGTAATTCAGATTAACGATTACCACTGCATCATTAAATAGATTTACCGGTGGATACATTTTGTTGGTGTAATACACACAATTCATCGATAATATTTCTATTGATGAACTCACTAATACAAATACATCTATCGGAATATTAATTGTCAGTAATTCCAATGTTCGTTGCTACTTCGATCGGAAAAAAAAGCCAAACATCGACGGCCTTATAGACGAGGGAAGAGCGTCAAAAAATTTCCTATGAGAACTTTACCGATGGACTTAATTTGTCTGTATTTCTAATGGTAAATCATTGGCGGCTTGGCCATTGATAATTGTGGCATGAGTAGTAAATATTTAAGAACTCTCTATACAATACCAACAAATATATCTATCGGTAATATTTGTCATAACCCAATTCTGGGTTATTCCCTAAAATCCACTTTTAAAAAAAATAAAAATCAAAAAATAAAATAAAGGCTAGAAATGTGGGGAAAACTGATCTAGAAAGACTAGGCAAAAATAAAGCTGCAATTTTGGGAGGAATTTCAAGGCCTAATTGTACCCTATTATGTCCAAAAATAGAAAAATACAAATTCAAAGGTCAAATTAAATGATTATTGGACAAATTTGCATAAAAATTAAGTCCAATAACATAATTAAATTTTTAATAGGCCAATTTGATTTAATCATGGGCCAAATTAAAATTTAATTATGCTTAAGAATTAATTTAGGTCCAAATGAAGGATTTAATTAAGTGCAAGGACTTAATTATACTTTAAATGGGTCAAATTAATTTTATTTGGGGCTTAATTGGTGAAAAAATTAAGTTTGGGAGTCTAACTTGGGTTTAATTGAGAAGATTGGAATTTTAAGAAACCAAATTTAATTTTTACCAAGTTAATCAAGTGAAATCAGGGGTTAAATTAAAGAAATTGAGAGTTTAATGGTCAATTAGTGGTGAAATGGCATGAATCTGAGACCAAGGACTATAATGAAAAAGGCACGTAAATTCGGGGCTGATTTAAAAAAAAAAAAACGGGTTACTGTTCATCGTCTTCCCCGAAAAACTGCCCGAGTAGCAACGTGTCAGATGCATTTTTGGCCTCGTTTGGCCACCAAATTCGACAACGCGTGCACCGAAATGTTCACCTACAACCCCTCTAGTCTCGTGAATTGTCCGGTCGGGTTTATAAGATTCCAAAAGGCTCCGTTGGTCGGCCTAAAGTGGCCACCTTGGGCAGCCTGCAGCCTGAGATTTGTCAAATTTGGCAGTTCGAGGTGCACACTTTGAGCCAACGGCCTGGATTCCTCGAGTCGAATCAAGGGCTGAAAATTTTTCCCCATTGAAGACGAGATTACCCTCTTTCCATGCCTATAAATAGGAGCAAATTTCATGCTCAGAGGGAGGAGAAAAGCGAACCCAAAGTTGGCCGAAAATCACCTTTTTCTGCTCGTTTTTCCTGCAACCAGCCCCTTGTTTTTTTTTTTTCTCTCCGTCGTGGCCTCCGGCCACCACCACTGACCTCACCGCTGTCATTCCCACGAAAAACCACACCATCATCCCCTCCTCCAGAAGCTATAAAACCACCTCTCCGAAGTTTGCAACACCTCTCTCTCTCTCCACTACAAGTTTTTTTTCTTTGCTTCCTCCTACCGGCCTCCACCATTGCAGCAACCAGCTCACGCCGCCGGCCTCACCGCCTCCAGTCACGCCGCGCGCCACCAGCCAAGCCGCTGACTCTCTCCACGCCAGGTAATTCTCTCCTCCCTGCACCATTTCCTCGCATTTCACTGTTCAAGTGAAACATAATTCACCTGAACAGTGAAATGTTATTTCACTGTTCATATGAATTATAATTCACGTGAACAGTGTAATGCTATTGTTACCATTCACGTGCGTGAATAGTAAAATTTGCAAAAAAAAATACATAATTCAAAAAAAAATTTAAAAATCATTTCAGAAAAATTTGTGATTTTCTTAAATATTTTTCTACCAAGTTTTCTTAATATTGGGTTGTATACTTACATTGTAAGATATAAGTCCACTATTAAAATGCCCAATTTTCTCCGAAATATTAAAAAAAAAACAAAAAAATTCAAAAAAGAAAAAGAAAAAAAGATTTTGTTGCATACGGCCAAATCCTAAAGAATTTTTCAAGCATGTCTCAAAATATAAAAATTACATCTTTCTCACGATTTAAAAATCCAAAAAAATGGGTATCGTAACTAGTTTATGATTATCCATTAAGGTTTGGCCAAAATATCAAAAACCCTTTTTTTCCCTTTTTAACCCTTTTTTTAAGATCTAGACTTTAATATTTGTGGGGTGTAAAATTACACGATAAAGTACACCCTCGAGTATTAAAGATACAAGGTGTAAATAAAGGCAATTTTAAAATTTAGACTTTAGAATGGTTAGGATTTAACCCAAAGAGGTAGAGACTCCTTCACGAAAGAAGATCTGCCTTGAACCTTAGAAAAGACCAATGAATGGAAACTTGACCTAGAAGAACAATCAAACAAATAATGCAGCTTACCTAATGTAGGGTGCACTGGGGGTGATGCGTCTTCCCCTTGCACAACCAGTCCCTTACTCAAACTCTCGCAGACCATAGGTTCCTAGTAACCATAATACTAGGTGGCGACTCAAAAGAACCGAGCAAAACACAAATAATAACAAAAAAAATTGACAGCCGATGCCGCATGGATTTTACGGCGTGCGACAATATTAATGGTAAACACCGACGGAGTATATCCGCTGGTGATTATGGCATGGGTGGTAATTGTTTTACAACTCTTGGTAAAATACCGATGGCTTGGTTCATCTGTTAGGCCGTTGGTATTAATTTAAAATATTTTTTTTTTAAAAAAACTTGTTAACCAAATAAAATTGTATTAAACATTAAAAATATAAAAATAATGTTAAATAATATTCAACGAAATATTCATTACAAATTTAATGTATTTCAAAAAAAAAATTAAACTAGATTAACGGTGGAGCTGAGGGAGGAGGAGGCTGGTTGTTCCCGAAATCGTACAACAAAAAGGGGTTGCACATGTATCATCACCCATCCTTGATAATGTCCATGACCATTTGACATAGTTGATCATAATCCATTGAGAGTCGTTTATATTATTGTTTCAAGGCCATGAACTCCTCAGACTGGGTGCTCGATATTGATAGAAAGCTCCTAACAGTTAAGACACTACCGTCGCTTGCAAGTTTTCAGTCGTAGTGTTGGAGTGCCTATAGACCTGATTTTTATTGGTTCCACCAAACGATCTTACCTCCATCCACAAATTAGAATCGAAATCCAGATGGATAAAAGGATCGTTTCCATATCTCTCCCTCAATCTGTTATTATAGGTCTCCTAAAAATTAAAAAAAAAAGAGCATCATATTCAATTCAAGACAATATAACTTACAAAATAAAATGATTGAATTAACATACCATGAAGTGTTGAGCATGGTTGTCCATGAAATGTTGCACCTCCTTTTAGCGGTCTTGACTTCGCCCGTGCGTCTTTACAAACAGCTCCATTTAGGCTCAACTCACGTCCAAGAGATGTAACCTATTACAAAAAAAAAGGTTGTAAGTTAAATATATTTATAAGCAATAATAAATTAATTAAAGATATATTTCATTTAAATTAATATTACCATTTGTTTCGCATGTGCACTGAACAGGACGGAATCGCTGGTGTGCATGGTCACCAAACCATGAATTAACCTGTTTTGGTTGTTGGCATTAGACTGTAAGGGTCATACAAACTGCTCAAATGTCATGTGCTCAATATATTATGTAAATATATCCTCTGAGATAAATGGCAGTTTGAATTCCAGCCAAATCACCACCTCATTCCAACCTTCTAGATCGTTATCTCTCGCATATATTTTTGCTTTTCTTTTGTGTCATACCAAAAATCAAGCAACCTACTTTCATGGTAACAAATTAGAGTTTAGAACATAAAATTATAAAATAAAAAATTATATTATTTTTATTATTACCTAGTTGTCGCGTGATTCTCCCATATCCTCATCACAACATTATTGTTCATGTTGTCCCACTTAAATTTGTGATATGTATAAATAATTCATTTAAAATAAAAATATTACAAGATATAAAATTATAAAAATAATTTATTAAAAATAAGCTAGAAATTAGAAGTTAACACCTTCCTGAAATCGTTGAAACCATGCATCAATATTAGGTCTCCACTGAGAATGTTTGAAAATATGACTCCATTGAAATAATAGAATGTTCATCAATGATTTAAACATCAATGTTATTTTTCATCAATGATTTCATCGGGAAATGCATTGATGATTATGGCATAGGCTGTAATTTTTTTCAACTCTCTGTAAAATACCGAGGGACAGATGTTGTCGGTATAACTGTTGATGATTATAGCAAAATGCTATAATTTTTTTGCAAATCTCGATAAAATACCGATCAAATAGATTCTGTTGGTATATTCGTCGATTATTGTGGCAAACTTTTAAGTGTTTTATTTGTATTGCTTATCTATCCTCCTGCACAAATGCTTAAGTTGCAAACTTACAGCACGCACAACATAATAACAAGAGCAGACAATTATAAAATAAATATTTTATATTTCAAAATATCATTTATAATATTATATTATAAAAAAAGGCTTTACACTTTCGTGTTCTAATCATATTTAGTCAAAATTCTCATCTCTGTCCTCAATTGAATTATTATCACCTTCATCACACTTTTCAATATGATTATCATCTTCTTCATCAGCATTTTCTAGTCTACTAGAGCTCAAAACAACATTCAACTACTTTGCATCAACATCAACAAGACTATCATCAAAAATATAAAAATTCAAATTTTCTTCTAAATCAATCACAGGAGTAACTCAGTATAGTTCAACCAACTCACTAGCTTGAAATACTTCATCTATCACACTTATGTCTTCGTTCTTATCCTAAACAACCTCAACACGACCCCTGGGTTTGGTTTTTAAAACTGATAATCAATTAACTCTTGATCGGTCCTTTCTAAAGAAAGGGGTGTATGTGTAATAAATTTGTTGGCATTGCTTTGTGAAAACAAAGACATTATTTACATTGCGAAGTCTAGCCTTTAAGTTAATTTCAAAGAGATAATAGTGAGGATCTACTATGATTCCTCTGTCAGTTGTGTTATATCACTAGCATTTAAATAAAAATAATCTATTCTGCTCGTTATGATATTGCAGTTTAATGACCTCTTTTAATCTATCATAGTAGTCAACTTCAAATTTACTAGAAGTCAATCCTTTAATACAAACACCGTTGTTGTATGTCTTTCTTCCATATCCATATTCTTTAGCATGAAAGACATATCCATTGATAAAATACCCGTTATAGCACTTGACTTTTCTTTCAAGGCCTAGGCTTAGTAAAGACAGTGAAATAACAACACTATCTCCCATTTGATAAACCTTGTATATAAAATACAACAATAATCAATAAATGAATATTCCATAATATTGATGTACAATTACCTTGCAAGAGATAATGAGTTTGTGATATGACTTACATGTGTTCTAAACCACATGGCAAGTTGTTCATCTTGTAATTGAAAAATTTATGATTTGGTCAGCTGTAAGTTATTGGACAGTAAATATCATCGATGTTGCCTAGAACATGATAAGGATACCCTATAATTAAAATTAAAATTAGGATACTGGCTTAAAATTAAAATGAGATGCATCGGGAGGAAAAACTATGCATGATGGTGCACTTGTTCTTGTGGGATTCATATGGTCTCTAAGTGTTCTAGTACGGTTATTCTCATTATAAAGTGATTGATTATCTTCTTCTGCCATATTTTCTGAAAATGATGAGGATACCCTATAAGGTCTATCACTTGATATACGTGACCACACTCTCATGCACGTGTAGGAATAGAATAAAAGGAAAAAAAACAAAAGAAGAAGAAACAAGAGAAAAGAAACAAAGTTATATACAAGAAAAGTGAAAAGAGCAAAATAAAATAAATATTATAATTCATACAAGCACTTACCTCCCCGGCAACGGCGTGAAAAACTTAACACGACCAAAAGATTGTTGTCTTCTTTCAAGTGCAGGAGTGTCGAAATAATAAATAACCCGACAAGACCAAGATTGAACCATAAAGAGGTTAATTGTACAAATTATAGAAAACAATTATAAACAACAACAATAGTAACAATAACAACAATAATAATAGTAGTAGCAATAGTAGTAGTAGTAGTAGTAGTAGTAGTAGTAGTAGTAGTAATGATAATAATAATAATAACAATAATAATAATAAATAATAATAATAAAGAAAAAGATAGAGAAGAAGAAGAAGATGAGAACTTTGAGATGAAATATTAATGTAAAGATTAAACAATAATAATAACAAATGTCATGGTTAGAGGTTCCACTAATAGTATGTCAAACAAGTATAGTATAAACTCTTATTGTTCAATTGAAAACCATACACAAAGGAGGTTCCAATCAGATTATAGATTGTTAACATGATTACATTAGTCATCTTATTCAATTAATGCTAATACTTGTAAATTTTTTCAAGCATTCATGATTATAACTTATGTTAACAACAAATCAAGTTCCTTTCATAATTCAGGTGTCGGTTATACCATACAATATGAGCTATGAAAGTGCCAAGCATTTGTTGTACTAAGTGTTATACAACATAAATCAAGATTAGTCATTTAACAAGCAAAGTATTAAAGAATGAACAAGATAACAAATATAAAACATGTTAGTATCAAACATTAAAGTCCATATTAAGTTTATATTATACTTATTCTTACACCATTAGTGTAACCTTTTCACCTTAACATAATAAACTTAGCTAGACATAATGAAAGAAAAAAAATAGATAAACAAAATAAGAACATAAATAAGATAAAACTTAACTAAGTAAAGGAAAGGAAATGAAAGGTATAAACTTGATATTAATGAAAACAAAGCATAAACATTATAAAAAATACAAAGAGAGAAAGTAAGAGCATGATTTTGATCTGGACACCAAGATGCCTAAATGCATGGCAAATGCCTCCCTTTATAGGTCAAAATTGGAAACTATTGATTTAATGACTAATTGATGAGTAGGTGGTCAACTCTTGACTTGGTGACAAACCTTTATGTTATTTTGTCTGCCCAAACCTTCATTGATAACATCAAAATTGGAACCACTTGAAAACATGAAAGTTGTAAAAAATTATCTCATCTTTCTTTTGTAAAAAATTTAGATCATTTTGACTTCTAGAACTCCAGATATGGCTAAAATACTGAACAGTGCTCAGGTTGGAGGATAGATTCAGACTTCTTTGTTGTTGCCCCAATTTGAACTTGAAAATGGCGTTTTTAGATCATGGGCTCCATATGAAAGTTGTAGACCTATGTCTTACCTTTCCATCCATATAAAGTAGACCTAAATCTAAGATCTATAGCTCTAGATATGATCTAATTACTGAACAGTGTTTCAGTTTGGACTACACCGACATCTCTTTTCTAAGTTTGGAATCTCTTTATCCTTTCAATTTCAGTTCTTAAATTCATCAATCAATCTTTTCATTTATGTGATAGGCCTGCATTTAAAATGAATATTTACCATAAATTAAAGGTATCTTATATTATTATAAAACATGCTTTAGTTAAGGAATTATTGATGCTTCAAATGCAAAATGATGATATAAAACCTTGATAAAAATACACTTTTAAGTATCAATCACATTGCCCAACTAGCTTATTACTAGTCCCTAGTAATCAAAGCGTTAAAATATAAAAATAATTTGCAAATTCCACAAAGCAAGGTAGTCATCATTTAACTTCCATTAATCTATCCAGATAAACAAACTCTCATTAAATTTATATACCTGCTCAATACCTCTTAACAAGATATTCATAAACCTTTCTTTTGTGCTCTATGTATCAACACATAATTATCGGGCTTTTCTTGGAAGAAAACAAAATTTTTGTTCTAATGTTTAAGGTTAACTTTCTTGGGTTGGGATTATTATTTTTGTCTTCTTCTTATTTTTTTTAATATATATACATATAATTTAAAATATCATGCATCTTTAACCCGTGTAACAAGTTTTCAGCTAATAACTCTCAAACCAGTTGATCTTAGAGCATTAGGTGTTAAGACACCCCTATGAGCTTAGTAACTTGGGTTACAGATACTAATATATAGATAGTGCAATGTTTGATTCCCTTAAACTTTTCTCCTCAACCCATGTAACAAGTGTTGGGCCAATAGCTCCCAAGTCAGTTGACTTTAGGGTATTAGGTGTTAAAACACCCCTTCGGGCTTAACTGCTTAGGTTAGGGAGGCTATGAAACCAAACTTATCTATATTTTTATTATCATCATTCTTTTTTTGTTTTTCTTTTTTTTAACTATATACTATCCCTTTCCTCTTAGTTGTTACCTTTAACAAAAGAACATAAATAATGTAATAATCCAATATGCAACCCACAATCATATGTTTAAAATGTGTGTGTGTAAATTAAGGTTTAAGAATACATGTTAAATAAGTATATGAGTAGAATTAAGTAATAACAATGCGAGAGTTTGTAAATCTGAATATTTCAAGAAGTATTATAATAAACCTTGTTACGAATTATTACTAAGATGCGTTTCAAGAGTCATAAAAAGTTCTCCTTACTCTGCCATTATAGTAACAACAATTTTACACATGCTTTATGAAATAGAAAACACATTTAGTTTTTTTTTTTAGCTACTACCCTCTTCCCCCAACCAAAACGAGACATTACCCTCAATGTTCTAAGGTAGAAAGATAGAGTATATAAGATATCACTTGAAATAACAAACACTGATAAACCTGAAACACACTGAAACAAATATAAGAAACAACAGAACACAATAATAAAACCAAACGACACAAAGATTCACAAATGAAGGCTCAAATCCAATTTAAGCTTTTTACGGCTTTTCTTAGTTGATCAATTTATGCGACACATGGAAGGATCAATTACAGGAATGAAAGATTATAGTTGGTCAATCAATTATTCAGCAGTAGCAGCAAAGATTATGATTTGTCATGCAGAAGATGTTAGAAATTCTTGTTCCATAGCATGATCAAGAAAAGACAACAGTTTATCATAATAACTATTAATATTTAACAAACCTATTGCTACCCTATTTTTGACCCATGTTTTGATAAATAAAAAATAATAAAAATAAAGGCGATAACATAGAGCATGGGGGAGCTAATTTTAAGGAAGCAATATGTCAAGGAGATAATTACTAAATCATATATATGATTTGCTTCGTACTGGTTATGAAAAATAATCATTACAATATAAAATATCATAAATATATGATTTGTTTCAGGCTAGTTATGGAAAACAATATTTACAATAATTATTGCAATATTTCCTTAAATAATACATGGAGAGATTTATATATAAGTGAACTTCCATTGACAAAAAGGGAGGGGGGAACAAAAATGAACGAAGAAAGAGAGCAATTTTTTAAGAGAAAATTAGGGTAACCAAAAAAGGGACCTAAACCTAAAGCTATTTCTCCCTTCTCCGCCGGCTCTCCCAAAGAAACCAGCCGCTCAATTCCCCCTAGTTTTTTTTTCCTGATCTTCTTCTCTCCCGGCCTTCAGTTCTTCCTCCAGCTCTTTCCCTCTCTCACCCGGACAGCCCCGCCCATTGCAATTCCTCATCTCCTGCACTCTTCCCCCTCACTGGCTATTTCCTCAGCAACAACGCTGCAATAGCAACACCAAAATTAACATTATAGCTTTGCAAGCTTCAGCCTCTGCATTGTAACGTGCAGCAACAACGCTCTCCTCAAAGAAACTCTCTCCCCATCATGATCTCCTGTTGCAGCTGTGAATAAGGCGACAACACCGCGAGCAGCAATAAGCGAAAGCAGCACAGTAGCCGGATCCTTCCTCCCAGAGCAGCAAACAGCAGCAGTAACATGACAGCAGGATATCCTCCCCGACCTCCATCTTCAGCAAACACCGGCACTAGGGGAACCTGAAGACAGGGAGAAGACGAGGACACAAGAAGAAGGCTGGACGAAGGCAGTCAGTGGAGAGCTAAAAAACTAGACTGCTGGCAGACCAAGTACGTAAGCCGTTTCTCTCCTTTCTCAGTTTTGCATTTTCACTTAAAAGATTTGGGCACTGTACGAAGGTAAATTAATTACCTTTGCACTGTGCAGTGCATTCGTGAGTAACTCACGCATGCAACCTACAACAATGCCCAACCGGGTCACTGATTTGGACCAGTGACCCAGCTAGGTTTGTTGGTTCAGCCCATTCATATTGGTCGAGTTGGACCCAGCCCAAAAAAAAAGGTAATATCGTTGGTTTTCTCGTGTATTTGGTTTATGGTTTGTTATTTTTATATATTGTGGAAATACAAATCTGGTATTAAAATACCCGGGTTTTTTTTATGAATTATTATATACATACATACATATATATATATATATATATATATCTGAAAAACAAAAAAAAATATTTTTTTGTGTGTTGCATATGGCCAATACCCTAACATTTTTTTTTAAAAAAAAATTAGAAAAAATATTGGAAGTTTTGAAAATGTGTTTTCGCATGGATTTCTTAAACAAAAAAAAATTATTTTCTTGCATTTGTGGATTTTACAACATGTTTGTAAAATTCCAAAGGCTGTTGGTCAATATTCCAAAAAATATAAAAATCTTATTTTGGGGAAAATTCATCTATTATTCACCACTAATGTTTGGATAAAGAAACCCTTAAAGGACGCATATCCAAAATATTATTGGGAATAATTTGTTATTATTCACTATTAATATTTGGATAAAGAAACTCGAAGTGGTAAATATCGAAAATAATTTTTTAGGAATAATAAATCAGCATACATCCTTGAAAGAAGCCTTGATTATAATCGAGGATATTTCAAATTTTTTTACTCCACGGTTTATGAGCCATGAGATTATAAAACACTAAGGCAAAAATAAGCATTTAACGTACCCTAGATTTCTAAAATTTTGATCCTCCTCCTTGCGATTTACAAGTCGCAAACTCTTGAAATATCATGGAAAAAATGAGCTTGTAAAGCACATTCAATCTCCTTAGATTTCTTTCTTAATAAATTTAGATAGAATCAAATCGAGGAAAAAAACTGATGGGATTAGAAAACACCAACACCATAACAATTATAAGACAAACCAAACACTAAGCAGCTTACCTTAGGTAGGGCGTACTAGAGGTGCTAACACCTTCCCTTTACGCAACCAGTCCCTCGTCTTAGAATCTTTGAAAGACCAGTTAGGTTTTCTAGTGATCATAATACTAGGTGGCGACTCCCTTTTACGCAAAAATAATAAAACTAAAAGACCCCGAAATCAATCGATGGTCGCCGCAATGTCGTGCTCCGCTCGTGGAAGGGTGCAACAAAACCTATGGGTTTATGGTGAATGTGCAGTTGGGCCCAAAAGGAAATATGAAAAATCTCTTCCAATATGCCTAGACCACCTGGTAAAACAATGAAGGCATCAGCATGGTTAAACATTGCATTCATTCAAGCCGACATTATGGAGACTTGAAGTTCCTTTCCAAATGTTTTCCAATGATATCTCCTTGTGCCAAAACTTTAGGGACAACCCCCAAAACTTGACTACCTCCTAAAAATGCAAATATTGACACACCTCCCATTAACCCAAGACTGCCTCCCCCATAAACTAAATGAATCTTTCTCTTAGCTAGCACCTAACTAAAATGATTTGCTGATTCTAAAAACTCCTTTTCTTTTCCAGGGCTAGATCTACCGAAAACACAAATATTTCTTATATGATGACTAGAGGAACTTGCCATTTCTACACACTTCTATATTTGTTGAATGTATGGGTTGAGTAGAAATGAAAGGAAGGAAGAGAGGATTTTATAGATGAGAAATTAGAAAGACAATCATACCACCTATATGTAGGCCAGCTGGAGTCTCACACACACACTCTCTCTCTCTCTTTATTATTTATTTATTTACTTTTGAAAAAGCATGTGTATGTACAGGTAGTTATAATTGTGGCTGATATCTTCCCTTGGTTTTACGTCCAAGAACAACTTAAACGCCCTCTATGGTCGGGGATAGGCTTTCCATCCAGTTTTCTTAAAAACTGGCAAATAGGGTCTTTTTTAGTCAGATTCTCAAGACTAAGTCGATCATGTTCTTTATGAAATAGTGGCCATAAATCATGAATTGCTCGATGCACATCTCCACTATGATGTATCTCAAGAGTCAATAGAAGATTATCTAAAGACTCCTTACTTAGGCCATCCTTAATGAACTGTATTTTATCTTCATAATTTATAGATACCATTCCTAAAGAACGACATTGTGCATTACAAGTCCATCTGACACATCGATGACAAACTTTTAGTCGTTTTGCACGACATTTCTTTGCAAAAGTGCTTTTACCTATTCCAGGCATGTGTGAAATGAAGGACTTAGAGGACTCACCTGATAATCGGACCTTTGCTTCAATCAACCAGTGAATATCTTCAGGAATTTCATGATTCATTAACAATCTCAATCTTGCACATCTAGCACGGTAAATTTTTGTAATCATATTTTGAGGCAGAGCGGGAAAATATTTTTTCAATTTTTCAAGATTAATGTCCATTTTCAAATGAGAATTGGAAGATAGATTCAAATAATTGCACAAATATATACACAAATATCAGTTATTGTGGAAAACTAAAAGAACCGACTTAAGTCACGGAGTACCGTTGTCCGCCATTTGACCGGGGTGAGAGAAACTAGCAAAACAAATCACTAAAAAAGAAACACAAAAACAATGTGAGAAAAACAAAATAATCAACCTTTATCTACAAGATCATTCAAACCAGTTGATTCATTTTCACTAAGAAAATTATCAAAGTAAGCTTTCAAACGATGTTCATGTTCCTTAAAAATATTGTTATTCATTGAATTCTCAATATCAAAGGCCCCATAAGGATTGCTCCATCTTGATCTTAGCTCTCTAGGGAATGCATAGAGTTGAGAATTATAAAACAAAACTTTTTGACCAGTATCAACTTTTTGACAATTTTCACAAGTTTTGCAGAATGCATGCATGTCCTTTAACATGGTGGGCCAATAAAATTCATTTTGAAAGATTTTTTCAGTTGTCTTTTTTTATAAGAAATAACTTCCACATGCTTCAGAATGACAAAGTTTAATGACACTACTTACCTCATTGTCAGGAATGCATCTTTGAAATATTTGATCAGGACAATATTTGAATAAATAAGGGTTATCCCAATAAAATTTCTTCACTTCGTTCAAGAACTTTCTTTTATCTTGAATACTCCAATCAGCTGGCAAATCTCCTAAAGCAAGAAAATTGATATTTTTATCATACCAAGGCATTGGACTAAGAGAAGGTAAGGATTCATCAGGAAAGTAATCATTGATTGGTGTGATGTCAAATGTCGAATTTGTTGTCACTTTTCACAAAAGAACCACATCAAAATTTTCGGTGCGTTTTCCATCCGTGATTTCTTCCTCATAATAAATCACTTGTAAATCTTCAGATTCATCCAACTTATTTTTACTTAAAGTAGATTCAAGTTGATCATAAACTAATTCGTCAATATATTCTACTTCTTATAAATCATTATCATCTCCAGGTTGCTTGCGAATGTTGAAAATATTCATCTCCAATGTCATATTTCCAAATGATAGCTTCGTTAGTCCATTCCTACAATTAATCAATGCGTTAGAAGTTGCAAGAAATGGACGTCCTAAAATAACAGGAAATGAATTACATGCTTCAACAGGTTGTGTATCTAAAACAACAAAATCCACAAGATAAATGAATTTATCAACTTGTACTAACACATCTTTGACTATTCCTCTAGGTACTTTTATAGATCTATCGGCAAGTAAAAGAGTTATAGAAGTTGGTTTTAACTCACCTAGATTGAGACTCTAAAAAACTGAATATGGAAGTAAATTCACACTAGCACCGAGATCAAGTAAGGCTCTTTCAATTTTATGCTCTCCAATAAAGCAAGAAATTGTAGGACAACCAGGGTCTTTATATTTCAAAGCATTATTGTTCTGAAGAATAACACTTACTTGTTCGGCTAGAAAGTCTTTCTTTTTCACATTTTGTTTCCTCTTCACAGTGCATAGATTTTTTAAAAATTTAGCATAGGAAAGAACCTGTTTAATAGCATCCAGCAAAGGTATATTGATTCTTACCTGTTTAAAAGTTTTAAAAATTTCAGAATTGTGATTGACTTTCCTTTGTTTGGTCATGACTTGAGGAAATGGAAGTGCTAGCGGAGAATCATTCTTTTCTTTGCAATTTTCAGATTCAACCCCTTCCTTACCTTTAGAGATTGACTCATCATCTTTCTCATAAGGTTCAAGAGAGGGTTTTTCAATAACCTTACCACTGCGAAGAGTAGTGACTAATTTGACTTGATCCATGTGTTGGCTTGCGGAGCTACTTGCATTTGTATTGTATTGCTCCTTGGGATTTTGTTGTGGTTGAGATGGAAACTTACCTTTTTCTTGGAAACTGAGAGCAGATGTTAATTTTGCAAGAGTATCTTTAAAATATGTCATGTTTTAAGCAAGTTGAGTATTGATTGTCTCTTGTTTTTCAATGAATACATACAATGTTTCCTCAAGATTTCTTCTAGGAGGTGGAGCATAAAGAGGTGCATATCCATGAGAATTTTGAAAATTATGGTGTGATTGAAATGGTGGTTGTGAAGTTTGTGCATTGTTGTTCTTACTCTTCCAACTAAAGTTGGGTAATTTCTCTAACCAGGGTTGTATATTTATGAGTATGAGCTGTGGTTGGCCCTTTGGAAACTACTTAAAGCATAAGCTTGTTCACGAAAACATTCCTTAAAAGAAGGCAAGGTTGGACAATTATTGGTTGAGTGTTCATTTGTTTCATATATTTGACACATAATATTTTCAACATATTTTAATTGACCACTCTTTTTCAATTCTAGTGCCTCGACTTTTCTAGCTAAAGATGCAAACTTGGCTTGAAGGTCATGATCTTCCCTAAGGTTGTACATACCTCCACTAGATGTATAAGGTTAAGTTTTACTCGGTGCCTCATAAATACCCATGATGTTCGAATTTTAAGCATTTTCAGCTAACAAGTCTAAGTACTCCATTGCTTTATCAGGATCTTTATCTTCAAAAGTTCTATTACACATCAATTCAACCATTTGCGTATCTCTAGGTGTTAATGTTTCATAGAAATGTGAAACCAATCTCCATATTTCAAAACCATGATGAGGGCAAGTACTAAGCAAATCTTGATACCTATCCCAACATTGGTAAAATATTTCTCCTGGTTTTTTAGTGAAAGTGGTGATTTGTCTTTTGAAAGAGTTTGTTCTATAAGATGGGAAAAACTTCTTTAAAAACTATTGTTGCATTTCATCTCAAGAACGAATAGATCCTAGTCTCAAATTCTGTAGCCATGTTTTAGCTTTATCTTTTAATGAAAAAGGGAAAAGCTTTAATTTGATGGTGTTCATGCTACAATTTAAATCATTATATGTGTTACAAACCTCCTCAAATTCCCTTAGATGCAAGTATGGATTTTCCAATTCTAAGCCATGAAAAGAAGGTAAAAGTTGAATAATGTCAGGCTTAAAATTAAAATCAGATGCATCGGGAGGAAAAACTATGCATGATGGTGCACTTGTTCTTGTGGGATTCATATGGTCTCTAAGTGTTCTAGTATGATTATTCTCATATTCTTATTATGAAGTGATTGATTATCTTATTCGGCCATATTTTCTAAAAATAATGAGGATACCCTACAAAGTCTACCACTTGATGCACGTGACGACACTCTCATGCACGTGTAGGAATAGAATAAAAAGAAAAAGAAAATAAGAGAAAAGAAACAAAGTTATATACAAGAAAAGTGACAAGAGGAAATAAAATAAATATTATAATTCATAGGAATAGAATAAAAGGAAAAAGAAAACAAGAGAAAAGAAACAAAGTTATATACAAGAAAAGTGACAAGAGAAAATAAAATAAATATTATAATTCATACAAGAACTTACCTTCCCAGCAACGGCACCAAAAACTTGACATGACCAAAAGATTGTTGTCTTCTCCCAAGTGCAGGAGTGTCGAAGTAATAAATAACCCGACAAGACCAGGGTCGAACCACAAAGAGGTTAATTGTACAAATTACAGACAACAATTATAAACAACAACAATAATAATAGCAATAGTAGTAGTAGTAGTAGTAGTAGTAGTAGAAGTAGTAGTAGTAGTAGTAGTAGTAAAGAAAAAGATGGAGAAGAAGAAGAAGAAGATGAGAACTTTGAGATGCAATATTAATGTAAAGATTAACAATAATAATAACAAATGTCAAGGGTAGACATTCCACTAATGGTATGTCAAACAAGTATAGTATAAACTCTTATTGTTCAATTGGAAACCACACACAAAAGAGGTTCCAATCAGATTATAGATTGTTAACATGATTACATTAGTTATCCTATTCAATTAATGCTAATACTTGTAAATTTTGTCAAGCATTCATGATTATAACTTATGTTAACAACAAATCAAGTTCCTTTCATAGCTCAGGTGGCGGTTATACCATACAGTATGGGCTATAAAAGTGCCAAGCATTTATTGTATCAAGTGTTATACAACATAAATCAAGATTAGTCATTTAACAAGCAAAGTATTAAAGAGTGAACAAGATAACAAATATAAAACATGTTAGTATCAAACATTAAAGTCCATATTAAGTTTATATTATACTTATTCTTACACCATTAGTGTAACCTTTTCACCTTGATATAATAAACTTAGCTAGACATAATGAAAGAAAGAAAAATAGATAAACAAAATAAGAACATAAATAAGATAAAAGTTAACTAAGTAAAGGAAAGGAAATGAAAGGCATAAACTTGATATTAATGAAAACAAAGCATAAACATTACAAAAAATATAAAGAGAGAAAGCAAGAGCATCATCTTGATATGGACACCAAGATGTCTAAATGCATGGCAAATGCCTCCTTTTATAGGCCAAAATTGGGAACTATTAATTTGATGACTAATTGATGAGTAGGTGGCCAACTCTTGACTTGGTGATAATCCTTATCTTCTTTTGTCTACCCAAAACTTCATTGATAACGTCAAAATTGGAACCACTTAAAAACCTGAAATTTATATAAAATTATCTCATATTTCTTGTGTAAAAAAGTCAAATCATTTTGACTTCTAAAACTCCAGATATGGCTAAAATACTAAACAATGCTTGGGATGAAGGACAGATTCGAACATCTTTGTTGTTGCTCTAATTTGAACTTGAAAATGGCCTTTTTAGATCTTGGGCTCCATATGAAAGTTGTAGGCCTATGTCTTACCTTTCCATCTATATAAAGTATACCTAAATCTAAGATCTACAACTCTAAATATGATCCAATTACTGAACAGTGTTCCAGTTTAGACTGCACCAACACCTCTTTTCTATGTTTGCCATCTCTTTGTCCTTTCAATTTCAATTCTTAAATTCATCAATCAATCCTTTTATTCATGTGATAGGCCTGCATTTAAAATTAATATTTACCATAAATTAAAGGTATCTTATATTGTTGTAACCCAATTTTGGATTCACTAAAATTTTTTTAAATGTTATTTTATCTTATTATTCATGACAAAAAAATAAAAAAAAAAAGAGAAAAAGAAAAGAAAAAAAGAGTTAAAAAATATTTTCTCGAGTCAACCGTCATTTTCTGTCAAAACCGAGTCCACCAGGTCAATACAGGTTAAACGATGTCGACCGGGATAAAAAATGAGTTTCAGGACGTTTCGGGTCAAACCCGTCATTTTCTGTCAAAACCGAGTCCATCGGGTCAATACGGGTCCCACCATGTCGACCGGGATGAAAAATGAGTTTCGGGGTGTTTCGGGTCAAAACCGTCATTTTCGGTCAAAACCGAGTCCACCGGGTCAATACGGGTCCCACCATGTCGACCAGAATGAAAAATGAGTTTCGGGCTGTTTCGGGTCAAAACCGAGTCCACCGGGTCAATACGGGTCCCACCATGTCGACCGGGATGAAAAATAAGTTTCGGACTGTTTCGGGTCAAAACCATCATTTTCGGTCAAAACCGAGTCCACCGAGTTAATACGGGTCCCACCATGTCGACCGCGATAAAAAATGAGTTTTGGACTATTTTGGTCAAAACTGGTATTTTTGGTCAAAAAACCCGGTTCACCGAGTTGATACCCGTATAAAAAACTTTTTTTTAATTTAAAATTGTTTTTTAGCGGGTGAAAAAACTTTTTATAATACTGATTTGAATTTTTAATTTTTACCCCAATAAATAAATATTATTATTATTATTTAGTATTATTATATATAATAAGAAAAATAGTAATCGGTGGAAGTTTGAAAATTTTAACAATCCGTGAATTGTTAACAATTCATCCGTGAATTGTTGTCTGAATTCATTGGCTATAAATAGCCAATGAATTCAAGACACAAAAAAAAAAGATAAAAAATTCATTCTGCAATTGTGAATTCGGAATTACTGTTCGGGTTACTATTTGGGTAGTATTCATTTTTCTTATACTTTTTCTGCACCCTAGTAAGATATTAAATTTTTTTTTAATAAATTGAAAAATACCAAAAATATCCCAACCGTTAGATCAAATAGAATTTAGATATGAGCCTTTGATTTCGTAGGATACAATAGGCTTTAACACACCAGATTAAAACCCAAAACAATCTCAACCTTTGAAATAATCTGCCCTTCGATCTGGTTGCGCCACGTCCGCAGGTGTACCGAGCACTCGGTACAACGCGATACACCAGATCGCAGCCCATTCACTTCTGACCGTCCGATCAACTTGAAGATCAAACGAATCACAGCCGCACGATCTGTTCATCCGAGATCCAGCGGTTCACAGCCTTCAGACGCATGAGTGCACCATACACTCGTCCACACCAGATCAAAACCCAGAGCTTCTCTCTCCTCTCGCCGGCGATTCTCTCTCTCTTCGCTGATCTCCCATTTCCGGCCGTCTCAAGCCGTGCAACCACCACAGAATTGTGCATCGCCTCCCCCTGAACAAAACCCCGGCCATTTCACACTTTGGCTGGCAAAAAGGCCGCGACCGACATCGACCAATCGACCTTCAAGTCGTCGATTCTCCCTCCTCAGCCATCAACGGCCAACGAGACCACCACCATCACAATCATCATCCTCAGATCTACCAGAATCGACTATCTTTTGGCCGGAACCTCGCCAGAAAATTTCGCGCGTGAACAGTAACCGCGCGTGAGCCACACGCGCCGCCAGTGGCATTTTCGTAAATTTTTGATAAATCCGAGGGTATTTCAATCTTTTACCTATACAGGGGTACTCAAGTAATTTTCTATGATATTTTATGATATTTTTATATATAAATACTTGTAAATTTTTGCATATGAAAAAAACAAAAATAAACAAAAATAAATAACGACGCGGGTTCAACACCCATTTTATCATATCACTGTTTATGGGTCAAAAACCCAATTTTCAAGAATTGATATATCTATTTGTGAATGATATCAAAATAAGTTTTATTTTATAAAATAAATATTATTTGTCGAT
Source organism: Populus pruinosa (assembly GCA_026413675.1). Taxonomy (NCBI): domain Eukaryota; kingdom Viridiplantae; phylum Streptophyta; class Magnoliopsida; order Malpighiales; family Salicaceae; genus Populus; species Populus pruinosa. The sequence continues at coordinate 17,986,003 of CM048608.1, read as the reverse complement.
ACGTCTCTTTTATTTACAGAAAAGGACCGATGTCAAAAAAAAAATTAAATACCAAATATGGATTATGTCCATTATTATTTATTTTGGTAAATTAGACGTAACTCTCCTTTTTAGAGATAAACGTCGACATTTTAGACAAAGTCTCCTAATTTTAGGGACTGATGTCATTTTTAACGCGTCTCCTATTTTTAGGGACCGACGTTAACCATGTTAAAAAATTTACAAATAATCTCAAAATACAATAGCATTTGAATCAAATAAGAAAAACACACAAGTAAAAGGTAACCTTTCTCTGAAAGGATGTTTTAAGGGTGGTGTCTACCTTCTCTTAATCATAACTAACCCAGTACCCGAATCTCTGGGACCAGTGTCTAATTTTGGATTTCTAGTTCCCTCAAATTACTAGATGGCGACTCCAATAAAATCTTTATTTCCCCCAATCAAATAAAAATTAAATTCTTTTTTTGTCTTTAAAAAAACAAACAAAAAAAAAGGAGTGGAGTCGTCGCCCGACGTCGTGTAACGACATATATTATTAGATATATTATTATAAAACATGTTTTAGTCAAGAAGTTATTGATATTTCAAGTGCAAAATGATGATATAAAACCTTAATAAAAATACACTTTTAAGTATCAATCAATGTACAATTACCTTGTAGTAGATAGTGAATTTATGATAGGACTTACATATGTTCTAAACCACGTGGCAAGTTGTTCATCTTGTAATTGAAAGATTTATGATTTGATTAGCTATAATTTATTGGACAGTAAATATCATCGATGTTGCTTAGAAGGTTGTTCCAAATTATATGAGTTTACAATATCACAATATATAAATAGTACACTCTTGACAAAGTTTAAGTAGTACATCTACTTACTTAATAAAAGGTCTCAACTCATCATAGTTAAATAGGACATAATTGTGTGATTGTTTGAACTATATTTTAGACAAATATCTTCCACTTATAACATTTTTATGTGTAGGTCGAGCAAGAATGGAGAATATTAACAAGTTCTCACTTGAAGGCACTTCACCACCATTATCATGCTATAGAACATGGTTGATTCTCGTTCTCAAATGAGGTTCGAAATAGTATGAGATAAATGTTGAGATTTCCTCAACAATATAGGCCTCACATATTGATGCCTCAACATGCCCCTTATTCTCAACTCTCTCTTTTTTAAGATTGAACAAGTACTAGCATATATAGAATTAAACAAAAATTTTCAATTGAAAAACAATGAAAAAATGTTTAATTATGAATTATATTACGACCATAATATCTAAGCTCTCGAATAGATACATCCATCTATACTAAAACGGTCCTCCAACTTTTACCTCAAACAGTAAATGTACGGGTAGATGCTTTATTAATTAAAAAAATAATGGAGGGAATATCATCTCAAATTTGCATATTGTCTTGACGATATTCATTTCAAGCCTTTTAATGTGATCAATATTCAACTTGCTGAAGCATATATCTCTAAAGAAATGACTGGTCTCCATGAGTGCATCCCATATCCTTTTTGGTAACCAATCATGAAAAATTAATGTGATGGGTGTTTACATAAACACATGGCAGTCATGACTCTTCATTCCATATAATCTGTATTCCTCCATATTAACTAGCCTTGATATGTTTGAGGCATGTCCATCGGGAAAATATAGATTCTTAAGTCATTTGTAGACTAATAGTTGTGCATTTTTCTCTGCTACAAAGCTCTAATACAAAGCTTGCTCTTGGTTTTGTGACCCGTGACTCATCCCAAACTAACTTCATATTTTTATGGTTATAGAACAACGTTAAATCCAATCTAGCCTTGATGTTGTCCTTTATCTTTCCCTTCACATCAATGACGGTGTTGAAAATATTCTCAAACACGTTTTTTTCAATGTATATAATATCAAGGTTATGAGAGAGAAGATTGGTCTTTCAATAAGGAAGCTCCTAAATGATACTTTGCTTTGCCCAATTATAGGTCAAAATAAAACCAGGAAACTTCTACCTATCTAATTGGAGACCAAAACACAATGTCACTGTACTCTGATAGAATATCATGCAATTCTTTACTAGAAAAATGTGGGGGTGCAACATCATTTTCAACTCTGCCAAAAAAAATAATTTCTATTCTTTCTATACCTATGATTTAGTGGCAAGAAACGATGGTGACAATAAAGAAATGAAGCTTTACCCCTGTTTATCAGCCTGAATGCCTTGTTGTTTTCTATACAATTTAGACATGCTAGTTTTCCATGCGTGCTCTAACCAGAAACCATTTCATAAGCTATGAAATCATTGATAATCCATATTAAAGCCCCTCTCATAACAAAATTTTATTTTCTTAAGATATCTTAAGTCAAAGCTCTAAAGGGCCACAATTATATCAACTCATCAATCAACGGTCAAAGACAAACATCTATATTTCACCCTGCACTACTTCAATCTGGTATGACCATAGCTAAACATATGAACTCTAGCCTCATACACATCCTTAGTGGCAAGTTATAAAATGTCAGTATGACCATCTAACAAGAATAAGGAGTAGCAAATGACCCAAATAGGTTGAATCCATCTTACATAACCCAAGATGCATGTTCTTTAATTCAACTGAAAAGTGAGGATGCACAATATTAAAGTGTTTTCATGCTTCGCCATTAGAAAAATACATCATCACTCCATCAACTGCATTATGTGATTGGTGCTATATCATATGCTCAGCAGTCCTTAGTGACATGAATAACCTCTATAGTTTAGGTGAGATAGGAAAGTATCTAAGTTTTTTTATATGCCACGAGAATTTTTCCCTTGTCATTTCTAGGTTTGTAACGAGAATGCCTACATGTCATACACTTGGTCAACTTAGTATTTTCAAGGTAATATAACATGCAGAAGTTAGGGCACATGTCAATTTTTTAGTATCCTAAACCAAGGGGTTTCATCATAGACGTCTATCTAACCTTTATAAGAACACAGGTAATCCTCCATGAACCCTTTGGTTAGAAGATGCATCATTACAAAATCTTGATGAAAAATTTGTTATTTTTACTCTTCTTGCATGGACACCTAATACTGCCATCAATAAATTTTCTCGAAATAGATGTTGCGATATTAATAAAGCTCTAAACCCCGTTATAATAATCCATCCTCCACAATCCTTGGGGTGAGTCCCAATACATCCATGACTTTTATTGAACCTCTATAAAATTATAACGAAAATATGTATTAATTAGCTATGTTACATAAATAAATTTGTAAAAATATTGGTTTGCCCCGACATTATCCAACAAACTAAAAAAACACTTATGTTAAATATTCATTATCAATTATCAATTATCAATTATCAATTATCAATGTCCATACAAATTTATACATATATAAATTTACAAAAATCACAACTCCGTAATAGAATTAATAAAAAATAAAATGGATATGTTAAACAAGCTATTATTTATTCCATCACAACATATCTAATTTGGCACAATTCAAATAAAATTTTAATAATTTATAAACAAATATAATTTGATAAAATCTAAAACAAACTATAACAATTATAGAATTATACATTCATACTACAAGTTTTTTTGACAAATAACAATCAAACAAATAAATACGTTAACAAAATATATATACTAAAAAAATAGAAAAAATATAAAATTGATATTTAAATGTTAAAACCAAAAATCATAGATTTAATTACAAAAAAATAATAAAATCCATAATAAATTGCTCAGAGAATAGATGTTGTGACCACGTACAAAAATATAAGAAACTTAAGCTCTTGTGTTGAGAAGAGGGAAGAGTTGGGATGGGTGGTGGCTGTAGTTTGGAAGGGGAGAGTTGGGATAGTGACAAGACTAAAAGATTGATATCTTCTCCTAAGTATAGGAGTGTCAAAGTAATAAATAACTTAGCAAGACTAGGGTCGAACCACAAGGATGTTAATTGTATAAATTATAAATAACAATAATACAACAACAACAACAACAACAACAACAACAACAAAAGTAACAATAGTAGTAGTAGTAGTAGTAGTAGTAGTAGTAAAGAAGTTGATGAGAACCTTAAGATGGAAGATTAAAATAAGGATTAAACAATAATAATAACAAATGTCAAGGTTAGAGGATCTACTGATGGTATGTCAAATAAGTATAGTATAAACTTTTCTTATTCAATTGGAAACCACACACAAAGGAGGTTTCAATCAGATTATAAATTGTTAATATGATTACATTAGTTATCTTATTCGATTAATGCTAATACTTGTAAATATTGTCAGACATTCATGATTATAACTTATGTTAACAACAAATCAAGTTACTTTCATAGCACAGGTGTCGGTTATACCATATAGTATAGGCTATAAAAGTACTAAGTATTTGTTGCACCAAGTGTAATACAACATAAATCTATATTAACCATCTAACAAGCAAAGTATTAAAAGTGAACAAGATAACAAATACAAAATATGTTAGTATCAAACGTTAAGGTCCATGTTGAGTTTATATTATACTCACTATTAGTGTAACCTTTTCACCTTGACATAATAAACTTAACTCAACATAATAAAATAAAGAAACATAAATAAATAAAATAAGAATATAAATAAGATAAAAGTTAACTAAGTAAAGGAAAGGAAATGAAAGACATAAGCTTCATATTAGTGAAAGCAAAACTTAAGCAATGCAAAGAGAGAAAGCAAGAGTATAATCTTAATCTGGAAATCAAGATGCGTAAATACATGGCAAATGCCTCCTTTTATAAGCTAAAATTGGGAACTATTGATTTGATGGCTAATTGATAAGTGGGTGCCAACTCTTAACTTGGTGACAATCCTTATCTTCTCTTGTCTACTCAAAACATCATTGATAATGTCAGAATTTGAACCAAATCTCTTTTTTAAATGTAGCCATCTCTTTGTTATTTTAATTTCAGTAGTTAAACTCATCAATCAATCTTTTCATTTATGTGATAAGCCTGTATTTAAGATAAACATTTACCACAAATTAAAGGTATCTTATATTATTAGATATGTTATTATAAAACATACTTTAGTTGAGTTATTGATACTTCATATGAAAAATGATGATATAAAATCTTGATAAAAATGAGATTTTAAGTACTAATTCGATGGGGAAGAAGTAGGAGAAATAGAGGAAGAGAGAGTTGGTAGAGTGGACATATATTGACTATTACCAATGAAATCACCAGCGAACATGTCTCGTTAGTATATTCGCTGGTAAGTCCGCCGGTGAATATGTCATGCCACTGTATGGAAATCCCAGTTTGAATCCCTTGATTATTCCATCGGTAAATTCATTTAAAAAAATCCACGTCATCACATCATTGGAACTTTTCAAAAATCTATATATTCCATCAGCAATTCAGTTGGTATATATTGATAGAATACTTTCATCAATATATACTGACTGTATTGCCAATGGATTCTATACTTTTGGTAATTATTACCAATGGAAAAGGTATATCGGTATATACCAATAAAATTAGAGATGGAATTAAGTCCGTCTATAAAAATTATAGACAAACAAATTCCATCGGTAATTTTGTTGGTTTTCGCTGATTTTTTGGTAGTGAATTTCCTTTGAAAGAAGTTTTAAATTTTGAGTTTATGTTGTTCTAAACCAATAATATTATGCTAGTCCATAGATATTATGGATGAAAGCTAGCAATTAGACTAAAATTTCTACAAGTTTTATCCATGATCTAAGCTTAATATTACCAAACAAATTAAATTTATTAGGTGTAAGCCCAAATTAAATTTAAAACACAATCCAAATACATTTTATGGTTCATACTCATAGAAAACAAATTAACTAAGGATATTTTAAGTAATTTCCATTTTATTTTTTCAAAAATATTCTTTAAATAAAGGACATTTAAGATAAATTGTACATAACTTGTTTATAAATAGACAATAAAGTCACCAAACACAAGCATAAAAGTATAGATGACACGCAAAGAAGACAAAAAAAAAAAAGAATAAGCAGAAGACATAAGGATAATAAATACAGACTAAAGTTCATATACAAATATTTGGAAGTTCTCTCAAAGAAATTTAAGTATATTAAAGAGATAAAGGATCAAAGTCATTGCATTCATTAGACCAAATCAAATTAAGATCTCATATAATTATAGAGGTGTTTTCTGAAGATTGTGTCCATCAGATGTCTTTTGAAATGGAGCAGCTAAAAAGTTCTATCAAGGAAAGAGATGTTTAGATTGCCATAATAATGGACCAATTAAAAAAACAAAATCCACAAGCTGAAAGCACCTAAAGGATCATAGATCCATCTAGGAATAATACTCATCAAGATCCTTTAGAAAGTTAGGATTCTCCTAAAAAGTAATAAAAACAAGAGCAACATGATCCAACAATAATGCAAAATGCTTTAAAAGACACTATTGGATCATTATTGGGCTCACTTATTATGTAACAACTATTGTATATGATTACCGATACTATTCATTCTTGGTATGAAGGTGCTTCTTAATCTTCTCTTATGTATGTTAAGTCATACACTAAGTATATCGATGAAATAAGGATGCCACCAAACTATCAACCTCTAAAGTTCCAACAATTTAAAGGTAAAGGTAATCCAAAGCAACATATTGCTCATTTATGGAGACTTGTAATAATAAAGGAACCTAAGGAGACCTGTTGGTAAAGAAATTCATCTGGTTCCTATAAGAAGTTGACTTTGACTGGTACACTAAGATTCCTAGTTAAAAGATAAATAGTTGGAATCAATTAGTGCAAGAGTTCTTGACCCACTTTTACAACACTCGGTGAACTATAAGCTTGCCATAACTTGCCTATATTAAGCAAAGGAAAGAGGAGTCAATCTAGGATTACATTAAGAGGTTGAGAAACTTAATCCTTAATGGTAAGGAGAAGATAAGTGAAGTCTTCTCCAAACATGTGTGTTCAGGGAATGTAGTGGGAATTGTTATAAGAGCCCTTGACTTAGAGATCCAAATAGCAAGGTATGAAAGTTATTTCCCAAGTGATCCTCATGATAAGAGGGAAGCAAAGAAAGAATTTTAGAATGACATAAAGCCTATAAAATTAAAGGAAACCATGATTGTCTTCCCAGCATCTATAAAAGTTTCTAGCTAACCCAAAGCTAGAGATTTAAGAAAAATTCCTAAAAAACCAAACCCACAAAATAAAATGTCCACTTTGAAGTAATTATAAGAAAAAAAATACTATTTTTTATTATTATAAAATTTTGGGTATTCTAGATCAACTTCTAGAATAAAGTTTAATCAGACTTCTTATACTGAGAATGCTTAAGGAAGTTGATATGGTTGATCATTAAAAGTACTCATGTATTACCGAATAGTCATCCATCTTGTCGAGAAATACTTTATACTTAAGGATCTAATAGAATGAAAAGAAGATTCAACTTGAAAGAATAGAAGAAACCACAACTATAAATATGAAAATGGTTGTCTTTGGATCTTTTGATCCTATTCTCCTTCCATGATTGCTTTGTAAAATAAAAGTTATCATTGATGTTATTAATTCATCTAATCATTTATCATTAGGAATACTTTCTGTCACACCCGGACATCGCGACTACTGATTAAAAAGTATCTCGATTGGAAAAAGAACAGATATCTGACATCTTGTTCTTTTAGGGGAAAAGGTCTTGCTCAAGGAGTCATCACCTAATATCATGGTCACTAGAAATCCTAACTGGTCAACAGAGATTGTATGATACAGGACTAGTTACACAAAAGGAAAGATGTTATCACTCCTTAAGCGTCCTACCTAAGGCAGACTACATTGCTGGTTTTCTCTAAAATTGCTAAGAATTTGTTCTCTTTTTTTTTCTTTTTATTCTTCTTTTCATGTTCCTGACTCTGGCATCAGTGAACAATTTCTATGAATATTTCCAACTCTAGCGTTGGTAAATATCACACAAAACCAAAAATACAATACTCCCGACTCTAGCGTCAGTGAATATTTTTGTAAAAATGAATTTGAAGAAGAAACTTTTTATGTCCTTTTTTTCTCATTTATCTTTTATTATTATTTTCCCTTTTTAGATGGAAGTTAAAAAAAAATATTGCACGACATATTTGTATTTAACAGTAATAGTCCACAAATTGAGCACATCTACAAAAAATATAAACACAAAGAGAAAAAAGGTACGAGGGGTCCATAACTAAATCAACGAAGGCACCAAATATTTTTGGAATTTTATGTTATTGAAAAAAAAGGGTTCGTTTGTTCAAATATCAGATTAGAATGGGCATAAAAATTATGCTTGCCAAGCACACCCCTAACAAACATAATAACCAGTTAATTATTTTAGCAAGAAAGGAAGGAAACTTACCTAGGCGTGTGGCTGCTGAAGGCGAAGTCGAGGGAGACTGGGAAGAAAAAAAGTTGAGGGGGGCGGCAGCTAGTATAGGGTTCATCGCCCTTTTTTTTATATTTCTCTCTTTTAGTGTTTCTCGTAATTATCTCCTCTTGAGGTTTCTTATTTTAGGGTTTCTCTCTAATCGTCCTCCCTCCTCTTTTTCTTTTCATTTTTCTTTCATATATTGAGATCAATATTTATAGTGCAAGAGTTTCATCACTTACGAGAAGTAAAGTCTCAATCAAACTCATTCTCTTTTTTGAAGTTTGAATTAGAATCGAATTTGAAAGCAGACAACTATCATTATCTTAAGGATTATCTTGAATAAGATGAGGATTATCTTGAACAAGGTAAGGATTATCTTGAAGAAGATAAGGATTATCTTGAAAAAGGTAAGGATTAGCTTGAAAGTAAGGATTATCTTAAAGAAAATAAGGATTATCTTGAAGATAAGGATAGAATGGCAAAGGCACATTGTAGTCCCTAGTTTTCACGCAAATATACAAATCACACTTTTCATCAAAATAAATCTTTGATATTTTAATTTTACATTTTACACCTTGTAAAATTAAATTAAAAACTAATGAACCAAAATTAGGTTATAACACTTTCTATTCAATTGAAAAGGTTTGTCTAAACCTGAAATGGTCCACTTGAAAAGATTCACATAAATCCCCAAGGTAAGAAGTGTCTTGGGTTATACAAAATCCTTGAATCCTATAAAATACATGAATTCAAAAGTTATGATTCAAAAACATTTAGATAAAATCCAAATAGAAGGAAAAACAAAAAGATCTTCTTGGCGTTCAACTCGAATCCTGACTTTTTTAAAAAGTAATTATTCAATATTAAATAAATACATAAAATAGAATAATAAAACAAATTTTTTATGTTAAACTTCTTCCATATAACTCAAATCTCTAATTTTTTTAATATTCTTAGCAGATTTCAGTTCTAATTTAAACCATATCATTCTCTCTTATTTAAATAAATTATTGAGTATATTATATATGATTGACAAATTTAAAATGTTTAGTTTTATTCCAACTTGAACTACAAAATAATTTCACTTGAACTTTAGATCCAAAACCATCCTACCAAACCATTAAGAAAAAATCTAATTTCAATTACATTGAAAAATAATTCAAATTAGAAAGTATTGACTTTAGTACCATATAACTTGACAGATCAAGAATTTAAAAATAAAATAATGAGCATAGTCTAACTCAATTTTTTTGAAATGAGAATTAGTGTGTTCTTTTTTTTTAATATATCACATTAAAATTATTAAAATAAACTTTATTTTATTCAAGCTTCTTTTATGATTCTTATAAATTGTCTATAAAACAAATATTTTGATGAGAAAAATGCCAAAAAAACAAGGAAACACAATAATAAGATAAAGACATTTTAATTAAAGAGATCCATTTTTTTTACTGTTTTTCAAGTCGTACAGATTTGTTTTTATCTTTATTCTAATAAATTTTGGTTTTTATTGAATTAAGAACTCATATAAAAATTGTTTAAAAATATTATATTAATAAAAAATAGATATATGGAATTATACAAGAAAAATATTTTGTTTCTATAAAATTTAAATTTGTTACTTTTTTTATAAAAAAAATAATTTTATTATTGTATAATTAAATAAAATAATTTTGAAGAGCCACTCGCAATATAAAATTAAATATTTTGATACATATTTATTTTTTAAATTCTCGACTCAATTAGTGTTAACAATTTATTTAATATTTATTGATCCATATCATTCTTGGTTTATTTTATTAAATACAAACTTCAAGTTTTTAATTTTCAATTAATTTTATTTTTTTTTACTAAAAATCACGTTGGCAATACTTAAAAGGTTTTTTTTTGTTAGAAAAAAAACTCTTCATCCCGCACATAGAGAGTGTGAGTGCTGTTTGATCATTTAGAAAAAAAAAATATTACTATAAAATTGCTTTTTATTGTATCTATGTACCTTACAAAATGCATGTTGTAGGTCTCAAATTTCTTTTTCTCAACGCCATAAAAATACTGTATCATAAGTGATGTGATATTTTATTTATTTATTTATTTATTTATTTATTGTGAAAAGTAGATCTTGATAAGGTAAGGTTGTCTTGATTCATCTTATTAAACTCATATGTTCTTAAAAAAGAAAAAGAAAAAAAATGGTTATATACTTTCAAAAAGAAAAGAAAAGTGAAATATAAACCCATATGCGTGTGCACAAGGTTGTCTTGATTCTTCTTATCAAACTCATACATTCTCAAAAACAAAAGAAAAAAAGTGGTCATATATATACTTTCAGAAAGAAAAGAAAAGAAAAGAACAGAGAAGTGAATTATGCTAAGACCCCCCATTGATGGGAAACATACACAATAAGATAGGGATAAAGTGTATAACAAGCTATTCTTTTTCTTTTTCTTTTTGTATAACAAGCTATTCTTAATTAGTTAGCTTTTGGCGGTCTGCATGCAATCCCTCACATACCAAGTTATAAGAGGATTAAGTACATGTAAACTAGGTTAATGTCAACCTTTTTAGTCCCTCCGTGTCCTACAGAAGAAAGTGTCATTAACACTTATATATATGATTGGATATGTCATGATGAATGCTAGAATTACCTTCAAAGTTATGGTTATTTTACTTTGATTCTTTTATAAAAAAGTTCAAATAAACTTAAATGATTTCTTAAAAATAATTAATCCCTTATTGTGTCCATCTGTTTGGTAAATTTCAAAAGCAATTTATCTTTGTCGGGGACTGACTCAAAAAGTACAAAAATCATGCGGAATATGACTACGATAATTTGAGTTGGATTTGGATAAGTTAGTGCTTTTGAATTGAATTTCCTTAGTCTTGATTCTTGAAGACATTGGACCCATCAATTTGTACTTGTAGGTCCTAAATCACTTGATTTAAAAAACAAAACAGCACAGTAAAATAATTTTTTTAGTGGAATAGTACAATTTAAAAAATATTTAGTAAAATAACACAATTTAAAATTATCATAATATTTAATAAATTGACCATAAATTTAGTAAATTATATGTTGTGTTGAATTTTAGATAAGTTATTAAATTTAGTTTTTTGTTTGAATTACTTCAAATTAGCTATGAATAAAGTTTGTAATTAGATTTGATTTTATGCAAAATATCATGGATTATGTTTAGTTTTTGTGAATTATGTGTTGCATCAAAAGTTTGGGAATTTGTTTCATTTTGCTATAAATTTAAGCTATTAGGATTGATTATATACAATTTAGTTTAAATTATGTCCAATTCTCTAAAATTAGATTTATTTCTTTTTTATAGAATCTCTTATAATATTTTTATGTTATGTCATTGCAATGATATTATTATTCCTAATATGAAAAATAATATCACATATAATGACAAAAAAAATTATGTTGTTAAATTATGATAATTTAGACATGTCATAAGAAATAAAACAAATTATATTTTATGAACTTAGATGAAATTATAATAACATTAAACTTAATATAATTTAGAGATGTCAAGTTGAAAAATATTAGTATTATCATATATTAATTATATGGAACTTTCTAGATGAAATAATTTAGAGGTGTCACTTAAGCCAGAGGTAGTCATTGTATTGATGAACTTGGCTCATTTAGAGGATGAAGTAGACAAAAAGATAAGTAGATAGATAAATGAGTTAGGTTGAACTATTTTGGGATTGCAATTAGTAAAATGATTAATTGTTTAATTATTTAAAAAAAATTATGTATTTATATATGTTTATTTATTTGCATTCATGAAAATATTATTATATATAATAGCTAATAAATATGATGAATGATTATAATTGAGGTTTATGTTTTGAGTAGTATGTCTAAGGTAATTGTGATTATACACAGTATAAGCTGTTATATTGGGATTATGTTACATTGGGGTTATTATGGTTATTAACATGTATTTTTAAACAAGATAAGATTTTGGATAAAACACTTATGCAAGAAAAATTCTATTAAAATTTTGTTAAAATTAAATAATTTCTTACTTTAATAGAAAAAAAGTTTGTTATGATTTGTAGATTCTTGGATTTATATTTGTCATGAACCAAATTAATTGTAAAATTAACAAACTAAAAAACTGGTTGAATTTGAGCTGTTATACAATTCATAACAATAAATGGAAATATATATATATATATGTCATAGTTGAAGAACACAAAATTTACTTGAACTCACGGTTCTAAACGCCACATGTAAAAAAGTCATAAATGGAAACCGTGATATCAATTAGGCTTGCGTTTCGAAACCTCAACAAACTCTAACTTCATGTGCTTTTATCTTTGTCGGGAACTGGCTCAAAAGGTACAAAAATCATGCGGAATATGACCACGATGATCTGAATTGGATTTGGATTAGTTTGTGCTTTTGAATTGAATTACTTTAGTCTTGATTCTTGTAGACATTGGACCCATTAATTTGTACTTGGAGGTCCTACATTATTTGACTTTAAAATAAAAAAGAGCACACTAAAAATAAATTTAGTGAAAAGGTATAGTTTAAATTGTTTTTTTGGCAGAATAACACTTTTAAAATTATCACAATATTTAATAAATTGAACATGAAAGAGGCTGAATTACATTGAATTATTTATTGTGTTGAATTTTAGATAAGTTGTCAAACTTGATATTTTGTTTGAATCACTTCAAATTAGATATGAAAGCTTGCAATTAGATTTGCCTTTATATAATTTAGTATAAAAATACCATGAATTATATTTAATTTTTGTAAAGTATGTGGTGCATCAAAAGTTTGGGAATTTGTTTAAATTCTCTATAAATTTAGACAATTGAATTTGATTTCATACTATTTAATTTAAATTATGTCTAATTCTTTGAAATTATATTTATTTAAAATTTCTTATAATATGTTTAGGTTATGCATTACAATTATACTATTATTTCTAATGTAAACAGTAGAATTATAATAATATTAAAGTTGATCTATAATGATAAAAGCAATGTACTGTTAACTATTAATTTAGACATATTATATATAGAAATAAAACAAATTATATATTATGTACTTAAGTAGAATTATAATAATATTAAAGTTGATATAACTTAGAAAATATCATTATTATCATATATTGATTGTATATAATAATAATTTTAAGACAATGATAGATTTTTTTTTGTTTATGGAATTTTTAATTTAATATTAGTATTATATTAATATTAAATTGGATTGAGAGGCTGCCTACGTGATTTGTAATATTAATAAAAAACAAAAACAAACGATATATTTATTTATGTGTACTAGTGATTCACTATTTGTCACAATATATTTATAAACTTTAAAGAGATGTTAACTTTTATCAACCCAAAGACGAGGTCACTTAATTAGGAGATAGTTATTCTATTAATGAACTTGGCTCATCTAGCAGATAACACAAACATAGATAGAGAAAAAGATAAATTAAATAAAATTATTTTGAGATTGTAATTAGTAAAATATTGGATTGTTTAAGTATTTTAAATTTCTTATGTATGTTTATTTATTTACATTCATCTTATAAAAAAACTATCATATATAATAGTTCATAAATATAATAAATAATAATAATTGAAGTTTGTGTTCTGAGTGGTACTATCAAGGCTACCTGTTAGTATAAACCATATGAGATATTATATTTAAATTATTATGGTTATTAGTATGTATTTTTAAATGGGATGAGATTTTCAAGAATCCCTGTGCAAAATTTTTTTATTAAAATTAGTTAATAATTTACCTTAAATCTCACAAGATCCCTTCAAATTTGTAAAATGTAAGGGGAGATTGATTTAGTTTATGAAACTTTTTAGTCATTTCATTAATTATTACAGTTTCAAAATATAACATACAAAAAAGTTATGTTTTATTTTATTTATTTTTACATTTCAAAAGTACAATACAAGAATATAATAAAAAAACAAACTTAATAAAATTAATTTTTTTATATTTTCAAATTATTTTTATAAATTAATATCAAAAATAATTTTTAAAAATAAAAAATATTTTAAAAAATAATCTCAACTACTCTCTCAAACATCTAAATAAACATAAAATTTACTTTAAATGACGGTTCTAAACTCGAAAAAAATGAAAATTTCAACATGCTCTAACGTGTTATTCGTCAAAAAAAAAAAAGTTTGTATATGTAGAAATTTAACTTTATGTGCAAATAGCACAAAATAGGCAAATTATTTATTGAACTTTTACAAGTGGAGTAATGATGGGCTTTCCAACCTGGGCCGTCCTCTTAATCAAATTCTGGCTTTCATGTGCCTGAAACCACGGTCATGGAAAGTGAGGAAATCATATTTCACTTTGCAAAAAGCTACGATTTGAACATATTGGTTTTTTAAAAAAAATTATGTTGATTTTGCTTAATATTTTTTTTCAAAATAAATTGCTAAATGAATTAATAAAACCGCATTTCATGAAAAATACTTTCTTAAATTTTCCTTTTTTGCATGAAAAGTATTTTCTCAAGTCCTTTTGTCCTTCTTTTTTGTTTTTCATGCTCGTTGACACTTTTTACACATATAAGAAATTGAAGATTAATCTTAAAAATTAAAAAATATTTTGATTTTCCAATATTTGCAATATATTCACCTCTCTACCGACAACAAATATAGATAATTCACCATTCAGTACTTTCATGACTTTTTTCCATGTTTTATCATCAAATCTACTGGTCACATAGTAAAATTGATATTAGTTACGCATGCCTCTTTATTATTGTGATTTTCAATTACCGGTCCTTGCATATATATTTGGCGCAACCATTTGGCTTGGTAAGAGCAAGAGCGAGAGAGAGAGAGAGAAAGAGGCTCGCTGCTTGGGAACATATATATAGAGATACAGTCGTCTGATCTCCCTCAGGTAAGCACTAACTTGTTTTGTTCTCTGAAATGTCTAGTTTTTTTGAGATTTTTACGTTTTGGAATTGTTTTAAGCTCTGCAGATACATTACGTGCATGGTTCAATATATGTATAAGCATTCCAAGCTGACTTCTTCTTTCTTTCTTTTTTGAGATAGTGCCAACATCATTTTCAATTCAATAACGAAACACATTGATCTTCAATTTAGTAAAAGACTAGTATAGTTTTTTTCATGGATTATTAGCTAGCAATTTAGAATTTTTATTTAAAAAAATAGCGTTGGGCCAACTCTTTGGTTTGGAACTTACTTATCTTATTATTATTATTTTTTTCAAATTTATCTTCTTCTTTTTTTTTCTCATTTTTTTAAAGTAGAAGTCCAAGATTTGAACAAACAAATGTAGTAAAAGTTCAAGATTTGGACAAATGGATGCCCAGAATTTGAACATCCTTGAAGTTTGCTAACCTTCACAAATTTCTTTTTTGTTTTCTTGGGTAACTACGGAGCAACCTCAAAATTCGTTGTTCTCAATAGAGGAATCTGCATATTTTTTTAACAAAAGAAAAAAGATTGCATTGATAAAATGATAATTTACAACAGAGATAAAATATAATAGATGCTAACCCTTGGTAGATTTTAAAAGGTGAGGTAATGTGTTAAGATGAGAGGGATGGAGGGAGGAGTGAAATAGAGTGTAGGAGACAGAGGAAAAGAGAAATAGTTTGAATTTAAAAGAGATTGAGTTAGAGCAGAAGAGGTGGATATGAAGATAAAATGTATGTTTAAGTGATAGAAAGAGAGAAAAGAATGAGTTACATTGGGGGGGATATATAGAGAAGAAGAAAATGAGTTAGAGGAAGAGAGGTAGAAAAAAGAAGAAGAAAAAAGTGTTATTGGTGAAAGATATAGAGTCGTCAAAAAGGACATGAAATTTGAGTTATATGTAGAATATAAAGATTTTTGACAGATTTTAAATGAGAAAATAAAAATAAAAATAAAAATGTATGTGCAATAGTGACAAGTTCTTCTCTATGGTTTGGTTATTGAGAGTAGTTATTCACTAGTGGATGGCGTTTAAAAGTTTGTCCGCAATATAAAAAAATAAAATTAAAATTTTGATGTAAATTTAAATAAAAAAGATGTAACTTGAAATTTTTAAATTTTAAATATTTATGATTGGTGTGACTAAATTCATGAACATAAAATGTCATGAATAAAAAATGCCTTGATTTTGTGAAATAACACTGAAATTACTATATTAGTACATATATATATCTCAAAAAAAAAAAACTAAATTGAACTATATATATACCCCTTCCATTCATTCTTGGTTTGTTTCCCTGGACCTGCAGACTGGAAATGGTTAAACTCAGTACTGCATGTGCTTCAGGAATGAATAACGAATTTGAAGGAGCAAGAGCATCAAATGGGGAAGATTATGACATGACTAGAAATATTGTGACACGGCTTAACAGTATGGTGAATTCGTGCACACCTCAACAGGACCTGTCTGAGTGCTGTATCTACAAGGTGCCCAATTTGCTTAGAAACGTAAAACCGGAAGCCTACACTCCACAACTGATTTCAATAGGTCCTCTTCACCACGGCGATGCCAAACTAGAGATCATGAAAAGGGAGAAATTGATATGTTTTAGAGAGTTTAAAGGCAATAGGATGAGTGACGAGAGAATTATAGATCTTGTGAACATCATTCGGAATAAAGAAAAGAATATCCGACAATATTATTCAAAGAACTTCGACGAAATTGGGAGCATGGATTTCATACTGATGATCCTGCTGGATGCCGTCTTCATTATTGAGTTTATAAGGGAGTCAAATGATGATGGAGCTGGTCGTAAGAATTTAGAGCCTTGGATGATGTCCGACATAAAAGAAGACTTGAAGCTACTTGAAAACCAACTACCTTTCTTCATTATTCAGGAAATATATGACGAGGTCATTAGCGCTCTCCAAGAGTTACCAATCATTCCTTTTCTTCGTCTTGCTACCTCTCATTTGGGAAAGTATGGGATTTCAGATGAGGTACACAACGACCCGAAAGTACAGAGAAGCAGGCACTTCACTGATTTACTTAGGAATTTAATGCTGGATGGAGTCAATGTGAGACGTTTTACTTTTGATAATATCAAGCTGAAATATAGCGCCGTCATGCTTCGCAAGGCAGGAGTGAGGTTTCGGGTCGCCAGAAAGGAATGCTTGCTTAACATAAGATTTGAGAAAGGAGTGTTGGAAATACCATGCTTGGAAGTTGATTACAGCTTCGAACGTTTTGTACGAAATATCATGGCCCTGGAGCAGTGCTACAAACCGTTTGAAGCTTACATATGCAGTTACATTAAGTTTCTGGACCATCTTATCAACAGTGCAGAAGACGTGGATTTGCTAGTTGGAAAGGGAATCATCCTCCACTGGCTAGGTGACGATGCCGCACTTTCAAATATGATTAACAAGCTTAACGAAAATATTGGCGACACTTCCGCTTATTATGATGATATCTGTAAGAATATGAATCTCCACTATGAGAATCGCTGGAACCGTCTGAAGGCAACCTTGGAACTTGGATATTTCGCCCATGTTTGGAGAGGTACGGGAACTGTTGTAGCAGCTATCCTCCTGATCCTCACTTTGATACAGACTATCACTTCCGTAAAATCGGTATTCTAGGATTTTATCTTGTTTTGTTTCATTATTCCTACGTAATGATGGGCTGGACTGTTATTGTTTAGATTGCCATTTCATTTTGGGTTTGTGTAGTTCTGAACTAATAACATCGTATCAAATTCTTGTTGTATTGTCCAAAAATTGAGTTTGTACTTGTTTCCTCTCAAAATTCTCTTCTTTTAGGATCATCTTCAGATTAAACGAAGCTGAATAATTAATGCATGATCTCGATTTCAATATCCCCATTTCACCAACAATGAATTTATCAGGTTTTATACATTGTTGATCACTTTTTCTCTTGTTTAATACCTGGGTATTTTTATTTTTTTTTAACATTAGATATTAACCTTAAAGCGTCTAGAATATGTGTCGTGTTTAATGGTTTTAAATGGCAAAATTTATTTCTGTTTCACGATTTAAAATGGCAGAGTTTAATTCTAGCAGTAACGGTTTTCCATATCTCTTACATAAATAGGGGATAGAGGGACTGTTTAGAGACATAGAAACTAAGCAAAGTCTTCTATCCACTGCCTTCTTATACTCCTCTTTTTTTTTTTAGTAACTGTCAGGGGATGACGTAGAACAACACGCTAAAATGTTTTTTGAGAGGTATTATTGAAAAGAAAAAAGTTTTAAATTTAATAATAAAATTATAATTAAAGTTTAAAAATTGTAACTCAATATTATGATTATGATAAATCCTATGATTTGAAAGAATTTGAGTAAGAAATTGGTTGTGTAAGAATTTAAGTGCAGGGTCTTGACTGCTGATGAACTGATTAGAAGTAATTTCATTGCCTCCCGACTTAAAATCCTGTATAGAGCTCAAGAGTCTACCTGGCATCAGAAGTCAAGAATTCAGTGGTGTAAGCTTGGAGATAAAAATACCCGATTCTTTCATTTAGCTGCAACAACAAGATAGAAAAAGAATCAGTTTGCTTGCCTGGAGGTTGATGGACATATCTTATCTAAACCAATTGATGTGAAGCTAGCTGTCTTTCACTTTTTCCGCAACTTATACTCCCACCAGAACAGACCTAGAGCTTCATGTACAAACCTGGAATTCTCAAGGTTGAAGCCTTCATTGTCGGCTGCTCTTGAATTGCCATTTTCTGCAAAAGAGATTACAGCAGCTGTGTGGGATTGTGATGGAAATAAAGCTCCAGGTCCTGATGGTATTAACTTCCTTTTCATCAAGAAAGCATGGAACATTATAGGTGAGGATATTATCCAGATGGTTGATGAATTCTATCGGACTAATCTCCTTCCTGCAGGTATCAATAACACCTTTGTTACTCTTATTCCAAAGATTAAAGGTGCTAACAAGCCATCAAATTTCAGACCTATTAGTTTGGTGGGCAGCCTATACAAGATCTTCTTAAAGATTTTAGCAACCAGGTTGAAACATGCTATGTCAGAAATCATCTCTCATCATCAAAATACTTTCATCAAAGGAAGACAAATTTTAAACAGGGTCTTGATTGCAAATGAGATCTTTTCTTTCATCAAAAAGAAAAAAGGTAAAGGTTATTTTTTTAAATTAGATTTTCATAAAACCTTTGATTTAGTGATATGAAAATATATTAATGAAATCATGGCTAATATGAGCTTTGGTAGTAGATGGCGAGGGTGAATTATACAATGCATATCAACAACAAAAATATTTGTACTTGTTAATGGGTCTCCCATAGAAGAATTCTACTTAGCAAAAGGCATGCGCCAAGGACACCCTCTCTCTCCATTTCTCTTCAACATTGTAGTCCAGGGCTTGAGTTGTATGTTACAAGGTGGTTGTGATTTGGGTTTGACTTCGGGTATAAACATTGGTAATTCAAGACTTGTCATATCTCACTTATAGTTTGCGGATGACACCCTTATATTCAGTTCAGATTCTTTACATAGCATGCAGAACATTAAACGTATCTTATTATGCTTTGAACTTCTATCGGGGCTAAAGGTCAATTTTTATAAAAGCAGTATTGCTACCTAATTTTTACTCATATTTTGATATATGTTTTTTAAAAAAATTAAAAAATAATAATAAGGATTTACATGTGGCGATAACATAGAACATCAGAGCTGATATTAAAGAGTCAATATGTTAAGAAAATAATTATTGAATCATAGATAATTACTGCAATATAAAATACTATAGATATATAATTTGATTCATGTTGATTATAGAAAATAATTACTATAATATAAAATATCATATATATATAAGATATATATAAGATTTATTGGTGTTACTTATAAAAAATAATCTCTATAATAATGTTTTGCAATATTTCTTTAAATAGTACATATAAAAATTTTCTATATAAATGAATCTTTACTCAAACAGGAAAGAAAAAAAAATAGAAAGGGAGCAATTTTGAAAGAAAAATACCAAAAAAAACAAAAGGAAAAACCTAACCCTAAACCTATCTAACTAAATAGCCGCCCCCCACCCGGCTTTGATTTTTTATCTGAAACCAGCCGCCCCTCTCCCCTTGGATTTGGTTTTTTCTTCCTTCAACCGGAGGCCTATACACTGTCCCCTCTCCCTCTCATCAACACAAAGCCAGCGCCAGACCCTCCCTCACGAACCATCTCTCCCCGCCATTCAGCCTCCAATAGCAGCGGCCAAACAACAGCCCACCCAGCCGTTTCTCCTCACCATCACCGCGTATCTCGTGAAGACCCGGCCACCCTGTTCTTTCCTTAGTCTCCTTCAACCGGCCCCGAAACCAGCCAAAGGACAGCAGCCCCCACAGGCCATTCACCCCGATCTGCTCATTCCCCTCTAATCGAAAGGAAGCAATCTGTTGGCCATCATCTTCGCCAAGACATGAACCGGCCACCGACAGCTGCACAGACCGGACGGAAACCCAGAGCCTAGCAACCGGCGGCCCCCTTTGTCTTGCCGCCACCTGAGACAGAGAAGACTGGGAAAGGAAAAGAAAAGAACAGATCTATAGAGGGAAGCAGATCCAAAATGGAGAAAAAGAGAAAGAAAACAGTCCGTGAACAATAAACAAAATTTAAAATCAACTGCCTGTGGTTTTTTTTCCCTTGTTGCAGGTCATGGTGAAAGCCACCGCTGGCAGGACAGTGAAGAGGGGAGGAAGCCGTTGCAGATCTCCCTTGCCATTTTTTTCCGGCGACGCGTGAGCCCACGCGCCGCCACTGTTGTTGCAGTGCAGAACGTTTCCCTACAGTTTCTTTTTTTTTGGGGTGTGTTGTGTAATTTTTGAATTGTTAACGTCTTGTTTGGGTAATTTTAATTTTTGTTGTTTTGTAACATATAAAGAATGATGCGTAAAAAGTGACGGTGTGGTGTTTGTATTTTTTTATAAAATCAAAAGGATAAAAAAATAATTTAATATAGTCAAGTATTTAAAGGATAAATAAAATCAAGTTGTATTTTTCATAAAAATATAAGAATATATATCTATATATTTTTTGAGATTTAATAATTAATTTATTAAAGTTTTAAGAATTTGATTAATATGTGGGTTGTTAATGATGTTTGTTTTTTTTGTTTTTTTACAAAGAAAAAAATATAAAAAATATTTTTTTTTGTGTTGCATATGGTCAATACTTTAATATATTTTGAATGTTTTTTTTATATACAAAAAAATATTGAAAATTTTGAAAAAAAGTGTTTTTGCATGGATTTTTTAAACATAAATTTTAAAGGGTATTGATCAATATTTTAAAAAATATAAAAATTTTATTTTAGAGAGAATTTATTATTATTTACCGCTAATGTTTGGATAAAAAAATTCTTAAAAGATGAATATTCAAAATATTATTGGAAATAATTTGTTATTATTTACTATTAATATTTGGATAAAGAAATCCGGAGTGGTAAATATCCAAAATAATTTTTTAGAAATAATAAATCAGCACACATCCTTGAAAGAAGCTTTAATTATAATCGAGGACATTTCAATTTTTTACTTCACGGTTTACGAGCTGTGAGAGTATAAAACACTAAGACTAAAAAAATAGGTTTTTTAAAGCACTCTAGATTTTTAAAGTTTTGTCCATTTTCTTGCGATTTACGAGTCGCAAACTCTTGAAATACCAAGGGAAAAATGAGCTTGTAAAGCACATGGAATCTTCTTGAATTTCTATCTTAATAAATTTAGTTAGAATTTAAACGAGAAAAACTGATGGAATTAGAAAACACCAACACCATAGCAATTATAAGACAAACCAAACACCAAGCAGCTTACCTTAGGTAGGGCGTACTAGGTGTGCTAACATCTTCCCTTTAAGCAACCAGTCCCTTGCCTTAGAATCTTTAAAAGACCAGTTAGGTTTTCTAATGACCATAATACTAGGTGGCGACTTTCTTTTACACAAAAATAAAACTAAGAGACCCCAAAATCAATCGACGGTCGTCGCGACTTCGCGCTCCGCTCGCGAGGGTGTGACAGGATAGTGACTCCACTGGGGACCCTTAGACTAAACTTGGTAATTGTTTTTTTTTATGTTATGCGTTGTTTTTTTTTTAATTATGAATAATACTTTGTTTAAAAGCTTTAGCATGCATTTTTATATTCTGTCATATATAGTATAGTCATGCATCACTTTATTATTATTATCTTTTTTGAGGGCACACACATGTAACTTTTAAGTTAAGTGGGGAACTAGCAGCTTACCTTATGACTTGAGTCAAGATTTAAGTTTGTGTAAACCCCAACTCTTTGCTGAGTATTTAGACTGATAGTGATTGGTATATGTGTCATCCCAGTATCTACTGAACCCCCATATTTCCTTTGCGAGGGCGATCACTGGGATAACAAGAGACCCTTTTTTTAGAGACCAAGTAGTAAACCTATCATATGTCTCACGTAAAAGAACTATAACATATCCTTAGGTTGTATGCTCCATAATATCTTTTGCATTAAAACAAGTCTAACCCTAAGGCACCTTGAATTGTAGGACTTGTGAACAAAATGGCCACCATTGCTAAATTTTCCATCATAGAATATGGAAAAATTTTGAACTGTCACAATTGACTAAAGAAGATTATCTTAGAAGCGATGTTAAGAAGCTATCACCAATTAAGAATAGAAATTGCATTATGAATGAGGTGAACAAGTTAACGACTCACTTTCATAATGTGGATAAGGATTTATTTTTTAGGAAATACAAACGTTTGGTGGAAATTGCAAAGTTATAAGTTTTAAGCCTAGCTGTGCGAGTTTTAGTTCATTTTTGGGATTTAAACTACTAGTGTTTTTCTTTTAAAAGCATAAACCGATGTCCCACTATAGAGAAATATGAAATGTTAATTAAGTTTCCAAACAATTTATATAGGATTTATTTCCCTTTGAGATTTTATAAGATCATCCTCGAACTATCAAAATTGCTTAGAATCGCCAACTTGGCAAAGTTTTTGGAAAAGAATGCTATCGATCTGAAATTGAGGATGCTAGAAATTAAACTAAAAAAAGTTAGGATTAGAAAAGGAGAGATTGATTTCCTTGGGCATATTTGCCCTTGTATTGTTCCCAAGTCAAATGGGTGTAATGAGTTTAGAGGTCGCCGCTACTTATATAGAGTATGAGAATACACAAATCAATCTAGTAGTTGTTATTTTAGCTGAATCCATCTTAACAATCAACCATTATAGGAGGACCGAAAAAGGAGCAATGAGATGCTATATGTAGTTGTTGTATATTTAGATGGTTAGTCATATCGAAACAAAACACTTGTCTTCAATAATTTTTGGTGGTTCACCCAAAAAAACCTTGAAATTAATAAAAGAAGAAGAAGAAGAATGGGGAGAACTAGACAACCAAGGTTAGGTTGAAAAATTAGAAAGTTTACCTAATAGTGATTTCAAGTGGAGAGCCCATGGTTAATGGCAGTGAAAGTCCTAATGAGTTGTGGATAAAGATGTTCGGTGTCATTGGTAGGGATTACAAGTTATGTGAGTTATGCTCCTGCCTTGGTGGTAAGGCAACTTGGAGGCATGGAGTTTGTTCCAAAGACTATGAGAATTGCTCAATTTTTTGGTTTGTTCAAAGATCTTATTGCAAAAGAAGTTTTAGAGATCATCAAACAAGATTGGAGGCATCTGGTTTTGGTTAAGATAGAAGGTCTTAAAGGATCCAAGTGTGAGTGAAGGATATGCAAGATGGAAAGACTTAGCTACTTTAGTCATGCCTTGTGTAAGAGTCAAATCTCCCAAAACTGTAGAAGATCCTATTAAAAGAAAAAAAGGTAAACAATGAAGAGAAGTTAAGAAGACAAGTGAAAAAAAAAACTTTGGATAGAGTTGAGCAAAAACAAAGAAGACAAGGCAATGTTGTAAGAAATGATACATGAATAAATACAATATAGAGATGCAAGAATAACAAAGCTTGAGTTAAAATTAGATGAGGAGAAGATTGCTAGTGAAGAAAGCAAGAAGGAGTTAGGAGGGATAAGTTTGGATTGGATGCAAAGTTGCTCTAAACTTGAAGCAATGGATATTGACTTTAATGATTGCAAACGAAGTGTAAAATATTATCAAGAAAAGTTTGCACAAGTTCAGTTCGAACTGATGGATAGGATAAGGAAGTATGAGGATTTGAATAAGAAACACATGGAGTTAAAAAGCCGTTTGATAGGGATTGCAAAAGAACAAAGTAAAAAGAAAGGTTTTGAGGTTGTTGAATCGGAGTTAGCGGTTATGAAGGATAAGATAAAAGTTATAAGGATAAAACTTGATAAGGAACGTAAAAAGGTAAAGTATTTGGACAAGAAGCTAGTAGGAATGGAAAAACATAAGGATTAAATAGACACCAACAATGCTACTTTGAACAGAACCAATATATTGCTTATAAAAAAGATGAACAAGACAGATAAGTAAATGGACAAAGTTGTTGTACTTGTTCAAATTATTAGAATCAATGCATGAAATGTGGAAAGGGACATCATTCGCTATCGCCGAAGCCTAGCTGAAACCAATGCTTTTCTAGGAAAGATTGAGAACCGCGACTTTGCTTTTTTACCTTTGGCTAGAGAGTTTTTTTGATGAATGGGATTAAAATATTATATCTCTAAATATAATAAACTTATCAAGCATTAATGAAAAGGACTTTGACCCATCTTCTTATGTAAAATCTATCTCTTGGTGAATATGATTCAAGTAAATGACTCGAAAGGCAATACTCCTAGCAAAGTAATGTGACAAGAGGACCTATGTTTATAAAGTGGAGGCTATTGTTCGTTCACGAGAAGGTTGCATCCATACCCAATAAACAAATGCATTCTTATCACAAATCATGTATTATATCATGCATTGTCTTATGCATCTATGCATGCATTCGTAGACCAAGAAATATAGATCTTTTTTTTTTAGAATCCACAACACTCAATTAAAGAAAAGGATGGAAAATGAAGAAAGGTCACACCCAAAAGCTCAGTGCCAAACAAGAGCTTGAAGGAATTTGGAATGATGTTATGCACCTAATCTTTTTGCTTGAGCAAATATTTTGAGAAAAATTTTTCCCTTTAATAAGATCATGCATTTTTAAAAGTTCATCCTAATGTTTTTTACACATCACTTTCCATTTTTTAAAGTTGATCTTCCAAAACGAACACTGCACTTTACATTGAGAATGAATGGCCAAACTTTAAAGAATACATAATAGTTGTAGAAGAGAAAGAATGAGATGAAAATAGGACAACATGAACAAGCTTGGATGATGAAAATAGGACAACATAAACAAGCTTAGAAACTCACTAAAGAGGAACTTGAAACCATAGATATGGGCAATAAAAAAAATAAATAAAAAATTAAAGATAAGGACTATAATCACTCATAAAAAAAGAAAGAATTGGTTACTTCGAGAGATTTTTTTTCTTCTTGGTCCTATAAGTATGTGTTTGGCTTAGATACAGATATTATAGTATAAAGGGTACTATTGGTAGAAGGATGCAAATCGGTTAAGCAAAAATTGAGAAGAATTAATCTGGATGTCTTAATCAAAGTAAAGGTAAAAATTGAAAATGCATTGGAACACCAGTTTTCTAGAACTAGTCAAATATCCACAATAGGTGTCCAACATAATGGTAGTACCCAAAAAGAAAGATAAAATCAAAGTTTGTTTACCACACATAGATATGTTAGTTGATAATACAACTCGTAGCTCCACATATTCCTTTATAGATGGATTTTTAGGGCTACAATCAAATAAAAATGGCATAAGAAGATAAAAAGAAGATAATATTTATAACATCATGGAGAACTTTTTGTTACAAGGTTATGCTATTTGGGTTAAAGAATATCGGGGCCACCTACCAAAGGGTCGTGGTGGCTTTATTTCATGACATGATGCAAAAAGAGATTAAAGTATATGTGAATGACATGATTGTTAAATTTAGAAAGGGAGAGAATCATGTCCAAATATTAAAGAATTTGTTTGAAAGACCAAGGAAGTACAAGTTAAGGCTTAGCCATGCAAGGTATTCATTAGAGATGAAATCTTAGGAAGTTATTGGGATTCATGGTAAGTGATAAAGAGATAGACATGGATCCTAGTTAAGTAAAGGCTATTAAGTCTATGCCATCTCTCAAGACTAAGAAGGATGTAAGGAGGTTCTTGGAAAGTTTAAATTACATTGCTTGGTTTATATCTTAATTAATCACGACTTATGACCCCATCTTCAATTGTTATGAAAAAAGAATCTTGGAATTTATAATAAGAGTGTGAAGAAGCTTTCAAGAAAATCAAGTAGTGCCTCCTAAATCCACCCCTATCTATTAAGCTGAATTGTAAAATGGCAAGTTATATTGGATAGTATGACATAGTATATATGTCAAGAAAAAATCATCATTGATCACCTAGCTGATCATGCTATGGAAGATTATGAGCCATTAAAATTTGTCTAACCTGATAAAGATGTGCTTTTAATTGAAGAAAGAAAATTAGATTGGTGGACTATGTACTTTGATGGTGCTGTAAACATGTGGTAACAAATTTGATGCAATGATAATCTCTCCTGATAAAAAGCAGTATTTGGTTAAGTTATAATGCAACATAGGAGTATGAAGTTTGCATTCTCATTTTAAAGGTGGCATTGCATTCTCGTTTTAAAGGCTGCATTGAAGCTAAACATAAAAAATATATAGACGTGTATGAAGACTCAATATTGATCATTTACCAAGTAAAAGGAGAATGTCAAACCAAGGATGAGAAGTTGAGACCTTACCAAGAATACTTGTCTAAATTGGCTAGAGAATTTAAGGAAATAAAGTTCACCCATCTAGGAGGGGAAGGAAATTTATGACGTTTTGGTCACACCAGCTTCTATGGCTAGAATAGACTTTGAGCACAAGATACAACTGGTACACATTGATATAAGAAATAACTTAGCTCATTATTGCTCAGTTGAAAAAGAAATAGATACTATGATATCAAGAATTGCATCCAAAACCAGACATATCCCATGGAGGCATCCAAAATTGACAAGAAAATTTTGAGGAGGTTTGAAATGGATTTCTATGTTGATGGGGAAACTTTGTATAAGAAATTATTTGACGGAACTTTGTTAAGATGTTTGGATGACATGGAGGCCTAAAAAAAAATGGTGAAGAAATTTATGGAAAGAAATTTGATCTATCGATATGGTCCACTAGAAAATATTAATAATGCCCAGAACTTCAATAATAGAATGATAATAGAACTTTGCGCTAATGGAAAAGTCAACTCTTCCAATTACTCGCCATGTAGGCTAAAGGTGAATGGTGCGGTAGAAGTTGCTAACAAAAATTTCAATAAGATTATTTAGAAGATGGTAGTCACTTACAAAGATTGGCATAAGATATTGTCATTTGCCTTTCATGTGTACCTCTCCGCAATTCAAATCTCAATAAGAGTCACCCCGTATATGTTGGTATATAGAATAGAGGCGGTGATACCTTTAGAAAATGAGATCCTCTCATTAAGAGTATTGATAGAGTCTAAGCTAGAAGAAGTAGAGTGAGTAGAAGTTAGATATGAATAGTTGAATCTGATAAGTGAAAAGAAGATAGTTGTAATCTGCCATCATCAACTATACCAAAGAAGAATGGTCAAATCATATGATAAAAAGATCTGACCTAGAGGATTCCACGAAGAAGATCTTATACTAAAAAATATTGTTTTTACTAGAAAAGATTAGAGTAAATGGACGCCAAATAAAGAGGGCCCTTATATGGTAAAGAAAATGTTGTCGATAAGAGCTTTATTGTTATTTAGAATGGATGGAGGAGATCTAATTAGACCTGTGAATGCTAACTCTATAAGAAATAATATACTTCCTCATTAATAAAATAAAGTTCAGTCATGAATTCTCTCTGTAAAGAACTAAATTTTCACAAAGCACATGATCTCATAACATTCAAAATCTTTTACTTAAAAGAACTGTTTCTACACATGACTCTATCAATTCCTAAAATGGAGGGATACAAACCAAATTTAAACCTGATAGGTATTGCACACCACACTGGGGGCAAAAGGTGCATATAGGTGGTCTATAGGGAACTCAAGCCCAAAAGGGTATCATTATAGAACATTGCTTAAAACAAAATATGATGATTGCATTGAAAGTTTTAGTTTTCATGGACAAAATCAAATTTTTTGTTTTCCTCTTAAAAATAATTTTCAAAAAAAGTAGAAAAGGCTATTAAAATGTCGGCAAAAGTATAATATAAAGCAATATTTAATGGAGCAAGAAAGGGCCCATAAGGAATTAGAGATCTCTACACCAAGCATAAAAAGGATAGGAAATATAGCGCATGGAGCATATTCCAGTTCAAGAGGATAGATCGGGCAAACGAATGGAAATAGGAGCTCGAAGAAGTCTATAATGGAAAAGGGGACCTATATTTCTAAAAATAGATAACAAAAAAAACATGGATGCTATATTGTCATAACACTAACCTGGCAGGAAAAGATGTGATGAAAGACAAAATGGTTTTCAAGTTTTTAAGAACTATTGAGGTACAAAATCTTAGGTTAACGGAACTATGGAAAATGATAGAAATTGTGAAGTAGCACTGCTTAATTCCTCGAGGAAGATCACACGATATTGAGACTATTTTTTAGAAAAGCGTGGAGTTTTCTAAAAATATCTTAAGATGGACAGGTCACCTGATATTGAGACCATTTCTTAGAAAAAACATCGAGTTTTCTAAAAATTTTAAGATGGGTAGGTCACCCGATATTGAGACCATTTCTTAGAAAAGCATGGAGTTTTCTAAGAATTTTAAGATGGGCCGGTCACCCGATATTGAGATCATTTCTTAGAAAAGCGTGGAGTTTTCTTAGAATTTTAAGATAGGCCGGTCACCCCATATTGAGACCATTTCTTAGAAAAGCGTGGAGTTTTCTAAGAATTTTAGGAGGGGCTGGTCACGTGATATTGAAACCGTTTTTTAGAAAAGCGTGGAGTTTTCTAAGAATTTTAAGAGGGGTCAGTCACCCGATATTGAGACCATTTTTTAGAAAAGCGTGGAGTTTTCTAAAAAAATATCTTAAGATGGGCCGGTCACCCGATATTGAGACCGCTTCTTAGAAAAGCGTGGAGTTTTCTAAGAATTTTAAGAGGGGTCGGTCACCTGATATTGAAATCGTTTCTTAGAAAAGCGTGAAGTTTTCTAAGAATTTTAAGAGGGGCTGGTCACCCGATATTGAAACCATTTCTTAAAAAAGCGTAGAGTTTTCTAAAAATTTTAAGAGTGGGCGGTCACCTGATATTGGAACCATTACTTAGAAAAGCGTGGAGTTTTCTAAGAATTTTAAGATGGGCCGGTCACCTGATTTTGAGACCATTTTTAAGAAAGCCTTGAGTTTTTCTAAGAATTTTAAGGTGGGCAGCTCACTCAATAATAGGTCCATATTCTTAGAAAAGCATGAAGTGTTTTCTACAAATTTTTAAGATAGGCAAGTCACTTGATAGGAAGACTATTGTTCAGAAAAAGCATTGTGTTTTTAGCATGATTAGAAAATTTATCTTTACAACACTTACTACGCGAAGCACTTGACAAGTTTTGCTTCGTAAGTATTGTAAAGAGGGGGCAGCTGTTGCTAACCAATTTTTACCCATGTTTTGATATATATTTTTTTAAAAAATAAAAAATAATAATAAGGGTTTACATGTGACGATAACATAGAACATCAAAACTGATATTAAAGAGGCAATATGTCAAGGAAATAATTATTAAATCATAGATAATTATTACAATATAAAATACCATAGATATATTATTTGATTCGTACTGGTTATGGAAAATAATCACTGTAATGTACAATACTATATATATAGGATTTATTGGTGTTACTTATAGAAAATAATCTCTACAATAATTTTTTGTAATATTTTTTTAAATAATATATATAAAATTTTTTTATATAAGTGAACTTTTAGTCATGTAACGAGGGAGAAAAAAAAAAAAAAGGGAGCAATTTTAAAAGAAAAATACAAAAAAAAACAAAAGGAAAAACCTAACCCTAAACCTATCTAACTAAATAGCCGCCCCCCACCCGGCTTTGATTTTTTATCTGAAACCAGCCGCCCCTCTCCCCTTGGATTTGGTTTTTTCTTCCTTCAACCGGAGGCCTATACACTGTCCCCTCTCCCTCTCATCAACACAAAGCCAGCGCCAGACCCTCCCTCACGAACCATCTCTCCCCGCCATTCAGCCTCCAATAGCAGCGGCCAAACAACAGCCCACTCAGCCTCAGCCGTTTCTCCTTCACCATCACCGCGCATCTCGTGAAGACCCGGCCACCCCATTCTTTCCTTAGTCTCCTTCAGCCGGCCTCGGAACCAGCCAAAGGACAGCAGCCCCCACAGGCCATTCACCCCGATCTGCTCATTCCGCTCTAATCGAAAGGAAGCAGTCTGTCGGCCGTCATCTTCGCCAAGACATGAACGGGCCACCGACAGCTGCACAGACCGGACGGAAACCCAGAGCCTAGCAACCGGCGGCCCCCTTTGTCTTGCCGCCACCTGAGACAGAGAAGACTGGGAAAGGAAAAGAAAAGAACAGATCTATAGAGGGAAGCAGATCCAAAATGGAGAAAAAGAGAAAGAAAACAGTCCGTGAACAATAAACAAAATTTAAAATCAACTGCCTGTGGTTTTTTTTCCCTTGTTGCAGGTCATGGTGAAAGCCACCGCTGGCAGGACAGTGAAGAGGGGAGGAAGCCGTTGCAGATCTCCCTTGCCATTTTTTTCCGGCGACGCGTGAGCCCACGCGCCACCACTGTTGTTGCAGTGCAGAAGGTTTCCCTGCAGTTTCTTTTTTTTTTTGGGGTGTTTTGTGTAATTTTTGAATTGTTAAGGTCTTGTTTGGTTAATTTTAATTTTTGTTGTTTTGTAACATATAAAGAATGATGTGTAAAAAGTGACGCTGTGTTGTTTGTATTTTTTTATAAAATCAAAAGGATAAAAAAATAATTTAATATAGTCAAGTATTTAAAGGATAAATAAAATTAAGTTGTATTTTTTATAAAAATATAAGAATATGTATCTATATATTTTTTGAGATTTAATAATTGATTTATTAAAGTTTTAAGAATTTGATTAATATGTGGGTTGTTAATGATGTTTGTTTTTTTGTTTTTTTACAAAGAAAAAAATATAAAAATTATTTTTTTTGTGTTGCATACGGTCAATGTCTTAATATATTTTGAATTTTTCATATATACAAAAAAATATTGAAAGTTTTGAAAAAAAGTATTTTTACATGGATTTTTTAAACACAATGAAAATTGTTTTTTTATATTTCTGGATTTTATAACATGTTTGGAAAAATCCAAAAGGTATTGGCTAATATTTCAAAAAATATAAAAATCTTTGGAAAGAATTTATTTATTATTTACAGTTAATGTTTGGATAAAGAAATTCTTAAAAGATGAATATTCAAAATATTATTGAAAATAATTTGTTATTATTCACTGTTAATATTTGAATAAATAAACTCAGAGGGGTAAATATTTAAAATAATTTTTTAAGAATAATAAATCAGTACATATCCTTGAAAGAAGTCTTGATTATAATCAAGGATATTTCAATTTTTTACTCCATGGTTTACGAGCTGTGAGAGTATAAAACACTAAGACTAAAAAATTGGGTTTTTTAAACCACTCTAGATTTCTAAATTTTTGTATCTTTTCTTGTGATTTACAAGTTGTAAACTCTTGAAATACCAAGGAAAAAATGAGCTTGTAAAGCACATGGAATCTCCTTGGATTTTTATCTTAATAAATTTAGTTAGAATTTAATCGAGAAAAACTGATAGGATTAGAAAACACCAACACCGTAGTAATTATAAGACAAATCAAACACCAAGCAGCTTACCTCAGGTAGGGTGTACTAGGGGTGCTAACATCTTCCCTTTACGCAACTAGTTCCTTGCCTTAGAATCTTTAAAAGACCAGTTAGGTTTTCTAGTGACTATAATATTAGTTGGCGACTCCCTTTTACACAAAAATAAAACTAAAAGACCCCGAAATCAATCGACGGTCGTCGCGACGCCGCGCTCCGCTCGCTAGGGTGCGACAAGTAGTATTGTAGGTGTGGGTGTAGCAGCTCATACATGTAACTCCACATCTCAGCTTCTTAAATGCAAGCAGGATTAGTTGACTCTCATGTATCTTGGGCTCCCCATTGGTGGAAATTTGGGCAGAACTACAATGTGGAATCCTATTTTGCGCAATATTAGTTGTCGGTTGGCTTCATGGAAAGGCAAGCTCTTATCTATTGGAGGCTGTTTGTGCTGAATTAAATTTGTACTCAGCAATCTCCCTATCTACTACCTATCTATGTTCCCCATGCCTGCTACGATAGCCTTTAAAATTGATCAGAAACTTCAATCCTTCCTCTGGTCTGGAAATGAGGAAAGACACAAAATATGCAATGTTAGCTGGGCCACTATTACTCTTCCAAAACATGCAGGTGGTCTTGGGATTGGTTCCTTAAGGGACAAAAACACAGCTCTGCTCTTTAAATGGTTATGGAGGTTTGAGTTGGAGGAATCAAGTATGTGGAAGGATGTGATCAAAAGCATCCACAACACCAATTGCTCTAAACTACTACTGCAAGCTCTTATTCTAAGAGCTGCAGAATATTGTGTATGAGCAATCTCTTGTTCTTATTAGAAATGGCAAGAAAACTATGTTTTGGCTTGATTGTTGGCTTAATAACCATTGTTTAGCAGAGCAATTCCCTACTCTTTTCCACTTATCCAATGACAAAGCTGCCACCATTTCTAAGATAGGAATGTGGGAAGGGTATGAGTGGATTTGGGTTTTTTCCTGGATACGTCCACTACGAGGGCGTAACATTGGATTGCTTGATCAACTCTATACAATCCTATTGATAGTTCACATGGACAAAGATGGAGCTGATAGACTAATATGGAAGGACAATAATTCAGGAAGATTTTCAGTGAAATCTCTCTGTGGATTGTTAAGTCCAAAGCCTTCCACAAACAATGCCTTCTCGTTTGCTAGAATTTGGAAAGGTATTGTTCCTCCTAAGGTAGAGATCTTTTGCTGAATGGCTATCATTAATAGAATTAACACGCGATGTATGTTGGTTCAAAGAGGTTTATTGGTCAGCTCAGAATCAAATTATCCTATCTACTTAGTGGAGGCAGAATCGGTGGACCATATCCTACTGCACTGCTATAAGCATTGACTCATTTGGTCCAAAATCATTAAGTGGTGGGGTTTAGTTTGGTGTTGCCCAAAGAGCTTCTTAGATTTGTGGACTCAATGGACTTCTATGGTGCATGGTCATTTTCAAAGGAAGGCATGGTTGATGTTGTTCTTCTCAGTGGCATGGTCTCTTTGGCTCTTTTGAAATGATCTAATTTTCTAACAGAAGACTCCTGACTATGATTCAATATTCTTTCTTATTATCACCTGTCTATGTCTATGGCTAAAAGTTATCCATTCTGATTTCCCATACTCTCCTACAGATCTGATCAGATCGGCAGATGGCTTGCTTCGGTGGTCCAACGCTCACTCTTCTAGGATTAATAATATATGGTCTCCTCCTATGATTAATAGCCTCAAATGGAATGTGGATGGCTCCTCTTTTGATAAGCCAGGCCCCTATAGAATAGGTGGTGTGCTGCGAAATCACCATAGCCATCTTCTCGGTATGTTCTCCATTCCAGTTGGTATTTTAAACTCTAATATTGCTGAGTTAAGGGCTATTGTCAAAGCCATTGATCTATCAATATCTAATTGTCTCTTCCACCATCAACACCTCATCATAGAATCTGACTCTATCAATGCTATTACCTGGATGACGAAGCCTCATAGCCGTCCTTGGAAGCATCATAATCTGTTCTCCTCTGTTAATAGACTAACTGCATATTTTAGTTCAATCTCCTTCTCCCATATATTTCGTGAAAGTAATTGCATGACAGATTGCATGGCTAAACAAGGAGTGCGGAGATCAAGTGAATTTGTTGTCTGGCTTTGATTTCACCAATTTCTGTGGCCTTGCTCTTGTGTCTTCTACCATTTTATTTTTGAGTTATTTTGTTTTGTTTTTTAGAGGAATGTCTAGTTTTGAGCTTATTCGGATGGATATTCTACGGTTCTCTTTGCTTCTGTTTTTCTTAATCTGCACTTTATTCTATTTATGGCTTTTTGCCATAGTAAGATATTGTGTAGCTTTTGTACTACTCCCGCCAGACTTTGGCGTTTAAATAATATACACATCTTTCAAAAAAAAAAATCACTCTCAATGCACCTTACATAAGATAAGTTATATTTTTGTTTAATTATTTTTCTATGTTAAGTTTTTATTCGTTGGTCTCATCTAATATCAAAGGCAAATCTCCCTTTGTAAGAAAGTCTCCACCTTATCGGGCTTAATTCTAACCATTCTAAAATCCAAATTTTAACATTGTATTTATTTTGTACTTTATATCTTTAACACTTATGAGTATACTTTAACGTGTAGTTTTACACCTTTAAATATTAAAGTTTATATTTAAACCCTAATATAAAATAAGCAAAATGATTGGTAATGTACCAACCCTATTTCCAGGACTATCACATCAATCATAAAAAGAAAGAAACATGGTGAATTCTTTTTTTCTGCATTCATATAAAATTTGTTAAAAAATTTATTGAAATTTCAATAGAGTCTCCCTTATACCAAGAGATCTCAAGTTACACATCCATTATTCACTACTTAGACACATTTCAATCATACCACATCGCAAACATCATATTATTCAAGATTACAAACACAACATTCCAAATATTCATCCTTTAAGGTCGGACATAATTTTAATTTTTAAATAAAAGAAATAAACATACATTATGATTTCAAATACATAGTAATACATTTACATTCAGACATTGCATTAAAGGATGCTCCTACAATTCAAGTCATATAGTTCATTGAAGGGCAAAATACATCGGTGTTCATTTAAATTTTTTATATAACACAAAACGTAGAAGATCTGGAATTTTTCCTGTCATGAATATGATGAACTTGCAACAACACAATATTTAAAAATAATTATATTTGAAGCAATAATGTTTTAAAGAAGAGAAAACAATAATACATAAATACATATATTCAATGCCATGAATTATCATCATTTCTTGCAATTCCCGTCCAATGTTTCTAAGTGCATTGTTTTGAGAATTATTAAATAATTCCCTCCTCCCTTTTTATTCCACTATTTTAACCAATATGTACCTCTTTAGGGTTGAAGGGATAATTCCTTTTAAGTGTCGAACCCATTTTATTAACATTTTCAATCATCCTCCGTTAAGGATACCATTATAATACTTCTTCCCCAAGCCTTGAAAGGAAATGCCAACACTAATGAGTTTTATTAGTGTCATTAGTCACCCGTGTCGGGACCAACTAATTAAGTCCATTATAATTCCTACATCAACACAAACAATTGATGTCATTAACCATTTTCAATCCGAAATGGTCAATTAATTTTTTTCCATAACACATTGGAATATTTATGGGAATGTCAATGTCAAGATTCTTGATATCATTAGCTTTCACATCAAAAATAGCTAATTAAGTTTTATATGAATGTCAATATCGATGTTATTAGTCAGTATCATTAACTATTTTTATCCTAAATAGTTAATCAAGTCAATTGTCCCTTATTTTTAAAGATGGTCATGTCAATGTTAGTAAATCTTACTAACATCATTAGCCTTT
This sequence comes from Populus pruinosa, assembly GCA_026413675.1. NCBI lineage: Eukaryota > Viridiplantae > Streptophyta > Magnoliopsida > Malpighiales > Salicaceae > Populus > Populus pruinosa. The sequence goes on along the minus strand of CM048608.1, from coordinate 17,949,830 downwards.
GTACTCGAGACCAGCTAATCAAGTTCAAGAAGCGATTGTAAATGCAATCCTATAATATAATCCATGCTCTTAGCCAAACCAATTAGTCAAATCCATTTTTATTCCTAATTTATTTCACTTTATCTCCTCTCTTTGTGGGTTCACCTATAGATTTATAATCCAAGAATCAAACAAATTATTAAAATCATCGTTATATAAAAATGTATAGGTATAGATTATCTATCTATTGCAGAAGCTTGGCTCGCACTCCCTTGTTGTTGTTGTGTCCCTCCTGCAGTTCCTCTTGATGATAATTTGAATTTTACTTCTCAATTTTTTAAAAAATTTCAACCCCTTCCTCCTTGCATTCAGTTGGCCCCAGCTCTTTTTTCATCACAATTTCTACAATTGTTTCTTACCAATTCTTTTGTCAAGTGATGCTTTCTCCTAATAACTTATATAAGATTGTAAAATTTTGCTAAGTTTACTCTCTCTTTCTCTCTCAAATTTTGATAGAAAATCTAAAATCCTCCACCTTTTTCTTAGTGTGTACTGTCAGTTTCAAGGAGAAAAAAATGGAATATTTATAGCCTCATTATTCTTAATTGCACTTTGGCTCCATTTCTTTTTTATATATATAATTTGAGCCATGCTCCTTGTATCTTTCATAATCTTTTTATTTAATTGCATTATTATTATATTAACTATTATAATCTCTACTTTATTTTATTCCTCAGCACCTTTTTACTTTGATCCACGATTTGACTGGCTTTATCTCTAGTGTCAAATCTTCTCTTACTTTAATAGGGACTAGTGGTTGCACGCGTGAGGTGTCCACCTTCATCTTTCACAACAAAGACACATGGAACATATTGTGGATCTTGTCTAGATGTGCGGATAGTTCCAATCGATAAGCAACTAGCCCTATCCTTTCCACAATTTTAAAAGGGCTAATGTACCTAAGGGCAAGTTTTCATTTCATCCTAATCTGAATGATGCCCTTCTACAATCCTACCTTTAAGATTACTCTATCCTCTATTTGGAACTCTAGTGGTCTCCCTCGATTGTCCGAATAACTTTTTTGTCTGTCATGGACTTCCTTCATTCTTTGCTTGGTAGTTTTCACTTAATTAGTCGTTAACTGCACCATTTCGGGCCCTAAGAGTTTCCTTTCTCCTACTTCATCCCAGCAGATCAGGGTGCAACATGTCCTCTTATATGGTGCTTCATATAGAGTCATCCCAATAGAAGGTTAATAGTTATTATTGTACATAAATTCCACTAACGATAATAGATCTTCCCAACTTTCCCCAAACTCCAACACACATGACCTTAGAAAATCTTCGAGTGTCTGGATACTTTCAGACTGACCATTCGTCTGAGGGTGAAATGTTGTACTTAGGTTCACCTTAGTCCTTAAAGCTTGTTGTAAGTCAGGTTATAACCTCGATGTGAACCTTGGGTCCCAATCTAACACAATTGATACCGGCACCCCATGAAGTCTAATCACCTCATTCATATACAATTAGGCCAACTTATCCATGAAATATGTAATTTACATGGGTAAGAAAAGGTTGAATTTGTTACGCGGTCAATAATTACCTTTCTTACCCCTTGATAATCCTATTACGAAGTCCATGATAATATCCTTCCATTTCCATTTTAGAATTGATAGTTGTTGTAATTTCTCTACCTGTCTTTGGTATTATATCTCCACTTGTTGGGTGAGGAGGCAACAATGAAGTCATTATGGCTGAGGGTGCAGTGGAGAAGGAAAAAAAACTAAGGTGAAGACTGATTTTTAGCTGATTTTAGACTTGATTTTCTTCATACTTGGAGCATGTAATCCATCCCTATTTATAAGATATAGCAGAGGGACATGTTGTATTTACTAGTGCCAAATATTAGCCCTTGATTAGACCTAGAAGGATCTCAACCATTGGTTTAAAGTTGCTATCATGGCCTAAAAAAGTTGGTTGCTATAGGCTGGTTGAGCTGGTCACTTTTGAGCGATGTCACGATAGCTATAGGAAAAGTTGGTAGTACAAAATTAAGTCATCATGTTGGTGTATGGTTTATCAAGTTTGGTAAAGAGACAAAGCATTAAATATCTCTAAAAAATAGCCATTCGAGCAGCTTTTTTGGGTCAAAACAAGAAAACAATAAATAGTGAATCACAAGTAGTCTGTTCTCTTTTTTTTATTATTATTGTTCAAAAACATCACCATTTTGACCTTAAATTAGGGATTTCGACCACAGTTCAATTTAATTCTTCATCTTTTGATTTTCTTGAATTTCACCTAAAATTAACTCCAAACTTCTGATTTAATATAATTTTATCATTGCTGAATTTTAAAATTAGCCCCTAATTTAAGCATCTTTTTCATTATGATCCCTGATCTTGGATTTATATGATTTAACCTTCAGTTGATCATTAAACTTTTAATTTTTTTTAATTTCACCCTTGATTTCAATCAATTGAGCCCCTATAGTTTGACATGTTTTGTAGATTGATCCTTGGTCGTGAATTTTTTAATTTAGGCCGTAAAGTTTTTTAATTTAACCCCTAATTAACCCCAAAACTTTAATATTCTTGCGATTTTACCTCTTATTTCAATCAATTGACTTGGTAAAAATTAAATTTGGTCTCTTAAAATTCCAATCTTCTCAATTAAGCCCAAATTAAGCTCCAAAACTTAATTTTTCACCAATTAAGCCCCTAATAAAATTAATTTGACCCTTTTAAAGTATAATTAAGTCCTTGCACTTAATTCAATCCTTTAATTGGACCCAAATTAATTCTTAAACATAATTAAAATTTAATTTGGCCCATGATTAAATCAAATTGACCTATTCAAAATTTAATTATATCCTTAAACTTAATTTTTATGCAAATTCATCCAATAATAATTTAATTTGACCTTGAATCTGCATTATTTTTTCAATATTGGGTATAATTGGGTACAATTAAACTTTAAATTTCATCTAAAATTGCAGCTTGATTTTTATATATTTTTTAGAATCCTTTTCAACCTACTTTACCTATTTTATCCATGTTGCTAGTTTTTATTTTATTTTTTTATTTTGAAAGAAAAGATGAATTTAAAGAATAATTCATAAATGAGTTTTGATAATGCTAATAGTTTAGGGTAGGGGGGTTCTCTTGATAAAGGTATTTTTTTTAATGGTGGCAGTTTGCAACAACGGATGACACGAAGCCACCATTGTCGTTTTCTGGGTTTAAAGAGAGAAAAGAGGGAGAAATCGTAGAAGAAGAAAGGAAGTAAAAAAAAAAAGTCTAAAAAAAAGGTATTGAAATCATGATTAAACGATATCGTTTTACATCTATAGGTCTGTGTGTTAGCCTGTAGCCTGACCCAAGGGTCCGCTCCTCGACTCGCAACTAACTGTGCCCATTTTGTTTGTTTACAAAACTGCCACCAACCTTTTTATTTTGTTTTGTAATTAAAAAATTGAAATTATATATAAAAAAAATGTAAAAAGAAAATCAGGAAAAAAAAGGAAAGAGAAAAGAAAAATAATGAAGTGAAAAAAAAAAAAACAAGGAAAAAAAGAAGAAACAGACGAAGAAAGGAAATTGACGAATTTCCATCTGACTGTTTATGCTCGAGTTCTTTTAGCAAACTTCTCCGGTTGTCCAAGAAAGCAAATTTTGATTTATTTGTTTGTTCTTTTATTTGTTTGTTGTTAATTCTTTTGAGAAACAAAAGAATTTTTGAAGACAATTGCACTTTAGCTGATGTTCTATTTCGCAAATTCGGAGTTGTGTTTTAATGGTGTTGCATTTCCATGAACAGAACCATGCATTTCCTTACCGGTTTTGGCTGATATTGATCTCTGGTTGGTCGTCCCTCTGGTTTCTGATGGCTGACTTATGCCATGTGCCTTGTGTTCTGGTTGATGTTGCATGCCATGCTGTGCTCTGTGTTGTTCTAGTTTATAAATAAATAAATAAAAATATGTTTATTCCATATTAAAAAAAAAACACTCTCTTTTAATATTTCTAAGGTGGATTTTTATTATGTAGTAAATTAAGTCATGATCTTATTTGGCTTTCTAATGTTATTATATGAATATTTAAAATATCAAAAAATAACATTTGAAACTTTGAACTTGAAACTTAGTATGAACAGTTATACTATTTCATGAATAGTCATACTGTTTGATTAACAATCATATTATTTCATCAATAATCATATTGTTTGATGAACAACTATAATGTTTCATTAATAATCATATTGTTTGATGAACAATCATAATGGTTCATCAACAGTCATATTATTTCATCATTATGTTTTAAGTCTATAAAAACATATTACTACAAAAAAAAGAAATATAACAACAAAATATATTTTTTTTTTAGTCTTATCTTCTTATTTTTTTTAAAAATTTAAAGAGTTTAATTGTATCTTAAAAATATTATCTCTGTGTAAAACAAATAAACACCTTAAAAATAATATTTTCACTTCTTTAAACCAACTCTATATTTATTTCATCCGAAACTTTCCCAACACTGTATATGTTGCTCACTCCTGCTCTCATCGCTGTTTAGTAATGCTTCTGTAGTCCCTGGCTTGATGGGCATAAATGGACGTATGCTGCATGCCATGCTGTGCTATATTTATATTTATCAATAATAATAATATTGTTATTATAACCATAATAACAATATTAATAGCAATAAATGAATAACACCATTAATATTTTAATGCCAACAATAATAAAACCAAATCACCGACGATGGACCTCCTAGCATTTGCTCACTTGATCGATATAATAATGCCCATCTTTGATCGAACATGACTATATGATATATGTTTGTTGACTTCTTGTTTTTTAAATTGCTTTGACCAACAAATTGGGAAATTAATACACATAATTAAAAAAAATAACAAATTAGTGCTACAGTAAAACAAATTAGTGCTATCTGGGCAAGTGGACGTGCGAAGCAGGTAGGATGTAAACACAATTGGATTTCAAGGACTTCGGTTTCATTTCGCCGACCAGCTAAGAGACTTTTAGCACTCCACGCGTGGAAAAAATAATTACTCGCGTGGAAAAAATCTCACGTAAATAAGAAATATTTGTAAAATATTCTCACGTAATTTTTAAAAGCCAATCTGTGTTCTCAGACAATTTTTTTTATTATTTTAAATCAATGTGGGTATCAACTTGAGAAGGAAAAATAATTATAAAAAAATATTCAAATTCAAACATGATTTAAAATTTGAATTGTATCGTATTAAATCTATAATTTATGTTATAAATTTGAGAAAAAATTTTAAAAAATAAATAAATAAATCATGAAATTCAATTGAAAAATTATTCAATTGAATTCAATTGAAAAATTAAGAATCCAGAAAATAAAAAGTCAACATAAGTCAACTTCTCAATCTCATAATATAAATTATAAATGAGATCGAGATAACTCTATAAAAAAAATAAAAAATATTATGACACTTTATTTTCAACTAACTCAATTTTAAAAGCTAAAATAAAAAAAAATAATTAATTAAAAATGAACGTACACAAAAAATTATTCAAGTTAAATTAGATTAACTTGTTAAACTCAATATATAAATAATGAGATAAGGATAAGTTAATAAAAAAATATATCAAAAGAATATATGAAACCTCACCTTTAATAAATTTAATATTGAATGCTAAAATCAAAAAAATAAATTTATGGGATTAATATATAACCTAATAAATAAAATTATGAAGCATAATTTTTAAAAATAATCTAATATTAAATGATGAAATAAAAAAACTAATAAATTTTTTTTTTGTTAAAGAGTGAAATTAAAATTAAAAATAAGTAAAAAAATTATTCCTATAAATAATATTTTATAAGTATAGATAGATTAATTTAGCTATATCCTTTAATATTTTGATAATTCAATGTAGACGAAGCAAATAATTGGAGATCATAGTCTACAATGACAGCTCTGTTTTCCAAAAATCAAAGTTGTTGGCTTAAATTAATTCTTACCTTTATTATAATTCTCTCTTTAAGGTCCCTTTACTGAATTCAGATGGAAAATTAATCAATGATCTTGTTGTACTTTTTTATTTTATTATTATTGAAGCTGTAAATATTTTTTTTTTTGCTCCCCTTTTCTATTTGTCAACGATTCCATTAGAATATGTAAACATTTTATTTGAATATGAATAGGTACGATTAGGATTTCAACCAAAAATTATATATATATAGTTTTAAAATATGAATTAATTATTCTTGTGACGGGACATTCTCTGCCTTTATAATCTCATGTTTCATGTTCTGTAATGAATCAAATCACTGAGTTATCTTCAACTACTTTCAAATTAGGAAGGGAACAACATGGAAATTCAAATTATTTCTAAGGAAATCATCAAGCCCTCTGCTCCAACACCTCGCCACCTAAAAACCTATAAGCTCTCAGCTGTCGACCAGCTTGCTGCTTTTGCAGCGGATATACCTGTCATTCTTTTTTATTCCCCAACAGATGAAATTTCCAGCAAAAACTCTGATTATCTAAAGAAATCCTTCGCTAAAACGCTAACACTCTTCTACCCTTTTGCTGGACGAATAAAAGATGATTCATCCATTGATTGCAATGATGATGGAGCCTCTTATATTGAAGCCCATGTAGCAGGCAACATGTCCATGATACTTCAGCAGCCAGACATGGATAAATTGGAACAGCTACAGTCATGCAAGCCTGACGAAAACGTTGATGAGCTAAGCGGCAAGGTAATGCTAGCAGCCCAAGTGAATTATTTTGATTGTGGTGGGATAGCAATCAGTGTTCGCATTCGCCATCGAATAGGTGATGCATCCTCACTGGCAAGTTTTGTTAAATGCTGGGGTGCAATTTCTTGTGGTATTTATGATAATAATGCAGAAACGGTTGTCGATTGCTCCTCACTCTTCCCTCCGCAAGATTTTTTAGGCATGTCATTCTTATACAATCTTATACCTCGTAGTTCATTCAATATATCTACGAAAAGATTCGTGTTTGAGGGTCCTAAGCTAGCTGCGCTAAGAGGAAAGTTGTGCAACGGGCCATATTTGGATCGTCCAACCCGGTTCGAGGCTGTATCAGCCCTTATTTGGGGTGTTGTTGGAGAAGATAGTGAGTCTAAAAAGGTAAATAAACGCGCAACAATTGCCGTGGATTTGCGGAAAATAATGGATCCACCCCTACCACAACATTGTATTGGAAATATAGTCCATTTGGCTGTGGCAAATTGGGAAAATAAAGTGGTGGACTGTAATGGTTTAGCTGGAAAAATTCATGAGTCAATAAGCATGATAAACAGTGACTATGTGAGGCAGGTTTACTCAGACGGTACCTTCTTCAGTTCAATGAGACAAAGAGTGGCGGAGATGGCAGAAGATCCTAATAACTTTAGGAGTGTAATTGGTTTCAGTAGTTGGTGTAAATTTCGATTTTATGAGGTTGATTTTGGATGGGGAAAGCCCATTTGGGTAGGCACTTCTTTGAGGCTTTCACCCAACTGGGTCATGCTATTGGATACAAGGGATGGTGAGGGAATGGAAGTAAGGATTGCATTGCCCAACGAAGAAATGGTCAAGTTTGAACAAAATCCAGACATCTTAGCCTATGCTTCTTTCAGTCCAGCCATATGAACTTTATGTCGGATGCCCTTTTTTTACCCTTTTTTTAATGAAAAATCTGGATGTTTCATGTGTATTAAGCCTAGTGGTTTGTTCTTGGTCCTCCCCTAATTAAGGGATTGATTGTCCAGGTTTGAGCGTGTACTACTAGGCACATGGGGGCCTTTGTTTGATTAAATCTCACTGCAAAGGAAATAATTCTTTGGTCTTCACGTACAATCTATATGTACTGCCATCCATTAATTGTTCCCTATTAATTAAGATGAAAAGTCTTAACTCTTTTATGAATAGAATGAAAAAAATTTCGATATTGGGGGTGCCATGATCCCTCTATCTATGTTTTAGTTCCAATCCTTATGTGGCCTCTTTTTTTAAAGCTCATTGTTCATTAAATTACGCAGTAAAAGTAGCTCTTCATTATATAAATATGATTAAACTAAATTTATTAGAGCATAAATCTTTATTTATTAAAGAATCTATTTGCTTAAATCTCTTCTGGTTTTTTTTTGTTCATGTTGTAGCAGACTATTTTTCTTTCTTTAATTTTTTTTTTTATCATGCCGTTGTATTTTACTTTGGATATTGATTTTATAATCTTTTTAATATATTTTCAATGATTATAAAAAAAAAATTCGGGCAATGCAAAAAGATCATCCCAACAACTGGAGCACATTTATCTTCAGTAGTTGGTGCAGATTTCAATTTTATGAGGTCCATTTTGGTAGGCACTGCCTTGAGGTTAAAAATTAATTAATGGCGGCATTCTCTTAAAAATTAATTAATTAATGGCGAAAGAAGACTTTATGTTTTGGCTGAAAAAAGGATGAATAAGATTTGGAAGAAGACTTTATGTTTTGGCCGAAAAAGGAGGCAAAGAAGATTCTCAACGCATATTTATTTCGACCCTTTAAATTATATGATCCTTCGAGGTATCTCACATAAGGACTTGGATATTATTTCAAAGGCAGTCTCCATGCAGAACTTGGTGTTTATGTATTTTTTGGAATCCTCATGCACATGTTTTTTTCGTGTTGTCAATCTTTATTTTATATTTTTTATTTTAAAAAAATATAATTTTAAAAAATAATCCAAAAATAAATTATGACAATAATAAAGAAAATTATATATAAAACTGCACCATTAAGTAAATGGAGACCGAAAAAGAAAGAAGAGTGTAAGGGCAAAACAAAAAAAGAATAGCAATGAAATTATAATTATATATAAAATTATGAACCCTTTTTTTTTCAATTGCATTAACAGTGAAATTTTACAAGTATAGCAATGAAAAAATTTGTAGAATCACCCCATGTTGGTATGTCTACACAGTTCCAATCCAGGAAGCAAGAATTGGCTTTGTCAGTAAAACGTTGTATAAAGTGAATGATATTTGGTTTTTTTTTAATATTATTATAAATTAAGTAATAACTTTACTATGTTCTGCTAGACATAGTTTATCAGCGATACATTATGAGCCCTGCTCTCTCTACGTTGCTTTCCAGCTGAGCTGCATGATGGCCAAAAGCAGTGACCCCGCGTCGTGCAGTCGGTGTTCCAGCCGTTGTGTTGGCACTGATGCTCAGACCCAAGGGCTTTTTAATCGCTCACCTTAAACTAGGAGTGTTTATTTTCAGTTTGATTTTTATTAAAAAAAAAATAATCAAATTGAAAAAAAAAAATTTTAAAAAAAAAACTGAAATCAGGTTAAACTGACCGGTTTCGGTTCGGTTCAGTTTGGTTTTTTAAGGGAAAAACCGGTTCAAATCGGTTTGGCTCGGTTTTTCCGGTTTGGCTTGGTTTTCTTGGTTTTAGCTCGGTTTTTCCGGTTTGGCTCGGTTTTGGCTCTGTTTTTTTCTGGTTTCGGTTCGGTTCGGTTCGGTTTTTCAGTTTTTCGGTTATAAAACTGAAACCGAACTGAACCGGCTGGTTTTTTCAAAATTTTAATCGGTTTAATCGGTTTTTTTTTTCTAGTTTTCTCGGTTTAATCGGTTTTTCGGTTTTTTTAAACACCCCTACCTTGAACCATAAAATGCCCCTTGGTCTGCAGCAAATTGCTCTTGCAGACGTTTCTGCTCCTGAAAAATAAACCATAATGAAAAGAAAAATGTTCATGGCTTTTAGCTATTTTTTTCTTCGTAGGTGAAAGGCCCCTGGTTAAATCGACAGCATGGTTGACTATTGAAGCAGTTCAAGCATAACGAGCTTCAGAGACTGGGCGCAACAAAAATGTCCATCTAGCACAACCATTATTCGCGCTTGTTGGATGGACAAAGCAACAGATGATTTACGCTTTTGCAAGCACGACATTATAAGGACAGTGAAGGATGAGTAAAGATGGAGCTCCTGGTTTTTCCATGAATGTTCGTGCATTTAAAATTTTCAAGCATCTCAGATACCAATCATTATAAAAGTAAATGAACATCCTGGTCCATATTTTTCATCTCACTGCTTCGCTAGATTTGGATCAAAACCCTCCACAGCCCAAGCTAAATTAATTTGCTAGTGGAGCTCAATATCATGGGTGAAGCAAGAGTAGAAAATTTGGGAAGTAGAAAATATAAAACATGCCCGAGATCGACGCTTCTCCTCTTCCCTCTCCCGTCGTAACACGGTATATTCCTCCAAGGGATGTAAGAGGGGAGCCTGCATTACGAAACGACTTAAGGATGGAAAACTGCTCAAGCAATTTATTGTTAAACCAGGCAGCAAAGAGAAGTCTCGAGTCACCTTGTCATGTAAGAAAGGGATTTTTCTCTCGAATTCCAAGGCCTTAACTTTAGAAGTCAAACTTTCAACCATTGCAAATTCCAGCTCAATGCTCAAAAATATGACAATCTATTTGTCACAATAAAGAATTATGCAGCAAAAAATAATAATAATAATAGCAACAGCAATCCCCATGATTTAACTCTGCAATCTAAGAACCTGGGTATTAAAAAATAATAGCAGCAATAAATATTCCTATCATTTAGCAATTCATATGGTTGCCTGATGGATATGAAAAAACATAATGGAAGGTAAAGGACTGGTAATAAAATGGTTGTTGGTGGATTTGTGACTCATTGTGGATGGAACTCTACTTCTTAGAAGGTGTTACTGCTGGTTTGCCAGTGGCAACTTGGGCCTGTTTTTGCTAACCCGTTTTTCTAATAAGAAGTTAATTACTGAAGGAGATAATGCTAGCTGAGAAAGCAGAGGGAACGAGGAGTAAAGCAAATAGTTTTGGGGATATGGCAAGGAAAGCTGTTGAAGATGGAGGCTTTGATCATGCTTAAGGATTGCAAGTTGCTACAGTCAATACCTCACTACAATATGTTACCAACATTTTGCTTAAAGCTCTTGAGAGCTGTGATGCTACTAGTAACATGTTTCAGTGTCTTGATCATTACCTACAGACAAAACTTGTTATTGTTATTATTTCTGAACGATTTATGCATCAAATGTTGCAATTTATTGTTTTTCCAAGTAATTTTAATTTGCTATTAGGTTATAAACTAGATTCATTCAATAAATGGCCTAGCAAGCCAATAAAAGGAGTTAGGCCCTAACCTCGAAGGTTAGATCATCAGAGGGACTGATATCAGCTAGTCGAAACAAAAACATCCTCGAACATTGGCTTTGTCTGTACGAAGAGAGATTTGGCAAATGGTGGACCCAAGACCCAAGCAAAGAAGACGATAAAGGGGATGCCATGTTTGGAATCATTGAGTAAGAAGCAACCCCAGTTTCTTTGGATGATTGAAAACATTGTATTTTCCCACTGCAGATCATTGAGGGAAAGTGTAGGTACAACTGAATCTGGTGTGTCAGTCTTTAGCATCAGTTTGATTTCCTCTTTGTATTTGTTCTTGTATCTATAGGATGGCTTTCAACTCGTCAGAGACTGTCTTGTGAAAAGCAATTATTAAAGAATATCACAATACTAATTCAAACTAGAAAAAAACATAAGATTTAACTTGGTTCAATAACATTGTCATATTCATAATAATAAAGAGTTTTATTTTTCATTATATTAAAATAAAATTATATGGTATGTATATATAATAGATTAAAAATTACCCAAAAAACCCTAGATATCTAAAGAATATTAATAATTTTTTTAAATATTTTTTATTATATCACAGAGTCGCTGCCCCCACAACCCCAACCCATTAATAATCCTCTGAAACAAAACAAGAAATAAATTCTAAAGAGATAGATATCGTTGTTTCGCTTCGCTAGATACGCTCTGTAAAACACAAACTACAACGGACTGTATTTCGGGCCATATCTATGATTCTAGTCCAGTGGATTTTACGAGTGATATGGGGAGACGATCTGTAATTCACCCATCTGTTCTTAAAATGTCTCATCCACCAAGAATACTATCCTGGATGGCAAATGGAATTGGTAGCGGTCTTGATGCTGTCTTCCTGAACAGATTGAATCACGGCGTGCTGAGCATCGGCGGACTCTGTACTCCTCCGCTGTAAAATACATAATATGTGCTCAGAGAATGATGATCTTCCTCCTTATCTAGACATTTGCAATCTCGGAGTTTTTGCGTTCATTTTACTCTTTCCCACCCCTTATCTTGGAGTTTTTGCTCTTTTTGTAAATTATTTCCTAGCTTGCAAAGGATTCAAATCAAATCAATTTAGAACTCGGAACTCCTCAAGTCAGAGACCAAGTTCTTCGAGGTTGAGTTGTTGTCTCCAAGGCTATTTCTGTCACGTACAAAGCCTCTTAAATCTCGACTCTTCTTCTCCTTTTCCTTATAGAAAACTCTCTTTGTCCCGTAGCCACAAGAACGCTGCCTCTGTTTTCCAGCTTATAGAAAATGGAGTTCGATGGTGGTTTTATCTTGTAAATAATTATGATTTGTGAGTGTTTTTATTCAGATTGAATTATTGTTTTTAAATAGATCAGAATATGTTTTGAAGTTAAAAATAAATTTATTGTTATTTTTATAATGTTTTTAAAATATTTTTAAATAAAAATATATCAAAACTTAGGATTTTAAAATCCAAAAACTATGATAATGAAAAATATTATAGTGAACATTATATTACATGCTTGTATACTTTACACATAATTTTCAAATCTAACCTAGCAACTTACTGAAAAAAGACTTTGGACATTGGGCTATTAAGTTAATTCATGGGTTATTAAATTAATTTTTAATTATTTTTATTAAAAAAATATCATTTTATTTTAAAAAATTTTAATATTAATTTAGTCATATCAAGATTAAGTTTCATCAAATCAAACATTAAAGTTAATATCTTTTTATAATTCAACTTAAAACTCATTTTAAATTAAACTCGTAAATATAAATTTCTCATATTAATTTGTTAAAACAAGATTTAACATATCTATTTTCAAACATCATATAAAAATAAAAGATACAAATTAAAAATTTATTTGATATTGTAGTGATGATTGTTTTTTAAAATAATTTTTATTTAAAAATATATTAAAATAATATTTTATTATTATTTTTAAATTTATTTTTTATATCAACATATTAAAAAAAATAAAAAATAAAAAATAAATTCTAAACAAATAATATTTTAACTATAATATCAAATATATTCTAAGTAAATAAACTATAATAGAAATCTCAAAATATGTTTAGCAAATTAAAAGTGTATTTGGAAGGGATTCCATTATTATTTCATAAAAGTTTGCTTTTTATTTTAAATTATATTTTTAAATTATTTTAATATATTAATATTAAAAATAAATCTAAAAATATATATTATTTTAAAATAAAAAATATTTTAAAAAATAATATAATTTACTTAAGTGGTAAACACAAAATTAATTTGATTGCAATTTCAATGGCCTCACAATGGAAATGAAAACGCGGCAAAAATGTCACGTGCATCACACGTGACAAAAAGGCCATTATTACAAGAGCAGAGTCCTTGCAGCGAGCTGTGACAGAAAATGGAGAGAGACTGCGAGACAGTTGGGTGTAACCTGGTGAGTATTTTTTAAAATTTTAATTTTTTTATTTAAAATAATTTTTTTAATATTTAAATTTAAAATAAAAATAAAAACAAATTATTTTAATACATTTTAAATAAAAAACATTTTAAACCATTACTCTCAAATCCACCCGCTACTAGACCTTGCTAAAATTCACTCTTGAATCCAACGTTAACCAAACCCTAGAATTCAATCTGGGACTCTCCAAAGAGTTCTGCATTGACCTCCTAGAAGAGGACCCAAATGACATGTCATGTAACTGTCCAGCAACAGGTAATGCAAAACCGTATAAAAAAAATTTCTGTGTGTTTTTTTTTCAATTATTTGATTAAATATTTTATTTTTATGCATAAATAATTAAATGGACTGCAGATACTTTAAAGTGTGGTGCTTTATGGAGAACTCATGTGAAGATGATGTTTTGTGATGAAGATAGTAACTTGAAGTAGAAAGAAGAGAATTGGAATCAGTTGATTAAAGAAAGGGACTTGAATTGATAAATGTAAGCGTTTTCTGTTGATTATTGAGTGTTTTTAATTAATATTCTTGGTGATTTAAGGATTTTTCTTTGTCGGGTTTTGGAGGGTGTATTTTGTGAAATTCATGTTCAAGAACCTTACTTTTCACTCTTGAAAGGTGTTGTTTTTGTTTCTTTGATATGTGGTTTTTCCATGTTTTTTAGTTTTCATTTTTTTAATATATTATCTGCTGTTTATGTGGTTCAAGGCATTTTCTTTTGTAACCTGGGGATGTGTGTAGATGGGAGCAAAACAGTCGAAGGAAGGTGTGCTACTGGTGATAACATAATGTAGATGGTTTGCCAAATGCTTCAAGTACATCATCATGAATATTTGCAAGTTTATGATTGTGCAACCTATGAAGAACTCTCTGCAAGAAAGTGGATCGATGTCTTTATTTTCTTATATATTTTTGTAGCTTATATTCATTTTGTTTTGCTATAGAATGGGGCTGGGAGATGTGATACTCGTAAACAAAACTGTCGTGAGTTGAGCCCACATTGTCGAGATATATTCGTTCATTTATATTATCAGTCTGGGCTATATACTTTTATCTGTTTCCAGAATGATCACATATATGCTTCATTTTTGAAGACGTTGCAAGCTGAGAGTCTCGAAAAAGTCCTTCCTGGAGTTAAAACTGTTGAAGAAGGCAAACCTAGTTCTGTGTTTTTGTTTATGCTTTGCTGTTGAAATGATGTTCTCAGTTGAGACATAGCGAGGATGACTTGCTAGAATAAAGTGCCATACCTCGTAACTGCCTATAATGCTGGGAAAATCCAAGATTTTAGTTTGACTAGTTAGGGATAAGGAGTAGGGTTTCTGTTATTTGTGCAGAACAGTTACTGGGTTGTAAACTTCTAAATATTTCGGTTTGCATTTGTGCAAGAAGCTTTACATTACACTCTTTTCTCCAAGAAATCTTTTTTAACTCTGTGTTGTTTGAAATGAGAGCCTTGTTGAAAGAAGTGTTACTGGTGATTGCATTGTTGAATTTATAAGGTCTGAATTGTATAACAGGGCAAACCGGGTGTCAAGATTTATAGGAAATTTTATTCAGAAGAAAAGAAGTGTCTAATGGTGTCCTTGCAATCTGTGTTTCAAAACTGGCTGCCCTGCCATACCTTTCTCTGGCTAGCATACTGTTTGTGAGTTCTTCCTGGCCCTTTTGATTCCTATGTTTCATGTGTGGGACTTAAGTTTAGTTTTATAATGGAGATCTTTGGGATACAGATGTGACATAATATTTATCATTTGGATCATTTTTTGAAATAGTCATACCTGTAAAATGGCTTTTAGAGTTAAAAGTTCTGGTTATTTTGGTGTCTCTAACGCAGGGATTGAGTTATGGAGGTGTTCAAAGTCAACTGGGTACTTCAGGTACTGGTTGAACAGTTTCTAATGCCCTACCTATTCCAAGATCGATACTTCTCTCATCCTTCATTTTTCCATATAATCTGAATGTAAGATCATGGTACATAGTGAATTGTTTCATGCCGTAAGCTATCTCAAGAGATTTTTTTAGCTTTTTCTGGGCCGTATGATAAGAAATTGGGTTGCATTGAATTGATCTGTTCAAAATTTGGATTAAATAGAAAGTCGTAGTAGAGAAAGCTCATAGCAGAATTTACTTATCTCTTAAAATGCAAACAATGATTATTCTAGGGAGAGCAATCATCTACCTTGTTTTTCTGATATGTTAATCTGTTTCTCTTGTTCCAATTTAGTCATCCATGAGAGAATTATTTTGTACAAAGGGAACAATTTCTTGCTTGCTGGACTTAATATTCATGTTGCCTTTAGATCTACTCAAGTAGTGGCAACCAAGGTTGATTTTCAGCATTCCTTGTGGGTACATTTCTTACCTTTTTTTTTTCCTTTTTGTCAAACTGTCAAGGAAGTAGCTGTCTTCTCAGTTCATTATATGTTTGAGCAGGTTTATGCTTGCCAATTGTAGAATTGTTTCAAGCTTGATTTTGTAAATATATTGTGTTCATGATTCTGAGGTTTTTTATTTATTGGCTTGAGATCAAATGCAGTACCTTGGAAAAGCATGCTGAAAGGAGCAGCGATAGATTTCAGTCCACTAACCGCTTGGGGCGTTCTTGATGGAAATGGTGAGTACCTTTTAGGATTTCAGTCCTTGAACTAGATTTCTTACTTCATTATTCTGTATGGAAGTTATCTTACAACTAACGACTTTGCAAGACTTGTCATTCATTTCTAGATTTTTCAGTAACACAAACACGCCCCCTCCCACTTAACAACCATTGTCAAATACTGCTCTTTAGCCATGCCCCCCACCCCCCGGCGGCCGCAGAAGTTGTCAAGAATATCATTTACTTTCCAATTCCATTATTTGTGCAGTACTATGGTTCAATATTATAGTGGTAATCTTTGCATTGCTATAGCTAGGATGTTGTGTTTTAAATAAAAGCCAAAGCACAAGTTTCTCTTGAGGAAGTGAAGACGAAACCTCTTTGATATGCATTTGAAAACTCTTTCTGCAAAGTTTAAGGTCAACCAGACATCCATAAAACTCTTACTAAATGCGTCACTTATTATAAGAAAATGGACGTGTCTTGCAAGTTACATGGTTGTGCAGGGCTATGGTCCTTTGTAAACGAATTGAGTTTCTCATGACCAAAAGAACACACGGACTTTTCTTTTGTTGGCCTTGCCATTGCATGCTTGGTGACTATCTAATATATTATCATCACTTTTATCTCACTAAATTCTACGGAAAAAAAAAGAGGGCTTGCAATGGATGTCATAAATCACTTAATAGCTGCTTCTTGCTGGCAAAACATTCATGCTGTTGCACAACACGGGGCTGTCTTTGGGATAAGGGTAGTTGATGGTTATGGAGCACGTTGATCTAAGGATGGAACAAAGGTATATTTATGCTATTGTAATGATCCTTGTAACTTCATGTATACTTGCATTGATGGATAACGTGCTAGGAAACAGAAAAACATGTACAGATGAATAAGGGTTGGTTTAGGCTTAAAACATGCTAAATTTTCAAGAAAAACATGAAAGTTATGCTAATTGAGGCCTCCTTTTTCTTGTGGATAAAAGAACAAATTCCAAAAATCTGGAGAAGACATCCAAAAGAGAAGAATAAGAGAGAGCACCAAAGGCAATGTATAAGAGCACCTAAATTCCATTAAGACCCTATTCTATTCTATACTGTTCTCTGTACAATATCTTGGTACTCTGCTGAGTACTCCTAATCTGAGTGCATGTAACATGGATTCCTCATGAAATCGACAGATTGGTGAATCCAATCAGCTATCAGATTAGCTTATTGTGAGATTTACATGGTTTGTACAAGAGAGTGGAATTAATAAGTGACTTTTAGTGTTCTTAAATTGAATACTCAAAAGTGCCCATATATTATTGAAAAGCATTTTCCATCGGATTATGTTATTTGAGCTGAAAATTAAAAGAAGACATTCACAGAAATCAGCTGCTACAAGTCTCCACTCACTGACAAACAGTAAGGCAGGCAGTTCCACCATCTAGATTTTGTGGCACAGCCCTCCATTCCCAACTCTCTCGCAACCAGTTTACTGGTGCTAATGGTAGTTTTAGGAAAGCATGCATATAAGTGTTTTTTTTAGTGCTAAAACCTATTATTGGATTGTAAATTTTGTCCTAAAAAAATGCTTCCTGCAACAATGCAAATTCCATTTGCTTTTAGCTGACGCTGAACCTGACCCTGTTATCAATGCCCAAGTTTCAACTCACCCATTGTTTTTGTTCATTTCAATTCATTTCACTCAAAGAAATGGAAGCATTAGTTTGCTTGAGGGGGCATTTCGACTGGCATCCTTGAACTATATACTGTCTCATAGTAATGCCTTAGCCCTACCCTTGATTTCCTTTTGTGTCATTTCAGTTAATAGGATTTCTTGAACTACTCATTGAAGATGGTGAGCTAAAGGGATTGAAGCATAGCTTGTGAGAGGGGGCATTCCTAGTGGTGTCCTTGATCTGTAAAATTGTCATCATGATAGCAACTTGAATACAAAGTTATCAAAGATATGATATCTTAATAGCAGTGCTCGGTTCCATCTTATGATACTGACTGGGACTTTAGAGATCATTGATCTTTATTGATGTTCAATCTCTGCTTGATTTAAAACTTGAATAGAAAGTATTTCTGAGCTTGGCTGGTCAGGGGCAATAATCCTTATAGCACTAGCATTGGTTTGGTGGTGTCCATGCACATCTTGATGTATCTTATGGGAAAGATATAGTAGGTTTGCAATCATTCCTTAATTAGCTATCACTCGGTAACATGTCCTGCCTCGTACTCACTTGTTCTTTGTTTATGTGACAGATGTATTTACATCAAGGTCGAGAAGCAGCCTATATAGAGTGTGACATGTCACAGTACAGGTTATTCAGGCAACCTGGAAGAATTTTTGAAAATTTTGATTGATGATGGCGCCAAGATTGCATAATATTATCTCAAGGCAGTAGCAGATCAAGGGCTGATTGCAGTCGGCAAGCGCTTGTGCATATTACAACTGTTAAATGAACCTCCTTGTCAACCCCTCCCTCCATTAACATTTAGTGTATGTAATTATCTTGGGGACAGTTGATGTTAACATTTTTAAGGATTCTCAAAAGCATGCAACATACACCGGCTAAGGACAATTTATGTTTTCCCTTCACTTTGTTACTTAACTCTAATTATCTGAATGGTCGTGCAGTTTGGATTTATTGCTTTAGTACTGTTGATATTTGAAGTTCTTCTATTGTCAATCTATTAACCCCATATGTCTCCTGGTCTAGCATGAATGTCACTCAGTTTCTCATGAACACCGTTGGTGTCATGGTTCCATCAATTTCCTATAGAATAAGGTTGATGTGGTTAAATTTCCTTGTGTTTGTAAGTGGTGTTCGTCCTCTTGTTTACACCTAAATACGTAGTTGCTACAAGATTTCTAAAAGATACAGAATGATTAGAGCTGCATGGAGAAGATTGCAAACACAAATGCTAGGTTTTCATTGATCTGACACTGATGTTACCTGTTTTGCACTCCTCTTTGAAGTGCTTTATGTAGTCTATCGTCGGTCAGTCTCTCCCGGGTCATTGTCGATGTTGAAGCAAATTACAGTTTACTTTTAGCAGCACTATCTCCAAATTGATCTGCTCTATCTTTTAGTTTCTGCAGATAAAAACAACTCAGAAAAAGAACTGATTACTTTATCATAAAACTTTTGATATTGTCCAGAGAACTTTCTGCATTTGCAGATGATAAATAACTGAACAGCTTTCGGCGATGCTTTTGAAATTACCTCTTTGCACGTTAAGCTCCTTTTCTTCTTTTTCAGTGGAAAGGCTAGAAATGCTGCAAGAGTTGTGGAAGTCTGATGCTTGTCGAGATGGAATCAGCTGGTAGGGCTTTGTGGTGGCCTTGCTGTCTCTTGAAATAAGATAACATGGGCGGACCAGACCATCTTCTTCCCAGTTATCTCATTGTGCACTGTTATTGCAACCTTTAATTATGTATTTATTTCTTTTTTTAAGATAGCTTCAATGAATAAGTTTTTTTCTTATTGTTGTTGAAAACTCATAACCAATTAATAGCAATTACATTACAAAAAACACAAGAATAGATACTTTGCAGGCCTCATTACAGTTAAGTTTTGATCTCGGTACATTATCAATACATGACATGTATGATCATCAAGACGAAGAAAACAAGCTAGATCTACTTGACAAAATTGAAATTGATGAATTAATGGAGGCATGTAACATCCTCCTACCAAAACTCTACTTTTCCTGCTCTATAAATTATTATAACTTGCCCCTTCTTGGCTTTTTCCATCTAGTATGATTATTATTATTATTATTATTATTATTTAATTAATATGAATATTTGGATCCGTTTATGTTTATATATATTTATAAATTTTAAAATAAATAATTATATAAATCTTTCATAAATCTGAATTTTATACTACTTGAACTAGTAATTTTAAAAAAATAAATTTAGAATAAAACTGGTTAATCTATATAATTAAAATTAACATCATAATCACTATTATTAATAATAATGGTGGTAATCTTCGTCGTCATCTATCTAGACTCTGTTCTTCGAGAATCAAAATCCAAGAAGATAATTAAATAGCAATGAACGTAAGCAAAACACTAAACTCCCATCAGCACTTTATCCTTGGAGGAGGAGATTAATGCCTGTATGTTTGAGCTCATACGAGATTGAACTTTATAAAGGTTCCCTCGTACGTTTGAGGTCAGCTTTTGACTTCTGAGGACTTCTTTCTTATTTTTTTCACTGTTTTTTTTTTTTTTTTTTTTTGCTTTTTGGTTGTCTAAAGAAAGAAAGATAGTGTTTTTTTCCCTCACTTTTTTTTTTTATTTCTTTTTTCTGTTAGACAAGGGGGGGATACAAATCCACAAATTGTTAGATATGAAGAGTTGAGCTTTGTGGATAAGTCAGTCAGTCAATATTCTGAGCCTTTATGATTATCTACTAATCGCACAACCATGAAGTCTACTGCTTGAATCAATGAGAAATATTTACCAAAAATATAAAATTCACTGCAGCACTAGAGAGAGTGTAATGTGTATTGCCTTGACCTTCATCAAATTAGCTAAGAAGAAGACTAAACTCGGGATAAATTGGTTTTTTTTTCATGTGATTTATTTATTATTTTTGTTTTAAATAGAAGCATATGGGTTTTTTTTTAATTTTAGAAAAGTAAAATACTTTTATTGCCCTTAAAAAAATCTTCATAAAGCGTTATCCAATGATTAATAATTTTTTTATCGTGTTAGTTGATTGTCCACGACATTCTTTTTCTCTACTAGAAATATGTGTTCACTTGTAATAGACAAATTATCATGAAATTGTTTTTTTATTCTTTTCTCTTTCTTTCCTAGAAATTAATGTGTGGCGCTGAAAATTTTTGGTTGTCCCATTGGTAGTGAATATTTGAATACCATTCCTCATTATTTTGAATTTTTAATGTGTGTCATTAGCATTTTTATGTGTAAGTTTTTATTAATTGGATCATTCAATCTAAATTTTTTTATTTTTTATTAATTTTTTTAATAAATTTTCAATTATTTTTAATTTCATCTTTCAACTAAAATTTTAAATTTTTTACTCTTTTTTTTTTAATTTGAACCACATTCTCTTAGTTTCTTCCTTAAGTATTTTGTAAATTGATTTTTCCTTTTAATTTATCTCTTCATTATAAAATTATTTATCATCCAAATTTTTTTTTTAAATTGTATCCTCATTATTTTAATTTTTATATTTCTTTTGAATCCTCTTTTTATGATTTTTTTAAATTTTAACTTTTAATATTTAATTTATTGGAATTTAGATTTCATGGTTTTCTTAGATTTGGTGGTTCCTATTAAATAACCCGGGTCGTGGGCTCACATTGTTTTTATTATTTTTTTATCTTATTATTTGATATTAATTTTTTTTAAATTAGGTTTTATGGTTTTTTTTATTTTTATTTTTATAGAATTATCTTAATCTGACTTGTAGGTTTGACAAATATTTTAGTGGACCCCTTTTTTATTTTTAATTATTTTTTTATGATTGATTTTTTTATTTTACTATTTAATATTTGGTTTATTATAACATGGATTAATATTAGTTTTTTATTTTATTTTTCTATCATTTAATATTATTTTTTTAAAAAAATATGCATACTTTGACTAAATAATTTTTTTCTCAAAAACAACTTATCCCACTCAAGGCGGGCTGTTCTATAAAAAATTGCAAGATGAAAGTTCTGTGAGATACAATTGAAAAACTATTCTGCAGTATAAAAAGCATGGAGGACGTCTAGCTTGCTATCTAAGTTTATCAAAATTTCACTTTGTTGTGGCAGGCCAGCCAGCTTTACGTACCCCCCCTGCCCTGAAAACTATGCTACTATAACTTTTCTTATGTTTTTTTATGAAATATATACTTTTCTATTAAAATATTGTTTTTGCAAGGTTGATCATTAATTTCACACTTTTTTTTTTTAATTTTAAGAAAGTTAAGAATATTGATTATGTTTGAGAATATAATTGAAATTATTTTTTAAAATATTTTTTATTTAAAAATATATTAAAATAATATTATTTTATTTTTAAAAAATTATTTTTAATATTAACATATCAAAATAATCTAAAAATATCAAAAAATATATTAATTAAAAATAAAAAATATATTTTTAAAAATATTTTTAAAACATAAAAACAGACATGATGATTTTAAAATAAACTTGTATGTCAATTAAAAATATATCTTCCTTCCACACTCTCTATTAAATTTGTATGAATGTCAATTAAAAAATTTAATTAAAAAAAAAAAAACAAACCCCTAATAGCTATTTCGTTATAAGAACCCAGCATGGATCGGTTTTATTTTAAATTATTTTAAAAATTAATTTAATTAAATTTAAATTAATCTAATTAAATTTAGATAATAATATTATTAATTTCACTTTAAAAAATAAAAAAATATTTTTTAACAAACTCAGGTCTAATAACTATACTCCAACCCTCAAAATTGAAGTGTAGTTTTTAATTTACATAAAATTCTTTGCAAATTGATCTTTAAGCAAGCTATGAAAAACACTTGCAGACAATGTGGGCTAGAATATCGTGGACCACATGAATGGAATCACCATTTAATTAAATCATATTTTTTTAAAGAAAAAAAAAAGACTTGAGGCAAAGGCATATGTACAGTTTCTCCCATGATTGGATGGAGAAACAGCAGCCTCACCGCTGTCCTCTTGTTTAATCATTTGTATGGAATAATATGCTTTTAGATACCATTTAATTTTGGTTTTATATATGCAACATTAAAACCTTCTTTTATAATATCCATTAATGGATTGTCAATAGCAATTTAAGAAATATGTGTGATAGCTATGTTCTCTAAACAAGTCATTAATTAAATGTTTTTTTTTAATTTAAATTCTTCAAAAAAAATATCAAATTAAACTAGTCTCATAGCATTCAAGGTATATGAAGATAACACCTAAGCTTAGATTAGCAAAAATAGATAAAGAAAAGTCTTGTTTGATTTTGTATTAGCTTGTGCATTCTTTTAAGTATTTTTTAAATTAGTTTTTATTTGAAAATATATTAATTTAATAATTTTAAATAATTTTTTTATTAATATTAATATCCAAATCAGTTTATACACACTTCAACTAATTTTATAATTTTAAAATTAATTTTAATATAAATATCTAATGATTATCATATTAATAATTATAAAATTTAAATTTAAGACCATACCAGAAGTAAATCTCTTTACAATTATTTTAGATATTATTTAATAGTTGAGATATTATTTAATAGTTGATGTATTAATATTAAAATTTAAAAAATTTATTCCATCGATTTAGATTCAAATGTTTTCTTGTTCCAAGCTTCCATATTATTATTGAAATATCAAACATGATCTATTAACATTTGTTTATAAAAATAATTTAACTTGTATAATTTTTTCATAAATATATTTTTTACTACTGTAAAATAAAAAGAGAACATGATTTATTCATATATTAAGTTCATTTATCATGTTTTATGCTGAGTTTTCATGTCAGTCGTCCTCTCTCTATCTCTCTTTCGCTATGTTTCTTTCTTTTTGCTTTATGTCATGCCTTTTTTTCTTAAGTACAGTGATGCAAAAATGTACTTGACAGCTTTAATAAAACTTCATCAAACTTTAATGGGGCTTGCAAGCTTTAACCTATAGTCGGGTCTAATTTAATTTTTAAGTCTCTGCTACCTAACAATATTCCTGTGTGCTGACATGAACTTGCCTCTTTAATTAATTACTACTATGATTAATTATAAATATTCCACGAGCCTGGGTCATGGTCTAACACATGAATTTCAACAAAGCTGAGAAGGATTGAATTGACATAAAAACATTAAGAATTAAGAAGATTGTGAAAGAAACATTTTCATGTACTTGAATGTCTTTTTTGACTTCGGAAATTTAATGTTTAATTATTGTCTTAAAAAAAAGTGGATGATGCATGGTTGCTTAATGAATATTATAAGACAAGCTATGCTTAATTTTTATAATACAAATCTTGAAAGCAGTTTTTAATGAATTTCTTTTAGATGTGTTAGCCTGATTAGTATGATGTAGAGAATATATCTTTAATATAGCTTAAAAATAAATATAATATTATTTATATATAAACTAGTTCGAAAATATTTTTTGTTTTTTTAATTATAAGTTAAGAAAAAAGTTTTTAAAATATTTTGTTACCCCACCCTGCAATAAGCTAGCAGATGACCTCTGTTAGGAGGTTATGTATTAATTTCTTTTACTTTTCCCGAACCTTAAACGATGGCAATTGTGATTTTTGTATTTTTTAGTATTTTTTAATAATTTTAATGTGCTAATTTTAAAAATAAATAAAAAATTATTTTAATATATTTTCAAATAAAAAAATATTTTTATAAAGCATTATATGTAATGTTAGACAATAATATAAATTATATATAATGATTTCATTTAATAGCTTACTTTTTTAGGTGAAATAATTTTTTAACATAATATTATAACTTTGTTGACCAAACAATTTAATTTTAAATTTTACCATTTCTGTATTTGTTAAAAATTAAGTATAAAATAATATAAATCATAACAATCAATTAAAAATATCCAAATGATATTATATTATATATATGCTAATTACCTTAAATAAATACATTTTAATAGCTTCCATTAGTCATTCATTAATCAAGAGTAGTTAGTTTAGTCTCCTAATATACTAATAAAAAAGTTGGAGCTCTACAAGAATGACCTAATTCTACAATAATATATAATTGATGATAATTGATTTGAGATCGTGGGTCTATGAATTATAGTGCTCAAGTTCAAGCTCCTCAATTCCTAAGCCAATAATTAAGAAAAGGTAGATGCATCCATGTAGAATGGGAATTAACATTTTTTTTCTTTTATATATATATATATATATATATATTGCATCATGCTGAGCATGAATATTCATCATCATTATCAGTATACTATATATCAATAATGATATTAATGACTCACAGTAATGATATATATTAATTGACAAAAGGTGCAAAAAGTTTTCGGCAAATGAAAGACTTTTGAGTATCAGTTGATTTAGTTAAAATCAAGCCGCATTAAAGTCACAATTATTTAGTCTATTTTTCAAGTGCTGCTACTTTTATCATAATCTTCTTGTTTGTGCTAACTGAAAAAAATTATTCTTTGTTATTTTCCCTTTAACACTACTCAGTTGCTATTGAACAATTATGAGGATTCCATCGGGATATTTTATTTCTGAGAATAAACGTCTTATTCCTTGCCAAAACCATGCATGATTGCTAATTAACTTCTGAGATGATACAGACCTAATTAATATTTTCCCGGAGTTTAAATATGGTCTAGTGTTCGCTGCCCTTATTAATAATTAGTTTTTTTTTTCCCATTGATTAGCATTTCAAAATAGAAAATACAGATTAAAAAAAAAGATAGAAATGTATTCTGCAATGAGGATGTTGTTTCGAAATGATACTTTAGCAAGCTTCTTTTGAAGATCGTGATCTTACATATTGTGTTCTGCTCTCTCCATGGTGCTTTCTTTATGTAGTTGGTTTCGTTGAGCTTTGCTACTGTGGGAGTTTCTGAAGTTTCCTGTTTTGCTAACATGGTTCTAGAGACCTTTACTTCTGTCTAGTTTCAGCCTCTGTTTTCTCTATCTCGATAGTTTGATTAGGTTAGGTTAAAGCTGCTTGATGTAATTAGAGCATCTTTTTAGTTTTTGCTCTAATTTTGTAAGCCAACTTTCTATCTCCTTGCCTACTTTAGCTATAATATATGGCTTATAAAAAATAAAAATAAAAAGAGAGACATAAAATATAATTTTAAAGTGAAATTTTATACCTGCAAAACAAGAAATTCAAGAAAGTAAGTTTTTTTTATTCTTATTGTCTTCGTCTTTTCTATCCAAAGACTATAACTAGTCGCTGGACTTTTAGGTTAAAAAAACTAATATAGCTTTATGCTACGCTTATTGCTGTTATGGTGGCCAAATTGGACCACTAGACTAGCAAAATAGGTTATTGGAACAAGGGGATTGCTTGTTCAGTTGGTATGACTAGAAAGCGTCTACTTGCACCTTTAATTAGCAGTCCTCTTGATCAAAATATAAAGCTGTACCTGGCCAAAAGTTCCAGGTAAATTTTTTGTCTATTTTCTTGTAGGAAGCTATGATTTTCCACCACAAAACATCCTTATGATTTCTGAAAAGTGCTCAAGTTCTCATCAGGAGATCGCATCATTTGAAGGTAAATAGTAGAATGGTTTGATATTCTTAACAATATTGTATTAAACTCATGTAATGTTTCTTGTACTCTACCCATAGGCCATGAACAAAACAACATAATTGTGTTCAGATACTAAGGAACAAAAATTTTAATCTTAATTTCTAGTGATAACATAGAGGTTGCATAGGTAAACCATGCACCTAGTAATCACCATAGAGTTTAGCTTAAAACAAATTAAAATACATATAAGAATATTTCAAATATAATACACGAGAAATTATTCACATTAACAAAATAGGATGACTATGACCCCCCACCCCAAGATATAATTATACTATGGATATTTATATCAATATAGCTTTGTACTTGGCCGTGTCTGAACTCAAATGAAATTTGAGTTTAGCAAAGGTTCTGCCTCTAGAGTCAAAGGGGGCCTCGCCGATCACCCATGGACATAACTCTCTTCAGTCCAAAAGACACACTGACACACTTCTTTCCTTCCCACCAGCAAAGCAATGATCAAGTAGCAGCTATAGACATGCAAAGCAATAGCAGCAACAACAACAATAATCACCCTCAAACTAGCCATACATCAACAAGCCGGTCTTCGGACTCCGGTGAGGCCTGTGGAGGAGGAAACAAGTGGGCATCAAAGCTTCTTAGTGAGTGTGCAAGAGCAATCTCAGAGAAGGACTCTAGCAAGATCCACCATCTTCTATGGATGTTAAATGAGCTTGCCTCTCCTTATGGAGATTGTGATCAGAAATTGGCATCTTATTTCTTGCAAGCTCTATTCTGCAAGGCTACCGAGTCTGGTCAACGGTGTTTCAAAACCCTAACAACAGTAGCTGAAAAGAGCCACTCCTTTGATTCAGCTAGGAAATTGATACTAAAATTCCAAGAGGTAAGCCCGTGGACTACTTTCGGTCATGTAGCTTCAAATGGTGCAATTTTGGAGGCCTTAGATGGGGAAAGCAAACTTCACATAATTGATATCAGCAATACCCTTTGCACACAGTGGCCAACTTTGCTAGAAGCTTTAGCCACAAGAAATGATGAGACGCCGCGATTAAAGCTCACCGTTGTGGTAACTGCTAGCATTGTAAGATCAGTCATGAAAGAAATAGGCCAAAGAATGGAGAAGTTTGCTAGGTTAATGGGAGTGCCCTTTGAGTTCAAAGTAATTAGTGTGCTAAATCATGTAGGGGAGCTCACAAAGGAAGGACTGGGTGTTCAAGAAGATGAAGCAGTTGCGATTAATTGCATTGGGGCGTTGAGAAGAGTTGAAGTAGATGAAAGAAGTTCTGTAATCCAGTTGTTCCAATCACTTAACGCTCGAGTTGTGACAATTGTTGAGGAAGAAGCTGATTTTACTAGCTCAAGATATGACTTCGTCAAGTGCTTTGAAGAGTGCCTGAGGTATTATACACTGTATTTTGAGATGCTAGAGGAGAGCTTTGTCCCAACTAGTAATGAGAGATTGATGTTGGAGAGGGAATGTTCAAGGAACATAGTTAGGGTTTTGGCTTGTGATGAAGAAACCGGTGGAGGAGAGTGTGAAAGAAGAGAGCGGGGTGTCCAATGGTCTGAAAGGTTAAGGGAGGCATTTTCCCCTGTTGGATTCAGTGATGATGTTGTCGATGATGTCAAGGCATTGCTTAAGAGATACAAAGCTGGGTGGGCACTTGTGCTCCCTCAAGGAGATCATGAGTCAGGAATTTACTTAACATGGAAAGAGGAACCTGTAGTTTGGGCTTCTGCATGGAAACCCTAAAAGTGTTGTGGCCAGAACACCATCTCTATGCTCAAATTCAAGGCTCAGCATGGCAATTTATTCACAAGATGGGAACAGCGCGCCATGAACACATATTGATAATTAATTATAGAGTACTACTACTTTCACTTTTCATTTCTTCTTCTTATTCATGCATATTTGTATCTTATGCACTCCACCTTTTCTTTTCCTATGTTATATGCTTGGGAGTTTGTGTTGCTTTTCAACAACTCCAGATAATTGTATTTGTTTGAAGGTGTTTGCACTTGTGCCTCTTTTTTGCAGTTCCATGGCATCCCTTTCCCTTTTGGCTTGCCTCCTCAATATCTTTCTCTGCATCCCATAGTGGGCAATTTGTAAGAAACATTAGCAATCCATGTATTCATAGAAGGTGGTGATTTAATCACATCCATCATATGATCAAGTTTCTATCCATCCAAGAATAGCAGTTCCTATAAAAAAGAATTTCCTGTTAGTCCCTTCCTTTATGTCCTAATGTATATTGACAAATACTAAGTGGATTGTTGGTATAATTAAATTAGCTCATAACAGGTAAGCTCAAATATGCATGGGAATAGTTTGGTGTGTAACTTATGTATTATTGCTGTCCTTGTTTTCATCTTGCTGCAATTCCCATGGCAACACAAGAAACAAATTATGTAGAAGATCCTTCTTCAGCTCTTATTTGAATATTTAATGTCTACCAAAACCTAGCTCGGTGGTGATGTGCATGCCTGACTCATTAAAAATTAATTTGGGAATTCATTGTTGATTGCGGGCGGCCTGCAAGAGCACCCATTTATTAATGCCTAAGCCTCTGATCTATATATGGATTTGATTTATTTTTTTTAATGAAAAGATAAATGTTTGATTGTTTTATATTTTATTTTTAAAAAAGAAATGCTAAAATTCAAGATCTCTAGAAGTGCTCGTTTGATACTTTAGCAGTTTCTTTTCTAAAATATTTTTTAAATTATTTTTTACTTTAAAAAAACATAAAAATAATATATTTTCATAAACTATTTAATGGTTTCGACATAACAACATCAAAAATTAAAACATATATATATATATATATATATATATATATATATATTAAAACACTTTACACAATATTACTAAACACACATGGTCTAATGGAGAAGGATGGCCCCTCGTTATATAGCTTTAAGACCCAACAAACCTTCTAATAAACCAAAGAAAGTAAGCTACAAGTCAATCGGTTTTAAGTATGTTAATTGAGGTATTAGATTAAATACCTAAATGAATTATTATTAATAATGTTTGATTGTTTTATATTTTATTTTTAAAAAAGAAATGCTAAAATTCAAGATCTCTAGAAGTGCTCGTTTGATACTTTAGCAGTTTCTTTTCTAAAATATTTTTTAAATTATTTTTTACTTTAAAAAAACATAAAAATAATATATTTTCATAAATTATTTAATGGTTTCGACATAACAACATCAAAAATTAAAACATATATATATATATATATATATATATATATATATATTAAAACACTTTACACAATATTACTAAACACACATGGTCTAATGGAGAAGGATGGCCCCTCGTTATATAGCTTTAAGACCCAACAAACCTTCTAATAAACCAAAGAAAGTAAGCTACAAGTCAATCGGTTTTAAGTATGTTAATTGAGGTATTAGATTAAATACCTAAATGAATTATTATTATTATTATCTATTTTTTTAGCATTAGGGTTAAATATCAATGTGATTAAGTTTTAAATAAATGACATCATGATAACGAACCATTTACCCTATAGTTTATTGGGTCCAAAAAAGATTAAACTAATTGAACTTATTTGCATGGTGGCAATGAGCATATCCCTACATCACCAATTTGGAGGGTAGCTAGGAGATGACATTTTCAATGATGCATGAATGAACTTAATTTATTAAATTATTTGTCCCAAAATCAACACAAGAATCTTCTCTTCCCTGTGATGATATTTGATGCTATATGGCTAGCATGATTGCCAATTGATTAGAAAATTTCTTAAGCAACACAGGTTATTTTATTGGCAAGTAGATGATACGTGCTTGTCAATCTAATGAGAATTAAACCAGAAATACTATACTAATTAGATATTTCACCAGCTATGCAAAGAATGGCAGTGTGTGGCCGCAGTCCCTTGATCATCTTAATTATCTCTTCTTCTATATTGTAAGGATTGGTAATTATAGACTGAAGATCATTAAAAAAATATAAAAAAAAAATTATCATTTAATGCAAAAGGGTAAGACGGGGGTTCACTTACCAAAAAAAAAAGTAAGACGGGGGTTCTGTTCTTTTCAGAGAACCATTTTCCTTTGTTATTTTCTGTATGATGGGTCACAAAAATGAAGAGCAACTGTGCTATTGGAAAAGGGATAAAAGAGAGGACATGTTTGTGAGGAAATATATGCATAAATTGACATAAAGAAAAGGAAAAGGGACCAGGAAGAGACCTTGGTGGCAAACAGATGAGAACCAAGCAGATCCCATGTTTGCTTTTATGTCTAGTGATTTGAATAGCATATTTGCCTTTAAATTGCCACACTTTGTGTACAGACTTTAGGCCAACATTATATAGTGGAAAACAACTTTTCTTGATTGAAGATGGCTAGGACCTCTGCTATTCTTCACCTACAACTACTCTCTTCAAGAACCCATTCACACAAATACACTTGCCGTCAAACACGCTTGGACACATAATAAGAACCCTTCTTTCCTCTTCTTCAAATAATTTGCTTCCTACACTGCTATTGACTGACTTGATGGATGGATAAGTTCGGTTACTTCTTGTTGATTTGACCCGACACTTTGTGTAAATTAACTTTTAAATTAAATTATATGAGAATTAAGTTATATGATATGGTCAACTTTCAATAAAATTAAATTAGTTAAAGTATAGTTTGATTTAAAAAAAATATCTTTACTTTAAAAAAAATCATGAAATTATACTTTTGGATTGACATAGTTTAACTCATTTAGTTTGTAACCTAAAACTAAAACTTAAATCAAAATCAAGTCATAGGAAGAAATAGGTTTAATAGCTTTGGTTTATTAATCTTGTGTGTTGGTTCTCTTAGCTAGATGCTTGGGTTAGAATCTTTGTCATGGAAATTTGGTATTATAATCTTGAAATTATATCTTTTTATGATTGTGATTTGAAAAAAATTATTTTTTATTGATATTAGTTTGGTATTTATATATGTTTGGTTCAAATTATGGTTGAATAAAAAGTAATTTAATTTATTTAGTTAAGAATATTTTTCAAATTAAGGTTATAAAATAATTTTAATATATATATATATATATATATTAATATTGATGGTTTCTAATTTAAATATTGTAAATTTAACTACTATTATTATATCATGAAATAAATAATACTTTATATATAATATTTTTTATTGTTCCATTAAATTATCTACAATTCCATCACGTATGAAATATATCTGACAAGAACTAAAGTTTTCGTAGTTTTCTAAGCATGTAACAATATTAGGTAAAATATAATAAGGAATAAAATTAGGATTGCGATCAAATTCTATAAATGTTATGTTATTAAGTGATCTCCGTCTAGTTTATGGAGTGTTATTGAATAATGTTAAGCACTAGTTTTTTAAATAAAATATAATTAAAAATAAAAAAATTATTTATTTTACTAAGTTGAGCATTGTTCTATGCATTTAAGTTTAGACCAGACCTAGTCTGGCCGGAACAATAGAGATATTCTCTATTGTACGTGTGAACAGCAACCACACTCTTCACTGTTGAAACACTAGTTTTTTAAATAAAATATAATTAAAAATAAAAATAAAAATTAATTTAATTTAATTTTTTTATTTTAACTTTGAACTGATGCAATTTGACCAAAGCAGTACAGTCATTCTCCACTGTGAAGATTATCTTCACTATTCATTCACTATTTATGTAAATAATATAATCACTTTTCACAGCAGCAGAAAAGGCACCATTTTGCTGCTTTTAATAATCCTTTATTTTCAACACAAATAATGATAGGGTCCATAAATAATAAATAAAATTTTATTGATTATCAAACGTTTGTTTCTTATGATTTGCTTTAAAAGCAAAAGTAACCACGAAAATAATACAGGCTCTTAATTTAAGTATAGGCTCTTAATTTAAGTATATTCCCATACGAATTAATCTTGAGTCTTGGTATGGATATTGATTCAATAATGAGAACTTGATAGGTATATTGTATAGGATCAAATGCGTGTGATGATTTCTATAAAAAATAAGAATTGTCTATGCGATAAATATTTATTGTCATAAAATTGATAAATATAAACAAAAACACCTACAATGCTTTTTTGTTAATGTAATATAGTGATATTTACCAATCTAATTTTTTTATTATTAAATTAATTAATAACCACCGACAAAAATATATTATTGATATATATTAAGGAAATTACAATAAAAATAAAAAACTTATGTAATACAATGACATGTAAATTTTTACAAATACAATTATGTATTGATGTACAATTCATTTGTGAATTATAGAAAGTATTATAGGAAGATTTAAAAAAACAATCATATTACAGAGGAACGGGAATTGCCTAATACAACAATATTTGATCAAATCCATATGAGATATTGTATATTTTTAATAACGTGATCTTAGGGTTTTTTTCATAAGAACTGAATATATTATACATTTGAGATTTTGAGTATCCATGTAAGTTTAATTAGACCATTCTAATACATGCAGATCCAACTGTGGGATTGTGATAGGCTTTTGATACCACTCCTTTTGTGGCTTAATTAGCTACCTAATGTCATGAAATCACATTATCTCATGACTTTGAAATTTTAACTATAATCACTTTGTGGTGGTTAGTATTTATGATAAAATAATAAAAATGTATTTAGTTAAAAATATAAAAATAAAAATAAATATGTCTTTGAAATAAATTTTTTAACGTGAGTTTATATACTTTAAAGAATAAAAAAATATATAAGTTTTTTATTATTATTATAAAATAATAATAATAATAATGTAATGTTATTTTAGTAATACCACTTGCATGTCAAAGAAAAAGCAGCACCGATGGAATCATTCCCTCTCACTTAGTTGATATATAGGGTGAGACTTTTTCATGCCTAGCTAAAGTAGATTACAATTATAGCTCATGTGTGCTATTTCATTTTTGAAACTCTTGATTTATTCTTTCCGAAGAATGTCTCCCTGTCGTGGATACAATGTCGTTTGAACGCTTGGATATTGAAGTTTGAGTAGGACTAATTACCCTGTGAAAATAATAAATTTGAAAAACTCATTGGAGTTTTACTTTCTCTCTCTCTCTATATATATATAGTAAAATTGTTCTTTTATTCAATTTCTTTTTTTTTTATTTTTTTCAATTTTATTCTCATATTTTTTTAATAATAATATAGATTGTTTTTATACCAATCAAATTAATTACATCATAACAAGATAACTCTTATATGATTTAATTTTAAGTTAGGGTCGGGTTCAAGTAAGGTTTCGGTTCAAGCTCGGCAATATCCATACCATATCCAAATCCAACCTTTTTACTTTAGGTATTACCTAAACGGACAAAAACAATTCCTACCTATTAGGTTTGAGTCGAGTTGATATCCAACGTGTTGAAAAATCATCTCAATCCAAGAGTTTAAGTTGTTAGATAAGGTCACAAAAATAGTTTTTATATTATTCTCTAACATATGTTTATTGAGCTTAAAACTTGCACAAACTTACACTACATTGTACTTGAATTCTATCAAATAGAATAGCGGTAGTAAGATTTAAACTCATAATTGTTTGGTCATCAAGGTTTCAATACCATATCAAAAAACATACTTAACCTAAAATTTTAAACTATTAACTAAGGTCTCAAGAATAGTTTTTATATTACTTTCTAAAACAGTGAGTATAGATAAAATTGCCATCCCTACTTGTTCCATGTCCATATATATTTTTATATCAGCATATTAAAATGATTAAAAAAACACTAAGAAATTAATTATTTTGATACTCCTTCAAGCTAAATACATTTTTAAAACACATTTAAAAGCAATTTTAAACACAAAAATAGATGGAAAAGTTGGTTAATGAATTTAAAGTATCTCATCATTTAAGGTTTGAATTTAAAAGAAACTTTAAAAAGTGTTTCATATATATACTAATTATTTGTCTGAAACTTAAGAAATATATGAATGATTTATCTAAAACTCAAGAAATATAATCTTAATCTAACTATTTAACTCGCACTCTATCGTGTTGGATAAAAAGTTAGAAGAAAAAAAAATGATGTTTAGCCAACAAAAACGCATTTTAAAAAAGGGAAAAAACAATGTTGAACTATGAAAATAATAAAAGAAAATAAGCAAAAACAAAATGATGTCAACCTATGTTAACACATTAAGCTCATGAACTAGGAGTGAGCAAAAAAATTAAATAACCGATTAAATCAAGAAAACCAAAAAAACCAAATTAATGGATTAGAAAATCACAAAAAAGTTTCGGTTTGGTTCGGTTTTGGTTTTTAAAGTTTGAAACTGAATAGACCGAACTAAACCAAACCAGTTTAACCAGGTCAGCACTTAAAAAAACAAATATAAATAGTTTCTAACCCTAAACCTAAATGTATTCTCAGCCCGTTGGTCGCTCCTTTTATGTCTCTCATCTCTCAAATCTTTCATGCTCTCAAATCTTCACTTCCTGGACATTTGATATTCTTTTTTAAACAAGGATTTGACGTGATTCAATATCAATTATCAATAGAAATTTCACTTCTCTCTACCTTACTACTTTAAAATGAAAATCAAACTTTTTTTAGCTTTCATCTAGGCCTTTCAGGAAGGAAGTCAAACACTCATCTCAAGGACATGCCCTAAACTTTAGCTTGAGCTTTTCTAGTAGTCTTTGGTTTGTGAATGGAATGAATTTATAGTGTTGAAAGGTGGAGCAAATCATGGTTTTATGGACTGGCTTTCTAACCATCCTAAGTATTGACCCTCATGATTCTATCTTCTTCTTTTTTCAATCTTCCATGCTCTTTGTCTCTCATCTCTCAAACTTGCCATATCATAGGCGAATTACTAATGATTCTTTTATCTAGCAAGTTCATTGAAGTTAGTGTCATTAAAACTACTGGAGTTTCTTTGATTAGTTTGATTTGTAGGCTTCTTGGAATGCAAAAACCTTTAAGTTGGAGGGCTTTGAGGATATGCTTAAGGGTTTCAAGATCCTTTAATAGGGATTCAATCTCTTGCTTAAGGGTCATCTCGCAAATCCCTTGCTTTGTGTTTGTTCAATTTCAAAAATAAAAGTGCTAAAAAATATGGTCAATAATTTTGGTTTGAATCGATTTTGAAGGGAAACAAACCAAACTGAATCGAATTGAAATTAATCAATTTGAATTGGTTTTGAGTTTGGTTTAGTTCAAAAACTAAAAAAAAAATTAGTTTGATTGTTTATTTTTATTCAAAACCGGATCAAACCAAAAATACCCAGCCCTACCGTAACCTGAGTCATTTAAACTAAAGCAATAAACTTTGAAAACCTTGAAGTCCAGTTTCAACTAATTAAATGTTGAAAAAAATAATAATTATAAGTTAAAAAAAAACACTTAGGGTTGTTTGGGCCAACCCGCCTAACCTACATGTCAAGTGATGAAATTAGGATAACCCAACAAAAAATAAAATGAAAAAAAATAACAAAGCCTAATTTTTTTATATAAAAAAAATAATATTGAATCATGAGATAGAAAACATAGAAAAATAGTAATTATAAGCCAAAAAAAACTTAAGCTCACCCGGATTAACTCACCAAACCCACGAATTAGGTTTCAAAATTGGGATAACCCTAAAGCAAAATGAAGAAAATCATAAAATCTAATTTATATATATAAAAAAAACCAATGTTAAATTATGATAGGGGACAAAAATAAGTAAAAATAATGATGACAACCCTTGTTGTCTTTTAAAACTCATACCTCGAGCTATTTGATTGAAATTATCAGATATAAAAAAATAATAAAGATTAATTTTCAATAAATTAGATATTAAAAGATAAAATAAAAAAACTAATACACAAATCGAATTAATTATCAAATGGCAAAAATAGGCGTGAACCATCTAGGTTTACTTGTCAAATCCATAGATCAAATCATGAGATCATGATAAATTTATAAAATAAAAAATAAAAAAAACCATGAAGCCTATTTTTTTTTTAAAAAATCAAACATCAAGTAATGAGACCATAAAACAAAAAAAATCTTAAAAAACAAGGAACCCAAACCAACTTATAAAACACGTGACTCAGACCATTTGATTAGAGACACTAAATCCAAAAAAAAAAACCATAATTCTTAAGTTTTAAAAAATAAATTGATAAAGAATTAAATTGAAAAAAATCATAAAAAAAAATAAGGATAAAATTTAAAATAAAAAAATATGGATACTTTTGGATTAAAGGGATAAATTAAAAAAATAAATAAATTCCAAAAAATAATTAAAAGGAAAAACCACCAAAAAAATAAAAATCTTGATTGAGAGATAAGATTGAAATCAATTAAAAGTTTACAAAAAAAAAAGGACAAGAAAAAATGAATAAAAAAAGAACCAACCAAATTTAAAAAATTAAAATATGAAAATTCTAGATTAAAGAATGCAATTAAAAAAATACAAAATAACTAGTTATAAAAATTAACAAATCAAAATAATAATTATCGATACGCATATATACACGACCAAGGGGATCATTTTAGAATTTTAAATATCAAACATGAATTTCAATTTCAAAGTAGAAAAAAGAAAAAAAATTTATAAAACAACAATCTATTTATCAAAAAGCAACATGTTTAAAAAAAAATTAATAATCATATAAAGGTGCACAAGCCGTCAAAGCATGGCAACCTCTCCCATACATATGAGAGTTTTTATTTTTCTATTTTTAAATTACTTTAAAAGACCAATTTAACACTTTATTAACCTGCTTATAACTAAAAAATCATGTGAAAACATAAAATTAATTGCCCCTAAATTAATTCTGAGATGAAAGTTAGTTTCATGATTTGACTGTGCTAAGAATAATAAAAATATGAAATGCTTCCAAAACAAGGCTTAATTAATTCTGGTATAAAGGGTAAGTCAGTAATTAAATTGTGTAAAAAACACATGAAATCTCAAGAAAA
Source organism: Populus pruinosa (assembly GCA_026413675.1). Lineage (NCBI taxonomy): Eukaryota > Viridiplantae > Streptophyta > Magnoliopsida > Malpighiales > Salicaceae > Populus > Populus pruinosa. The sequence goes on along the minus strand of CM048608.1, from coordinate 17,912,422 downwards.
AACTAGCAACCAAATATATAAATGTTTTCTTTTAAGGACAATAAAGGTTTTTCACTGTTAAAAAAAGATGAAAATACATTTGTTTTTAACCTCTAAATTTAGTTTTTACTAAAAAAATATAATGATAAATAAATCATATGAAAAAAAAACTATTTTACCTCTAAATTTAGTTTTTTAACCTTAATTGAGGAAGGCTAAAAATATTATGTTATTATCATAATTTAAATTGTAATTTTTTTATGCTATAGTAAAAAACTATTTTACCTCTAAATTTAGTTTTTTAACCTTAATTGAGGAAGGCTAAAAATATTATGTTATTATCATAATTTAAATTGTAATTTTTTTATGCTATAGTAAATATTCAATGTCATATATTTTTTTTATATAAATATGGAAATTCACTTAAAATATATCGATTATTGAATCCACCAAAATAAAAAAGTTGTTGATGTGAATGAATGTCCAATCTTTTTTCAAATCTAGCCCCCGCACGGACCACTACCTATCTCTTGTCAAAAGAGATGTTTTCAAAGATATTTTTTCACAATCAATCACCAAATTAATCGGAAGTGAAGGTTAGAAGACATGCATCTATATTAAATAGGAAAATATGTTGCAATTATTGGCCCCTCCATTTCTATCACTTCACATATATCCATATTCATTTATATCATGAATAAATAGGAAAAAAATATTGTAATTATTTGCCCCTAGATTTTTATCACTTCACAATATTTATATTCATTTAGAACAAGCATAATTATTAAATATGATTTATCTTTATTTTTAATAATTCAAAATGTTTGGGCTAATTTATACATATCATAACTAATCTTCAAATTCATTAAATGTCCTATAAATCTAATAAATAAATAAGTTATTATAGAGATGACAAATATACATACAAAGAGTCAAATCCAAGTATTAAAAGAAAGGAATAAATCTCTCCTATAACTATTAGGTTATAACCTTAAATACAATATAATTTATATCCTTTAATTTTTACTAGAGCTCATATAATAAATTAAATAGCTAATCTGAATTAGCTTAAATTTATTAAAATAATATTATTTTAATTTTTAAAATTTAAAAAGTAAAAATTTTAAAATCAAACTAGGTTACATCGTGGGCAACAAGAACTCTAAGTTAAATTTATTATAAAGCTTAAAAGCTTTAAACTATCTTAAAAAATAATTAAAAAACATACATGATCAAAAGGGACGCATGCATGGTAACAAATTGCAATTTTGTACATATGCATTTGATTAGACAAGCATACCACATCACCGAAACAAGAGAAAAATGACACACATGATCTTATCCTTCCTTCTATCATTTTAACTATAAAAAAAGCTAATAATATCATGGTATATAGATAAAGTAAAAGCTAATATTATTATAAGAATTTCAAAATATTTGACAAAAAAAAAATGCTTATGAACACTTGGGGATTCATGTTAAGTATAGTAAAGACGAAAAATCGAAGATTTTTTTGTCAAATATCAATTTTTTTATATCTTTTAATTTATTTCTTTTCTTCTATTTTTTTATGTATTATATTTTAAGAATATTTATATATAAATTCTCTCCTTTTTTTTAATTCCATGTAAAGTTTTTATTGGTCTGGATTTTCTGATTCAACTCTCTTTTTTTATTTCTTAGACAATGATATTAGCAATCAATATTTATATTTTTAATACGTATAATATGATTTAAAAAAAAATGCATGGATATAGATTAGGGCACAAAAGCCCATCCTCCCGTTAATCTCTATCTGGTCGGGTAAAATTAAGATATTTGGAGCGGATCAGTACCGGTTTCCGTCGGATCCCTACTCAATATCTCGTAATGTTATTTATTGTTAAGTTTGGGCCTACAATTCAACTACTTAAAGCCTTTGGGTCAGACTTCAGAGGCCTAGTAAGTTAGAAGCCCGAAAGTATAAACACTGGCGTAATAAAATCAACTATACAGGGCCAAAACAGTCCACAACGACAATAAATTTTCTAGGGTTTAAAGGCAAGTGATAATTGTAAATTTGACACTCACAATATATATAGCTATATCTCTCCACCTTAACAGAGCTAGGGTTTGGGGAGTGCTGAGACTTCGGCAAAGACGAAGAGCTCTCAGAGACTCTGAAAATTCAAAATGGTAATACCTTTTTAACCTTTATCCATATCTCTTGCGTTTTTTTGCTTGGTTATTGCAGAGATCATGTTTCTTGGTTGTTAGACAGAAGGATGGGCTCATCTGTGTTTTTATTTTTAAGGATGCTGTGTTTTTAACGGTCATCTTTCTTCTTGCTATCTGTGTTTTTAATGGTAAAACTTTGAAAGATTGTTTTTTTATACAGTGAGAATTTTGAAAGATTGAAACTTGGGTTAAGAATATGAGTAAGTTTTGGACTTTCTAATCATTTTGTTTAGGCTTGTTTGTTGGGTTCTTGATTTTTACAAGTGTGAGGGATGGAACCAAGAAAAATTAAAGTTGTAGTTGGATCTGAAGAGAAGGAAGTTGGTGACTAGTTAATGTGAATAGTAGCTCTATGTGTGGAAAAGATTAGGTGGTATGTATTTGGATTTTTTTTCATTTTTGTACTCTTAGCTTTGTCTATCGTCAGGTAGGTTTTAAAGCATATTTTTCTGTGTTTATTGAGGGTAGTTTCTTATGCTATCTTTGTCATGTTTTACTGAGGGAAGTAAAACTGGTGGGAACTGGGGTGGAACTGGGAAGACAATGTAGTCTAAGGTGCAATTTCTTGAAACCCAGGGTGGTTACTAATTAGATAGCGAGGAGAAGTTGTCAATTTTAGAAGAAGATAAGGCGAGGCTAGAAATGGAGATAGAAAAACAGGGTGTAGTCTTAAGGTAATTTGAGTACATTTGTTGCCTTGTTATTTTTGTTTCCATGAATGGTTTTGTGGTCCTGTTATTTCTTATAAAAAGGAAGAATTGCTCCTAAGCCATAGGCAGACCTCTTCTCTCCTTATTTTTAATTGGTGATTTTCTCCATTCTTCTACATTGAAAGATATTTGAGTGATTTCTTCTGGTTTTTGTGAATGGTTTCAAGAGTGTTGGATGCACTTAATCTAGTGTTGTCAATCATGTCACTCGATGATATTTGATTTGATACGCACTTAATCTATTTCTTCCTTGTTTGTTGTCCTTTGTTTATTAGTATTATATTTATCTTTGTTTTGATACACAGCCTAAGCAAATCCACGAGATCAAGGATTTCCTTCTTACTGCCAGAAGGAAAGACGCACGCTCTGTGAAGATCAAGAGGAGCAGAGATGTGGTCAAGTTCAAAGTTCGCTGCTCAAAGTACCTCTACACTCTTTGTGTCTTTGACCCTGAGAAGGCGGACAAGTTGAAACAATCTCTTCCTCCAGGTCAATTATCAAAAAATCTTCCTTGAGAAGTTATTGTTCACAGTGATTCATTGTTCCATGCTTCTCCTAGTACTATGACTATGAAATACACAGCCTAAAATCTGTAGATAGAATAACCAAAAATAAAGAACTTGAAGAGATAGTCCTAAAAAAAAACCAGGCATGTATGCTTCCGCGTCCATTATTATCTCAAGATAGCCAGATACTTTTATTGTTGTTTCTTCCATTTGTTGATGATAGGTAGTCTGTTTCTCTAATTACTTCCTGTTATTTTCTGCCACTGCAGGTTTGAGTGTTCAGGATCTGTGAAAGATAGCAGTATGATCCAAGCTTGTTGGCTGATTCTAGGAGATATGAACAAGAATGTTCCTATTTCGTGTTCTATTTTCATGGTTAAAATACTTAGTATTGGATTTTGGCTTGGTGCTTCATTATGATGAAGTTTCTGTGGATCATTTGGTAGTTAATGTCGAGATTTTTCCAAACGTTTGTAGGTTTTTTCTTTCAATTTTGTTCCATCATTAGTTCCATGTTTCAAGTGCTTCACATCATTTTTAATCTGGGGTGATACTTTTCTGTGCGAATGTCAATTTTGGGTGATAACTTGCTATTATACAAAACTCTAAACGTCGTGGCCAAAACTTTAATGTTCAAAAAAGAATTTTATTTGGATTCTAAATTTCTTTTAGCGTAATTGCATTTTTTTGGGTTAAATTTCAGGATAATTAAATTAAATTTGTTGATCAGGACTAAAATGATCGAAAAGATGTGACATGCAGGTGGTGTTTTTAAAATTATTGTAAAAAGTTTATTTTAGTCTTTAAATTTTATAAATTATATCTATTTGGTTCATCAATAGTTTTGGGTTTCATTTTAATAGAAAAGCTTATATTTTTAATTTTTTAGTTTTTAGTTTCTGGTTCGTGTGAAAAAAGAAAGAATGTTGAATTCCGGTAATAAAAGTAGAAAATTGACAATGATTTTGATTTAATATCAAAAGGTTTATTTTAGTGCTTTTTAACTTTGAAATTGTCTTAGAAATTATATTTAAGTTTATTTTTTATTTGAAATAGTATAGAAAACTATATATATAAGTTTAGAAAAAAAAATTGGGTTTGTATATGGTTTTTTTTTTTAAAAAAGAAGCTATATACATGTTTATTATAATATTTGAGTTGTTTTTAGATGTTTTATATTATATTATATATATTGCTAGCCACTATATAAACACAACCTAGAAAAGGCTAGCCGACATGGCTATTGTTTAAAAAAAATATTGGGATGAACATATTATTTTCTCCATTAATATCATAATATTTGGGTTCGACTAGGAGTTCTTGCTGCCTTTGCTTGTTATTTGTTTTTTTGTTAAGAAAACATCATTGCCTTAATACAAGGTTCCATATATTAGCTTGAAGGAAGTGACAAGATGATAAAGAGCACTATATCAATAGATTGTAACTCAAATTGATATTAATATATAACCATTAAATCTTTTATTTACTGGTAATTAGACTTGGTGCCCACGTTTCCCAATGAGGTTGGATTATTTTACTTTTTAAAAAAAAATGTTCAAATGAGATTAAAAAATTATATAAAAAAACAGATTTATATAATCCTAATAATTAGAGTTAAGTCAATTTAAAATAATCTATCAAATTGATGATCTAAATTATGAGATTTAAATAAGCTTATAAAAAAATAAAGAGGGTTATAAAGTTTTTAATTAAAAAAAACCATTAAGTTATTAGACTTGAAGTACTCAATTTGAAATAATTATTAAGTTTAATTTTAAATTAATCAAATATTGAATGATAAAATTAAAAAAATAAACAAATATTTTTTTAAAAATAACAATTAAAAGAATTATGATAAAAAATAAAATACAAGATAAATTTTATATTTAATTAATGGCTGAAATTCAAAAAAAACAAATAATATAGTAAAAGGACATAAAGAATTAAAAAGAATGAGGATAATAATTGACATAAAAAAACAATGTTGTAATTAAAGGATGAAATAAAAAAAATGTTTGCAAATTGTTTTAAAAAAATAGAAATCAAATCAATAAGGATTAAAATGTAAAAATAATATCATCAATTCAAATGGATTGAATTTGAAAATTAACTTTAGAGAATATAATGTTTATTAAATTGGGATTGAATAATAAAATTAAAAAAATTAAAACTTCTATAAAAAAAAAATAAAAGGTTAAAAATAAAAAAAAATACTAAAGTTGAAATGTCTACAATCAAGAGAATTAAATTATAATTTTTAAAAAATAAAAAAAATAGAAAAAATATCCATAGGCATCAAACCCGGCCACCAACCAAGACATACAATATCTCAATAAGAAAAAAAAATAGTATTGTTTCTAATAACATGGTAAAATGATATTTTTTAATATTAAAAGGCAACACACATGCCCTCTTTTTTTTTAGCTAAATATGGGATTATCCTTGAGTAGAAGTGAGTAAAAAAATCAATAAAACAGATTAAATTAAAAAAAAATAACTAAAAGAAACCAAATTAATTAATTAAAAAATCATAAAAAAATTCTAGTTTGGTTCAGTTTTGGTTTCTAAAATCTAAAATTGATTGAACTAAACCAAACTGATTCAACCATAACAGTACTTAAAAAAAACAAGTATAAATAAAAAAAATCATAGACCAAAACTAATTTTCAGCAGACACCGCCCCTAATCATCTCCATCTCGTCATTTCTTTTTATTGTTGTGTCTATCTTATTATCTTCTTATAGTCCCCTTTTTTTCCTTTTATTTTCTCTTTGTTTCTCATTTCTCTTCTTAGCCCCCCTCCCTTTCTCTCTAACTCCCATCTCTTTAATTTTACCACTACATTAATATTTACTTTAATCAAATTATATAGATAGATAAAATAAAAAATGATCTTTTGATGATTAAGATTTTAACTTCATTTCAAGTTTATCTCTGCATTTTATGGGTTTTTTTTATTATTATTATATTATAATTTGTTTAAAGTTTGTGTGTAGATCAATTTTTTTGAATAACAGAAACAAAAAATTGATTGTAATTTCTAGGCACTGGATATTGATATTTGCTTATAGTTTGTGGACACTAAGCAGATCTGTTTTCCTAAATAACAGAATTTGAGATTTACTTGCATATTTGCTTGTAGTGTGTGGATACTGGATATCGAGATTTACTTTTGATTTTACTGGTGTTTGGACAACGAAAACCGAACTGAATTGAAACCGGTCGATTCAAACCAGTTTCAGTTTTAAAATTTTAAAATCAATAATGTTGGTTTGGTTAATTTTTTATGTAAAAACCAAATCAAACAAAAAATAATCATTCCTATCCTTCTTGACTTTCTAATTATAATAAAATCATTGCGAAAAGTCTAAAACACATCTTGACCTCATGATTATTTATTTTTTATACTTTTAAAAGTATTAAAATATCCCTCATCTTTAATTATAATAATAATAAAATCATTATAAAAATAAAAAAATATCTCATAAACATCAAGTTTAATTTTATTTGTTTAGCTTCCACTCATATTCTAGTTGTTTTACTATATAATTTAAATGAAAAAAATATTTTATAAATTATACTAAAAGATTTCAATACTCTGGAAAGCTATGAAACCTAAAAATAAAACCATTATTACTCTGTTTAAGTGAATTGTATTTTTGAGTATGGAGCGTTAATGGTCTATTAATGGGTTTTAGTCTCGGTTAATGAGCGTTCTACTAGGAGTTTATCAATTTCAAATCCTCCTTCTAAAATAAATTAAATTTAAAAAATGTTTCATGGTCAGAGGAGGATATAGTAATTGCTCGTTTTTTACACGATTCACAGTATTATGATTATTATTTCTCTTTAATTACTAATTATTAATAATAACTCTATGATTATCATATCATTGTAATTTAATAAAAAAAATCAATTTTTAGCTCTACCATCTCATTAATAAGAAAAATGAAGACGGATATTTACATAATAAGAAAATTGAAACTCTGATTAAATTTCATTGTATTAAAATGAAAAACTTGATTTATTGTATTAAAATGAAAAACTTGATTTATTTTATTTTTAAAAAGTATTTTGAGGAAGCTAATTTTAGTATTAAATTCTCAAATCAAGAGGTTGATCTCTAATTTACTTTTGCTCTATTCTTAAAGATTGAATTATATTTTGAATTTTAATTTTTTATATTCAAACATATTTTAAATATAAAATTTCATTAAATTTTTTAAAATTAAATTCAAACTAGAGAATTCTAAATAATCCTCAAATAAGTTTGAAGTGAATTGATAACTTACTATAATTTGTTTGAAATGAAATATTAAATAATATAATTAAAGTGAATTATATTGTGTAAAATACATATAGAAATAAATTAAATTAACAATCTTAACTATTTTTTTGTTATAAAAATACTTTATATTTATTTGAAATGACATAAAAATAAAAAGAAAAGAAAAGTTTATTAACATAGCTAGCTTATAAGAAACAAGAATGTCTTTACGGGGATTGATGCAGGTTGAGAATGAAAGGATGTTCTGATGTCAATAGTTCTTGGAAGGAAAAAAAATAAAAATTGGATTCAATTCAAGTGGAAAGAAACTCGATAAATATACCTTTATCTTTTACGAAATGATTTATTGTGTTTTTTAAAATTTATATATTTAAAATTATTTATTTATATATTTAAATTATATTAAAATGTTGATGTTAAAAATAAATTTTAAAAAATAAAAAAAAATATTTTAATATATTTATATAAAAAAAAGGCGAAAGAATACTTTGAACACAAATCTTCATGCGAATCAAACATTTCTCTCCTTTTCCACATGTTTGAATAACATACACTTCTCTTGTCTCTTTGATCCAACCTCGTTCTCTCTCACTTCAGATTCTTTTAATATCAGTAAAAAGAAAAACCAAGCTCTCTAAGGTAAGTTGTTTTCCTTCTTTAATTTTGTGTGTGTGTGTGTACCCGCCTTGCTCTTATCAATATGTGCACTACTCTTTGGTGACTGAGAAAATGCTTTGACTTGTAAAGGAAAGTTGAAATTTTTAATCATGGGTTTTGTTTAACTGGTTGATATTTGAATAACCCAGTTTGTGATCTTTCAAATTGAGAATTCATTCTATACTTTTGTAGTGGAATCTTACGTTGAGTGTATGGTTGGTGAAGATGTAGTTATGTAGAGAATGATCAGTGCTTGAGATTGGTAATTGAATGGCTATCTCTGTTTGGCTACTGAGAGAATGTGGGAAATGAAAAGAAAGGGTTTCTTTATGAGTTAAAGACTAGAACTTTGCTTTGTTGTTTTTGGTATTTTAGTTAACTCGACTAGAAATTTGCAAAATTTATGATTGATTATTTATTTCTGGGAAACACATAAAAGTTCTGTTTTGTAGTTGCTGTAATTGGACTGGTGGAGATTTCAGCTGCTGAAGAATGTTATGAGAGTAAATTTTAGTTCAAAACTTGGTTAAAGTATAGGTCTTTGTTGAGGATATCAACTCGTACCATTGTTGTGAGGCATTGTGATAAAAGCTTTCATTGAGCTGGGATTGTGCACAAAGATGGTTGGGAAGTCATTAGTCCAGGTTTCAAACTGTCCTCCTATGCTATCTTCGTCATCATTGATTAATGTATCTCATAGTTCTTCAAACTTCTTGCCTTTTCTTCCGGCAAGACCAAAAAAGAAATTCTTGAGGGTGCGAACTATGTCAGCAGATACGGGACATAGCCAACAACCACCCTCTTCTTCGGAGAAAATGAATGCACTTGCAGTTATTTTGGAGGTTCCTCGTAATATTTGGAGGCAAACATTGAAGCCGTTAAGTGATTTTGGGTTTGGTCGGAGGAGCATTTGGGAAGGTGGTGTTGGGTTGTTTCTTGTGTCTGGCGCGGTGCTTGTTGCACTCAGTTTTGCTTGGTTGAGGGGATTTATATTGCGGTCTAAATTCAGGAAGTACTCGGCTGTGTTTGAATTTGCTCAAGCTAGCGGTATTTGCACAGGAACACGGGTTAGGATTAGAGGGGTCACTGTTGGTGAAGTTATCCGCGTTAATCCTTCCTTGAAGAGTATAGAGGCTGTTGTGGAGGTTAGATTAATGATTTTTTTTTTTGTGTTTCTTCCTGACATATAAATGCTGAGGTTTGTGATTTTGTTTTTAGTCAAATGTGTTCCCTTGTATTTTTCAGGTTGAGGATGATAAAATTTTCATACCTAAAAATTCACTGATTGAGGTGAACCAGTCTGGTCTTCTCATGGAAACAATGATTGATATCACTCCTCGTGATCCAATTCCAACACCTTCTGTTGGACCTCTTGATGCTGAATGTGTTAAAGAAGGTCTAATTGTTTGTGATAGGCAAAAATTAAAGGGACATCAAGGGGTGAGTTTGGATGCCTTGGTTGGGATATTCACTCGTATTGGACGAGAAGTAGAGGAAATTGGTGTTGCCAAGAGCTATTCATTGGCTGAGCGGGTTGCTGCTGTTATTGAAGAGGCAAAGCCACTGCTTACAAAGGTTGGATGTGCCCTACTTATGCTTTGTTCTAGTTTCGATGGATAACGTATTGTCATGAATGCACTTTTTAATTAAATAACTGTCTCAGTTTTGCAATTATCAACATGGTTCTTATGAAAGTGAAGGCTTTCTTCTCATAGTAGTTAAACTTCACCTGCTGTCTTATGAAATTTCTGCAGACCTCAATTGTCATAATAAAATATGCTGCATGAGAGCCAATCCGTTCAAAGAATTTGATGGGGCACTCTTAGGACCAAAAGATGTGCAGAATTGATGATAATATTTCATTTCTTAAAATTTTGATGAAAAGAAAGAAGAATTTAACTTGAGCATTGGGTTTGTAAAACCTGTAAGGAACTTCATGTACAGTTTAGGTGTTCATGAACCATCTAGTTTCTTGCTTGTTCATTTGAATGATCAAATAGAATCCTGTGAATGGCAATGCTATTCCAATTTAAGGTTGTTGGCCATTAATTTGTAATTACCCTGTAAATGAGTGAACTGCATTATGGAATGTGAGAGTGCAACATTTCATCTAACCAGAAAACTTAAAGATGAACTCATTCCATTTAACTGAAACTCCTGCATTATTGTCATATACGCCTTATGATCTTTGACAGGTAGGCAATTTGGACATTGATTGGTATAAGGTAGTGCATGTACTTTGCCTACTGCGTGATTGAAATTGTTCCATGTTTGTTGTCAACATTTAACTTTTATCCATGCATACTTTGATTTTGATAAAGTGATGTCTCAGATTAAAGCCATGACTGAAGATATTCATCCTTTGCTGTCTGAGGTTCGTGATAGTGGCCTGCTAAAGGAAGTCGAGGATTTAACCAGAAACTTATCACTAGCTTCTGAAGATTTAAGGTAAATTGTCCCAAACACTTTTCCTTATCACCCCCCCCCCCCCCCCTTCAATTTAGAATGTGAATTGATGTCTCACGTTTACCATTTTGACACTCAATTATGATGATGACCTAAATGAAAAATCCAAATATGACCCAAAAGAAACAAAGTGGTGGTTTTTTTTTTTAAAAAAAATGGAAATCTAGGTTTTCTGCATCTTTATCTTGCTTTTTTTCGCTAGCTCACAATTGTAGACCTTCCTTATTCCTCAGAAGGGCACATACATCCATTATGACACCAGAGAACACTGAGTTGATTCAAAAGTCCATTTACAGTTTGATTTTCACTTTGAAAAACATTGAGGTGAGATCTTAATCTGAAACTTACTCCGTTTTCTGATAATGCAGAAATCATGAGTTCTGTTGTCTAATTATTTTTATCCCTGTTCTGTTTATTCTTCAACCATATCAGAATATAAGCTCTGATATTCTGGGATTCACGGGTGATGAGGCTACAAGACGTAACTTGAAAGCACTTATAAAGTCCCTCAGCAGGTTATTATAGAAGCCAATGAACCGCGAAAATGGTATGGCTATCTTCAACAGCTGATTAGATGGCCTGAAACGGTTCCTCATTGTGTTAGCATTATTGATGTAGAAGGGCTCATTCTAGACTACTTGTTGAATGTTCTCCCATGGCCTAGCTAGAAGTGACAAGAGAATGCTTTTTAGACGAGAAAGCATTTTTGTTATACGAAATCATTGATTGGCATTCTGAATCTTTTCAAATTTTTTCCGTGGGATATTACTTCCCAACCAAGAAACTAAGTCCATATTAGAAGAAGTAGAATACATCATCAAGAATTCCTCGTCCATAATTCTTTCTTTTCTTGTCATTTAGCCCTCTTCTTGAAAGAATCAAGATGTTTATTCAAAAAATCAGAAATTTCCACGTGTATCTTGGAGTAAATGTGAATAGAACAAGTCTAAACACCACCCCAAAATGTAACCCTCGAACAGCAATCTCAAAAAATATTAAGAGAGGAGACCAATCGTCTTCGGATTTTCAACCTTAATTTTGGATTTTATTTTTATTTATCTTATATATTTAAGAATTCTGATTCTTCTTTCGGTTTCAAACCTATTTAAAAAGCTGTAATCGTTTTTGGAGAGAGAGACTATTCGAGAGGAATTATTCAGTAATTAAAACCAGGATTAGGGTTCTTATTGAGAGATTGTCTTCCTTGATTGGCGATTCTTAGTTTGTCAAGGTTGGACTCCATAAAAAGAAAAAAAACTCTTTTATTTACACCAGTCAACTTGGAGTCCATTAGTAATCATACAACATAGTATGAAGTTCAAATTCATGTCCTAATCTTGGATTTAGCTACTCTTATGCTTCTAAGAACCTGATACGATATCTTCCTTGATCTTTATTATTGAATTCAAAATCAATTGTTAAAATAAAAATATATGAATAAAAATTATAAATGTTGATTTTAAAATTAATGATTTAAATTTAAAGAATATTATATGTTATATTTTTAAGAATATAAAAGATATAATGTTGATGTTGGGGTACCTTTTTGCTTTCTAAAATATTTTTCAAATTACTTTTTACATGAAAAAAACATCAAATTGATACTTTTTAATAATTTTAATGTTCTAATATTAAAAATTAAATTAAATTTAAAAAATTAATTTAATATATTTTCAATAAAAAAAACTTTTGAAAGGTACCGCACCCATGAACATACATTAATCAACTCTAATATCAATCCAAAGACTAAAAAAAACCATAAATACATCACCCACCACATTTGCTTTTACTTTTAAAAAACACCTTGCACCACATTATCAAACAATATTAATAGATTAAAATTAATATTGTATTTACTTTTATTTTTTAAAGTACTTTTAAAATTATTTTTTATTTAAAAAAACATCAAGTTAATATATATTTTTTAAAGTATTTCTCGATATGCTAATATTTAAAATAAAAAATCTAATTTTAATATTGAAAAATCACTTTTTAAAAACTCTTCCAGAAAAATAATAAATACACAGTAAAGACAGGTGTATATAATTATTTGTTTCACAAGTGAAAGTCGGTGTAGTTACAATTATTCACATGCTATCCTTGAAGAGGTGGTAGCCAGCAGCACCGTATCTCTGACCATGCAACCGATCAGTGTCCAAGTCTACGCGTATTTTTTTGACAATGTGGTCCTTTTTTCTTCCGTGATTCTTTTTATTCCAAGTGTTAGCTTCCTTTCACGTTTATCTTGCTGTGTTTTTCGTTAATTACTTGCAAATTTATGGTGAATTTGCTTTTAGAAACATAAATGTCTGATTTGATGCCAAACGTTGAAGCAAAATGCTACACAACAAATGAGGGATTCTCTCGGTGAGTGTTTTTTTTTTTAAATTATAGTTAATAAACTTTACTCAGTCTTATAAATTGATTTAGGATTTTCAATCTTAGTTGGATATTTTTATAAAAAAAATTAAATTTAAAAATTGATTCAATAGGTCAACCCATAACCTGATTAAACTTATTTAATTTCAAACAAAAAACTTTTAAAACAATATCATTTTAATCTTTTTAAAAATTAAAAAGATATTATTTTAATTAACTTGTTCATTTTAGAACTCTAATAATGAGCTTAGTAGAATTATTTGATTCTTGATCTTGGTTGGATATTTTTATAAAAAAAAATTAAATTCAGAGATTTATTTAATAGGTCAACCCACAATCCGATTAAAATTGTTTAGCTTCAAACAAAAAATCTTTAAAATAATATTATTTTAATTTTTAAAAAAATTAAAAAAATATTATTTTAATTAATTTAAATTAACTTGTTCATTTCAACTCTAAAAGTAGAATTAATAACTTTGTTTGTCTTTTTGAATTTTTAATTACACTTTCAGAACTCTAATAATGAGTTACAGTAAAATTAATAACTTTGTTTTTTTTTTTTGAATTTTTAATCACACTTCTAATTACAATATGAAATGAAGATTTATTTTTTACATAATGCATAGTAACTTAATAAAAAAATAAATTCACAATAATCAGTACCTTAAACAAGATCTTACAGATTATTGAAAGATTTTGTCTTCATTTTGACCTCACAATGGTTTATATATTTAATTGATGGAGTGTTAATTAGAGCAAAAAAATAAAGAAAATGTCATTTTACTTCTTAATCTATACCTATATGTCAAGTAAATGATTATTGATTAGGCTCATCCACCTTTGGATTTGTCTTGTCTAAAACCTTAATGCGATTTGATCTCAAATCTTTAAGAGGACGACAACTGATTATCATTATCATTATTATTATTATTTTGATAATTAAATTGATCATAAGAAATATTTGTATAAATAATTTAATGGGCCATTATTGCCTAACTTTAGTGCTGCCGTAACAAGAGTATGTCTCAGCTGGTGGGGGGGCGATGGTGATGTTTCTGCAAAATGAACACAAGATTAGCCATGCGTGGTCAGTGTGCCATCCCATAAATAATTGGTAGGGACTTCTCCATATGTCATCATCATTATTTTTTAAAGCTTAAGGTGTTTCTAGGTTTTATAACAAGGAGATTAATAAATTCTCTTATAATTGGGTTCTAAATATGCTTATCTATATATAAAAAAAAACTCAAACAAATACATTCATATTCTTTTAAATTAGAATTTGAGATGATGATATAAAAAAAAAAATTTAGTGTTTAATTACTGTCTCGAAATAAAATAGATGAAATTAATAAAAATAGAGGGGATATGTTTTTTCTATACTTTCTATTTTAAAAATCTAAAAAATTATTTAAAATTATTTCAGAAATAGATTTATTTTTTCTATCTCTTTAATTAAAAATGTATTTTTTTTCTTTTTTATTGTCTATGTCTCTTTTATTTCATTTCAAACAGTAACCAAACTATATCTTTTAAATGTCATTCTCACTAATATTGAAAAGTGATTCAAGTTACAGGGAGTGATTGTTTTTGTGTTTGAATTTATTTTTTAATTTATTTTTTATTTAAAAATATATCAGATATATTTTTAATTATTTTAATATGCTGCTATTAAAAATTTTAAAAAATATATAATATATTTTTTAATTAAAAAATATTTTAAAAAAACAACTTGCATTACACTACCACACACACTTAAATTACATGATTTTTTTTTTATGATAGGATAATTTAAATTCAAGTCACTTTAAAAAAATAAAAAAAAATAAATCCTTTTTTTTCTATATTATCCTAATATAGTAGCATTAAATGAAAATCCTGACCAACGGGAAAACAAATATGTCAAGAAAAAAAAGGTAACATGAACAAAATCATGAAGAAGAGATCTATTCAATTGAAGGTGTCGGGATTTTGTTCTAGATGGGTTCTTGACTAATCAACATTATTAATCTTTTTGCTTAGGGATTACAATTGCAAATGGGTGTTGTCAAGAAACCAAACCTTCTTGCTTTATTGATAATTAACTTTAAATCAGCAAATAATCTCAACCACTTTAGCATATTCTAACCCTTAATCTTATTGCTTTATTCCTTGTTTTCAATTTGCTCAACAAATACTCAAGAAATTAAAAGAGAGAGAGAGAGAGAGAGGAACAAAGAAATTATTAGGTAATTAGTCACAAACAGAGATGTATGGCATGTGTGATGTGTCGGCAACCATAAGATTAGTAATTATTACTTGATAAAAAGAAAAAAAAAAGGCAAAATAAAATAGACTTGATCTTGTTTAAGAGTTACACTGTACTTTTATATATACTTGCATAGGATACTTGCCTTGTTACATCCAAAGTATCAATCGTTAAACGAGTTTGCTCAAATTAATTTAAAATTATATTATTTTAATTTTTTAAAAAATATTAATTTAAATTATTAGAAAAACAGGTTTTGACATCTAATTTAATTTAAAATTAAATTTAAATCAAGTCTTAAATTGACTAATCACCAAATTCCAGCTAATCATAATTAGGTTTAATAACATTGAATACATCTTTGTATTCTCGAGATTTATCAAAAAAAAAACTTGCTATTAAAAATTTTAAAAAATATATAATATATTTTTTAATTAAAAAATATTTTAAAAAAACAACTTGCATTACACTACCACACACACTTAAATTACATGATTTTTTTTTATGGTAGGATAATTTAAATCCAAGTCACTTTAAAAAAATAAAAAATAAATCCTTTTTAATAAATTATTATTTTTTCTATATTATCCTAATATAGTAGCATTAAATGAAAATCCTGACCAACGGGAAAACAAATATGTCAAGAAAAAAAAGGTAACATGAACAAAATCATGAAGAAGAGATCTATTCAATTGAAGGTGTCGGGATTTTGTTCTAGATGGGTTCTTGACTAATCAACATTATTAATCTTTTTGCTTAGGGATTACAATTGCAAATGGGTGTTGTCAAGAAACCAAACCTCCTTGCTTTCTTGATAATTAACTTTAAATCAGCAAATAATCTCAACCACTTTAGCATATTCTAACCCTTAATCTTATAGCTTTATTCCTTGTTTTCAATTTGCTCAACAAATACTCAAGAAATTAAGAGAGAGAGAGAGAGAGAGAGAGAGAGAGAGAGAGAGAGAGAGAGAGAGGAACAAAGAAATTATTAGGTAATTAGTCACAAACAGAGATGTATGGCATGTGTGATGTGTCGGCAACCATAAGATTAGTAATTATTACTTGATAAAAAGAAAAGAAAAAGGCAAAATAAAATAGACTTGATCTTACTTAAGAGTTACACTGTACTTTATATATACTTGCATAGGATACTTGCCTTGTTACATCCAAAGTATCAATCGTTAAACGAGTTTGTTCAAATTAATTTAAAATTATATTATTTTAATTTTTTTTAAAATATTAATTTAAATTATTAGAAAAACAGGTTTTGACATCTAATTTAATTTAAAATTAAATTTAAATCAAGTCTTAAATTGACTAATCACCAAATTCCAGCTAATCATAATTAGGTTTAATAACATTGAATACATCTTTGTATTCTCGAGATTTATCAAAAAAAAAACTTGCTTTTAAAAAAAAAAATATAAGTAAGGCAAAAGAGAAATTATTAGCAACCTTGTTCTCTCCTGATTGTCTTCCAATCAAAGCCATGTCTCCTTCGAATGAACACAGAAGGGTATGGCCTCTCCATGATGTTGCCATACCAACTTCTCCTAAATTAAAACCATATGCTATATATTTTTCAATCACACCAGTGATCTTATGCTCTGCAGTTAGAAGATGAGTTAAATTCCTAGGATGGTGCAGACAGCAGGTCTAGAACTACCTTAATATCTGGGAAAAAAAGAGGTAAAATTTTGCATTGAGGCTACAGAGGCTGCTGGCATGGTCCCAAAGGAAGACAGATTCTTTTCATCTTCTTGTAATCTGTAGAGATTCCTTGGCTTTCACATCGTTTATGTTCATCGAATTTGTTGAAAAACATGGTTGAAGTTGAGAATCTAACGTTAATGGCTGCAATGATTAGACAAACAAAGCTTTAGACCAGCTCTCAAGTTAGGTCCAGGATGTCACATTAACATTATCTTTTTGCAACTCGAAGTATTTTTTATTATTTAAATAATATTTTTTAATTTTTAAAATTTAATTTTAATATTAACATATTAAAAAATATAAAAAACAATTTTTTAAAAAAAATCCAAAACTTTTTGGAGACGCTTAGTCTCAACTGGGCTATTAAAAACTTAAAAACTCCAGCATATTTTTCTATTTAACTTGGAACTTAATCCAAACCAAATCCGGAATCTTGAGTCTCTATGCAAACCCTTCATGTTGTTCCTAGTTTATTCTATTAACTATAAATAAAACATGAACCACCTTTTTTTATGTTCTTTGCAAGCGTGTGTGTCTATATATATATATATATATATATATATATATATATATATATATATATATATATATATATATATGTGTGTTTTGCTTTGGCATGATGATTAAAGTACAAGAAAACACTATTAAAAACTTTCATAGTTATTCTTGTTAGGGTGGAGAAAAAAATTAATTAAATTAAAAAAAACTTAACCATAAAAAAAAACTAATTAAAATATTTAAAAAAATATTTGGTTTGGTTTAATTTTAATTTTTTAAACTTGAAAAAAAAACTAAATCAAATCAATATAAAATAACTAAACCGAATAAAATATAAACCCATTAGAAAATTAAAAAACAATATAATTTTTTGTTTTCAATATAAAATAATTGAACCTCCTTGAAATTAAAACCGGTCAATTTTGAATTGATATTAGTTTTATTTTTTATATTTTATAAAATTTTAATTTTATTATTGTTATAAGTAAATAAAAAAGAAATAATCACAGCTGGTTACTTTGAATTTGATGAGAAATAGAACCATTGCAACAGCATTGCAGACGCTAGGGATTCTGTGGATTGACTTGGCCATATCAGTTGTCAGCCACTAAACATCGCAGAGATGTCTCACGCTTGATTGTTTTTTAGCATTCCTTATCTGTCAAGCAAAATGCCCCTTTCTTGGTTGACCTCGGAGCTCAGCTTTGTCTTTCATGGTGATTCATGTCTGGCTTGCTCAGCCTGCTCACTGTCTTGATTGCGTAAAATCATCCTGCAATTCTCCTTTTTATCAGTTTATAATCCCTGTCATCACACAAACTCTTGTCCAAATAAGTGAACTAGAAAAAATAACATAGATTAAATTTCATGTCAATTTATCAAATTATCTGGATTTATTCAAATTAATTTTATTATAAATTTTTTAAAATATAATTTAAGTTATATTTTAGATCAACCTGGCCGAGTGAGTTTAATAATATTAGTAGTTATTCAAGATCCAAAATCAGAAACTCCATTCAATCCTCAACATTTGATGAAGAAGGTAATCAAGAACTTAATTTGGGAAACTGCCTGATAATCTTAGAAAAGGCAATCTGATAAAAATGGATGCTTTAAAAGTCCATCCAAATACAGTGTAGAAACTATTATGGTAACAAAATCACCATGCAGAAGAGGTAATTCATACCCAGTTGTGGAGCAATATCCAAGAAATCAACAAGGAAGCTAGCACACCCATCAATATTGTGGATAATGAAGCAACACAAGCCATGAATCTTAATGAATCATGACAAGATAATGCAGTAGCGATGAGATCTTTCTACTGCGAGGTGAAATCTTCATACAAGTTACAAATTTTTTGTTTCTGTCTATGAAGATAGCCCAAATCAAGCATGATCATATGTTCTGGATAGAGCCAAATTGGTGTGGGGCAAAACCAACTAACCCTAGAAAGAAGACAAATGAGAAGTGAATCCGCTATGCACAAAAATCACACCTACTCAAGATTTGATATCCTCAACATATCCTTAAAGAAGTTATTTAGATGGTATTTGAGAATATAATAATAGTTATTTTTTAAAATATTTTTTTAGAAATATATCAAAATATTTTTATATATTTTTAAATTATTTTTAATATTAGCATATTAAAATAGTCTGAAAACATAAAAAATATTGATTTAAAGTAAATAAAAAATAAAAAATTTAATTTTTTTAAAAAATATATCTAAAATATAAAAAATAAACATGCCCTTAAACTTATACTTATGTACTAACAAAAAAAAAATTTACTATTAAAATTGAGCATGACATGATATTGTATCCAAGGAGCTAGGACTAAAGTTCAAGAACTTAGACCTAATCTATAAACACGAATTAAAGTAACCCTAAGGCAATAAAAAGAAAACTATAAAGCAACAATACTTTCTTATATGCAATTAGGAAATAAATGATTTGAAGGATGTAATTAAAAAAATCAAGATTTCATCGGGACTAAAATGTAAACTTTTATATGCAAGATTTATTCCTTTTTTATGCCTTCTACGGATCTAGAGATTAAAGGAAAGGAATACTTACCTTCGTAATCAAGTGCTTATGTCTTCCTTTTGCAACATGGGGTCGCAATTTCTTTGCCTTCCTTAAAGTTTTGAAGAAGAATCATAGGTATTAAAATCATAATAATATTGATTTATAAAAAAATTTAAAATCAAAAAATCAAAATTTTATAACTTAGTTATAATAAAATCAACCAAATTATAAATTTACTAGTTAAATTAATCAAATTAAATTAAATTAAAAATTAATTAATTAAACATCGAATTTATCTTCTATAACTAAAGTTTATTCAACAGTGTGTGGTTGCGATTAATTTTTAAATAATTTTTTATGTTAAAATAAATATTTATAATTTTTTATTTTTAAAAAAATATTTTTAACATTAATATCTCAAAATAATTAATAAACACTAAAAATATATTAATTTAAAATAAATAAAAAATAAAAAATTTTAATTAAAAAAATATTTGAACACATGCCTTGTACTGTAATGGTGACTCACAGGACTTATTGGTAAAAGAAAAAAAAACCAAAAAACTATTTCCAAGATAATAGAATAGAGTAATGAATAAATAAAAAAATAGAAACATGATAAAAGAATGCAACCTGGCAACTGCCATGCTATCTAAGGGATGTGACAACCTTTTCATGTAGCCGACAGCCACTGCCTTGTAAATAACACCCCCAATTGCGGAGCACATGCACCCATTTGCACTCTCATACGCAAAAATTATACTATCAAAATTATTATTTTTTTTAATTTTTTAGTTTTCTTTGAATGTTACATGTAATTTAATCGATGATGATATTCTTAAATCAATTTTTTTTTTCAATATTATGTATTTTTTTTCAATTTATGAATTGTTTTAAAACTTAGGAGGTGTTTAGTATTGAATTTCAAATTTTTTTGTTAATTTTGTTAATTTTTTTGAATTTTTTTAATGCATTAAAATCAAAAATAAATTTTAAAAATTAAAAATATTTTAATATACTTTAAAAAAACTATTATTACACTTCGATCTAATACTCAAGTTAGCCATGTTAATATATGTAAATCCAAACTAACAATATGGAGTCAATTTTATTTTTATTTAAAACAATGTTATTTTTAAGAAAATGTTTTTTTATCAGCTCAATATTAACATACTAACCTACCTAGTTAGGCCAAAGTATTAATAAATGTATAATGAAAATAACAGTATGTCTATTTAATCGTTTGTGGTCTATATTTGTAAGTATGTGTATAATTCAATGCATTGATATGCAGTTTTTTTTTTTAAAAAAAAAAGAGTTCACCAGTGGTGTTTTAAATAGATCATGTATATTCTTCTTACCTTTAATGAATTCATACCATTTAATTCATAATTTTTTTTTATTAAGGAGTAATGTTAAAATTCAGGAATTATAAAGGAATAAAATTAATTATTTAAAAAATTTCATAGATTGATTACTGACAAAATAAGTAACTTAATCCTTGCATTCTATGACTGTAATATTCCTTCACATTTTCTGCAAGAATTCAAGAGACTTTTGTTTTTCATAGTCCAAATCCACAAAAACAAGCACGTCCAATTCACTAAGTACGATTTACAAATCCTTTTTTATATTCATGGATTGAATTCCTCAATCCAATCAAAGAGAGCTAGTTGAAGTGGGTCAGGTTTCATCTTTTTTTCTTGGACACATTACAAGTTGTTGTGCATATGTCAATGTGTCAGGCTCTGACACCTCTCCTCTCCCTGGATTATGCAATACATACCAATCATACATTAAGCCTGGCATCATCAATTATTCTCTGTAGCTTTTCATCGGTATGTTGCAAAAATTTCAGCTTCTTATGATCACATGATATCATATCTCATGTTACATGCCGCGCCTGTCACGAACTAGCTTAGCTTCTTTGTGTGCTTTGTATTAAAAAAAGGTTGCCTTTTTTAAGTCCATTTTGATTTACAAATTTTTTTTGCAAACTTGCCTTTGGGTTTTCCTTATCTTGGTTGTCTCTTGTAATGAGTTATCAGCAAAAGGAAGACCAAATCTTATTTATGAGTCTTCATTTTTCTCTTTCTGAGTCGTTGAGTTTTTGAGCACGCACTTCAGTTGCCTCTGCCAAGCTGGACACCATTATTGCTTCTGAAAGCATCTTTAAAGGAGTTTTCAGTTTCTGGGTTGTTTGTTTTTATTGATTAATTTATTTTCTTGAAAAAAGTTTCCATCTTGGTTGGTTTGGTGTCTAATATTTAGGTTCTTGGTTACTGGGGCTTGGTATTGTTCATAGCTTATGTACTGGTTGGTATTTTGTTTGTTCTTCTAATCTGGATCTTGAGCATTCCATTTCTCCTTACTTTTTTGAAACTGATATGTGGTTTAAAGCTTTTCGTGGTAACAAATTTCATTTGGGTCTCAATGGTGATCCTTTCTTTCCTTTTCTGAAGCAAAGTAAAAATCTTTGATTGCAAATTTGCATTTTTTTTTCAATATTGACAAAAACTCTTCCTTTTCAACTATTTCTTCAAGTTCTCCATCTGGGGTATCCTTAGAGTATCTGGGCATTGGCAAAAACTCTTCCTTTTCAACTATTTCTTCAAGTTTTCCATCTGGGGTATCCTTTGAGTGATGCAAACTGAAGGCCTGTTAACAAATGGCAAGTCTTGTACCTGGAGTGTTACTCAAGCTTTTGCAGCACATGAATACAGATGTCAAGGTTGCTGGGGAACACAGGTCATCTTTATTGCAAGTGGTGAGCATTGTCCCAGCATTAGCAGGTGGTGAGTTATTTCCTAATCAAGGGTTTTATCTTAAGGTATCAGATTCATCTCATGCCACTTATGTGTCTTTGCCTGATGAGCATGATGATTTAATTCTTAGTGATAAAATCCAGTTAGGCCAATTTATTCATGTTGAAAGGCTTCAATCTGCCTCACCAGTACCTATTCTTAGAGGGGTGAGGCCAGTACCAGGGAGGCACCCTTGTGTAGGGAGCCCTGAAGATATTGTAGCAACACAGTCTCCTGGTTTTCTCAATAATAATCACGTGGGGAAAGCCAAATCAACTAGAAGGGGTGTTTTGAGCAATACGAATGTTGGAGAAAAGGATAAATCAGTGGGGGTTAGACTGAATGGTAATTCTAATAAGGATGCGTTGTCAGATAAGAAGACGATTCTGACTAGATCAAAGTCTCAATTGTCAAAACTTACAATAAATCTGGATTCGAAGAAGGAATCTGTGGCAAAATTTAAGTCAGCGAGTTCAAGATCAATTCCTTCTTCCCCGACTAGTTGTTATTCATTGCCTACTTCATTTGAGAAGTTTTCAAATGGGGTTCGGCTGCAGGCAAAGGTTAAGGGACCGGACAAGGGATCACCTAGGATTGTAGAAAAGGCAAGTTCTGTTCGTGGGGCCAGTCCCACTGCAAGGAGGGTGCCGGTGATCAAGAATGCTGTTCAGGGGATTGAGCTGGGGGCAAAAGCCTTGAGGAAAAGTTGGGAGGGGAATGTGGAGGTGAAGCACAGAGAGAATTCGAAATTGAGAGCTGCGAGACATGATTCAAAGCCTGAAGCTAGGAGTATTTCTGTAAGTATTATTATACATGGATTTTGTCTTTAAGCAGACTGTGATTTGGTTGAGATGTACTTGAAAAAATGTCCTGTTCAGTTTAGATGTAAAACGTTGTCATAAATTTGGAGTAACAGGCAGGCCAAGACTGATTTCGTTCTTTTCTTGATCATGGGTTTTCAATGTTCCTAAATATTCAGTACTTGAGCCTTTTTTTGAAACTTAAATCCTTTTTGATTGGTAAACTGTTGAATTGATTTATCTCACTATTAATAGTGTCCTGATTTTGTGTGACCCAAAAGGTCCTGAATCTATGGGACTCTAAGGAGATTTTGGAAATGTTGTGCTGTTTACTGCAATTCTCCAATTCACTGTCACTGGTTTCCCAACTCATCCTTGTCGAATTATCATGCTCGCCATCTAAGCTAATTGTACATGGCAGACTCCAAGAAAAAGTACATCAAGTGAGAGATTGCCATCTAAAGAGGATTATAGGGCCCAAGTATCTGCCAAGTCGTCTAAAGAGGAGAATAAAATTCAGATATCTACCAAGAAAAATGTTGCAAATGGAAGTTTGGATGAACAAGACAAGTCAAATAAGCTAAGAACAAGTGTTGAAAAGAAATCATCAGAACATGCTAACAATGGGTTACCAGGAAATCTGGTCAAGGTCTCGGTAAATAGCAGAAGACTGACTGAAGGAAGTGTTTCATGGAGTTCACTACCCTCTTCTCTTGCCAAACTTGGAAAGGTAAAACTTAAATTTCGACAAGTTCATGTGCTTTCTTTCTGTTTTCCGAGAGAAAAAAAAGATAGTGGTATATATGATTGAGTTTCTGGACTTTATTAACGTTACCTGTTTGTTGAGTGCTGAATCACTGTGCTGCTTAAGAGCATTCTGTTGAGCTATTTTATAATATCATGCATGGCCGGAGCATAACATAGCAGCCACACCTCCTTTGAGAAGGAGGTTGAAAGTCCAAATGTGTCGATCCCAAATAATCCCATCATCAAAAGAATTCAAAACAGGAAGTGTGATGTACTTTTTAGCCAGCATTTCTTCATGAAGTAGTTTTGAATTAATGATAACAGAATACATGGTCTGAACCTTGGAGGCAGGGGCCTCAGGCCACGTAAACCTTAATTCTTCTGCTTTCAGCTGTTTGCTCATAGCAGCATAGTCATCTGTAACTTACAGACTGTAAGTAACTATCAATGTATAATACAATGCCACATCATACATTCTGTAGTTAGTGATTTGCTCATTGGAAATGCAAGTTTTCCACAAAAACTAGGGACACTGCTGATACGTTAATTATTTTAGTGGTTAAGAGCCAATTCTTTTGATTCTACAGTTATTATCTGTAACATTTAGTTCAATTGGTTTCTGGTCTTCTAGAAGATTTATTAAATTTAATTACTCTGATATTTTCAATTTTCACATATCTCTACACCTTTTTTATAGCAGGAAGTTGTGAGGCATAGAGATGCTGCACAGATGGCAGCAATAGAGGCTATTCAAGAGGCAACTGCTGCAGAGAGCATACTTCGATGTCTAAGGTATAACTACTCAAAGAAATAGCGGCAGCAAGGGTAGAAGTATTAGATCACTAGGCTGTAACAAGCAATCAAGTTGTATAGCTTAGTTTAGGATGAATGATGCAGTCGTCTTGGTAAATGAAGACAGCTTCATTTGATCTATAAGGCATCAATTGCAAGAAAAATGAACTCATGAATTGGTCAAAAGACTTCCGGGCCAATATGAAACTTCATAGCAAATGCTGTTGAAGGTTCTATGGATCAAAGAGTAGTTATATGCTGACAGCGTGGTTAATTATAAAAAGAAGAAGAAAATGTCAAAACTTTCTAGTTGTACTTCTGATTTCTTTGTAGCTTGGACTACATCCAGTCCATATTTGAGAAATGTTGGACAAACCGAGATCAACTTGAGTTCTACTTGCATGATTAAAATATTGAGAATATGAGAAAAGTAATTTTCAGGGGATTCTTTGATTTACATCTCGGATGTGTAATCTATATTCAGTTTTTTTCTATTGTATGAACATTTCAGTTTTAATTTTTTTTTCCTGACATTTTGTATTGTGCCTCTTTTCTCTTGCAGTATGTACGCGGAGCTGACCTGCTCTGCTAAGGAAGATAACCCAAAACCTGCTGTGGAGCAGTTTTTAACTCTTCATGCGAACTTGAATAATTCTCACTTGATTGCCGATTCCCTTTTTAAAATTACTCTAATTGGTTCATCCCCAGATTCCAATGACTATCCATCTGAAGAAGCACTAAAGGCCACGTCTGATAGATGTAAACATGCAGCCTCTTGGGTCCAAGCTGCACTGACCACCAATCTGTCGTCCTTTTCAGTGTTTACCAAAGATTCTACAACTTCTACCCTTGGTACAAAGCCTACTGCCAGCAATCAATCCATTTTAGTCCTTGAAAATTCTTCGAAGAATACCTCAACAAAAACTCAAGGGAAAGCCCGTCCAATGGTTGGTTCCAAGCTTGTAGCAACAGGAGCTTTTCGCAAACCAGGGGATAATTCTGCCATTACTCAAAAGGTGCCACCCCAACCTCCACCAGAGTGGATCAAAGGAAATGGCCTTGACGAGGCAGTGGACTTGGCAGAAATGTTGCGGATGGAATCCCAGGATTGGTTCTTGGGATTTGTTGAGAGGTTCTTGGATGCCGATGTGGATACCTTGGCTTTGTCAGATAATGGCCAAATAGCAGGAATGTTGACCCAGCTTAAAAGTGTGAATGACTGGTTAGATGAGATTGGATTGAACAAGGATGAAGCAGAAGCACCCCATGTTTCATCAGAGACCGTTGACAGGTTAAGAAAGAAGATTTACGAGTATCTTCTTACACACGTTGAATCAGCTGCTGCAGCACTAGGTGCTGGATCACAATCATCACTGGCGATCCGAACTGTAGACACTAAAACAAAGAGGTGATACTATTAGTTTTTGTAGCTTGGCCACATGCAGTGTTGGTGATGCATATAATAGTAACATACCGTTGGAGCTGTGCCCCTTAGCAACCAAACCAAGTGGGCTTAGGAGCTCAGTGTTCTAATCAATGTACATAAATCCTACATGGGTTTGAGGTATAGATCACTATTAATTGTCAAAGAAAGCATTTGTTGTAAGTGCAGGGTCTTTTTATCCTCACAGGAATTTGTTTATCTTTTTCCCTGAAAGCTACACAAAATAAACAGTTCCATAAGCTGGAAAAGCAATATTTTATCTCCTTTTGGAATGCTTATGCAAGTTTCTATCAGAATATGTCCCTTTCAGATGTTCTCGTATTTGCGTTCTGTGGATATGAATTGGATCATGAAATTGAACACTTGACAATGCGAATTTGAAACTTAATAGGTGCTAGTTTTGTAAACTGGCAAGCTTCTCAACCTCCAAGGATAGATAGCATAAAGAGATATCATGGTACTGTTGATCAATTTCTGCCAATCAACAACAAATGCTGGTGCTGAGTCTGTCATCAACATGTTATCCAAATCCTATTTTAATGTCATGGTCTTCAAAACAAAATGGAGGAATGTTTTGAAGAATAATGGCTGCTGGACTTCTCCAATTCCAATGTCATTCTAAGTGGCATGTTTCACCATAATTGGCATCAGAAAACACCTGAAGCCAACTAACTGAAATAATAATTTCACATAAAACATAGATTTGAAGTCCTGCAAACAACAAACTGAACCTTCCTTCTGTCAATCTTAGTCCCATATCCTGATCTTCCTGCCAAGCTCAATTCACCAAACGTCTTTCCACTAGTGACTTGCATAGTCTCGGATGCTTGTTGGCATGTTCTTCAGTCTTTAGCTACGGAGGAACTCAAACTTCCTACTGTCTGCTTTTGGACTACTAGCCTACATAGTTTCTTAGCCTTTTCACATTATAAAACATCTTATAGAAGAAGGCATCACGCCTTTTAAATATCCTAAACTTACTCCAAACTTCATACAGGATATGTATCAATAAGTCAAGTCTAACAAAACGTCTAGACACATGCATAAAAACAAGTATAATTTTTTTTTTATTATATTTTAAAATATATCATAATTATCTCTAATCTTAGAGTTTGAGTAAACAAAGCTAGTAGTATACCAGCATTATTTTGTCGTAGCCTACCTTTGAGAAATACATTAAATTTACAGGTTTGCAATTTCTAAGATAAGAGTTATTTAACAAATGGATACTTGGGCTCCATTTATCTAAGCTTATGCTTTTTACAATGCTTTTCAACCCAAAAAACAGAAGCAGCAAATCATACAAACTGGCTTTTGGAGACCACAATAGAGTGGATTCCAAGGATGATAGATTTCGTCTAGAGGACTTCCCCAGCTTCATTCTCACAACAGAACAAGATGAGGTTATGGTAAATTAAGTAATCAGAGCAGCAGAGAAAGCTTCGAAAGTTTCAGATATTATTCTAAATACTGTTGATGACTTGAAGCATGATGTTTTAGTTGCTCTCTTATCCATTTGTTAAGTAACTTTGCGGATTTCAATAGAACAGGTCGCTACTATGCCACAGGGAAATAATTGGACACATGCTGCCTAGAATGGAAGAGCATGTTGAGATGCTTCAGAGACATCAAAGAAGACCATTTTTTAAGCAGGAGTACATCTCACGAGCTGCCATAATAGCTCGAGCATGGTGAACATGTGCTAGTGTGTGAAAGGACGGGTTGCCAGGAGGTGGGAAAAAAAATCAATTACCAACAATGCCACTGCCACTGCTAAATAATTTGACATGTGTTATCTAGAATGCAAAAACATACCGAAATGCTTCTGAAAACACAAATAATTTGACATTTGTTAACAGAGCACGAGGAATGAAACTAGTTGATCTCTACCAAGTTAAATGGTGAGCATTTAAGATTTTCTTATTCTAGATTTGTTTTTATTCATTCCAAGTTAACTTTGTTGGTCGTGAGATTACTCCTAATGTTTGCAAAATAAGCTCTCATGAACCTCATTGACACCTTGTAATTCATACCATTAACAGAGCACGAGGAATGAAACTCGTTGATCTCTACAAAATGATGAAATAATGCTAAATGATTCAAAATTGCCATTTGTTTGAGTGAGAGAAAGTTGTTCGATGATACCTCTTATCATGTCTTGTAACGATGCCTGGACAATTACAAAGAATTTCATGAATCTTGTAGTCAAGATACACTCCAACTGTTGAAGTGGCATCAATCACTAGATTTCAATTTCAAAACCTTCTCTTTTTTCAAAGGAAGAGAAGAAATCGACCTAAATTTGAGAAAAGGAGATGTTTTGAAAAGAGAACAGATGAAAAGAGAGGGAACAAGGAAGAAGACAGTTGCAAGGTGGGAAGAAACGAGACAAAAGGAAAAAATTAATTTTTTTTATTAAAATTTAAATTTACCATTAATGCGATATGTAAAATATAATTTTTTTAAATAAATTAAATGTTATTACACTAAAATATGTGGAAATTCATTATAATTTTTTTATAAAAAAATATAAATAATATTTAAAAGTGTAGTAATAGTTATTTTTTCAAATTTTTTTGTTCTAAAAAATATTAAAATAATATTTTTTTTATTTTTTAAATTTATTTTTAATATCAATATATTAAAATAATCTAAAAATATTTAATTTTAACAAAAAAAAAATATGTATATTGAAACTTCCGATCTAAATTAAATTTTGACTTTAAATAAAATTCATAAACAAAAAAAAAAACCCCAAATATTGAAAAACTTTTGATTTGTAGAGGGGTTATTAATGTAAAATCACTGCTCACACTAGATTCTATCGCCCTCCTATACCAATCACTAGATCTCTGGCAGCCAACTGGTTTACCAGAAATGGAGAACAAGCCAAAGCTACATGTCGTTCAAACCTTAAAGCAACTATTTTTGCTCTTCGCTGTCCACTCTCTCTTCCTCTTCCCTTTCACTCTCTCAGAAATCTTCTTTGAGGAACGTTTTGAAGATGGTTGGAAAGGTAGATGGGTTTTATCAGACTGGAAAAGAAGTGAAGGCAAAGCTGGTACTTTTAAGTACACCGCGGGGAAGTGGCCCGGTGATCCAGATGATAAAGGTACAATAACATGTTAAAGATTTGATCTTTTTGTGATTATATTATCTGGGGTTTGAATTTGTTTCGTTTGATTTGTGTGGAAATATGGTGTTTCAGGTATTCAAACATATAATGATGCAAAACATTTTGCTATATCAGCAAAGATAACCCCAGAGTTTAGTAACAAGAATAGGACTTTAGTGGTTCAGTATTCTATTAAGTTTGAGCAAGATATTGAGTGTGGTGGTGGTTACATTAAGCTGCTTTCTGGCTATGTTAATCAGAAGAAATTTGGTGGTGATACTCCTTATAGGTAAAGAAAATGACCCATTTGATTCTTTTGATGTTTGAGAAATGGGAAGTGGTCAAGTTTAAAGCTTGCTGTTTTTTTGTCTTTGCAGTTTTATGTTTGGACCTGATATATGCGGTACACAAACAAAGAAGCTTCATGTTATATTGTCTTATCAAGGACAGAATTATCCTATCAAGAAGGATTTGCAATGTGAAACTGATAAGTTGACTCATTTCTATACATTTATACTTAGGCCTGATGCTTCTTATAGCGTGTTGGTTGATAATAGAGAGAGGGAATCAGGAACCATGTATACGGATTGGGATATTCTTCCACCACCAAAAATTAAAGATACTAAAGCAAAGAAGGTACGGTAGGAACTTGGGGTTGGATTTTGGTTCCATTTTTTGCAGGAAAATGTGGTGATTTTCATTGTTGATAGTTTGGTGTTTTTAGTCTAGCCCGAAAAGGTTGACTTTCATTGTTTCGCAGCCAGCAGACTGGGATGATAGAGAATTTATCGAGGATCCTAATGATGTCAAACCAGAGGTATTGCCTGGTAGTCTACTTAATAATGTGGTTGAAATAGTGAATTATATATGTTCCTGGTACATTTTGTACTTTAACTATTTGCTTTGATGTTGCAGGGATATGATTCTATTCCCCGGGAGATTCCTGATCCTAAGGCTAAAGAGGTTTGTTCATTGCCTTTAGCATTTTAGAATCTCCTCTGTAATTTTCTCGTTCTCACCATGTTGGTGTTTGAAACATGTGATTAGACTATTCATGGATTAACTTGCCTTTATACAATGACAATGCTCTAGGAAAATGTCTTTCTTTTTGGCCCTTACTTATTCAACTTGATTGTTGGATAATTAGGTTATAAATAAGAAGAGATATGTAGGATTGTCATTTATTTAACTGTCACGGCCTAGAAGACAAAATATAACATGCCTTATTCTATTGCTGCTTTGAATAGCCCGATGATTGGGATGAAGAGGAGGATGGAATATGGAGGCCATCCAAGATACCAAATCCAGCGTACAAAGGACCATGGAAAAGAAAGGTGTGCATCCATGCTACTGACCAAAAGTTTGAACAAAATATCTTAGCTGATTAATAATGATTATTGAATTAAGTTGTTATCCTGATATTGTAGAAAATCAAGAACCCTAACTATAAGGGAAAATGGAAGACTCCATGGATCGATAACCCAGGTATGAATCATTCCATTGAGACCAAATGGTTATTTTTATCATTCATTTGGGGAAGAATGCTTTGGAACATTTTGGCAGATACAAATGCTCAGAAATAGGAAAATGAGCATTTTGGCCTTAATACCAGCATTTAACCAAATAATGGAGTAGGCAGTATGTTCCAAGTGGTGAACTTTGCTACTGGGTTTTAGACAAGTCTTTTATGTGTAAAAAAAATGGAAACTTCATATAGGATACTAACAGAGCATAGTAAATGAGTTAGCTTCTATGTTGTAGCAGGAACGTTTGCTGATATTAAAGACAACTGGTCCTCCAACAAGTTTGTATCAGTTGTCTCTCTAACTATGTGGCTGATCTAATATATGTGCCTGATTTTAGTATCCAATTTCATTTTGTAAATGCTTACAATCCTCTTTTCCTTTCTTTTTGTCAGAGTTTGAAGATGATCCTGACCTTTATGTGCTGAAGCCAGTAAAATATGTGGGTATCGAAGTTTGGCAGGTAGGTCTCATAACTTCTTTACCTCTACTGGAGATCATTCATACAACCTATTGTTTGGGGAAAAAATAGCACATTAATGATACCAGGAAAAAGTAAAATATAGTTCTTTGTAATAACAAATGATTGTATTATCTGATCTGACAAACACATTTTCCTCTCATATTTTACTTGGCTTTGTTTGTCTGAAATGAAGATAGTAGATTTTATTATATTAGTATCAGTAAACTAGTTTGTTTGAGTATTGACCAGCCTTTCATTCTGGATTGAAAACCATTTATTTTATTTTATTTTTGCTGTACTGGTTCATTGACTTATATCTACCCTCTTAGTGGAGTTAAGATTTGTACTCAACTCTTTTGATCTGTCCAAACAACTGAGATGCCTTACCTTGAAACAGATTTGAATTTCTCATTATACATTCCTGGCAGAAAAATTAATCTCTTCCATCATTGTGTTTTCAGTTGAGTTTGGATTTATACTCTCAACTAAAGAACGCTCTGGGTTACCTTGATCTGATGACATCAAATATTGCATTGCAGGTGAAGGCTGGTTCAATTTTTGACAACATATTGATCTGTGATGACCCACAATATGCAAGAGAAGTTGTAGAAGATGTTTTCCAGAATAGAGAGGTGAATTTATTGATTTTAGAATCCATAATGGCTGCTTGGTTCCAAGGAACATGGCTTAAATTTGGTATTTGGATTTTCATTTTATGTATATGCCAGATAGAAAAGGATGCCTTTGAGGAAGCAGAGAAAGTGAGGAGAGCTCGAGAAGAAGAGGTGACTACCTTTGTTTGCTTGCTTTTGGGAATTTGCAATTTGTCCTATAACTCTACTTTAGCCATTCTTTTTTAGCATTATCTAATGGATTTGAATCATTGCATGAGTAGGAAGCTCAAAGAGCAAGAGAGGAAGGTGAAAAGAGGAGGAAAGAAAGGGGCTACAGGAAGCCTCGCAGAAGGGTATAATATCTCTTGATATCTTCTGATCAAACCTTAGTTGCCACTTCAGTGTTGCATCTCTTGAATGCAGCTGCTTGAGTTTTTTAATGGTATCCCTTAAATAAAATCATTTTCATGAATGATGCTCCAAACCATTAAAAGAAGTAAGGAACAACACATTAAACCATTTTCAGATTACCTTTTCATCATTTTTCATTGAGAAAGAGAGATGAACAGCTAAAGAATCATAAAAAATAAAACGTCATTTTTTTATTTATTGTGAAGCTTTTTAGTGGTTCGGTGAATGTTGATATAACGTAAAAATTTTGTTTTGGCAGCATGATCCCCGGGACTACATGGATGATTACCATGTAAGCATATCTTCAGCACCTTTTCTCTCATTTTCCCATTCAATTGACTCTGTTTTAAATAAACTCATGGCAAGTGGTAAAAGATCAAGGCTTTCTCTACAGTAGGCAGGAATTACTTAGCTCGAGCCTTGTACTTTTCATCTCATTTCATTAAAAAGGGTACCTATATTCTTTTCCAATCAATATAAAGCAACACAAGCGGATCAACTTTATGGTAAGCTGTAATAACATCAATTTCTTGGCAATGAAGACAGTATGCAGCTTGAGATGTTCTCAACAATCATGCATGATCTGCTCTGGAAAATCATCTTCTGCTTCAGCTCAAATGCTTTAGTTTCCCCCCTGAACTTTTCTATTGCAGGATGAACTATAAGCTGTCATTGGCTATTTCAATTCACATCTTACAATCGCAAGAGAGATCAAGTTTCAGATTTCAAAAGGCAGCATGTTGCAGTCTCAAGCATGTCATGTTGTTGTACCTGTTGTTGTATTACTGTTGCTGTATCGT
This sequence comes from Populus pruinosa, assembly GCA_026413675.1. Classification (NCBI taxonomy): domain Eukaryota; kingdom Viridiplantae; phylum Streptophyta; class Magnoliopsida; order Malpighiales; family Salicaceae; genus Populus; species Populus pruinosa. The sequence goes on along the minus strand of CM048608.1, from coordinate 17,879,219 downwards.
AAGAGACCTACCACACCAAATAACTTGACCAAGTTGACGTGCCAATACAGCCATTAAGGCTTATGTGGGCTCTTGTTACTTGAGTTGACGGTAAATTGATGGACAAATTTGAGTCTTCTAATCATTGAAAGTCCTCATGGTTTGAATGGATTCAGGATTGTTTATTAGTTAAGATTTGGCTGTATGAAACCTTTTTGCGGTATAAAGAGAGCAACTTGTGCTGCTAAGTAGATAACTTATACACTAGGTCATATGGGTTTCATCTCCACAATGGCGCAATTTTCCATTGAATTAGCAAAGATTAAATCACGTGCTCTGGTGAGTTGACTCTTTTTTTAAAAAAAAAAAGTCAATTAGTTTCTTTCTTATTAGCTTGAACAGGTCGTTGTCAGGGTTTTTAATTGGGTTATAATAAGTTAATTATCTATTATTAATTACAAAACCCGAACTGAGTCAGGTCAGGTTTGATCTACGAAGTTGATTTGGTTCTTCCCGGGTCGTTCTCAAGAATCTCAACATGGCCTAAAAACACTATTAGACCTAACATCTTCTGTTCTTGTTTGCTATGTTAAGTTTTCCAATTCATTTCATTTTCATCTATTTTCACTGCTTACCTTTCTTTTAATCAAAACTTCTAAGCCATATCTTGTATGTTGCCCCCACTAGGAGTGTCTTTATCTTTCTCTTTTTGTAACCCTCACAATTAGTTTTGGTTTCACAAGAAACCAAACCAGTGATTCAATACAATTGTTAGATACCATAACTCAATGTGTTCTTGGTCTGTTTATAATTTATTTTTAGTTTTTTAATTTGATGATAAAGGGTATTTTCAAAGCAACTTAAATTGGTTTATATAATATATCTTTTAGTTTCTTAATTTGATAATAAAGGATATTTTCTTAGTAATTTGTACATGAATCAAGAACTAGATTCCATCATAGAATAATGTTGTCAATACATCTTCCAAACTCATCATTAATAATAATAATAATAATAATAATAATAATAATAATTAAAATTTATATCACGATCTCAAAACAAAATAGATGAAAATAGGGAAAATATATTTTCTTGTATTTTTTCTTCTGAAAATACACAAATTTATATCAAAAGTGTTCTAAAAACAAACTAATTTTATAGGAGCAAATATTTTATATTATTTTATTTTGTTTTTGATATATGTGTGTGTTCTCCACTGTTGCTGAAAGCATTTCTAATGATTATTCTTTGATTAGGGCTAAAAAAAAATCTTGATTAGGGTAATTTTGGGAAGGAGAAGGAAAAAATGGATCGGACTTGACGCGTAATCTGCCTCGTGGGCCCAGCATAAAGCAGTTGGTGACGTTACTCTCCACTACGAACACCCACTTACACGTAGAGGGTCTCCATCACCTTTACCTTTTAACGTTCCTCACCGTCATGTAACTTTACCATCTCTTGTACAATGAACAAAAGCAACATAAATTAAGCTAATAGAATAATAATACAGAAGAAAACAAATTTGCAGTCCATAAAAATTGATAAAAAAATTAAAAAAAATATAAGAGGAAAATAATATTTAAAAAACCGACATCTATGATTCCAATTGAGCATCAGAAAAATGTTTGAATTATATATATATATATATATATAGATAGATAGATAGATAGATATAGATATAAGATTGCAATTTAGGTGACTTGTTTTCCATGCTGGTCAACAAAGTATCATAATAATAAATCATCATCATCATTCAAGTGACAAGTGCCACCAAAGTGCCAACCCACAAGCATCCACAATAACACTCTCTCTCTCTCTCTCCCCTTTTCTCTCTAAAAACTCAAAAGAATAAAAGAATAAAAAATAAAAGAGGGAAAGAGAAAGAAGGGGAGCGATGCAGATGATCTCCAAGGCATCTTGTGCCATGGCTTCCTTTCCTTGCTCCAGGGTGGGTTTAATTTCTTGTTTGTTTGCATTCCTTGTTTACTCCAAACCCTTTTGATTTTACTTTATGTTTTGTGCTTTAGTGATTGTTTAAACTTTAAAGTTTCAGTCTTTATGGGAAATGAGTGGTCTTGATGGCTTAACCCATTTGAGATGCTGGAAAATCTTTGCTTCTGTTTTTTATGCACTCTCTGCTTGTTTGTTGTTTAAAGTTTTCTTTTTTAACTGTTTTAAAGAAAGCCCATTTACCTTTTTGTACTGGTTTTGATAGTGGAAGGAGAACAAATGGTAGAAGTTCATTGTTTTCTCCTAACGGTGATGTGGGTTTTTTGACCAGAAGTTCAGGAGGTTGGATGGTAAAGAATCACGTGATTTGATGCAATGGACATTTTATTTTTAGTGAAAGTTGAAGGAGATGGCATGATTGGTGACGTTGACATATGAACTTTTGATGAAAGGAAATCATTTTGAGAAGTTAACCTTCCATGTGTATTGTTTAGCCTTTCTAATGGATGTGATCCAATTATTAGTTTCCATCTGGTGCCTTTTGTTGTGAACCGCAGGGAATGCTTTTCCATCTCTATGGAATAGGTTTTTGGTGTTTGTTTCTGGCCTTTGGTGTAGTAGATGTGCTTGCAAAAATTGTGGAGATTGAGAATTAGGACCTTACTGTTTTTTTCCTCATATTATTAGGTGAGGAGTGGGATTCGCGTAAGGCCAGGCACGAGACAACTTTCCCTTAGAAAAGTTATTGTGTATGGATTCATGCGTTTGCTGTCCACACCGTTCAAAACCTTGCGTGGAGCAAGTCGAACACTTAAAGTTGCTCAATTTTGCAGCGTTTCCAATATGTCTTCTTCATTGCAAATTGAATTGGTAAGAATTTGTAATGTTTTCATTTTGCAAGCTCTGTTATAGTTTTGAAATATTTAGTGTTCTTATTGTGAATGGATGCCTTATATCGTTTTTTGTTACGTTCATTGCTTCAGGTGCCATGTCTTAAGGACAATTATGCATATCTTTTGCATGACGTGGATACAGGAACAGTTGGAGTTATTGATCCGTCTGAAGCTACACCTGTTATTGATGCTTTAAGTCGGAAAAACCGAAATTTGACTTATATACTAAACACCCATCATCATCATGATCATACGGGTGGGAATGAAGAGTTGAAAGCAAGGTATGGTGCAAAGGTATGCGACAGTGTTCCCAAGTTCTTTTTTCTCCCAACGCTCATGGGATGAAATTAAATGCATTTAATTGATACAAGAACAAGAAGCCAGCATTTTTATTCACCATTTTAAATCTGCCTGTATTGAGTCTAATTCTTAAAAAAAAAAAGCTTAGACAAAGGTTTTCAATGAATGCTGTGTCTTCCATCTGAGTATTAAGAGGGACCTAGATGCCTGTTTGTAAAGTGGCTCTCAAAATTGTGTAGCTTTTACAGTTTTGCTTTTTGTTTGTAGGTAATTGGTTCAGGAGCTGACAGGGATAGGATTCCTGGCATTGATATAGTTCTGAATGACGGGGATAACTGGATGTTTGGAGGCCATGAGGTGCTAGTAATGGGAACTCCTGGCCATACCCGAGGTTCTATTTCCTTATCAATCTACATTAGGAAATCCTATTCGTGAGAAACATGACTTTATAATGTCAGAATGCAATCGTTTCTTCTGTTGACACTGGACAAGGCATGTAAAGTCAACATGTTTCCTTGCAGCTCCAAAAAAAGAAAAAATAATGCATTTCCTAGAAGCATGAACCTGTGATACATGACTTTACAAGTGGAAAAAAGCTGTGACTCATATGAAACAGTTGGAAGGCCAAATCAGCCTATACCTTCTGATATATGTCCTCCATGCCATTAAAATGTGAAACTTATGACTTTCTGCTTAGACATTATCTAGTTAGTGAGGGACATGTGGTATGTATTCAATACAAAAAATGAAGCAAACAAACAATTTTTGTTGTTTCAGCTAAACCAACGAAAGAAAATGTAGCAATTTTGTTGGTTAAATTGTCTGTTGTGTCCTCATTCTTTCTAGTGATTGCTTAAATGGAGAATCTGGGTATTTTCAAATGGGATGGTGGGATATTTGCTGGCTTCTCTTGCGGGTTTTGGGTTTAGTAAAGAGCACAAGGCTTTATGGTTATGCAGCTAATGAGTCAATAGTTGTCTTGACATTCAGCATTCATTTAATTGCAGGCCATGTAAGTTTCTACTTTCCTGGTTCGGGGGCAATTTTTGCAGGAGACACTTTATTTAGTCTGTCATGTGGCAAGCTTTTTGAAGGAACACCTGAGCAGGTAATTCATGACATGCATTCTTCACTCTGCTATAATTTTGAGGTTGGAAATAATATCTGATGATGGAATATTGAGATGAATATATTGGATTGAGCCTTACTATTGAGACAAAGTTTCAGTGCTTGAATCCTCAATGTGAAACGATTCTTTAAAATATCACTTCATCTTTTTAACTAGAAGAGTAATGAATTGTTAAATAATACATGTTTTCTGAACTTGAAAGTTGAAAATTTTATCAATCTACCACCACAAAAAAACATAAAATTCTGTGTTTTTAAAGCCTCCTGGAAAAATATTTATTTATTTTTGTTACTTTGCAAGCTGGATGTTTGGATGGAATCTTTTATAGTCACAAGCGGACAGTCCTGTTGTCAAATATTGAAATGAATGAGTGAAACATTGGCAGATGAGATAGAATTACCCCTCCCCCCCAACCGTAGTCCAAAGCCCAGCAAGCCTCTCTTAACCAAAAGAGCATATTTGATAAGAAGCTAGTTGCCTGATTTCATGATGATTGAATGCTATAGCATCTGATTTTCTTTGTTGCAGATGCTTTCATCCCTCAGGAAAATCATGTCACTGCCAGATGATACAAATATATATTGCGGTCATGAATATACATTGGTTGGTCACCTATATATTTGTTTTCCATATTCTTCTTGTTTTATCTACTGAAGATCAAAGTTAAATGCCCTAACCATGATGCATGTTTTTTGACAGAGTAATTCAAAGTTTGCACTGTCCATAGATCCAAATAATGAGGCACTCCAGTCCTATGCAGCCCATGTGGCACATCTTCGCAGCAAGAGTTTACCAACTGTGAGTCTTAAGCCTTCTTACTTTATTGAATACCTGGCCAATGACTGGCTACTGTGATGAGGGAAGCCTTCGCTCCACTCCCTGAACTCCAACTCCCCCACCCCCTACCCTACCTTGAGTTCACAATGAGAGCAGGCCTCTCTATCTTGTGTCTGGTATGAGGCCAGGAGAATTAGCAACTAAGTGATGTGCCGCCAGATTTTCTGATTTTTTTTTTTAATCTAGAAAGGAAATGATTTTATGATTTGTGCCTCTTATGAGTCTTTGGTCTTGAACCCTCACGGAGCTCTTCACTATGTTGGCATTCCTATCCATGATTGATCTTTTGATTTTTTAAACTGAAATTGACTTTTGAAAGGTATCTTGCTTTTTGATAGAAAATATATGCGCACCAATTTCAGTTGCATGTCATGCAATTATCCAATTTTGAAGTTAATTTCTCTTTTGCAATGCTCACCACTGTTCAACAGCACATACCTTCTTTGGCTTTATAGAAGCACTTAAAGTTATACGCCCTTAGATTTCCTGCCTGGCACTGGCTATTTGTCAAGCCGTTAACTATGTAGAATGACACAAGCTTCCTCATGTTTGTATGCCTTGAAATGGTGATCAGTTCCAGTAAAAGTTGAAGTGCTTGCTTTGCCACTATCAATCTGCATAATGATTATGGACTTGATTTAATTTGTCCGTCCTGTGTGTGTTTTTATTTTCTCCTCTTATCATTTAACTTTAAGTTGTCTTCCTAAAGTTCCACATTGAGGGTGAATTTTTCTGTCTCGTCAGATTCCAACCAAGCTAAAGGTTGAAAAGGCTTGCAATCCTTTCCTTCGCGCTTCAAGCACAGCAATCCGGCATACCTTAAATATTCCAGCAACGGCAAATGATTCAGAAGCGTTAGGCGTTATCCGCCAAGCAAAGGACAATTTTTAAGATCACTTGCAAGATTATATCTGCTTGTCTATAGGATAGGTGACCCCGCCATGTATTATTCTCTGCCAATGTGTTCTTTTATCTAGAGTTTTGATATCTTGAATTCCCTTTGGATTCTTTAACCACGAGAAGCAGCAAATCCAGTTGCCAGTAACAAATGCTTTCTTCTATTCGAAAGATTGGTTTAATTTTGTACTGGTTCAGCATTTTTTGGCTTTGAAAATGTTGCATGAAGGTATTCATTTCTCTTTCTGGTTCATGACATTGTGTAAAACACTTACTACTGTTTGACCAAAGTTAGGCTTTTCAAGTGCTTTGTCTTTATCAGTCAGCAAGTGCTTTTCCTTGCTCTTGTTCAAAGATGGAGAGCTGAATTATCTCTTCGGTCACAGAAAGCTTCACAGAAAATGGCATGTCAAGACGAGAGTTAAAAACGTGGGCGTCGCTATTTAAAATTAAAATTAAAAAATATAGATTAATTTAAAAGGAAAAAAAAAAACAAACTTTTTGAAAATCAGAGGTGAAAGGACGGGTGGGTTTATCAAACAAATCAAAAACCAAACATTGTTCCCTTCTCCCGTTAAGCATAATGGCACCATGTCCAAGAAGTTGATAGAGTCTGTCTTGAAGTAGCCTTATCTGCTCTGCCCCTGCATGTATTCTTGAAACTTGAACCAACAGCATGCCCTTCAAGCTTGGGACCAGTGCTTGCTTGTTTTGTACTGGGTGGTTTTATTTTTTCAAATTTTTTTCTACTTAAGTGATATTTTTTAAATAGTTTTAATGTGTTAAAATTAAAAAAAAAAACAATATTTTGATAAAAATATATCCATTATTCTTAATTAAAAATGTTTTTAAAAACATCATATATTATAATATCAAACACATATTAATGCTATTTCTTTTATTTTTAAGATTAAATTTAAAGTTTAACTTGTTCTTAAATCCTAGTTATAGATTAATAAAGTTAATTTATGAATTGATAGATTATCTTAATTATTTTATATGAAAATAACACATATTGTTTTAATAAAAAACTATAAAACTTAATTTAAACTAGACTTTAAAATAACAAATTATCAAGTTAATTTAATATGTGTTTTATTTTTTCAAATTTTTTTCTACTTAAGTGATATTTTTTAAATAGTTTTAATGTGTTAAAATTAAAAAAAAAACAATATTTTGATAAAAATATATCCATTATTCTTAATTAAAAATGTTTTTAAAAACATCATATATTATAATATCAAACACATATTAATGCTATTTCTTTTATTTTTAAGATTAAATTTAAAGTTTAACTTGTTCTTAAATCCTAGTTATAGATTAATAAAGTTAATTTATGAATTGATAGATTATCTTAATTATTTTATATGAAAATAACACATATTGTTTTAATAAAAAACTATAAAACTCAATTTAAACTAGACTTTAAAATAACAAATTATCAAGTTTGCTCATGTAGTTATGCTTTATAACTATGTTAATTCTAGTTTGAAATAAAACTTAATTACAAGTCATATTCTTTTTGCTAGTTTCAGAAGGACATACAATGGCAGATATACTTACTGATAACATTGCTGTGACTCTTGTGAAATACTAGAAAGAAAATGTTAAGATATGATCATGGATAGATTTGCATTTGAATTTTTGCTTAACGGTGTTGAATTGAGAAACTCGTGATGAAGCTTAACCTAAATTAATTTTAAGTTGAATTAGAAAAATAATGATTTAATAAAAATTATTTAATCTAACTGAATTTTTAATAATTTAGTTAACTCGATAGAATTTAGTTTAAATTCAACTAGATTAATAAAAAAAGAGTTTTTTAAAAAATAATAGAACTATGCAATTTTAATAAAAATAATAAATATATACCATATTTTTATACTTACAATATACAATATATGTTCTTTTATTTATTTTTTAATCTTTTCTTGTGTGAATTCTCAAAAGGTTATTTGATCCTTGCTTCTAGACAAGATTAAAGAGATTATTCAATATAAAGTTATTTTTTAAAGTATTTTATTATTTAAAAAATTATTTTTAATATTAGTACATCAAAATAATTTAAGAATAAATAAATAAAATTTTAAACAAAAAATAAAATTTATAATAAACATGGGCTTTTTGTCAAATGAATTACAAAAATTAATTATCAAGAATTTATTTGGGTGTGGAATTTAGTAATCTTCTGGCAAAAGTATTCCTCTAGATACTTTGGCTTATATGAAACAAGATCTAATACTGGATCGCTTTTAAATAAAGTTAATAAAAGGAAATCTTTCAGAAAAACAATACCAGCCCATTGTAATATTATAGAAAAAAATGTGTTAAAAGCACTTTGCAGATTTGGACATTGTTCTTCACCAATCCTATTTTTACCAAAATCATTATAAAATAAAAAACAAATTATAAATATAAAAAAATCTTTAAAAATACATATACATGGACTTAACCAAAGTATTGATTTAGAAATTAAAGCACCCTTGTAAAGATAAAAATAAAATTACAATTATTAAAAAATATATTTATTACAAAAACAACCATGAATATCAAACGGACTAGTTTTATCCTTTAAAAAAAGTACAAAATACCCAAATAAAAGAAAAATTAGAAAGACTTACCTTTTTTTTTTCTTTTAAATGATCCAATAACTCATATTTTTAAAATTATTTTTCTTAACTTTTTATTCTTAAGAATAACATCAAGTAACTCTTACCTCTTCCTTTTTTTTTTAACTAAAATATAATCTTAAAGTTTCAAGTCAAATGATAAATTAATTAGCATGTTTAATATTGCGATACAAGTTTTTTTAAAAAATATTTCTCATTTAAATATATATAAAAATATTTTTTATTTTTAATATTATCATATTAAAATAGTTATAAAAGTCTAAAAAATATTAATTTAATTATTTTTAAAATAAATATACTTTTAAAAATAATTTAAAATAAAAAAACAAACACACTCCCAAAAAATAGAAAAAAATATATCTTATTACCCTTAATATATATATATATATATATAACTCTTGAAATTATTCACAATTTAACCCAACAACAAACCCCAAAACGACAAACCGTTACCCAACCTCACGCCTCCTATAAATAATAGCCACCCGTCGTCAACACCTTCCCTTCTTTAAAAAAATTCCCCAAATTAATTTTATTCAAAATCGTCAAAACCCTAATTTTCTAACAAACTCTCTAATGGCGCCGCCGCCAATGAAACCGAACAAGGCAGGAACGCTAAAATCAGAGACAGACCAACAGAATTCAGCGGAAGTCAAAGAATCGAACAATCTATGGGTAGGGAATATATCGAGAGAAGTAGCAGATTCAGATCTAATGGAGTTGTTCGCGCAATTCGGTGCGCTTGATAGTGTAACGACGTATTCAGCAAGAAGTTATGCGTTTGTGTACTTTAAACATGTTGAAGATGCTAAACAAGCTAAAGATGCCTTGCAAGGGAGCTCTCTTCGTGGAAATCAGATTAAAATCGAGTTTGCTAGACCGGTTTGTTGTTCTTTTCATCTTATTACTATCATCATTTTTCATAATTTTGATTTGATTTTGGGTTTTACTAATGATGGCTTTGTGGATTTTGGGTTGAATTTGATGATTGATTTGTTGTGTAATATTATTTATTTGCGTCTGTGTGGTGATGATTATAACAGAATTAACCACAAAAAAAACCCCTTTTCCTTCCCCGATCAGAAAAAAATTCAATCCTTTCTGAATTTTAATATAAATGGAGAGGATTTGCGAATTTGTGCGTTTTGATTCAACGTGCGAGCCTTTTTTTTTCAAAATTGAAATCGAAACACTCAATTAAGATTGGGTTTTTAAGTGATTTGGAGAGGAGATTTTGGTTAATTTGAAATTAAAAAAACTTTTTTTTTAATTGGGCAATAACATTTGACAAAGAAGTTAAAGGAAATAAAACATATATATATATATATATATATGTATATATGTATGTATATATATATATATGTATGTATGTATTTTTAAAAAGACCTTCAAATCATTTTCTCAAACCATTTTGGGGTTAAATTTTCAATTTGTACATTGATATTCCAATGGAAAATTATCTCGTATTTCATTATTAGGCATATCAAGTTGTACTCGCAGCCGATTTCCGATGCATTCAAACAATAATTTCATATCCACGGAGTTGTACTCCCTCGTCTTCTTGCTGGAAAAAATTCGTATCCCATTCCAATAATCATCAACTTCCCATTATTTTCTCCGTAACCAAGAAATAGAGAAGGAAAATGAATTCTCTATTGCCCAATTCTGTTTCCTAACCATTGGATTCGTCAATGAATGTCAATTCATAATTGACGGTAGTGTCAATGGCTGCCAATCTAAATCCAATAGGCAGTCAGTCAATTCAATGGATTTCGTGAAATTACTATAAGATAGCCAATTATTTGTCAAATATATTTCTGCGCACAAGCTTCCTAATACTCAAATCCCAATAGGGTCTGCGGTTTTTCCTTCCTTCACATGATAAATATTTTGCGTTGCTAGTTAGATGATAGAGCTTTACCACGATTATTGAGTATACTAAAATAATCAAGAGGATGGTTAAAGAAAAGGGACAATTTCCTGGAAACTTATCAAACCTTCAAACGTGAATTTGCCATTCCGAGACGTGCATAAATTAATATTATCACTTTACATACGCCCTTGAGGTCATAATCGTGTGTCGACTGGGTGGGAGCGACTAGTCATCATTTCTGCAAATTCAGGAAAGATGGATAACCAAAATCGCAGGCTGCTGAATATTGGATGCCTAGGGAAAGCCCCGTTTAGATCCTGAACCTAAATATCAAGTTTACTTTGAAATGTAGTCACCTGGGTACATGCAATAGTTTTAACTGTATGAGTAAGAAGATAACTCCTAACAAGCAAATAAATTAAAGATCGTTTATAGTTTATCTCTGGAATTTGACAAAGTATTCAATTTGACCTCATGAATAGTTTAGGATTATTAGCTAAATTGTATAATCAATTGCTTTGCATGATGGATACTGTACCATCGAAGCCTTCAAAATATTCCAATTAGAAATTTGGTTTATTGGTGATAAAACTTCCAAAAGCGAACTATTCAATATGACTTCATATTAGAGGAAGTTCAAAGACAATTACTAATCGATTCATAATGTTGAAGCATGTATGGTAGATCGTCTTTTAAAGATCATAGTCTTCATTCATTAGGGCAAGGAAAAAGGAAAGACAATGGAGTCACTTTGTCTGAAGGCAATCGTTTGTTTCATGGCTATCAACCTGGAAGACTTGCAGAAAGAAACATAACGTAACCTTTTCTTACCAAGGGACTATCCTTGTTGATATTAATAGTGATTTTTTTATTATACTAATGTTTGAACTCAGTGATTGTACGGTGACAAGTTTTCTAGAATCTGACTGTTTTCTGTAGCACTCTTATAATGGAAATTTGACAAGTTGGTCAGTATGAAGTTATTTTTGTGATAGTACTTGAAAATATTAAAATTGTAAGTGCTATAAACAAGTTGTTCAATGCTAAGGTTGCCCTTTTATAGATCTGTAGAATTCATATGATGTATCAATATTTTTCTTTTCTTCTTAGTTGTTATTGATGCATTTTCTATGTTTTAACAATTCAGAAAGTGGTAATACCGGCAACATCTTTTTTCCCACGAGAACGTGTGTCGCTTGAGCTTCTTCCTTTTCTATTCTTAACCCTCCCTCTCTTTTCCAGGCCAAACCTAGCAAGTATCTGTGGGTGGGTGGAATAAGCTCATCAGTTTCTGAGGAACGGCTGGAAGAAGAGTTTCTTAAGTTTGGTAAAATCGAGGATTTTAAGTTTCTTAGAGATCGAAAGATTGCATATGTTGAGTATTTGAAACTGGAAGATGCTTTTGAAGCAATGAAAAACATGAATGGAAAGAAAATTGGTGGTGATCAGATTCGTGTGGATTTTCTTCGATCACAATCCACAAGAAGAGTAAGTTGATATCTTTTGGACGAGCATATACATATGTTTGTGCTGAGGGCAATCATCACTGATAGAGCTTCCATTACATAAACAAACTAGAGTTTGTTGAAAATTCTGAATGATAACAAATTTCAGCATTTTCTTGATAACATATTTCCTGATAACAAACTTCTCTGGCTTTTGTTATGAATTTATCTTGTATTTTGATGCCAGCTAGAGCAATGATTTGTGTTTAAACTGATTCCAGCGAAGTATTAACTGTGCCTGCCCTCCTATGACACCCATCACTTTAATTCATATACCTGATTGCTTTTTTTCAAATGGATTCAATATGCTTTAGTATTTTTTTATTTTTCCCTTTTATTCATTTGTATAAACATAGCTGACATTTTGTTTACCGTCTTCAGGAACAGTTACCTGACTTTCTTGATTCAAGAGAGGATCAGTTTTCAGCAACACAATATGGAGTTAGACGACCTCAGGTGATAAATCATGAACAACCTTAACTCTCTCATTTCTGATGTCCTTAATCATGCATGCTAAGTTATTATATGTCTGCTGGTTGTATACCCTTTTACTCATTTCACAACCTTAAGAAACTTATACTGCAAACTAAAACATTAAGCCTAGACCTGTTCAATGATTTTGTGGGAGAAACTTGGGCTTCACGTAATGATATTTGAAAAGATTTTTAGTTGGCTAGTAATGCTTAAATTGGCTTAGTTGAGTCAAAATTTGTTTGACGGTAGTCTGTCCCTCTGGATTATATTTTGAATTTTCATTTTTCATGTTGCAGCTACCTCAGTCTTTGGGAGGACGAAAGGATGGTCAACCCAGTAATATTTTGTGGGTAGGCTATCCTCCTTCTGTGCGGATTGATGAACAAATGCTGCATAATGCCATGATTCTTTTTGGCGAGATTGAGAGAATCAAAAGCTTTCCTTCAAGGCATTATTCATTTGTCGAATTTAGGAGTGTTGATGAAGCCCGGCGTGCTAAAGAAGGCCTGCAAGGGCGGCTTTTCAATGATCCTCGTATCACAATTATGTTCTCAAGTAGTGGGCTGGCACCTGGGAAAGAATACTCTAGTTTTTATCCTGGAGTTAAAGGTCCACGGCCAGAGATGTTTAATGAACATCCTTTTACACCCATGGATGTCATGTTCGATCAACCTGGGGGGCCAGGAAATTTCGGTGGTCCATTTCCACCTAGTGGCATTCATAGACCTAACCTGCCAGTAAGGCCTTTTGGTCCTCAAGGTGTTTTTGACACTTTACTTCAAGGTGGAGAGTTTAACGATTTAGCTCCATCACATAGCACTCGAGATCCTGCATCTGGGATCCTTCCTTCTCCTGCTTCTAGTATTAGGCCATCCATGAGGTCGGTTTCTAGTGGTTGGGATGTGCTTGATCCCAGCCAGTTTCCTAGGGAGGCCAAGCGATCAAGGATTGATGCTGCACCATCTATTGATGATGATTCTTTTCCAGCTAGAAAGATGGATGATCGTGATCTGGGGTTGGACAAATCATATGGGCTAGGTCCTAGAGGTGCATATCCAAGTCTCCAGGGGAATAGTAGTCTTAGTCCAGTTGGTGGTAGGTTTAAGGGTCATTTTGATAATGATTTCATATGGCGTGGGATTGTGGCCAAGGGTGGAACGCCTGTATGCCATGCCCGTTGTGTCCCAGTAGGGAAAGGGATAGAATCAGAGATGTGAGTATGAAATTTGCTCTTAGCACTTTTTTGTCTTTGCGTTTTGCATATCGCAACCATTTAAATGTTGTAGCCTGTATGTAATTTTGTTTACCTATAGCACATGTGTTCTTACATGGAATAGTTTCACCAATACATAATTATTTGTTTCTGCTCATTCTAGAAGCCGAGACACATGGCTGGGTTGGCTTGCCAAATTTCCTTGAAATTTTACAAAAGCTGCTCACCTTAATTATCTGCATAAAGTTGCTCATAATGCCTTTTTTCTATCACCATTAAATCTCCAGCTGTTGTTCGCTGCTGAAACATCATTTTGCATCATAAATATTCTTTAGTTAACTCTTTGACATGCAACATTCTTGACCAACTCCTTCCTGATAAATTCCAATTCTTCTCTGGCTTCAAACTCAGCTTTCAATGGATAATGTCACTCAATAATGGCTCCATTCTCACTAGCATTTCACCTTTTCCATCAAGCGCTTCAGCAATAACCTCCTTTTCACATCCTAACATGTAATCTTCCTACTTTGCAGACCTCATGTCATAAATTGCTCAGCAAGAACAGGGCTGGATATGCTGGCTAAACACTATGCTGAGGCAATTGGGTTTGACATTGTCTTCTTCTTGCCGGATAGTGAAGAAGATTTTGCTTCCTATACAGAATTTCTGCGTTATTTGGGTTTGAAGAATCGGGCTGGTGTAGCAAAGTTTGATGACGGGACCACTCTATTTCTTGTGCCCCCATCTGATTTCTTAAAGAATGTGTTGAAAGTTGCAGGACCTGAACGCTTGTATGGTGTAGTTCTCAAGTTGCCACAACAGGTCCCTAGCAACACATCAATTCAGGAACAATTGCCTCAGTCCATCCATTTTTCTCAGTATACAGACAGTCAGATTCCACCACAAGAAGCTGACTACAATCAGCTCCGTCAGGGGGAGGAGCGAGTAATGCCAATCCATCATAACAGGTTTTTGCATGAGGATTCAAAGCTTCCTCCAAAATCATTTTATCCTTCGACAACAGAGTCCATTGCAGTGCCACCAGTTCCCCAAGAGTATGCGCCAAATCTTAGTGCAGGACCATCCACTGCGGGAGTTTTGACACCTGAGCTTATTGCTACTCTTGCAACTTTATTGCCCACCAATAAGCAGTCATCTAGTTCAGAAAGTAATCAAGCAGCATTGGGCTCTTCTATTGTCAGGCCACAATTTTCTTCAGTTGCACCTGACAGAGGAATTTCCTCTCAGGGGTGGAAGCATGATAATCAAGTTTCTGGAAATGCAAGTCATTTACAAATGGGGAACCAGTTCAGTTCTCAGGTTCAGGTTCAGTCTCAGTTCCAGCCTTACCCATCTGTCCCCAACACATATAGCCATTCAGCAACTGTGGTCCCTAGCAACAGTCAGATCCAAGATTCTACTGCCAGCCTATCACATCAGAGTGTAACTTCATCCAGACTATTGACTAATTTTTCTATGCCTTCTCAAAGTGGACAATTTGCTTTGTCTCCACAGGTCAGCCAGAAAAATCTGCTCAAAGTCCCTCATACTACTCAGAAGGGCTATGGGTTGGTCCATGGAACAGATGTTCTGGAGCCATGTAGCCCTTCAATTATTCAGAAACCTAATCATACTGATATCTTGTTTTCAGGTTCAGGGAACGAATTATTCTCAGACCCAATCAGGGATCCCACCATCTGCAGACAGAGGGAACTGGGAGCTCCCCAATCAAGTGCAGCAATTCCAACCTGCTCTTTCTGGATCTGGCCAGGGCACCTCAGAGGTTGAGGCTGACAAGAATCAGCGCTATCAGTCAACTCTGCAGTTTGCAGCCAACCTCCTGCTCCAGATACAGCAGCAGCAGCAGCAGAAGACTGCTACCAACCCAGCTGCACACGGATCTGGAAATCAGCAATGAGTTTGCTCTCATGAAGGTAATTATTCCTGCTGTGACTTTTTAATTTACTCAATTGTTAGGTCCTTTTAGAATAAAGTGATAGTGCAGCTGTAAGTGTGGTTTGAATGTTCAAGTGATTAAATGTGTTTATTATTTGTCTATGATCTTGGCTCACAGGTATAGTACAGCATCTTCTCTAGTAAAGTGAACATTGTATTGTTTCATGTATTTTTTTTCCCTTAATTTAATTGCCCATAACCATTGAAAACCTTTTTAGATAGATTAGCATTGGAATGCAAGATCTGCTATGATTGTTATTTGATAGAGGGTCTGCTCTGATATAGAAAACAACAATGTGCAAATGAGTAAATTAATCGACATGCTTGTAGTCTTGTACATTACATTTAAGATGGTAACATTAGATGTTGGGAAATAGAATTGTCATGGCTGTTTGGAAGAGCTTGAGTTGCTGTAAGGTGCCCAGGAAGAGATGACTTACTTTGGATCGGGTTGGGACTTAATTATTGGAGTTCTGTTTGATGTTGATGATACAAGGGATTTCATTCAGGAAGAAATGGACAATTTTAGATCAAGTTAGAACTAGTTTTTTGGAGTTATTTTTGGTAATAATGATACAAGGGATTTGATGTGGAAGATAGTCTTCTGAAGATGATTGCTGGCATCATATGCTACAGTTTGGCATTTGGAGAGCTGACTATGCTTCAACAGTGTTTCTTTCAAGACTGTTATTTTTCAAGGAACAGTGGTATGTTTTAGGTTGAATCGGTTGGTTTTGGTCTGTAACTGTAATTGTTTTTTATCGGATAATTCAATCATCATCTCTTCTGGGATATTGGCTTTCAGCTTGTTTTATTTGCTTAAATTAACATTGAAGCTGATTTTCTATGGCCTTCAGCTTGTTTTCAATGGGTAAAATAACCTTGAAACTGGTTTTCTCTTGATAGAAGTTGTTTTTTAAGTTTTGGGGATTTGTAGACATGTTTCATTTCATTTTTATATTCTAATCCAGAGAATTGCCTCTCTACTCTAGCGAGCGTTGATTGTAGCAGCCAAAGGAAAAAAAATGAGAATCTATTCTTGTCTTCAAGGTAATGTTTGGTGCCAAATAATGAATGCAATTTAATGGAGAGGAACATATTCGTCTCTCCACTACAGTGCAATCACATTCCATTACGATCTTTTAAATGTATCATAGTTTGAAGAGCAAGCATCATTTTTTCTTGAAGACAATCTGTTAGTGCTTGATGCAGCATTAAATCAGGCACGTAATAGATTTAAGGTTAAATTTTATGGGACTGAATTATAAGCTTAGAAATAGGATTAATCAACTTCATGCTGTAATGCATGGGGATTTGAGGTGGAAGGGATGTTTTTGTCTCCTAGTCATTTGTGGGTCATGTCTGCAGTTTATGGACAGAAGGTTTGCTTGTAACATGGCAGCAATGATGACAGCAGATTGCTTATTCTATTTTGAACCATTCCTTGGAAATGATAATGCAGCAAAATGAGGGTGATGTTGGTGGAGGGTTATAATGTCCACTTCACAATCAGTGGCATTGGTAATGAAATTAGGAACAATATTTTTTATTATGAGATTAACTGAATGGGCAGCTGTTTAAAGAGGTTGAATCCTAGCATTCTACTTCTTTGGATGCCTTTTTTGCTTAGGATTGCGCCTTTTAGCTTACGGAACATGACAATCAACTCTGCTCTTTTGGTGCTTTGCAGTTTCTGCGCACTGTAACATATCTTCATGCTTTTGATGCTTTAAATTCTGTTAGTCATTGAATCCTGATGCATTCAATGTTGACATGCATGTCATTTTTATTTCTATCAGACCTGTCTTATAATCTCTCTTTGCATGACCAATTATGGTATTATATTATGTTGTGTATCATTGTTCATCTTTACTGCTATCAAGTTTTTTCTCTTGCTGATTAGATGTATTCGTTTGTTTGTTGATGCTTAATGTTGAGTGCCGGAACAGATGGCTATGCTTTCATGGTTTTAAATGCATGTTTCTTTTTATATGCTTTTATTTTATGGTCATATGCTGCCCTTTTTGTTTGCATTTCTATTATCTAAGCTTATATTTCTCTGACACCGTGTAGCTCTTTCTTTTTCATGGACTTTTCATATGTTACCAAAATTTAGGTTGGATTTGCTTAATTGTAACCATGAGATGTAATTGTACTTTGTAAGAGTTGGTTTTACATAAATATTTAAGACATCTGCTATTGAATTTCCTGAAATATGGTCTACCAAGGATGTTTCCTAAAATGATTCTTAATTTTGTTGAAAGATCCTAGAAATCAATACACTCAATAACGTATGCCGTAGAAGTTTTTATAGATATAAAAAATGATGAGAGTTGATATATTGGAGCTCATTTTCACCTTTAAATAGGCATTTACACTTATTTTTTAACTGTTTGCCCATGCAAACTGAGTTGGATGAACCGTATCATCCTCTACATCAGACAGTGACAGAATAAGAACCTAGTGCATCCATTCAAATGAACCATTAACTACAAAATGCCACACGAGGAGGAACTTAGTTCATGTTCGTGTTGTAGAAACTTGTATGGTTTCAAGGATAAGGAACTGCATAAACTACCTAGGTAAATGTAAGGTCAATAAGTGTCAAAGCAGGCATCAAAATGAAAACTCACGCCCCACAGATATGTTCCGTTTCGGTTAGATATTCTGTATTGGTAATCTTACTACTACTATTAGAGTCAATTCCGAGCATTAAACAACACTACTGCGTTAGTGATAGCTAAATGAATTAATCAAATTGGGAATGCATATTGGGTCAATTTTGTTAGGTCTGAAAATGTTGGATCTGTCCCACTTCAATTAATTTATAGGGCTGTTAATTGGAAAATTGTTTCTACTGGTTTCGCATGACAAAATTAGAGGAGTTAGTTTTTCAAAAGTTTCCCTCCCCAAATATGCAAAGAGACAAAACTGAATTATTGTCAGTGACTGGAGATCCTTTGTCCTCTAAAGCATATACATTTTGATACAAAGCTTAACTAAAGAGGAATCAGCCCTTGTCTTTTCACTCCACTTTTCTTGTTTTTGATTGCAGATTCAGTCTAACATAAACTAATTAGTTTAGGGTTTTCTAATGTAAAGAAAAACATTTAGGTAGAGCTTGTTAAGTATTCGATTCTGTTTTAGCTTATGAAATGAACTTAGAACAGTGGAGAGCAAACTACTTTAGAACCTCGTAAGTACAATCAAAAAGGGATAAGCGACAGATTTTGCAAGAAATGTCTGTATTGATCTGTGTTCATCTTTAATTGAGATTGTTATAGATTTTATTAGATCCCCACTATTTCAAGAATCAAGACCATCCCTTGGCTCTTGGACAGGAACATAAATGCAACAGCCTGGAAGCTGCTAAAATCCTTGTTAGTTTTTAGACATTCTTTACGAGGACTCAATTTCATCAGCTGTCATTGGAAATTTCCTGCGCTCAACCCAATTAGCTAGCAGTCATTCTAGTTCACTGGGTATTTCTTAGTATCCAGTTCCTTTATCTCTTATGCGTGTGAGAGAGGAATGTAAGGAGAGGCAAAACCTTAATATCTTTGGTTGCAAACAGCTTTTGAGGACTGTTACCACTTTGTGTTTATTCGGAAAGGCAATCAGGGCACTTCAGATATTGTAACGATGACAACATACATTTTCAATCATCGGTCTAGCGTTCTGTTTTAGCAAATTTCTCAGAATCGAGTGCAATTAGAGGTTAATATTCCACTTCTATTAATGATTTGTTTTAGCAAACAGGCTTTGGCTATAGTTCTAACCTGTATATTTTGAACAATCATATCATAGCAGAATGGTAGTAATGAGAATCCAATTTCAGCTCCCAGCAAATATCAACATGCTCGTTTCTAGTTATTTTCAGTTGGTTTTGCGGTTCGCAGATCGATTTTTATATATCTCGACTAAGGCTTCATTTGTTTTTGTGATGTGGTTTGGTGCGGTGTTTTGTCCATTATAGTTTCTTGAAATCTTCATCAAGAAAAAGCTATGATTTTATAGGTTTTTTAAAATTTATATTTTTCTACTCGCAACTATAAAAACTACCGGACATGCTAAATCTTCTATCTCATCAAAGCGAGGCAGTCTACGTTGGTCACTTCATATAGCAGTTTCGATCAAAACTATCCGGACCCGCAATGATGGCAGTGATGGCAATTGCTGGAGGTGCCTTCTAGCAGTTGCACTTGATGCTCCGTCATGTGGTGTCACTTTCTGCACGAGCAGAGTAAGGAATTGCTATGAATTTGGGGTGAGATCTGGCTGATAGCCTCCTATCCCAGAAGAATTTGATACTTTCCCTGTTTGTTAAATGAGCTATCATCATATAATTAAGTAGGAAACAAATGCTAAGCATATAAAGGAGGAGCGTATTTCCATGTCTGTGGCCTATGTGCCTGTGCGTGTGCCTGGAAGTGAGAAATGGTAGTGATGGGCGTCTATCAGCACCTGATGAGGATTTCGTTTTTGTGTTGTGTAGGTGAGTGGAGCCCCGTTTTCCTCTCAAGGTGGCATCCATCAGTACAGAATCTACCTCTAGGATTTGGCTATTCTGCCTGTAAATATCGAGGAGGAAGTGCAAGATCAAAGCTGTCTAGTGTTCGGATTGGGTTGGGTTGACTTTGTTTGTAGTCAATTCAGGAATGTAAATGGGTTTTGTCCCCCCTCTCTCAACATGACGCCATCAGAATGTTTTTTCCTTCTTTCTTTCAATGATTTGATTTCTTCTAGCTGATGCGCTCTCTCTCCCTCTCTTTCCAAACTGGTACTGGTATACTACCAAATCTAGTTCAGGTTTGAACATTAATTCAACTAAATTCGAGTTATTCATACGTTATTTGATTGATTCGGTGAAGCTTCACGAGATTTATTGAGTTGATTTTAAAGAATATTTTTTACATAAATTTTTTACTCAAAACAATATTATTTTAAAATTGATGTTGGGGTCCTTTCTCGTCGGATCGGATCTAATAAGGACACACTGAAGGTTCAAATTATTCGGCAAGATCATATTTTACCTACTTGCCAAGTAAAATAACCGAGGATCTCAACTGCTTTCCCCAGCAGTGGTATAATTAATTTTGACTACAAAACATTATATTGAATCAATCATCTAAAAATCAACAGAACACTGGTTTTTTCCTCTTTCAAATTAGCGCAGGAAACACAAAACGTTGATGGAATATGGTTTAAACTTTTTTTTTGGATGAAATAACATTTTTATTTCTTGTGTTTTAGAAGCGGGTGAAATTTTAATTATTTGGCTCAATTGGTCTATTAATTTTTAATTATTAGTGAAATCAATGGACTATTTCACGTAAAAAACATGATTTATGGAATAATAAAATAGGTTTAGATTCAAACAAAATTTAATTATATCAAACTAAAATAACAAATCAAAATTACTATTATTTTTTATATAATTATTGCATTAAACTTAAATATTATAAAAGTTTATGAAAGTTGTTTTCACTAACCATTACAAATCACCTAACTACTTGAGTTAAATAATTGTATTTTTATTCTGTTGTACTTTAAAAACATAATATTACCATTACAAATCACCTAACTACTTGAGTTAAATAATTGTATTTTTATTCTGTTGTACTTTAAAAACATAATATTTATTAGATATCATTATTATAAAACATGAGAAGATAAAAATATACTATTTTATTAAAAAAATTCAAATAATATTATTCTATAAATGTTTTATTTTTACAGTGTTAATTGTCATATTTATTCATAACATTGGCAATATTATAGCTACACTTAAAGGGAGCACACATATTAAGATAGCTCTTGATACTTTCTTCTAACGAGGAAAGCATGGCTTCAAGAACAATAGCTCCTCGAATATTGGGCTGCCAGCCGAAACATGATTGAGCAAACCATGTATTTCACCCCCACGCCCTCATCTATTTATCAGCACGAGTCCCTTCTGAGGATTTCATGTCAGGAATGGGGTGTTTGCTGGATGGATCGGCAAGTCAGGCATCCCTGCAAATGACACTTTTGGGCCAGAGGAGAGGATGGCTTGGAAATGGTTGAAGACGGGAAACAATCTAATATATATTTTCCGACGAGCCTGCAATGTATGACCATCTAGGAACAAATGGGAGGAGCTCGCATGAGCTTGTACCAGAAACTTTGGCAGTTCATGGACTAGGTAGTTATTTGAAAATATAATAGTGATTATTTTTTAAAATATATTTTGTTTTGAATTATATTAAAATAATATTTTTTTTATATTAATATATTAAAATGATATAAAAATATTAAAAAATATTAATTTAAAATAAGAAAAAAATAAAAAAATATTTTTTATTAAATATTTTTGAAACACAAAAATAAATAATTTTAAAACGTATAAATAGCTCAAACATTCCAAACTATATTATGTATGATTGGCTTCTTCTTTTTTTTAATGTATCATGTTAGATTGATTTTGAAGAAAAGTTGGAAATTTTTACTAGTACAAAGTTTTGTAAGATTTGTGCACAATGTTAAAAGGGCTAGATGTGTTATTTTTTTCTAATTACGAAATTTAACTAGAAAAAAAAAAGCGGCATGATCCTACAGATGAGTTAATCTAAATAATTATTTTTAAAAGAAATTATAATAATGTTGTTTACATTTTTTTTAAAATCAATTAGATTTTGATTAAGTAAAAGCAGATCAACAATATATTGCTTTTTTTTTTTACACCCACACCAAGCCAAGGTGTATTGAATCCCGACCAAACACATCTTAATTAGTTAAAAAAAAAAATCAAGAAAGGCATCATCTTTTTTAGAATTTACCGTCTAAGAAGTGAGAAATACATATTTTAGGTTTATTTATTATTCCTTTTATAGGAAAAAAATTATTTATTGTTCCAATATAAAATAAAAAAATCAATTTAAAAAACCTCATTTTTCTATAAAAATATAAGTGACAAATAAACTTAGGATTTCATTCTCCTTTCATAACTTCAAATTTTGAATGAAAAGGAATTCACCAAACTTAGCCGCATACCGGGCTAATTAAAAAAGAGTATAAATGGTCTCTAAATATTTTTGAATGAATTAATTAAGAAAAGAATGATTTGTGAGGTTTTGGGTGGTTAGGTTGGGAGGAAAAAAGGATGAGTTATTATTAAAAAAAATATTTTTGAATAATTTTAATTTATTAATATAAAAAGCAATGCCATGTACTTTCATATGTATTTTTACTTAATTTTAATGATTGAGTTAGGTAAGAAAAGTCTTAATAACTTTTCAATAGTTTTATAAAAGTGCACAATTTATTATATATATTTTTTTAAATTTTCATCCATGTTAGTTATTTATAAGTTTTATTTTAAATATAAATATTTTTTCTATATAATATTAAATAGTTTAATGACCCAAAAAAAATAGATATCCTCAAACGAATTTACCTAGGACTTACACAAAATTACAAAATAAATCTTATTAAATATTTGAATAATCTTAATTACTAATATTTAATAATTATATGATTAAAACCAATTTCATAATTTTTTCTTTAAAAATATTGATTTTATATCAATTTTTAACATTTAACATTTTTCATTATTCTTTAATAATAATAAAAAAATTCTCATCATTTTATTCATCACCTTATCATCCTTACACCATGGTAACTGTTTTATTTATAATTTAGTTTAACTCATTACTATATAATTTATTTATTACAACTTTAAAATTAATTAGTCTCGTTCAAACACTTTTATACAATATTTCTTTTCACATCAAGGTTCTTTCATAAATATTTTCATTTAAGGAATATATTCAATTTATATTAACAATATTATTTCACAACTCATGGATTTTACTCCCCTCCCAAATTATTTTCTCAACATATATAAATTATACAATCTTTTTTTTTTGACCATCTTTAACACGTATCATAACTCATTGTATAAACATGTTTTATTTACATTATTATTTAATTCATAACATATTTAATTCATATCATTTATTTACTTTTCAAATATTTATTTCTTTTATTTTATAATACATCGTACTTCAATCTATATAACATCATTGTTATATGAAAAAAATTTTTGATTCACTATCCATTCAACTTATTATATATCCATTTTTATTATTTATAATTTATTATATAACATTCTATTACTTTTATATTTGTAAGACATGCTAAACTCATTTTTTTTTTTATTAAAATTTATCAATATAATCAATTAAATACTTAATTATTAACCTATCAGCATAACTAAAATTACATACACCTTGATTCATTACATGTTATTGTAAATACCAATTACATGATATACTACTTGGTACAATGTTGTGATGTATCCAAAAATTTATTTAATATCAAATATAATAAGCTTCATACATGGTGTATATTTGATATCATCTCTTTTATATGTTTATAACAATTAATTTTTTATTTTAGCATTAATCTTATAAATCAGTACAATTAACACAATTTAAAAAACATATCAATATTCTCTCCGGTCCAAACCTAAACCGGACACTTATTCTATTACTAAATTAATTGTTTTCTCTAATTTTGTTTTCTCTAATTGTCTATTTACAAATGAACTAATTTCATGAATCAAGGTAATTAATTTATTCAATTACTTAATCAGGATATTGGTCCATGAACTTTGAAAGCCCATTAACTAAAACATTAGTTTCATTAACTAGAATGACTAGTTTCATACATATTAATATGAAAAATAAAAATATATCTTCATCATTTAACATAATAAATTTGTTGAATAAAGTATCAAGATGTAATTCATTTTTTCCACAAAATATATTTTAACTTGTCAACTATGTCACACATAAATTATTTTAAAATTCTCGTAAAACACACACACTCACAATATATATATATATATATATATATATATATATATATAAACATTAATTTCCAGTCTAATATGAATGACACATAATTTTCATTGTTTCAATTGGTGATAAATAATACATGTAAAGGTTGTTTTTCATTGTGGTAAATCACTTCTTATAATATACTATACATCACCACCTATGTGATTAATTATAAATTGCATACCAATTTCTACCTTGAAGTCATACACATTCCATTAACAATAACAACAATAATACACTATATAATTTAATTATTATTGTAATATAATAATTATAAAAGCATGCATAAATAATTAAAAAGACAAGTGATGATTAATCTTTTATCTTGAAAATCCTGCAATGCATACTTCTGAGAAGTTAAGTTTCACTCAGAATATTTCTTTTACATTTCAATAAAGCATCCTGAATTAATATTCAAAAATTTTTAGTTTATATATCATATTCACTAATTTACATAATGGAATACCTTTTTTTTTTTAAACAAATTTATGAGTACAGTTTATCTTTTATTTATCATTTCAATTTAACTACATCAACATCCTTTTACATTGATATTAAATATTTGAATGCCTCTATTTTTCATTAGTAATTTTTAATGTTCAACTTATTCAATTTTTCATCAATGCTTTTCAATTTTCAAATAACATGATTTTTTTATTAATAAATTTCACACGACAATTAAAGCCAAGTTTGATATAGTCCATGATACCCTATTCAAGCTAATATTTCCTTTTATTTTATTCATAATTTTAGCCGAATAAGCTTTTATTATCTTTTAAAATTTTTCTCTATTAAATATTTCACTTTACGCACTTATCCTCAAAGACTTCAAATACAATCATAAGAAATCATTTCTTACATAAAAATAATACATGCACAATCTCTTTAAAATATAATAATTATTTTTTTCTCATCAAAATTAACTTATAATCATCCCCACAGTTTATCCAATACATAATGTGAAATCCATTTAAACCATTCCTTAGGTAAGAAACACACACACACACACACACACACACACATATATATATATATATATTCAATCTTTCAAAACATAACCATAATAATCTCACACATTGTAATTTACAATGAAAATTATATGATTTAAGTAAATTCAAGAACACAAATTCTAGCATTAATCCTACGTATTTATAACCTTTCAAAACACATCTACAATGATTCCGCATATCATAAATTAATTTACAATGATTCTAATCACATTTACATCTTAATTCACCATTATCACATATAATTTACATAATTTCCAGCAACAATTATACATAGTAAATCTTTAAAAATACACAAAAAATGGTCCAACACATCACAAATTAATTTATAAACATTTACACAATTTATTAGACACATGATGTCTAATTAACTCAATTCATGCTTTACCTAAAGAATATACAGACCCATATTAAATCAATTTTAAATGCAAACTAATTAAATCTTAATAATCCACCATTAATAAGTTTAAATTTCTTACCGGGAAACATCTTAAAAATTGTTTCTTACAATTAAGTATAATTTTTTTAAAATTTATAGTCAAATCATATTTAAAAAAATAAAAAAACTGAATTTTATCATATTTAATCTCACAATCAGTCCTACCTAGAATTCTAAAATAAGTTTGAGAATTAAAATTATAATTTTTTAAAGTTTTAAAAATTAAACTATAATTTTTATAAATCAAAAATCAAAATAAAATTTAATTATTTTTAATCTTAAACCCAATTTTTTTTCTAAAAGGTTTTTTCACACATCATAAAATTACTTATTAAAAATATATTAATTAATCAAATTCAATCTTAAATAATTATTTTTTAACAATCCACTTAAAAATCATTATTCAATTATCAATTAATTTTAACAACAAAAACCTTAAATCTTTATAATCCTCAACAAAATCAACATCATATTTATTATACATATCAAAACTCACTCTTGCCTTAACACTTCATTCCTTTATCATCCATGTCTCAACTTTATCTTCATTTCTTTCCCCATCTCTCTCTGCTTCACCTCCTTCGTTTTTCTTATCCTCTCATTTACAATTTTCTCTTCAATATCTGCTGCCTTCTCTTCTTATTCATATTAAAAAGATTACAATGCCCCTAATCATTAATATCCATAATAATGCATACAAGGGCATAGCTATCTTTTCAAATCATTTTTATTTTTTAACTTCATATATATTTTTATCACAATACATAAAAAGATCATAATGCTTACAAGTATTTGTATATTCCTTTTTATTAAATTTCTGTTTGTTGGTATTTTCATGAGCCTTCCCATACTTTGATTAAATTGAATATTTAATTTAAGATAAAATAATATTTTAAATAACTATTTGTAAAATTTTAACTCGATTTAATAGTTAAATTAAAAAATATAATTAATAGTGTAAAACTAATCATTAAATGATTGTACTCTAAAAATCTAAATTTTGTGTATCATTTTATTTACTCATAACATTATTATTTTTATAATCTAATTCATTAATAACTCAAAATAACATGATTGTACATATAGTTTATACTAATAATAAATGTTTTTACATATAAAATTATTCATTATTTTTTTTAGAATCTTATTCTATTATTATTGTTGTTATATTATTTTTTTCTCCTCAATAAATAAATTTTTTTTAGATAATAATTATTTTACCCAACTAGAAAATTTATGTTATTCATTGACATTTCCCATATCAATTTATTATTTTATTACTATCAAAATTTAAGTTAAATTTATAAAAGTTTATTATCCCATCTTAAATAATGTTTCTTGATAATTATCATTTCCTAATAAAAAAAATTTATTTTTAATTTATTAATTTTAGACAGGGGTTTACTTGAAAAAAAAAACACATGCATTAGTTTTTGTCATTAACTTTAGAGTATGTGATATATTGTGTTAGTAATTATTTTTTAAAATAATTTTTTATTTAAAAATGTATTAGAATAATATATTTTTTAATTTTTAAAATTTATTTTTAATATCTTAAAAGTTAAAATAATATAAAATAGTAATTTAAAATTAAAAAAATTAAAACACAAAATCAATTAAGTTATCGGCCTCTTCTATCTGCAGACGATGAGACAACAAACAAACAAAACCAAGAAACTAAAAGCAGAACACATCTTAATAAGCAAGAGAAATCTACACAGAATTTAGAAGACACAGAGACATGGGTTTGGATTCGGTGGGAGATTTAGCTCTCAACATAATCTTAACAAAATTGGGTCCAAAAGAGACAGCAAAAGTATCATCTGTTAGCAAGAGGTTCAAGGATTTAGCCTCTGAGGAATCTCTCTGGTCATTATTTTGCCTTAAAGATCTAGATCTATCTGCCCCTCTTGACCATCATGGAAACCCTTTACCCTCTTTTAAGGTAATAGACAATACATCCAATCATTTTTGCTTTCTGGGTTGTTATTAGTTTTTCTATATATGATGAACATTTGGTAAAGTTTGGAACCTTACAGTTAGTTCTTGCTGTTGGAGAAATTTGTTGAAGTTTGGAACTTTATAGGGTGTTGGTTGTACTGAAGTGTTTGTCAAAATTTGGCATTTGGAATTGGAATCAATTCATTGATTTGCCCCCGGGACTTGTAGCTTGTTTGTTTGCTTTTGTTAATGATTTTTATTTTCTGGGTCTTTTTTTTGCTCGAAAAAAAAGTTTGAAGCTTTGTAGTGTTGTTTGTACTAGATTGCTTGTCAAGATGTGGAATTTGGAATGGTAATCAATCATGTGCTTTGTCTTGTGAATTTGCTTTTGTGGCTGATATCTTTGTTGACATGTATACAAACAAAACGGAAATATGTTTTTTTTTGTTAATTCTTATGAGAATCACTTGTTGATCTCAAAATATGATAAATTGGGTGGGATGGCGTCCAGCTTTACTTTCATCGAGTTGAAAAGCTGTAACTTTTCAACATGTGTGCATTTTTTCGAAGTTCTATTGGGTATGTTAGGTTCATTTGCTTTTAGAAGAATTTAGTGGACTTTGTGTGTCATTCATGTAAATCCCTGGATAGAGATTACTGAAACTCTAGTTGATGGCCCTAACCCGTAAGTTGTAGCCTGTACTAATGCCTTGTTCGTTAATTTTGGCTCGTATGTTGGAATCATCCTATTGCATCATACATGTTTACACTCTCTCTCTCTCTCTCCAGGCAACTTATAAATTATGGAGAGAAGCATTTTGCATGTATCCATGGTCCCTTGTAAAGCGAGTTAAAAGTTGTTGGGACAGACTGAAGAGCTGGTTGGGCACAAACTTTCCTGAAGTTAAGGCTACTCTTGGAAGGGGTGTATCAGAAGATGAGATCCAAGAGTTTGAAAGAATTTTGAAAGTTAAGCTGCCTCTTCCCACGAGACTTCTCTACCGCTTTCATGACGGTCAAAACTTAACAGGTGAAAATTTGAACACTGATGTGGCTGACTGTCTATTGGGCCTGATAGGTGGCTACTGTTTTTATGATCACTTGGTTAATGTCTACTTATTACCCCTACGTGAGGTGATCTTCGAAACACAGGAGATAGCACGCCACCTGGACTTACCCAATGGATCACAGTTTATTGTTGTGGCTGCCTCATCCTCATACAATGGAAAGTTTTTCTTCCTGAACTGTTCTGATGGCCAACTTTATGTTGGGACTCAGAATCTTCTGACAATTGGAGAAATGATCCCATGTGTACCTCAGGCATTAATTAGTCCAGTCCATGATTTCAACGTTGACCAACAACAGGATGCTATGCTGTTATGGTTAGAAGAACATGGCCATCGCTTGCAGAATGGCATGATCAAACTTCGGGATGAAGGAAATATCAAAAGTATCTCTCTTTTTCCAGAAGAATCTCCTCTCTGCTCAACTGCTGTAACCAGTGGTGTAAAGGTAAGCAATTGAATATGGCCATGCACGCAAATTTTTATATTTTTATATTAGGGCGTTTATTTTTTTCTTTTCTCCTGCTCTTCAGGCTTGGGATGGGATTTTTTTTGTTCCTTGCACAGCAAGGTTTGTCGAAAATACATGGTTGTCAAATTTATTTGGAATGTACTACTTAATATCATGTGTTTATTTCCAAAGTAATAACTAACAAACATGTTTTTGGCTCTTTCGCAATATGTTTATTCATACCTCTCTTTGTTAACATATTACTATTGCAATTTTTGTTTGCATCCACTGTTTCCCCTACTGGAATTATGACTATCATTATCACTTTTGCAAGAAATATGAGAAAATTTTACATCTCTGTCATACTTGTGTACATTTTCTTTTATTCCTTAAATAAATAGTTCTGTATCAGATCAAAAGAGCTTTTAATTGTTTCCAGGTTCGCGCTTCTGCTATTTTTGTGCCAGAGGCTGTTGATCTGCTAGATATCTCTAGAAAATACTTGTTTGCTTATTCAATCCGCATGTCCCTTCCACCAGAAGGATGCATCATCAATGGAATGCACTTCAACTCTTGCCAACTGCATTCAAGGCACTGGGTTATCAGTGCCAATGATACTGTTGTATCCAATATCAACGCAGAGGCTGTGATAGGCAAGGTATGACTTAAGAATTTCTCGGGTTGATATTGCTAACTTGCTTCGAATGAGATTTTTATTTTTGTTTCTTGGGTACATATTTGGAGTTTGGACTGCACTTGATCAATCTTTTTTTCCCTTATCTTTCCACTTTGTTCATAGACTTCTCAAGGTCCACCTGTGTGGCTTTCTAGATGCAACAGTTGGGAGCTTCTGAAAGGGCCTACTGGTGAAAAAGTCGATGATTTGAATTTATGTAATGCTTAGTTTCCCTTGATTTAAGACAGCTTCTGGGGAGAGCGCACGTTACCTTTCTGAATCTAATGGATTTTGTGCTGAACATGGATTAGCCATTGTAGTATCTACCTGGACAGCCAAACTCCAGAAAAGAGATGAAGGCATGATAATATTTTGTTTACTTGGATTTAATCAACATGAGCTTTAGGTAATGGAAAAATCATACTGTACTGTTGCCACTTCTTGTCCAAACAAGGAAGGGAAAAAATAGGAACTGCTGTAGTTCCCCTTGGTATTTTCTGACTCTGCCCATTTGCGAGTTTGATTTCTAGGCAACTGATCTCCATAGATAATATGCTGTGAACTGGGAATTCACAGTGACAATCATGACACAAAAGAACTTCTCTGTGCCTACATATGAAGCAATTTTTGAAAGGGAAAAAAAGTGAATTTAGTAACTTGTTTGCTGTATGTTAAATTTATAAACCCACACCATGATGCATTGTTTCATGTTTGGAAAATGTGCAGAATCTCAGACTTATCGTTTATGTTTGCAGTTCCCACTCTTACTTCCAGGTGAGAAAGAATTTGTTTATGAGAGTTGCACACCTCTGCGATATCCTACTGGCTCTGTTAAAGGTTCTTTCACATTTGTCCCTGGCAGGTATTCTGCATGGATCCATGATATCCTCTGAGTTACATTGCTTTCAAATCTTTACGGGAGCAGGGATTGTAAATCCTACTTGTATCTGAGATGGTCTTGCAAAAATGACCTGCTTTCTTTTTATATTGACATTCTATTGCTATGTGGATTTGCCACACTATTGATTTTTGAGTTCTCACATGACAGAAACACTTAAATCTCATATACCAGAATCTGGTAGAGATAATTATCATTAAATGTATCTGTTGAAGCACTCCAGGCCGTGCCTACCAAAACTTGCATGTCACTTGCATGTCGTTATGCTTGATTCATGTTTGCAGTGGCATGGAAGTGAAGTCTTTTGAATTTTTGTAGCCTTGTGATTGCTAAAACCTATTTATTGGGGTTTTTGTCATTGAACAGGAAATTTGAACACTGCTTATCTTAGTTTAATCATTGAACAAGAAATTTGAAAACTGCTGTCTGACAATAATATTAGCAACAATAATCACATCTTTCTTGCACTAGTTTCTAATGCAAAACTATGCTGCTTTGTTTCCTTGTTTGTAATTCTATTTTCTTTTTGTTTCTTCGTTTTTAATTCTATTTTCGTTTTGGTTTCTCAAGATTGACAGATCAAAAAGGAAGGCCATTTGAAGCTGAAGTTGCCCAGTTTCCCCTCCAACTGCCAGACTACATTTTCTGATGATCGTTCAGTTCACCAGGTTGAAAGTCCTCAATAAAGAACAAGAGTTTCCTTGTTAATAATTGTAACAAAGTCCCGGCGTCTTGAAAAAGACCTTATTGCATTTTCTGCCGGGAAAACACATTTCATTACACAACTCCAAAACCAAAATCCCAGTTCAAAACAACATCTAGAAGCAGAAACTTTAGCTAAAAAGTGTCTCCATGTCTTCCAAACTTGTTTTTTGCAAATAGAAGAAACAGAAGACCCAAACTACCAACGTGGAGCCTGCAAGGAGGAAAAAGCTAACTCCATTTGAGCAACTGTGGCGCAATAACAAAAATACTACAGCAAAAATAATCTTAACAAAAGAACTGGTAATCACTGCAAAAATAATCTTCCTCGCTGCGGCTCCTACAATGATGCCTGTTGCCTTATCGGAAGGATTTCTGACTGAAAAATACCCAGGTAATTGTTCCTAGCCTTGCTGGAGAGCTGGCTGAAAAATATGAATGTAGTATTAGAGCTCCTAACAACTTTGATGTGCCTTCGCAGCTATTTTTTTTGCAAATAATTTGCAGAAATGGTAGTTGCCAAAGTACGTGAGAAGTTGTTGGGTGTTCTAGCACTACATGCCTTCATGGTAGTATTTCTTGAACTTGCTTTTAATTGGGGCTAGGGCCTATTCCTTGGGTTTATTGTATCTGAGAGATCCTTTCCACGAGGAAGCAACAGGCAAAGAGCATCACTATGTGAGTCACATTGAGTAGGATTATTTCTGTAGTGTTTTTGTCATTGCACTAGAATTTCTCCGATGGAGTTTGCTTCTTCCTTGCAGGACCCCCCTTGGTAGCTCGGGCCATCTGTTTCTTCTATCTGCCAATGGAGTTGACTTCATCTTCCTTGCGGGTTCCACTTTGGTAGCTCGGGCCTTCTGTTTCTTCTATAAGAAGACAGGGAGACAGTCCTTGGTTTTGGAGTGTTGGATGGTCAAGGTGCCAGTAGGATCTCTTAACATGAACAGAATAAGATGGTGAGGGTACATGAAACGACACACCTTTCCTCATCTTATGTAAGGTTTATGGAGGGACTATTATTTGGATAAATATTCTAAAACTCCATTGGAGTCTCTCAAGAACTGTAGTAAATGTTACTTTAAAATTCTGTGCTTTAAAATTCTGTGGTGGTGTTCGATGTTGGGATAATTTTTTTAAAGTGTTTTTTTATTTGAAAATTTATTAAAATAATATATATATATATATATATATTATTTTTGATGTCATTACATTAAAATAACAAAAAATAAAATTAATTTATTCAAAAGTCGCGGCATGGTTGCAAAGAAAAACAGGATGGGTTTATTTTTATTCAATAATTTAATATAATTAACGTATCTTACAAGGCAAAACTACTACTTATATCTTTGACTGTGAACGGCTCCCCTCCACATGCAAGATTATTATTTTTAAAATGATTTTTAAAGTATTTTTTATTTAAAAATATATTTTTTATTTTATTTTTTTACAGTTAGCCTATCAAAACAATTAAAAAATATTAATTTAAAATATTCTTTAAAAAATCATTATTGTTTTTTAAAGCATAGTTGCATTACAGTACCGAAAAAAGTCTTTAGATTCTCCTGACTGTGTGGTGTGAATTATTTTAATTTTTTCCATTTTATTATTTAATTTTATCTTTTTAAAAACAGTTGAAAGTGTAGAAAAAGGGGGTCTGAACACATCCTAGTCTTCTTCTCACATGGAATTTGGCTTCTAGAAATTCGAAAGTAACCCCAAAGATAGAACCTTCCAAGGATGGCACGTGCAATTGTCACAAACATACCATGAGAAGGTGCCTTTCAACTTATTCTCCCATGTGCTCTCTTAAGAAATCTTCCCTTTTAAATTAAATTTAATTAATATTTCAGTACAAAAAAGATAAATACAGAAAACACAAAAATTAAGATCTAAAATTAAATTTATTCATATAATAATTTTAGAGTGAATTCTACCCTTTTAAAACATGAAAAATAAAAAACTAAGTGTTACTTTATATATCATTATTTTAGGATATTTCAAGTTTCACTTTTCAAGATTTTTTAATTTTTTAGGTTTTTAAAGTTTTATTAGGGCCTTGAAATTAATTTTTCTTTTGGCTGCATAGAGGTTTTTTTTTGTTTTGTCAAAGAATAATTTAAGATAATATATATAAATATGCAAAGGTATGTTGGTGTAAATCGTATTTAAAAAAAAACAATTTGACAGAATAATACCAATATATAAAAATAGCTAGATATTTTATTTCAAAAATTAATATTTCAAGAAAAGAATGGGGAGAGCAAACAATAAAAAATAAATTATTCTAAACAAAAAGTTTCTCAAGAAATCATAAAAAAGCTGGATGAATTCTACAAATTGAATTATAATATCCACTAGTTTCATTGATTAATGACATCCTTTCAATTTATTTATTATTTAAAATGTTTCCAAAAATATAAATAAATAGCTCAAAATCAGTTTTTCTCGTGATATAATATTATATAAAATGATATTTATAACATGATGGTAATATTTTAAAACAAATTACAAAATATTAATTGAATAATGATGGAAGTATTTATTAAACTTTCTTCAAGATGTTTAGAAGAACATGATAAAATAATTATCTTCGAGATCTTTATACTAAAACTTTTATATAAACTTGTTTAAAATATTTTTATAGATTTAAATGATCTTGAAAGGTCAAAATGCTGTAAAAAATTACTACTTTCAGAACTTATTTATCTACAATTTAAATAACAATATATTTTAATATAGTTCGTTGTTGTCGAAAAAATTAAGCAATTATTATAAGAATAAAAGTATCATGTTTTGTATATTTTCAATTTTTTTTAAAATTTCTTTTAAATAAATTACTTATTCCTATCTATCTTATACTTTCCCTTAAAACTTTGAATATGAGCAAACTTAGTAGTTTATAATAATATATTTTAATTTTAATCTGAATATGGTAGATAATAACTTAATTTAATGGGTAGAGTTTTTTTTAAACAATTATTTTATTACATGAGTAATGGAAAAACTATAAATACTGTCAAATTCAATTTAAAACTTAACCCAAGATATATTTTTGTGATATATACATGGAATATTTGTATATTTTTTAAATTCAATATATTTATATAAGAAAGAATTGTTTAGTTTTTTTAGAGTAACCCTCTCAATTCATATTCATGACTGGAATTTTATAATGGTGATGGCTACATTCACAACCTCTAAGAAGGTTCTTTATTTCTACATATATAATTACATACATACATACATATATATATAGTGGTAGAGCCAAAAAAAGTAAAAAAAAATTAAATAAGAAAGAAAATTATAAATACTTAATATTATATATTACATAGAAATATGTTTTATATAGATAAATCAATTTGAAATTCATGTACTAACTCAAATAAAGTAAAATTAATTTGAGAATATTTTTAAAATAAAAAAACTTGTATTATAATTATTTTTTTCAAGTTTTCATATTTTAAAATTACTTAACAATGATTTCATTATTAATTTTATTAAAGATATTTTTTTTAATATATACAATAAATATTTTATTTATCTATTTCTAAATTTTGTAGGGACTAGTAAAATTATTAGTAACAATTCT
Organism: Populus pruinosa; assembly: GCA_026413675.1. Taxonomy (NCBI): domain Eukaryota; kingdom Viridiplantae; phylum Streptophyta; class Magnoliopsida; order Malpighiales; family Salicaceae; genus Populus; species Populus pruinosa. Next base: position 17,843,931 of record CM048608.1, on the reverse strand, counting down.
TTGTTAATTTGTTGTTTTACACAAGTAGGTTAAAAATAAATATAAATATTTTTTATTATATTTCTAATTTTTTTAATTGTTTAGTACTTTATTTGTAATCACTAGCATGTTAATTATCATTATTTTTCAAATAGAATTCATAACAAAATACATATTATTTCATTAAAACTCATTTCAATTTATATTCATATATATATAATATTATATATAAACATATTAATTTAAGAGATTCATAAATTATCATATTATTAAAGAATAAAACTAAAATTAAACAATGAAAAAAATAAAAAAATAAATGAAACTCACTTAAAACATTAAGTATAAAGCATAAAAAATTATTTATTTAATCAATTAATATTTTAAATTATAGAAGAAAAAGATATAAAAACAATAATTAAAAAAACTTATTAAATTATTATATTAAAATTTTAATATAAAATATATTTTTAAAAAAGATTAAGGGGGCTCACTTTGGCTCCTCCACTATATCTATCTATCTATCTATCTATCGATCTATATATACATACATACATACATACATACATACACGAAAGGTATGGTGAGAGCATGTGACGGGAGTTGAATAGGAAGGATTCTCCTTTTGTTTTTGACCTTTTAACCCTTTTGGTTTTTGTTTTTAAAATTAGAATTAGAAGATCTAAAAGCCCCCAAAATCTCCATGGGAGAGAGAATTCATGTCTGAAATATTTTCCTTGAAAGTTATCAGATTTTCCCTGGAAATTTGTCTCACTAATCCCAAGGAGCTTTCAGCTGTCTGATTTCTTGGGTTTGCTTGCTTTTCATTGCGTTTAACATTCCCTTCCTGTTTTGTCGAATCTCTCTCTCTCTCTCTCTCGTGTTAATCAGATCTCTTTCATTTTTACAGGGTTTGTTGTTGTTATGTATAAAGTTAGAGACTTTGCGTCAAGTTTGATACTTTATTAGGTTTTTTGTTTGCGTGTCCTTAGTTTGTAGTGTTTTGGGGGAATTAGAGTGGATAATCTTTTGTTTTGAAGTGTAATATGGGTGTTTATTAGGGTTTGGTTGTGTTCTCTTAGGTTTTTGAATGTCATGTAGCTTCAAAATCAAGAATTTTTGGCATTTCCCTTTTTGTTGCGTGCAAAATCTTCATTTTGTGGACTATTTGTTTGTGCCTTCTCGAGTTATTGAACTAGCTGCCCAAGAGTTTGATTAGGGTTTTGGGGTTTTTGTGATTTACTAAGATGGATAAGGATAAATCTGCTAGCCACCATAGTAGTGGTTTACCACCACCTCCAGGCAGGTACTCTAGTTTTTCACCCTCTGGGAGCTCCTTTAATTTGAAACCTGAGCAATCACCTTCTACATTTCCTCCAATGGCTCCCGGTAGTAGTTCAGACCCTAATCATTTCGGTCATGGATCGGATTCTAACCGATTTAGTCATGATATCAGCCGAATGCCTGATAACCCACCAAAGAATTTGGGCCACCGTCGGGCCCATTCTGAGATCCTCACCCTCCCTGATGATATTAGCTTTGATAGTGATCTTGGTGTCGTGGGTGGTGGTGCTGATGGGCCAACTTTTTCTGATGAAACTGAGGAAGATTTGTTGTCAATGTACCTTGATATGGATAAGTTCAATTCGTCCTCGGCCACATCTTCTTTTCAAGTTGGGGAGTCTTTGGCTCCAGCAATGGCAGCACAAGCAATGGCACCACTGTCTGCAACAGTGAATTTGGGTGCTGGTCCAAGTGAAAGGCCTAGAGTTAGGCATCAACATAGCCAGTCAATGGATGGCTCAACAACTATCAAGCCGGAGCTGCTCATGTCAGGTTCTGAAGAGGCCTCTCCTGCAGATTCTAAGAAAGCTGTATCTGCTGCGAAGCTAGCTGAACTTGCGCTTATAGATCCCAAGCGTGCAAAAAGGTATCCCATCTCTCATTCTCTTAAATTTTTCTATTTTTCAAGGTGTGGTTTGTTAAGTTATGGGATTACTCATGATGCTAATTTCAGTAGTAGCTATATCATGTCTATTTCTCGTGAAATTAAATATTCGTTCCCGTTCCATGAAATTTAATGTTTTTGAAACATTTTCTTATGGGACATCTTTGAGTTTGTTATTGGCTCCATAAAAATAGTCTTATGAAGCACAGAATTTAATTGCACTCACTGTTCATAAGGTACTTATTGTAGTGAACATACCTGGCATATACAGGACTTCTTTTAGGAATAGTTTATTTTACAGGTAGCATGGAGTTTTTGTTAAGCTCAAATGAAGTTTTCTGCTTGGATAAAAAATGGTCTTGAATTCCCCCGCTGCAAAGGACTCATCTCTCTCCTCTTTCATCCCTCCTATTTTGTTTCCTTCTATCAAAAAAGAGAGAGGAGACATTTCCATTGTTTTATTTATTTTAGATTGACGTCAGACATGTTCATTTCTGTTCCATCTGTAGGATTTGGGCCAACAGGCAATCTGCTGCAAGGTCCAAGGAGAGGAAGATGCGTTACATAGCTGAACTTGAAAGGAAAGTGCAGACACTCCAAACAGAAGCGACATCGTTGTCTGCTCAATTGACTCTTCTTCAGGCAAGTTGCATAAGCTCACTCTTATTTATTTGTGAACTGTTTCTGGTTTGACTTCACTGTCCAATGGAAGTTGTAGCCTATGTTTCCTTTTTTCTATACGTTAATTGAATAAGTAATGTTTCCATCGGGAACACATTAATGCATGTCAAATTGATATTGTTGCTTATGATTTGATAGAGGGATACAAATGGCCTGACTGCTGAAAATAGTGAACTGAAATTGCGTTTGCAAACGATGGAGCAGCAGGTCCACTTGCAAGATGGTAAGGGTCTCCCCTGAATTTTCTAAATACAATTAGCCAGTTTTAGTTGATGTTGTTTTTCCATTAATGTTTGTGTTATTTGTATATGGTTTTTATTAAGAGGCATTTCGATGTGTATAAAAAGCATATGAGTGCATGCTGCGATCCACAAACAATGTTGCCCTATTTTATCTCTTCATATCTTCTAATAGTAATATACTGTCAATGTCAGCGTGTGCATGGTCTAGGTATTTGGCATTAATTGTGTATGATTCATCATCCTACGACTTACATATTGCCACAAACAGAAGTCTTTTCATAATATATATATATATATATATATATATATATATATATGTATGTATGTATTTATATGATCTCTAGCAGGCTTTATGATAGGTAACCTTTTTTGGTTGTAAACATTGTTATTTTGTGATTTGTGATCTACATCTTTTTTTCCACTTATGCCTTTTTGGTGCTGGACACAATCTAGATTTTGCTTAGAACTGTTATACAATATGGGGTCTGCAATTGCTAAACTTTCCTCTTTCTTTCACGTCATTTGATCAGGAAAGGAATTGTAATATGCCCTGTCTAGTGGGCGGGATTGTTTGTAATCTTTTAATTCGGTTACTTTTCATTGAGGACACTTTTCATGCCAGAGGATTTTGTAGTTGTTTTTTTTGAGTTAAATATGGGATCAGCTGTGTTTCTTTACATGGCTGATTAAAATGTCAACTGGTTGATTATTTGTTGATATTTGCATGGCCAAGGGCATGCATTAAAACCTCAGTTGTGGGTCACATGTTTCATCCCTGGATTAATACCTAGGGCTGGGGATTGAGCTGACTTTTCTAAATTAGGGAGATAAGAGGTGTTATTTATTTCAGCTCGGAAATTGTCCTCCAAAATGTGCATACTTGTCATCTTAGAGCCAGGGATTTTGGGTATTATTTATTTTCAAGTCTTAAAATGTGCACTTGGCACTTGATATCATTCAACTAATGGTGTGCTAGGCATGGGATGAGATACTGTTGTGATATAGGTAGTTATGGATAACAATAAGAAATGTATACTACATGGGGGAAATAAATTTAAAGCTCCAAAGATGATGCAAGACGAAGCCTGTGTAGACTGAGTTGCATGTGAAAGATCTCAAGGATGCTATGCATTGAGTTATAGGGATTTTGTTTTTATAGTAAGCTTGCTGATGGGTATATTATTGCAGAAGTGATTGTTGTCTATAAATTGGTGTTAAAGTAGCTCTTCCACTTCCAAATTTTATGCAAGCATTTTATTTTGTGGAATGGTTTCTCATGAATGCCCAAAAATTATTGCTAACTTAACCTTATTATTTGAGGTTTATACCTTGTATTGGGAGCAGGTAGTTTCTGTTCTTATTTGGGGGTGCGAATCGCCTTTTTTATTTTTTTTAATGTGAACTAGCTTTGAGTGGGCATTCCAAATATAAGCATTTCCTCATTTGTAAGACTTGTTAGGCACTTAGTGGAGGCATAGCTGTTTAGAACTGCTAAATAGAAGCAAGTTGATAAACTTTGCACCAGTTTTATTTGGCACATGGTAGAGACACTTCAGTCTTAGCATGGGCGAAAGTTGCTCGTGTAGCCATTCATAAACTTGCAATTGCATCCATGTGAAGCTTCTGTACCCTGTATCTTCCATTGATAGGGCCGTTAATGAATTTGGTTGTGCATATTAATTTTTAATTTATCGAGATTCAACTTCTTTTGTTAC